>CM051002.1:8138882-8186382 GCA_027704905.1 Muraenolepis orangiensis
TGTGTGTGTGTGTGTGTGCGTGTGTGTGTGCGGTGTGTGTGTGTGTGGGTGTGTGTGTGTGCGTGTGTGTGCGTGTGTATGTGTGTGTGCGTGTGTGTGTGTGTGTGTGTGTGTGTGTGCGTGTGTGTGCGTGTGTATGTGTGTGTGTGTGTATGTGTGTGTGCGTGTGTGTGTGTGCGTGTGTATGTGTGTGTGTGTGTGGGTGTGTGGGTGTGTGGTCGCTGGGGTTGCACAAGTCATAATCTTTCCTGGTGCACAGGTGTAAAGCCTATACCTGTAGGCAGACAGGCTGGTGCCAAGGCTGGTGCCATAAAACAATAACAACAGGGCAATATATTCCTGTGTCTATCAAATGGCTAACAGGAACAGAACAGGAGGCGGGGGAAGAGCGAGCAGCCAGCAGCTGACTGAGAACAAACAAACAACAAACACACTGTTTTTCCTCAATGAATCCATAGACAGACTGACAGACAGACAGACAAACAGACAGACAGACACCCTGAGTACGTGCCTGCCTTCTCCTGAGACTTGAAACACCAAGGGCACTGCTGAGGTGCCCTTAAGCAAGGCACCAGACCCTTAAACTGCTCCCCGGGCCCTGTATATATACAATACAGCTGCCCACTGCTCCTAGTACTAGGATGGGTTAAATGCAGAGAAACGCATTTCACTGAGTGCTGTGTACATGTATGTGACAAAAAAAGATGATTCAAATCCCTCCAGATTTTGATTCAAATCCCTCTAGATTTGGATTTACCTCAGTGGTTCCGTGGCCGGTCCTGCTTTTGGTGGAAGAGGCGAAACCGGGAACATATTCTGTAGCTTTGCTTGCACGTTGATTCAAGCGGATTGGATTTTTTTTACGAGAAAGTTTGATAACGTACGATGTAAAACAATGAATGCATTTTCACGTGCACATGTTGTCGGATTGCGTAACGTTTGTAACACAATTGACCCCAATTAACCTAAATTTCCCTCAGAGATTATGAATGTCTTGTCGCATCGTTAAGTGTATAGACACAGGTAACGGAAAGATCCAAGCATAATTTAGCGTTGTTTGATGTTCTACTATTGTTCCCCTTCCTAGTGTCCCAGATGTTGCATCGTCTCAGGGGTAGGTTGAGCCAACTGCACACCCATGCTATTCTATATGTATTAACCCATTATGATGTATTAATTATTCACTATTCACTATTCAGGCCGCTCAAGGGCATGCCAACATCACTAAGGAAACAAGTACGACATACAGTGTGTGGGGTTGTGCGTCCCTATGAAACACAAGACTCAGATTAGCCACACGGTCGGTTGGCCGGGGAAACAACCAAAAGCCTCAGCATCCACCAGCTTCCGGTCCCCCCCGCACGGCCGACCAGGAGGGGGCGGGAGGCGGGGCCGGTAGTTAAGGAGGATTACCACTGTGTTTTTCTCATCCACCACAGAAAACAAAAGCTCTGTTAACAAAGCATCCACCACAATATTGTCCTTACATCCCGCCTTGCTCTGAGTGCGAGGGCAACCCCTGTAACCGAGATGCGTATGAGGCTGCCTTGTGTTGGAGTTTTGAACTGTTTTGCGGTTTAGGGTTTCTAATTGTTTATGTTGCCTAATCCACACCGTGATAGGAGATGTGTTATTAGCTCAACACCGTTCCTCTGTGCCTGTGGTAATTTGACATTCGACGCCCGCGCTGCTGACCTTCCGGAGAGATAATGCGATGGAAAATCTGCGTTGGAGACTGTGTTATGAAAAGGCTGTTATTGTTATTGTCAGCATCGGTCGGTGGTAGTCGTAGTAATATGGCAGCAAACAGCGCGTTTGTTGTGAATTTGTGTCAACATATTCATCTGTTCATATCGTCTCTCGGATAAGAGCACATAAACGGTGTGTGTGTGTGTGTGTGTTCGTGTGGGTGGATGTGTGCATGTGTGTGTGTGTGTGTGTGTGTTTGGCCCATGCATGGGGCCCAAAGTGAACCAGAGGGCCCTTATCTTGCAGGCTGCTGCAGGGCGGATGTTATCAGCTGGGGCTGCACCACACAGAGGAACAGGTTGTGGTGAGTGTTTACAGTCACGCTGGGACAGTAAACAGACACGGGGACACACGCGGGGGAGGGGAAAACAGGAAAAACACCCACTGTGTTTTGTTTTTGACACTCTTCTTTTAAGACAAGCATAAAAATATATATCTAGGATATATATATATATATATATAGGAACTAGGGCTGGGCGATATGGACTTAAAACGATATCACGATATTTCATGGTATTTATTGCGATAACGATAAATGGCGATAAATGACCAAAATAAAATACAAATAATCTTAATCCTTACCATCATCAAATACGTAAGGGATAATGAACGGAACACTCATTAATAAGTCGGTAGTCGGTCCCGACTTATTATGATTTAGTTCCGCGGAGAAAAAAATAGTTCTCCGAAGTTGAGGCGTTGCTTGGCAACTGGCGCAAACAATTCAGCAATTCTATCAGCAAGTCAGTATTTTCCGTCAGGTGAACGTGACTACTCGCGGAGTCATATGATAGCCGTGAATAGAAGCCAATTCCAGTGAA
This sequence comes from Muraenolepis orangiensis, assembly GCA_027704905.1. NCBI lineage: Eukaryota > Metazoa > Chordata > Actinopteri > Gadiformes > Muraenolepididae > Muraenolepis > Muraenolepis orangiensis. Next base: position 8,141,453 of record CM051002.1, read on the forward strand.
AATGCAAACGGCATTTGACGTCATTAATTATCGTCATTACCGCGGTATGACAAAATACTTATCGTGGGGAGGACTTATCGCGATAAACGATAAACGATACGATATGGCACAGCCCTAATAGGAACTGAGCATACCTTTTTTTTTGGCCACAATGGACCCAACTGTAAAGGTCATCCCGTGGTTCTGATTTGGTAACCCCCCCCCCCGCTCTTAAAGGTGTATTACGTGATTTACTTTGTAAACAACAGTGTTTATGCGCTGCGGTAAATTACCCTATTACGCAACGCTTTCAAAAAAGGCGCGTGCAGGGGGGGGGGGGGGGGGGGGGGCGGAGGGAAGTTCAACAACAAGTCAGCGGCGTGCCAAGGCATAGCATAGCATAGCATAGCTAAGCATTGCAAAGCATTGCATAGCATAGCATAGCATAACATCACATCGCCGAACAAGGTTGTAAGCAAGCTGCAGCAGCCAGCGCCCCACTAACAATAACACTTGGCACGTTGGCATGAGATTCAACATTCAATTTGCCATATGCAACAATGGAAGTACAATGGAATGCTTACTCCCCATTCCCATGAGCTAACGCTAACAGGCACTCAAAGGAGACATGACCGAATGAATAGACACACGTGTTCATATGTGTGTCACCCAGAAAAAAACCTGCCGGTCTGTCACCGAAAGACAATACGGTTCTCACGCCCTCCACCGGAGGGCCATATTGGGAGCGACAATTAATTAGAATAACACACGAGACGCAATGTGTGTGTGTGTGCTCTATTGTGTCATGCATAACCATTTGGAATCATCACGTGACCCCGTGTCAACAGCAGGTGACAGTTTCCTAATTGTCACCGATGCGACAGCGCGGCGCTCAATAGGCGTGTGTGTGTGTGTGTGTGTGTGTGAGTGTGTGTGTGTGAGTGTTTGTGTGTGTGTGTGCGTGCACGCGCGTGTGCGAGCAAGCGTGTGTGTGTATGTGTGTGTGTGTGTGTGAGTGTCTGTGTGTGTGTGTCTGTGTGCGTGCGTTTGTGTGTGTATGTGTGTGTGTGTGTGTGAGTGTCTGTGTGTGTGTGTCTGTGTGCGTGAGTTTGTGTGTGTGTGTGTGTGTGTGTGTGTGTGTGTGTGTGTGTGTGTGTGTGTGTGTGTGTGTGCGTGCGTGCGTGTGAGTGCGCGCATTTGTGTGTGTGTGTGAGTGTGCGTGCATGTGTGTGTGAGTGTGTATGTGTGTGTGTGTGTGTGTGTGTGTGTATATGTGTGTGCGTCCTCTACGGCGGTCCTATTTAAGGATTCTGGGACACAGAAGTGCTAGGTTCCTGTGGCGGTGGATGCGCCAGCAGGGCAAAAAAAACTCCTGAGACTCTGACTCAAGTTTTTTAGTTTTTTTTTGCGGTGTGTGTGAGAGAGTGGGTTGCCTCTCTCTCTCTCTCTCTCTCTCTCTCTCTCTCTCTCTCTCTCTCTCTCTCTCTCTCTCTCTCTCTCTCTCTCTCTCTCTCTCCCCCTGTCTCACCCCCGTGATGACTAGCGTGTGATCCATCCCGTCGCTCGCATTCCCCTACCCTCTCTCTGGCTTTTTTTATATCACTCGCTTTTTCCACATGAATCATCGAGAGCCGCCGAAGATTCATTCATTCATTCATTCAAAGTCGTCCCTGTGTGATCCTCCGTCGGTGGACGTCTGAGGTCGTGTCGACCTGCCATCGGGTGGCGGCCCTCCCCTGTCACATGTGAGCCTTGTGTCGTCCTGCTTCCCCCGCTAGCCTGTGCAAAGGTCTGAGCAGCACAAAAGGCCAGCAGATAGCAAGGAGTGGTGTGAGTGTACGTGTGTGTGTGTGTGTGTGCGTGCGTGCGTGGTGCGTGCGTGTGTGCGTGCGTGCGTGCGTGGTGCGTGCGTGTGTGCGTGCGTGTGTGCATTTCAAAAGTTATTATCGTACAAGCACTGTGCTCTGTGGCCTTATTCATATAGTCATACTTAATAATCCTCATAATGATAATAATAATAATAATAATAATAATAATGATATTTATGACCATAATTGCTATTCATTCCAGTTTGTGTGCTGCGGTGGCTCCTGCTAGCGCTAAGCTGGAGACGGTGGTGAGTCTCTCCGCTTCTGCTCACAGCCCCTGGGGACCGTCCCGCGGAACCCCGTCTGCTGGGGGGGGGCCCTCTGAGGGTGTTACTCCTGCACTGTTTATGGTAGCACCCGTGACACACATACGCACACGCACACACACATATGCACACATGTACATACACACACATGCACTTACACACACACACACACACACACACACACACATATGCACAAAGACACACACACATATGCACACACATACATACACACACACACACACACATGCACACACACATATGCGTACACACACACACACACACACATTGCACACACACTAGCACACATATGACTCATGTGCACACATGTGCGCACACAAACACACCCACCCACACACCCACACACAAAGGCATATAAACACACACACACACACACACACACACACACACACACACACACACATACAAACACAATAAACTTATATTGAAAAAAGGGACAAAATAAAAAGCTATCATTTTTTATGATCCACTATCTTTATATTGACGTAATGCTATCTGAATATTCCAGGAAGCAGGAAGCAACCACAGGATGTTCACTTGTTGTTGTTGTTGTTGTTGTTGTTGTTGTTGCTTCAGCACTGCTGGGCTGGGTGCTTCCAGTTATGATAGAGGGACAAGAGCAGATAGGAGCTGTTAGAGTGGAATAGCTTGGACCCCTTTCAATGACCCGCAATCTTATCTGCCTCAGGCTTGGTATGCCTCCACTAGGTTAGCACTCAGCAGGTTTTGGGGAAACGGATTGAATCTCCACTGGGGTCTCTCTCTCTCTCTCTCTCTCTCTCTCTCTCTCTCTCTCTCTCTCTCTCTCTCTTTTCTCTCTCTCTCTCTCTCTCTTTTCTCTCTCTCTCTCTCTCTCTCTCTCTCTCTCTCTCTCTCTCTCTCTCTCTCTCTCTCTCTCTTTTCTCTCTCTCTCTCTCTCTCTTTTCTCTCTCTCTCGCTCTCTCTCTCTCTCTCTCTCTCTCTCTCTCTCTCTCTCTCTCTCTCTCTCTCTCTCTCTCTCTCTCTCTCTCTCTCTCTCTCTCTCTCTCTCTCTCTCTCTCTCTCAGTGAAGTTTCTCAGAGAACACCTCACCCGCCAACACCCGACACTTGCCCTTCACAAGAGAAGTCAAGGAAATTCCATAATCCCCCAGGTTTCATACAGGCTTTCATCGAGTCAATGCTCAATCTTCACCTCTTTTAAATAACTGTCTGTTGCCGAGGCAACCGATCTTCATCCCATGCATATTTTGTTGTTGTTGTGGTCTGTGCGTATTCCTGTCCTGTTCAGTTAGGTCAGTCTCGTCCCCCTTTGTTGAACATGTCATCGTGTCCACGTTGGCTGTCTTTTTCCACTCCGCCTGCGCCTCTATTCAAAGACGCTTATTTACAGTGAAGCGTCTGATTCAAATAAACACTTGGCGTCTGCCTGTCTATCTGTCTGTCTGCCTGTCTGTCTGTCTGTCTGTCGGTCTGTCTGTCTGTCTGTCTGCCGTGAGTCAGTGACTCTTTTTCCCTCTGTCTCCCTCTTCAATGCAAAATTATGTTTTTCTGTTTTTGTATGTGTGTCTCCTATGGTGTTGAACACGTTTTTCCTAAAGTAATAGTGTCATTTTGAAAACAACCAGTTTGCAAACCGTCCTGTTCTTTTTCGTAGAGCTTATCGGAGGGCTAACCCTGCAGATGTCTGGAGTTAATGTTGTTATCGGAGAGAGGCTTAACCTCCTCTGGTCGTTTAACCCTACGCATTTCATCCACAGCACCGTTAGCCCGCTCGTACTCAAGCCACTGGCTTAAAAGAAACTTTAAGATTCAAGATTCTTTCTTTTTGGTACGTGTAACACCCACAATGAAACAACTACTCCACATTCAATCTGAATTCTACTACAACAATAATATAAACAATTATATAAACAATAATAAAGAACAATTAATAAGTTTAAGTCTAAGTAGGTTGGCAGTTTGTGTTGTGTGCGGCACGGTAGTGAGTGGTGTAGTGTCACTGTGGGAGGGACTGGGGAGTAAGCGTTCCATTGTACTTGCAAAATTAAAACATCTCGATCTTGAACAAAGTTGCCGTGGGTCGTAACCACGGTGACAACACCCCCCCCCCCCCCCCCCGCCCCCCCCCCCCCTGCTTCCTAGAACTCTCAGCCCACGGATTTTCTTTTAAATCCCATCTTGTGTCCTGGAGCTGAAAGGGGTTTTCTTACAGTTTCAGGAGTCAACAACGTCTGACTGTGTGGTCACGAGAGGGGGGGGGGTGGGGGGGGGGGGGGGGGTGGAGGCTTAGAGAGAGTGAAGTACACAGTGGCTCACTTCCTCCCTGCTGTCGGCCCTGCCCTGTGGATAAGCTCCAGGGGGCTCTGAGGATGGGAACTAAAAACAAAAGCTGGGAGAAGCTAAAAGCTGGGATTTACAGTGGCGTGTGATATCAGCGACGCCTTGACTTATCCCCCCCCCCTCCCCCCCACCCCCCACCCCCCTTTGAGGAAACCCCGATTAGGCCCTGTGATGAAAGAAAGAAAGAAAGCCCGGCTGGTTGTTATGTGCACAACCCACATGCTCATTCTTACCCACGCTTCCCGTCCGCCATTACGAAAGAACATCTCATTGTGTGCTCCCTCTGATGCTCTGCCCTGTGTGTACACAACAACACAGGGCAGAGCATTCACAGGAAATGGGAAAAAGCGAATTGTATTTTTATATTCTTTATTTTATTTATTTTTTTGTTTTGGTTTTAACAACAGAAGAGAGGAAAGAGAGATGCCCTGATCAAATCTGTAAATAAAGTTTAAGCGTTTTAAAAATAGCGGAGGTGCAGAGGTTGAGAAAACATTGCTATCTGCGGGGGTGGCTGCTGTTATTAAGGGCTGCCATGTTCAGGAGGAGGAGGAGGAGGAGGAGGAGGAGGAGGAGGGTCAGGCCACACACACACACACACACACACACACACACACACACACACACACACACACACACGCACGCGATAAGACAGGACCCTCTCTAACACTGTGGCATCGTGTCATAGTGTGTTATGCCCACCGTACCAGGACCTTGCTATTTAAAGCCTGTACTACAACTGAAACAACAACAGCAGAAACCAGAAAGAGAGAGAGAGAGAGAGAGAGAGAGAGAGAGAGAGAGAGAGATACAGAGCTACAGGGAAAATGAGAATAAGAGTGTGTGCATTGTGTGTGCATTGTGTGTGTGTGTGTGTGTGTGTGTGTGTGTGTGTGTGTGTGTGTGTGTGTGTGTGTGTGTGTGTGTGTGTGAGTGCGTGCGTGTGGGCCTGTGATATATATTTGTTGACTTTACGTGGGCTGTGATGTAGTCTGTGTGTGTGTGTGTGTGTGTGTGTGTGTGTGTGTGTGTGTGTGTGTGTGTGTGTGTGTGTGTGTGTGTGTGCGTGTGCGTGTGTGCATCAATGTTGACAAGCGGTGCCTGTCCCTACGCGCCACACTTCCGTGTGTGCTCGCTTGCATACACGCACACACACACATGTGCTTATCTTGGCAGGAGGTGCTGGATTTTGAGTGTCTGCTGTCTCACTCGGCGGCTCGGTAGTTAACAAGCTGTGCCCTGTGAGCTGTTTAGAAAACCGGCTCCCCGCCCACACCTCCAGGCCCCAGGCGCTGCGTGGCCCCAGGGCGACTCCCTGGCTGATGCACTTCCTGCTGGGGACGCTCCACCGCAGTCTCCCAGGCCTCCAGCCCCCTCCGAGGTGGCCTGGAGGCCGAAAAAAAAAAAAAGAAGAACAAGAACAAGAAGAAGAGGAAACCCAAAGACTAACCTCAGACATAACATCAAGTCAAGTCAAGGTGTTTTAGAAAAGGTTGACCAAGGGTTGAATTCAAATAAAAACAGAAATGTACAGCACAACACAGACATAAATACCACTGGTTCTAGTACTTGTACAACAACCAGCTTAGTTCTTAGCTACTCTGTGTTGTTTTACCTCATGCCTTTCTGTGGGTTTAAAAAAAAAAAGAGAGTTCCCCCTTGGTTAGCTCTGGCAACAAAGCAAAACATCTTCCTACGCTCGTGCCGAACCGAGTGCGACTGTCTAGCAGTCAGCCCGCTGGTTGGTGGTGGTGGTGGTGGTGGTGTTTGAAGCTAATGATACGGCACCTCCAGCAGTATAGCTGCACTCCGCCTTTGTCTCTTGGCATCACTTCTCCTTCTGTAATTAGATAGAGGATGTCTGCAGCCCCACAGGATAATTACGGTCCGTATTTAGACGTGCCCCATTCTTTCCACCCAGGGCTAAATGTATACAAATTATAGTATTAATCATACGACACATGTCTTACTCTCATCTATTGGCTCGGTAAACCCTTGCCTGGATTTGGCGGTTCATATATATAAATATATATATATAATTATATATACAGTATATATATACAGAATATATATACTGTATATACAGTCTGTATATATATATATATATATATATACATAACTATATATACATAACTATATATATATTCACCTCCGCCATCGGAGGTTATGTTTTCATCCAACTGTTTGCTGTCCGTTTGTTTGTTTGTCTGTAGGCAAGACAACTCATAACTCAGAACTCAGAACTCAAAACTCAAAACTCAAAACTCAAAACTCATAACTCATAACTCATAACGTTATGTACGGAATTTGAACAAAACTTGGTGGTTAGATTACTTATGGGCTAAGGAACAGTTGACTATATTTTGCCACAGATCCGGATCCAGGGGACTTTTTAGTGTGGCGGGGCTATGTGCTCTATACTGAGTGCCCACTAGTTTTCTATATATTTATCTTGTTAAGTATATTGCAGTGTAATATCATTTGAAAACTCTTCCTTGTCCAGCATCAACAAATAGAGACACAGATAAAGCGGTTTTTGTGCGTGACCAATGCGTTGGTCAGTGGATATGAAACTGTCTGCACATGGCTGTGCATATATTCAAGTGGGTGAGCTAGAAAAAAAACCCAAAATGACTTGCTGTGGTGCAGGTGCCAGGCTGGTTATTCATCCTCTTGGCCTCTACTGTGGCTGTGTGCAGCCCTGAAGGCTGTTATGGTTGATTGGACAGCGGATAAGACGGCTCATTTCCACCAAAAAAAAAGAAAACCCCCCTCACAAATCTCCGCCCCGCCCCTTTCGCCCTGTGAAAACGAATGCGTCCGCACAGCCTCCCCGCTCGGGGGATGGAAAAAGTGAGTGGAACCTCAACAGGGTGCTCAGCCTCTCTCATTAAAAAGCCTCACGCCAGCCGGGGAGCCAGCCTCTCGCTGCCGCCCGGTGTGTGTGTGTGTGTGTGGGCCTGAACTAATGTGGCCCAATACCAGATCAGATTGTCTTGCTGCGTGAAAAGCCCTAATTCCATTGGTGAATGGAACAAAAGGTGGCCTGACAAAGCTCATGCTCTGCCCTGGATGAGTCAGTCACTGTCATCAGGCATGGCAGCATGTGCACACGCTTACACACACGTACATGCTTGCAGTACACACACACACACACACACACACACACACACACCGACACACTCACACAAATACATGAGCACACCACACACACACATACGCGCGCACACACACACACACACACACACATGAGCACACCACACACACACATGAGCATGGGTGAATGTGAGGCCTGACTTGTAAAGAGCTTTGTATAAAAGCATCCATTACATGCATGAGCACACAACACACACTCACACACACATGAGCACGCCCCACACACACACACACACACACACACACACGCACACACACACACACACACATTAAGCAACAATACTGAAAGTGCCAACACCAATTCTATTATTTTTTTTGGTCAACGCACTGTAAATCCTATCACTGTAATTTTGCACTGTCAATTCAATTTCAATTTCACTTTTCACTTTTCACAGCACTTTTTCAATATTCTTCTGAGTTATTTATTCATATTTTATGACTGCCAATTTGCACTATACGTATTGTTGTGTATTGTATACACCTACGTATTACTGTAATAATACTGTAAATTGTGCAATTCATCTATCAATACATTTAGATTTCATTTAGAGTTCATTTAGTTATATTTGTTTATACTAGTTTGGTTTAGTTAGTTTGTTGTTATTTTGTTTTTAGTTTTTAGGTATTAGTATATTTTTGTGTGCATTTATTCCCCCTGTTTCAACTGTTGCACCTTAATTTCCCTCGGGATAAATAAAGTTATCTTGAATCTTGAATCTTGAACACACAGGAAGGCACACCTCACCTTGTTGACATCCAGGTTGTCTCGTCGCTGTGTGCCGCTCACATGTGTTTTTGTACCGTTGTCTGGAGAGAGAGAGAGCGGCGATTCCTGAGTCAGTCGATGCTGATCTATGTCTTAGTACATTACCGGGTACCTGTGCTCTTCTTTCCTTCTCTTCATCGTCTTTCCGTCCCTTTATTCATTCGTGTGTGTCTCGAGGCTGCATCTTCCTCCTCCCGGGGGTTCGAAACAACAACATCTGAGATTTGTATCAGGGTGGCGGGGGGGGGGGGGTTTGCTGGGGTCTGCATGTTTCAATGTTTGTTGGAGGAAGCAGGAGAGTGGGGTCCCGCATCCGGCAGTTGTAACTCCAGACTGATAGGATGCTACATGAAGCGAAACCCTGACCTTCTCTCTGAAGACATCCGACACTCCGGAAGAACCTGGACTACTTACCGGCTGAACGCCAAAACCTGCCATACTTACCGGCTGAATGCCAACACGTTTTATTTATTTTTCTCCACGGTTTGAAATGCACTTCCAAGGATTACTGTCTAATGTATATGCCTGATTTTTAATGGGCCACAGTGTATAGAAAAATCCACTTCCTGCAGAGAATGTATCAACATTTTAAAAAAAAAGGCTCTAGCTGAGTCTATATAGAGTAAAGTAAAGGTAAGCAAAAAGGTGGTCTAAATACCATTCACATCCTGTATACAGAGCAGAGGAACATTGGCTTTAGAACACCATCTAGAACAAGGCTTTGCGCAAACTACATGTGTTTGAGTTAGTCATGTTGAGTTATACGCACTGGCTCACAGGCCCTGAAACCAGAGACCTGTCCACTGTAACATTCTCATACCACAGCTGTCTGTCCCACCAGCTTCTCACCACACACACACACACACACACACACACCCACGCAGACAGACAGATGTGTTTGTGTGTGTGTGTGTGTGTGTGTGTGTGTGTGTCTGTGTCTATGTCTGTGTGTGTGTGTGTGTGTTTGCGTCTACATGGGTATGTGTGTGCAACCTTAAAAGAAGGCCTTTGAAAGTGTTTGTTGATCCCAAAACTGGGTCAAATCATCACCACTTTACGATGTGTGTTGCGTGTATCCCTTAAGACATTAGGAGTCATTGTTTAGACTGGGTCGCCAGCCCCCCCCCCATTCCCATACTTCCTCTCTGTGGTGGATGACACAGGAGGGCCCTCCTTAGTGCTTCCTGTCGTCATCATCCTCATCCTCATCATCCTCATCCTCATCATCATCATCATCATCATCATCATCAGTGAGCTGTGACGGAAAGCGTGACGCCACTGCTGCTTCTGATTATATTGTGTTACGTAAACAGACGCGGGGGCCCCGTACCGTACCTGTGTGCACCGGGGTTGATTTATTTCAACCGTCCTCTGCGATTTCCCAGAAGTCGCGCCACAAGCAAAGGAAGTGATTAATACAACCGGGCAGCCAGAGGACCCCTTGAAGGCGTGCGTGGTGGGCTGAGCAGCGCTCTGCCTGTAGTACTATGCTCATATTTACATTTTTAGTAAAGGGCTGACAGGCACCGACCGGTTGCCTAGGGATCCGTGTTTTGTTTCCGACGCCGGAGCCAAGTGTGTGTGTGTGTGCCTGTGTGTGTGTGTGCCTGTGTGTGTGTGTGTGTGTGTGCCTGTGTGTGTCTGTGTGTGTGTGCCTGTGTGTGTGTGTGTGTGTGTGCCTGTGTGTGTGTGTGTGTGCCTGTGTGTGTGTGTGTGTCTGTGTGTGTGTGTGTGCCTGTGTGTGTGTCTGTGTGTGTGTGTGTGTGTGTGTGTGTGTGTGTGTGTGTCTGTCTGTGTGTGTGTGTCTGTGTATGTGTGTGTGTGTGTGTGTGTGTGTGTGTGTGTGTGTGTGTGTGTGTGTGTGTCTGTGTGTGTGTGCATGTGTGTGTGTGTGGTGTGTGTGTGTGTGTGTGTGTGTGTGTGTGTGTGTGTGTGTGTGTGTGTGTGTGTGTGTGTGTGTGTGTGTGTGTGTGTGTGTGTGTGTGTGTGTGTGTGTGTGTGTGTGTGTGTGTGGCAGACGGAACCACAATAACCAGACCATAATATACATGGAGATGTGTCACCCTCGGGCCTCGCCTGTATAGCAGAGGGAAAGCCTCAGCATTACCTCTCTAATTCTGTTCCTGAAACAGACAGTCGGGTTTTGCTGCTGCCAGCGGTGGCGGTATTCCTTCGAGTAAAGCTTAGTCACACATTGATTTACTTTGATTGGGGGATTAATATTTTCTTTTTATTGTTCTCCAAATCATGATCTAATTTCCGTGTGTGAGGCAGAGGATTGTAATGAGATTGCCTCTAGGTTGTTTCCCTGTCACCCTTCCGGAAACTACACACCCATGCCGCCCGCGGCTGACGACAGACCCACGCGTCCAGGAGCTCCGCCTTTTTTTGCTAGTTTTTGCCCTTATCTCGGGCGGTGAACTTTGACCACTGGGCTGAAGGTGTGCACTCCTAACTCAATGTCCTGGGGAGATAGAGGTCGTCAACCCTCTGACCTCCACGCCGAATGAATCATTGACACTAATGACATAGGCTTACACACAGCCTCTCAGCCTCTCAGCCTCTCAGCCTCTCAGCCGCTCAGCCGCCACCACCAACCACCACCACCATCACCACACCACCACCACCCCCACCACCCCCACGCCCCGCCCTTCCTGTTAGCGGGGCAGTCGTACGAATCAGCTGATCCAAAAGTGGTCGAGTAGAAGTCTAAATGTGTGAAGCGTGCCGCGAGAGGTGAGAATGAAGTGTCATTGACCTTATATTTAAAGAGAGAAGGATTTTTGCTTTTTCATTTCTAATACAGTACATTAGTTCTTTCTTCAGGTATACCAGACAGGACTTCTGAGTCTGAGTCATGAAACACAACTACAGGACCACTACAGACACAGAAGGAGACAGCATGTATTTGGAGCCCCTGCCTTGTTTCCTCTGAATGTGACTTGCTTATGCCCCCCTCCAGCCTCCTACCCCCCCACCCTCCCTGACTTACTAACTTTATAAGGAACTTCCTGTCGGTGATGACATCACTCACACGGCTCGAAGGCGGGCCTGGATTCAAGTGAAATGGGCGTAGCAATAGTCTGGAGGCGGGGTCTATTTACCCACAAGTCTCAGACTTGTGTTCAAACAAAGAAAATTAATTGTATGTATGTAGGCAAGCATTGTCCTGACTATTGACTATTGCTTGGATTCCTGCTACAACCAACCGTTTCAATGACATACATGCTTTCCTGATTATACCCACAACATTCTCCCTCACACACTCACACACACACACACACACACTCACACACGTTCAAAACAATATGCTAACACATGTTAAAGCACCAACACTATTGATTGTACGTATAAAGTGCATTCATAAAGATACACCCACACACACACACACGCGTGCGCATGCACGCACACGCACACACACATTCAAAACAATATGCGAACACATGTAAAAGCAACAACACTATTGTATGTATAAATATGCATGTATTAAGATACACTCACACACACACATGCACACACACACACAAAACACAGCCACACAAAGGCTACAAACACTGCGTGTTGACTCAATTTGTGTGTATGTGCGTGTGTGCATATGTATGTGCACACACACACACACACACACACATGCACACACACACTCACTCACACACACACACGCACGCACGCACGCACACACTCACACTCACACACACACACACACACACACACACACACAAAAACAATATGCTAACACATGTTAATGCACGCACATGCGCGCACAACCCATAGTGCACATGCAAGCACCCCCGATTTCACCCCGCTGTCCACAACTGGCTGGTCGGAATCTCAACAATGTCTCTTTAAACCATGAAGTGGGATTGGGATTAGCCTGGTCCATGCAAAGGGGCCAACTATGTTACGATAAATCCGCTGTAGCTTCAGGGGACTCGAGCACAAGCACTCTGTTCCCTCCACACACACACACACACACACACACACACACACACACACACACACACACACACCTTTGGTTTCTGCCACAAATTGAGTCAACACACAGTGTTTGTAGCCTTTGTGTGGCTGTGTTTGGTTAGCGCATATGTCAGTGGTGGGTCTGTGCAGCCCTGTAAGGTGAGGTGACACAGTTAAAACAACAGCACTTAACACCCAGCAAGGCTGAGCGCTTGGGAACGGAGAGTGTGGTGCGGTATGGGAATTAGCACGTTAGCAAGATGTTTTTTTTTTAATGTTTAACTCAACCCTGAAATCAATTGAGTGAACATAGAAGTTGTTTCAGGTTTAAAAAAAAGAAGAAGCCCTGATCTGCTGCACAGATGATCGAGTCCAACCTGTCCAACAATCTGTCTTTGTTCCTTAATTTAGGAATATGTGTATTTATCCAGGTAAAACTGAAGAAAACAAACCCACAGACCTAGCTCAAGAAAACCCCCACAATGATCTGATAAGCCGACCGACTGCGAGACAATATGGGCACCGCTCTGTTAGCAGCCGAGCGGTGTGCAGATAAGCACGTTTTTGACTCTGTTTGCTGTGCCTGACTTTCTTATCTCCCGTTGAGTCATCCTGCTTGCTGCCTTTGTCTCCATCGACCCTTGTGCAATTCGTTTTTCTCCTTGTACCTTGTAATTCGTCCCGTCTTTATTTATTTGAAATTTGAAATCCTACTTTAAGAAAAACACAATATTGAATACTAGTGCAAGCTCAGTTGCACTAGTGCAACTGAGTGCAACCTCAGTAGTCTTCGGAAGGCACATGTACACACCTTTCTTTAACAGGAACATGACATGATTTGTCTAAAAAAAGCTTTTTATTCAGGATTGCGCGGCTGAGACGTATTTGCATATGGTATTCATTGGTCAAATGCACATATTGTAAGTTAGGTTTTCAGTGGGCGCTTGAGCCTGCATGTACCATGCTTTGTCCGTGTGTATCTTGGCTGCAGGTAGACTACTGTGTAGTCTGTTTTCGGTTCGTTCAATAGAACGCTGTGTCTTTAAGAGCAAGTGTTGCAGGGCGGAGCCTGCGGAGTGCCGAGCTTAAAACATCTTTGCTCACAACAACACTAGTAGACCATCGAGTAGAGTCACTCATTAGTAACAACCAGGGCACCGCTGCTCTGTGCACAGGAAACACAGGCACTCTTCAGTCATTGTAACAAGGATCGCACAAACCAAGGAGATACATATTTATTTATTTTTTTCTAATGCAAAGGAGACTCTAGGGGTCTGGAAGTGAGTGACAACGGCGAAGTTATTTAGGTGAGTAAAACTGAAAAATAATACAACAACAAAAAAAAACCGGTGTCCAATATACTTTTGCCTGAGACTGACCCCTTGCTATGTTTAAAACACGATCAATTGTTTGATTGATGAAGGTTCATATTTGCTTCCATTACTAACACTATAATAGTGTCGTTATATTTTACAAACGGGGGAATACATTGACAGCGTTCTCATTGGGTGGCCGTCTAAATAACAAATCAAACTAAAGAGGGACAGAGAGAGTATACCGGAGTATAATCTCACTATCAACTGGTTTATACGAGGTTTGATCCATCCATCCATCCTGTTTCCCAGGCGCACACATATTACAACACAAAAGCCAAAAGACTTTACCGCTGTTTTTTTTTTTTCTTCTTCTTCTTTTCTTCTATCTAATCCAGCCAGCGAGTGTATTTCATCATTTCCTAGACTTGTCAAATAGCAAAGCTGCGTGTGTGTTGTGGTGTGAGTCACCTGCCTCCTCGAAGGCTCCTAACCATTATTATCTCAATCCGGTAAGGTGAGGGGGTGTGCGCGCGCTGCTGCCTTGCCGCACAGGTAGAGCGGGTATGGCTACTCGGAAACCGCTTCAGGGGTGTGTGATCCTCCTCCTTGCGAGGGTGGCGTGCACCCTTCTGCGTTACTCTTCAGGCGGGATAATGTATTTAGATGGCAACAGGAGAGATTGGTACCCCCCCCCATCTCGCACACACACACCCACCCAGCCACCCTCATCGCCACAACCCAGCACCAACCGTAGCAACCTCCCGACGCTTTTGACTATTTATAATGATTTTGCCAATATATCCGATTTCAGAGGAGCAGAGGAAACGGTCTCGCAGGGTAATAGAAAACCCCGGGCGTGATTGGATTCGTGGCCCCGTGCACAGGCCCTGAAACGAGCTGCGTTCAAATTCCTCCCTAAGAGTGGCTTATGCTGCCCATGACTACACATCATTTGTTTAATCCTGTTGCCTGTAAATGCTCTCATGGTTAACTACTGCCAGGATCGTCTCTTTGCACCTGTTTGTGAGGGGAAGCGCAAGGGCCCCCAGGGGTCCATTATCGAGGATCATGTTGCTTCCCCATCTTCCCCCGACCAAACTGTGCCCCCCCCCCTCCCCAAACGAGGGAGGGTGGGAGAGGGAGGTGGTGGTGGTGGTGGTGGGGGTCTGTAAGGCCTTGGCGGGCTGTTTTTTTACTCAGGCTGACTTACTCGCTGTTGCTTGCTGTTGTTGTTGCACGCACGTACATGCACGCACACACATGCACACACATGCACACACACACACACACACACACACACACACACACACACACACACACACACACACACACACACACACACACACACACACACACACACACACACACCATCCACCCACCTCCCTGTCAGTCATCGGTAGGACATTATAAGCTGCAGGGACAGCGTGTCCAGGGATGCACACATGGCAGTATGATGGGCCCGAGCAGGGCCAGACTGACTTATTACAGGACAACAATGCTAATTGTAATGGATACGTGTGTTGATGGACGTCACCCTGCCGGTAACCTGTGTCCCAGCTGCTCAAACATGGCCCACCAGAGCGTCGCTATTATTAACCAAAAAAACCCCTGGTTATTTTGACTTGGGTTATTACTAAGCTTACTAAGATGTTACTATTAGTAAGCATTCCATTGTACTTCCATTGTGTTGCAAATGGCAATAAAAAAACATTTTGAATCTTGAATCTACTGTTTTGCTAACAGCCAATCTGTAGTACTTGGCTCCTCAATATAGAGTCAATATAGGTCTGTTCATAACAGCGCAGTCCTCAGTACGCTCATAACACACTATGATGAAGAAAGAGCAAGCATGCACTAACACATGAGAGAACACCTCACAGAATCAATTAGATGGGGAGGATTTGGTTTGTTATAAACTAATTAGCCCTTCAAAGACTTGGGGCAGGTGGGATGGGGTGGGGTGGGGTGTGGCAGGGGGGGGGGGGGGGACACCCAGGTCATCAGAACAGGAACAGTGTAGAGAGCAGGGCGTTGGGTTGGTTCACGGTGACGTGCCCTGCAGGAACGGATGACGTCTTGGAACACACTTACTGGGCCCTGGAAAGCATTATCTACCTGTGCTTTTGTTGTTTTCGTTTATGACACCATACTTATCTGCCAATAGTGTAATAGTGACTAGTGGGGTGGTGGTGACACCAGCGGTAGTCACAGTAGTAGTGACGCAGTGCGATCGTGCTACAGCGCTACCCTTTAGAAGTGTGCAGCCATCCAGGTGTGTGTGTGTGTGTGTGTGTGTGTGTGTGTGTGTGTGTGTGTGTGTGTGTGTGTGTGTGTGTGTGTGTGTGTGTGTGTGTGTGTGTGTGTGTGTGTGTGTGTGTGTGTGTGTGTGTGTGTGTGTGTGTGTGTGTGTGTGTGTGTGTGTGTGTGTGTGTGTGTGTGAGAGAGTGAGACAACCACTGGCTGCAGCATTTTTCAGTGACATGGTGATGTCCACTGGGGGCTCTCGGGGCGTTTGAAGCTCCATCAACGTGAGCGCTTGTCATTCCTCCGTGAGAGCATTAGGGGAGGATGTTGCTTAATCTGAGGAGGGGGTCGTGTGGTCACGACTCAAATCACTAGCGTCCCATAGTCTCCCCCCTGTGCGTCCTCTGGCCTTTAAACAAACAAGGCAGGAGAAAAGACAAGGAGAACACTGGATTCAAAGGACTTAAGAGCGATCATTTCTGTGTTCTGTTTGTTAGAAAACACCGGTCGGCAGCTACTGGTGAGCAAAACGCTCTTTGTGAGTTTCCAGCTTGACTGCACCGGCCTCTGTATGAGACCAGTTACATTTTACACCACTCCATGGTAGTTTACTTTCTACCCAATCAGGGTTTTCCTATCCTTGATTGCTTGGCAAGAATCTGTCTTTAAGGGTCAATCGCCATGCTGCAAAAATATTTGGAGGGTGGCAGCGTTTTTCTCTGGCTTGATTAGTCCCAAAATCCTGCTTGCCGCTTCTTTTGTCTGCTCTCTCTCTCTCTCTCTCTCTCTCTCTCCTCTCTCTCTCTCTCTCTCTCCTCTCTCTCTCCTCTCTCTCTCTCTCCTCTCTCTCTCTCTCTCTCTCTCTCTCTCTCTCTCTCTCTCTCTCTCTCTCTCTCTCTCTCTCTCTCTGTAACTCTTAAATCTTACCTATAGCCGCTTCAACACAGGTTTTATTTTGTAGGTATAGTGTCTTAGCAGCGATATTCTTTTAGCTCATGCAAAGTTCTTCTTCTTTGTTTACAGCAGGTACCTTTGAAGCAGCAGCAGCAGCAGCAGCAGCCAGCGATCCGAGTCTTTCCTGGCTTTGATGCGACCCGATTTTGTCTGGAGCATGTCCACAGCAGGCCTGACTGCTCAGGAGATCTGTCTTCCCGCAGAAAGCCCCTTCTACTGTCATGGGATGGCTCGGTCCAAACCCTCATGGAGCAATCCTCATGACCTAGAGAAGTGAGTGCTCGCTCGGAACGCGAAAACAGGATGTGCTCATCATGCTAAGAACATATGACGTAAACGTATGCTGACAACATGGCTTTCACTTACATCTGTGATCTGCATGATTGCTTGCAATAATAATAATAATAATAATAATAATAATAGTCAAATTGTGCTAAAAGTGTCTGTGAGGCTGTGATTGATTTTTATTTTTGTTTTTTTTTGTTCAGGTTGTACTTCAGTATGGAATCCCAACATATGGATCCCAGCTTCCCATGCTATCACCAACTACCCCCAACACTAAGTGTTGAAAGTAAGTAAAGAAACTAGACACTCTTGTGATTGTTTATTATGTCTGTAGCGAGCCGAGACCTTCTTCCCAAATGATAGCTCTATAGTGAGGGGGTTATTTTGCCGCGTATTATTATTTTGTACGCTTTGGAAATGCTGAATTCTTCGTACTCTGTACTTTGCGGGAGGAAAAGCCATAACTAATTGTATATTACATATCAAAGTGTTGTGCTGAATGACGTTTCTAACAATTCTCGCCTTTTCTCCCTCTCTCGCCTCTGACAGAAAAGAAACACAGCCCGTGCACACAGAGATTACCCCAGAAGAAGTCCCGGCACACTCTGACCTGCCTGTCCTTCAGCTCGGAACCGTCGACTCCCAGCCCCGGGGAGGACGACCAGGTGGTGCTGTCCTTCCAGAGGCTGTCCATGCACGAGCGCAGCAGTCCTCCCCAGACGCCCGGCAGATGTTCCAAACCCCTGCCGCCCCTCCCCACGCGGTCGGACCTGTGCCCCGAGCAGGACACGGACAAAGAGGTGGAGGAGTTATTCTCCGACACGGAGGACAGCCGCCGCCTGGTGCCCGACCACTGTTCCAAGTCCTCCCCGTTCCGACGGAGCTTCAGGGAAGGCGGCAACATCAACTACGCCTACTTTGAAGGCCCCACGGTTACGCCCAGGCCGCTGCCGTCCCAGCTCCAGCCCCATCCTCATCCTCATCTGTACAGGGAATGGAACCGGGAACCTGTGGAAAAGCGGCCCCCGGAGCCGCCCGAGCCCCCCGCGGCGGGGGCCTCGCGGGGCCAGCAGGACCGGGCTCTGAGGAAACTGCGGCGGTCCCAGTCGGGCCCGCCCGGCTCCAAGCCCGTGTCACTGCGCTCCTCCTGCCGCATCCGCCGCCCCCCCCCGGCCACGGACAGAGCTGCGGTGCCGCCCCCTGTACCCCCGCGGCCCAGCAAGACCGTGGACTACCGGCGCTGGTCGGCGGAGGACCCGCGCGGCGGCGCCTACAGCGACGAGGACAAGCCCCCCAAGTTGCCCCCACGAGAACCCTTGCCCCGGGGCTGCTCGCGCACCCCCAGCCCCAAGAGCCTCCCCACGTACGTCAACGGGGTGATGCCCCCCACCCAGAGCTTCGCCCCGGACCCCAAGTACGTGAGCCTGCAGAGACAGAACAGCGAGGGCTCGCCCTGCATAATGCCCGTGATAGAGAACGGCAGGCAGGCCAGCTCCACACACTACTTCCTGATGCCGCTGGGCCGAGCTGGGAGAGATGACTCGACTTGACGAGACGCCACGAAAGGACTAGACATGACACACACACAAAAAACAGTGATGCCGGACAACTTCCATCCCTCAAACTGCTGCTTTATACCTTTTTTATTATTTTATTTTTGTTGTACCCCTCTGTATTCTGAAAGCACAGGGTATGTGTGCACTGTATTCAGTTACTGGAAAAGGTTGGAGCGGCGATCGCCACGAGAGAGAGGCGTTCTCCGGGGAACCACCGACAACATGGACAACCACGACGACAACAATCAACAACGGCGACGACGACCAACCAACCAACCGCGTCTCGGGTTAGAGACGGCGGCTCAAAGGATTATTTTTGATATCACTGTTTATTTGACCGTATTCTTCAACGTTGTACTTTTAGTTTTTTGCCGATGTCGTGGTGAAGTTGAAGGGGTACAAGCGGGACTTGCGCCTTGAGTTCTCAGTGTTTTTTTTGTGTGTATGATGGCAGGGGTGGGGGGAGTGGGGGGGGTGGGGGGGGGGGGAGGCTGTGGTTCGTTTTTGATTTTGACATTGCTTTTTTTATCTCACACGGGACAAAAGGTCAGTAGAGCAACACCAAGTATCACTTAACTTATCTATGAAGCTTACATTACCACAGCCCTTTTTTTCTGTTGTTTTTTGTTTTAATTTTTTAATTGTAATGTCTATATGAAGGATGCTTTGATGCAAACAATATCACACTCGTCTGGTCGTCTGCCAGCAGGGTGTCCGTGTAGGTAGATCCCATGCAGCGCAGACTGTATTTCTGTATTTCCCCTGCCTCGGAGTATTTCCTGTCTCGCCTAGCCCCTCCCCTCTTCTCCTAGCCCCTCCCCTCTTCTCCTAGCCCCTCCCTCTTCTCCACACCCCAACACAGCTCGTACCTTTTTGGAATAGTGGATGAACGTCATATTTGTAGCTATGCATGGTTCCGGCAGAATGTCTACTGCAACTTATGTTGGTGTGTGTGTGTGTGTGTGTACCGTGTGTGTGTGTGTGTGCGCGTGTGTGCGTGCGTGTGTGTTATAGGAGTGCTTCTGGTTATTCTTTGTATTTGTATGTGTACATAGATTGATTTTCTACATTTTGTAGAAAAATAGTTAACAATATTTGTTACCGTGCTCTGCCTGTTTCTCAGCGCCTGCTCTTTTGTTGTACACTTCTCATGCACACTTTACGCATTACGACGCTCGCCGGCGTCTGTGTGTGTGTGTGTGTGTGTGTGGGTGTGTGGTGTGTGTGTGTGTGTGTCCAGGTTGGGTCTTTTTGCACAGGAGTTAATTCTTGGTAAAGCTGTGAGTCATTTACTTGGACATAATTAGCCTCAAGTACTACCTCCCTTGATGACCCTTCAAAAAAAACTGCTCTGACAAGAGCCACTATTTACTTTGCTTTACATTCTAAATGACATACGCATACGGATTCATCATCATCATCATCATCATCATCACGACAATTATCACTTATTTGATGTCACACACACATTCAATGTCACACACACACACACACACATTCAATGTCACACACACACACATACACTTTTACATCACACACACAGTTTTAAGCGCTTCATTTTTGGGGTTTTCGTAGTCCTTATAACCACCAATCATTCACGACAAAGACGTTCGGCTAACTTGATAACACGCATTACCCACAAACACACACAGACACACGCATAGCACACACACACACACACACACTGCGCAGGCCGTGACAAACTGACATAGACTTTCTTGTTCTGCTCATGCATTCCTGCCTTACATGATTGCAGTGGGTGTGGTATGAGAGACTTTGGCTGCTGGCAGCAGGTGAGGTACATGTATTTTATTGTTAAAGGTGATTGAAGAACCTGTGGGATGATTTAGTTAATGTAGCACACACACACACACGCGCGTGTTAGGGTAAACCCGTCCCCCCGTCGTAGAACACACTGTTCGGTATAGAAAAAGAGAGAGGGAAGAGAGGGAAAGGACACATTAACATGAAGGTCAAACGGTCATTGAAGTATGCTTTATTATTTTACTCTCCCTCCTGGTCACGAGAAAAAAGGAACAAGACGACGTTTTGATGTCATGTCTGAAACATGTTTACATTGTACACTGATTTTTTTATTTTTTTTTTGGTTTTTGTTTTGTTTTTTAGTTTTATTTTATTTAATCTTAATATATTGACATGTCTTATTAGAAGTACGGGAGGAAAAAAACAAAACGACAACAAGTGAAGATTGTGGCGGTACATTGAGAAGTAGCGTTCTCCGATGTGGTATAACAGACATGCACTGGGAGAGTTGAGGGTGTGTACAGTATTTAACAAAGAAATTGTCATTATGCGTAGTTGATCGATCTGTAGTCTTTTTTCGAAAAAGAAAACACAATAAAACAACTTATTTATGAGCCTGTTTGGATTTCGGTGCGTATTCTTTATTTCTTTCTCCTCTTTATTTGTCCTGTGTAGTTCAGCTGTTTGACCTGTTACCACACACGTCACACACACACACACACACACACACACACACACTACCACACTACCACGCTGTGTCTGACTTACTGTGGGGCTGGCCACACTTCAGGTACACCACCATGTCTTAAACTTAAACACACACACACACACACGTATATGTTACCTTCCTCTTCCTGGTTACAAGTGTAACGCAACTGTGGGTTACGCTTTACAGCTTCTCGAGAGCCACTTGCTCCCAACACACACCCCGGGCGGGCATAACGTCCAGCGTTAAGTGTTTTACAACGCGTGGGAGTGCCTTTTTATTCTAGACTTTTGTCCGTGTGGCCTCCACATGAACATCGGCAGGGATGATGGCTTGTGGTTCAGATCCCGGTTTTGAGTCAAAGGGACGGGTGTACAGAATGTACCTTGTAAGCTGCGATGTTGCCACGGTAGCGTTGCACCCAGTCGACGCTGTCTTAACAAAGGCAGTGACCATTTCTGTAGGTATGGTGTGCTGATAATATTGGATTGTGTCTCTGAATAGAACAAAAGCCACAGTGTCATCTGTGTGGGCCAAGCCTTGAACCTGCTTCAGTCTTGACTTAGCCGCCAGCTGACAGAAAGGGTGGTGAACCTGGCTTCAGGTCTTATGAAATCAGCCCAGTTTACAGTACATATCTGTGCTTGGGAGGTCAATAAGTTATGTTAGTATATTGAGGGTAACAAGGACAGACATTGTAATTGTAATGCTCCATGTTGTTGTTTTTTTGTTTTTTTACACTTTTTTACACTGATTTATGTCTATAAACTGTGATTTATGTGATAGTATGCTCGTAGTAACGAAGACTACATGTCATGGCTTTGAACGGTTACAGATAGCTACAGAATGCTGCTTTGCCATTTGCTCTTTTAGATTTGACCAACAGCAGCAACACTGATGAGTATAATTGAATTCGGAAAAAGGTCTATAACCCTAATCCTGGAATGACTTCATGATGAACTCCATTTGGTAATCAGTTGGTTAATATTTATTGTTATATAAGCCCTGCTGTCATCTGAGAAGGACAGAGCAAAGATGTATAGCAAGCTATAAAATATACATTCAAACACTCATTTCTAAACCACAACAAATATTGGCAGCACATATGGCAGTACCAATTCCAACGATATACTGCTATTACTACTGCTACGACTACTACTCATACTCGTCTATACTCTATACAGTATGTGTTCTTTGTTTGACGATGCCTTATTTGAAAAGCACAAACTACAATGACCAATGTTTGTAATAATGACACATTACTGTCATTAGTTATTATAATAAGTCAGAATAGTTAAGGTAGTTTATATATATATATATATATATATATATATATATATATATATATATATATATATATATATATATATATATATATACATACATACACACGTATATATATATATATATACACATACACATACATACACGTACATATATATGTATATACACATACACATACATATGTATATATATATATATACGTACATATATATGTATATATACATACACATACATATGTATATATATATATATATATAATATATATATATAAAAGTACTATCGTACCTTTCGGCATATTATTTCGGAACACTTAGTTCTAGCAGAACGTTTGCGCCCTCTGGTGGTAAAAAGGTGTTTTACAAAGGCTGATACAATTACAGCGAGTCTATTGCAAATGCTAAAAGGTTTTTATTTATTTATTTAGCTTTTATCCAACGCAATTTACAGTGAACATCTAGACATGGACATTGGGGTTCAAACCCAGAACCTCTATGTGAAGGCAAACACCCTTACCAGACGATCCTCCTCCCCCTGAACAAAATGACTATGTGTATTGTACTGTATTTATTAATTGTCATTCTATCGGCAGGTTTTTGGGAAGACACTGCTGTAGCCGCTACTCCCCTTCAATCTCAGTCTTAAGGTTGAACTACGCCATTGTTTCTAACACACTTTAAAGATATTTAAAGACATACAACTAAAGAGATTTGATTGAAGACCTACAACTAAAACAGTATTTTTAATTAACAGCACTGGGTAAGGGTAAATTGGACAATGATTTTGAATCAGTGTAGTCCTAAAGCAAGCAAGGCACAGTGATTTCGATTCAATCTAAATTTATGAATACAATTACACAAACATACATATTTAACACAACATATTGCACATTTTAAATATAATATTTCTAGATGCTTTGCTTTATAAGCCATATATTAAAGTCGATGTCCACTATCTGTGGCCGTGTGGTTGTGACCTAAAATGAGAGATTAAAACACATTAAGAGCCAAATAATGTCAAATGATCATAAACAGTAGTATTACACGTTTGTATCCTATTGTTCAAAATTAGAACACACCTTTTTTCCCCACAGAACTAAATGATTTTAAATAGGTGGATTGTGTGGGTTCATTGTTATAAATTATGGTTATGGGGATGTGGCTGAAGTGTGTCATAGTGCAGGTGGTATATATATCAACACATCAAGTGCTTGTAGAAGGTGTATGCATACTTCATATCCTTTGGAACACATAGGACCTCTATACTCACATTCCTGTGTTGGGTCTATTCCCTGAGAGAATAGATTATACAGATTAGTATTTAATTGCGTAAGAATATATATATATATATATATATATATATATATATATATATATATGTATATATGATGTTTTTCACAAATGAACGGAAAAAACTGCAAGAAAAGTGACTCACCTGAGAAGTCAAAGGAATCTTCCTCGAAATCTGACGGCTTCCTACACAAGGAAATAATGCGTATAACATTTACAACTTTTTTTTGTGTGTTTTCAACCTAAAAAAGTATGTGTGTAGCCTATATATTTGACCCAAGGTGGCTAGAAAGAAAACATGATCCCATGATTCATTCATCACTCCACACACACACACACACACACACACACACACACACACACACACACACACACACACACACCACACACACACACACACACACACACACACACACACACACACACACACACACACACACACACACACACACACACCCCTACAGTACATATATTATATTATTATATTATATTTACCAAAAACCGACACGTCTCCTCCTATACAGAACAATCCCGGCGATGACCGCTATGAGCAGTAGAAGCCCAGCCAGCGACCCGAGCACGGCTCCATAGAACCCTGGGCCCCAGCGGAAGGATTCGCACCGCGGGCCGTAGTACTGCTCCAGGGGGGACGAGTCACACCTGCATCCGCACGGAAACACGACACGTAGATTTGATTCGATTCAAATTCAGTACATCGAAAGGAATTTGGCGTCTTACTTACCAGAGTGCAAATGTTGCAGTAAAGTGCATGGTAATATATAATGTACAGTTGTTGAATAATATGTAAAATATGTAAAAACAGTCTACAAAAATAAATAAAAATTAAGTGAATAATATACAATAAAAATCAAATAAAAATAAAAAGGTTAAAAAAGTGAATAGAAATGTACATACATACAAATGTGCAGTGTGTGTAACATGCAACTTCTTAAGTGGGACAGTCTAAAACGCTTAACGTAACTTAAATTCCAAAAACTCCGATCAATAATCACCAAATGTCTCTGGCATATGTCTTTATGTCATTAGCACTTTCACCTGTCCAAAAAAAAAAATCTCAACATAAATCCTACCATTATGGACGTTATGTGACATTTAGTGGTTTCCTCTCTATTGAGCCAAAGTGTTAACGCAGCTTTATGAGAGGAAAAACACTTAATGTAACATGACGTCCGTAATAGTAGGATGTAGGTTTTGATATTGTTGACAGGTTTTGAAACTTTAAGTTACGTTTTTGAACCTTTTCACGTTGCGCGCGTTTTGCATAGCGGTATTATTGTTATTATTATTATTATTACATGGGCGTCTTACCGACAGACAGGTCCGGCCTCTATGTGATTCCGACACTCTCCGTGCCAGTGACAGTAGCCGGGGATGGTCCTACAGGCCCCCACACACTTCCAGCTCCCGTTGGACAGCTCGGCGGTGTAGTTGGCGTACTGCCTGCAGCTCACATATGGCTTCAAGTCAGCGGCCCCTGATCAAAAGCAACCACCAGCATAACTGTTATATATATATTTTTTTTTAACACGTTTCTCTTAAAATGAATCGTCACAACCCCCCCCGCCTGCCTGCTGTGCTGCTCACTTGTAATGACGGTTCCCTGCAAGCGAACGCTGTTGAGACCCACGGTGACGTCTGGGCCGAGGGCCTGGGCCATCGCGTGGAGGGCACTGGTGTCGTTGAAGATGTCCGTCAACACGTGGCCGAGTTCAGTGTTGAGCGTCTGTATTTGGGCGTCATTGTTTGGATAGTTGTATTCAACCACAGCCTTGACGATGAATGTCCCTGGTCTACGCAAGAAGAAAGAAAAACAAGTAAAAAACTCTCACACACCACACACACACACACACACACACACACATCAATACTACGGGAACGTCAATGGTAAGTATAACGTCAACGACGTATCGAATATCCACTAATTTAAACTAAATTAAGTACTTTCAATTCCACAACTGTGACTTGTTTGAAGTTTTCCGCGTCGGCCTTTTTGCAAAGAGCTTCGAGCTGGAAAGAAGCACACGTACAACAACACATGTTTGGTTAAATAAACAAGTATTGGCAATCTTTCAGAGAAAGTCAGAGAAATGCATTACGAACACTAAATTGAATTGTATCATTATATGTATATGTATTATTATTATTATTATTATTATTATTATTATCTGTGTAAGTAGCAGCAGTCTTGGTAGAAGTAGTAGTAGTAGCAGTATAAAATACACTACCTCTCTGATGAATTGCTGATCGTTGACAACATTCAAGGCCTTAATAAATGGCCTCTTGATTTCAAGGGAAATGTTTGCCTTTCTTGTTGGCAATGCCCCGTAGTCTGCATAGAAATAGACCAACAAAACAATAAAACAATTTATATAAAAGAATGCTGGGTAAAATATAAAAGGCTGAAGGCCAAATCATCATCATCATCATACAGCACATAACCAGCCAGCCATTGGACTGAAGGTGGAGGATACGATGAATCAAGAAATAGCCCCTCACCAATGACAGCTACGGTTTCGTTGTTCCCAAACACGCAGGTTTCCCCGTATGTGTCATCTGCGCAGCGGCACTGGCAGCTGCCCAGCGCCAGGTTGAACTCACAAGGGGCTCCATTGCACTGGCAGTCATTTGCTCCACACACAGGGGTGGTGGGTGTCACCGGGGGGGAGGGGGGTATCACCACCGGGGGGGCGGAGGTCGTCACCACCGAGGTGGTGGTGGTGGTCGTCACCACCGGGAGGGTGGTGGTGGTGGTTTTCACCACCGGGGGGGGGTTTCACCACCGGGGGGGTGGTGGTCACCACCGGGGGAAGGGTGGTGGTGGTTGTCACCGGGGGGGAGGGTTTCACCACCGGGAGGGTGGTGGTGGTGGTCACCACTGGGGGAGGGTGGTGGTGGTCGTCACTGGGGGGAGGGTTTCACCACCGGGAGGGTGGTGGTGGTGGTCGTCACTACCGGGAGGGTGGTGGTGGTGTCGTCACTACCGGGAGGGTGGTGGTGGTGTCACCACCGGGGGGAGGGTGGTGGTGGTTGTCACCGGGGGGGAGGGTTTCACCACCGGGAGGGTGGTGGTAGTGGTCGTCACCACCGGGAGGGGGGTGGTGGTGTTCACCACTGGGGGGGAGGGTTTCACCACCGGGGGAAGGGTGGTGGTGGTTGTCACCGGGGGGGAGGTTTCACCACCGGGAGGGTGGTGGTGGTGGTGGTGGTCACCACCGGGGGAAGGGTGGTGGTGGTTGTCACCGGGGGGGAGGGTTTCACCACCGGGAGGGTGGTGGTGGTGGTCGTCACTACCGGGAGGGTGGTGGTGGTGTTCACCACCGGGGGGAGGGTGGTGGTGGTTGTCACCGGGGGGGAGGGTTTCACCACCGGGAGGGTGGTGGTGGGTGGTCACCACTGGGGGAAGGTGGTGGTGGTCGTCACCGGGGGGGAGGGTTTCACCACCGGGAGGGTGGTGGTGGTGTTCACCACCGGGGGGAGGGTGGTGGTGTTCACCACCGGGGGGAGGGTGGTGGTGGTTGTCACCGGGGGGGAGGGTTTCACCACCGGGAGGGTGGTGGTGGTGGTCGTCAACACCGGGAGGGTGGTGGTGGTGTTCACCACCGGGGGGGAGGGTGTCCCCTTGGTTGACTGACTGATGGCAGTTGTGGGTACGCTAATGCTGACGTTGACTATTAAGGTGTGAGCTGTTGTCACCCGCGTGGTCTGGGATGTTGAGGGCGTGTTTGTTGCAGAGACGGTCGTAGTTGTTGTCATTGC
Organism: Muraenolepis orangiensis; assembly: GCA_027704905.1. Classification (NCBI taxonomy): domain Eukaryota; kingdom Metazoa; phylum Chordata; class Actinopteri; order Gadiformes; family Muraenolepididae; genus Muraenolepis; species Muraenolepis orangiensis. The sequence continues at coordinate 8,168,953 of CM051002.1, forward strand.
GGTATTCAAGCTAGTCCCGTTAGGAATGATGTCAGAATGTGTGACGTCCGTATGCGTCGTTGGTATGGTGGGGTGAACCGTGGAGGTTGACGGTTGGTCCGTTGTGTGAGGTCGAGACGATGTGGAATGTCTTGATGTGAAGTCAACAGTCACGTTGACTGGAGTGAACGTTGATGCTTGCGTTGTGGAGATGGAGTTATCTAGTGTGGACGATGTTGTTACATCAGTATTTACTGTTTGAATATGTTGTACAGTCGACGTTTGTGATGAACCAGATGTTGTTGAAGGAGAAGATTGTGATTCTGCAGATTCATTTGTAACGAGTGATGTAATTTGTGGTTCTACTGTCAAATTTGATGCTGATGTCATAGTCACATCTGTAGCAGTAGATTCTGTATTGTCTGTTGTTTGAACAGTTGACGTTTGTGCAGAACCAGATGCTGTTGAAGATTGTGATTCTGCAGACTCATTTGTAACTAGAGATGTCATTTGTGGTTCTTCCGTTGTGGAACTTTTATTATCTGGTGTTAAAGATATTGGAAATCTGCTGAATGAAGTTATTCCTGTACTTGCATCAGTTCCGGTTCCAGATTCTAATGTTGTCATATTTGATGCTGATGTCATAGTCACATCTGTAGAAGCAGTCGATTCTGTATTGTCTGTTGTTTGAACAGGCGTTGTTAGTGCAGAACCAGATGCTGTTGAAGATTGTGATTCTGCAGATTTATTTGTAACTAGTGATGTTGTTTGTGGTTCTTCTGTTGTCATATTTGACGCTGATGTCATAGTCACATCTGTAGCAGTAGATTCTGAATTGTCTGTGTTTGAACAGTTGAAGTTTGTGATGAACCAGATGTTGTTGAAGGAGAAGATTGTGATTCTGCAGATTCATTTGTAACTTGTGATGTTGTTTGTGGTTCTTCCGTTGTCATATTTGACGCTGATGTCATAGTCACATCTGTAGCAGTAGATTCTGAATTGTCTGTGGTTTGAACAGTTGACATTTGTGCAGAACCAGATGCTGTTGAAGATTGTGATTCTGCAGACTCAATTGTAACTAGAGATGTAATTTGTGGTTCTTCTGTTGTGGAACTATTATTATCTGGTTTTGAAGATATTGGAAAACTGCTGAATGAAGTTATGCCTGTATTTGCATCAGTTCCGGTTCCAGATTCTAATGTTGTCATATTTGATGCTGATGTCATAGTCACATCTGTAGCAGTAGATTCTGAATTGTCTGTTGTTTGAACAGTTGAAGTTTGTGATGAACCAGATGTTGTTGAAGGAGAAGATTGTGATTCTGCAGATTCATTTGTAACTTGTGATGTTGTTTGTGGTTCTTCCGTTGTCATATTTGACGCTGATGTCATAGTCACATCTGTAGCAGTAGATTCTGAATTGTCTGTTGTTTGAACAGTTGAAGTTTGTGATGAACCAGATGTTGTTGAAGGAGAAGATTGTGATTCTGCAGATTCATTTGTAACTTGTGATGTTGTTTGTGGTTCTTCCGTTGTCATATTTGACGCTGATGTCATAGTCACATCTGTAGCAGTAGATTCTGAATTGTCTGTGGTTTGAACAGTTGACATTTGTGCAGAACCAGATGCTGTTGAAGATTGTGATTCTGCAGACTCAATTGTAACTAGAGATGTAATTTGTGGTTCTTCTGTTGTGGAACTATTATTATCTGGTTTTGAAGATATTGGAAAACTGCTGAATGAAGTTATGCCTGTATTTGCATCAGTTCCGGTTCCAGATTCTAATGTTGTCATATTTGATGCTGATGTCATAGTCACATCTGTAGCAGTAGATTCTGAATTGTCTGTTGTTTGAACAGTTGAAGTTTGTGATGAACCAGATGTTGTTGAAGGAGAAGATTGTGATTCTGCAGATTCATTTGTAACTTGTGATGTTGTTTGTGGTTCTTCCGTTGTCATATTTGACGCTGATGTCATAGTCACATCTGTAGCAGTAGATTCTGAATTGTCTGTGGTTTGAACAGTTGACATTTGTGCAGAACCAGATGCTGTTGAAGATTGTGATTCTGCAGACTCAATTGTAACTAGAGATGTAATTTGTGGTTCTTCTGTTGTGGAACTATTATTATCTGGTTTTGAAGATATTGGAAAACTGCTGAATGAAGTTATGCCTGTATTTGCATCAGTTCCGGTTCCAGATTCTAATGTTGTCATATTTGACGCTGATGTCATAGTCACATCTGTAGCAGTAGATTCTGAATTGTCTGTGGTTTGAACAGTTGAGATTTGTGCAGAACCAGATGCTGTTGAAGATTGTGATTCTGCAGACTCAATTGTAACTAGAGATGTAATTTGTGGTTCTTCTGTTGTGGAACTATTATTATCTGGTTTTGAAGATATTGGAAAACTGCTGAATGAAGTTATGCCTGTATTTGCATCAGTTCCGGTTCCAGATTCTAATGTTGTCATATTTGATGCCGATGTCATAGTCACATCTGTAGAAGCAGTCGATTCTGTATTGTCTGTTGTTTGAACAGGCGTTGTTAGTGCAGAACCAGATGCTGTTGAAGATTGTGATTCTGCAGATTTATTTGTAACTAGTGATGTTGTTTGTGGTTCTTCTGTTGTCATATTTGACGCTGATGTCACAGTCACATCTGTAGCAGTAGATTCTGAATTGTCTGTTGTTTGAACAGTTGAAGTTTGTGATGAACCAGATGTTGTTGAAGGAGAAGATTGTGATTCTGCAGATTCATTTGTAACTTGTGATGTTGTTTGTGGTTCTTCCGTTGTCATATTTGACGCTGATGTCATAGTCACATCTGTAGCAGTAGATTCTGAATTGTCTGTGGTTTGAACAGTTGACATTTGTGCAGAACCAGATGCTGTTGAAGATTGTGATTCTGCAGACTCAATTGTAACTAGAGATGTAATTTGTGGTTCTTCTGTTGTGGAACTATTATTATCTGGTTTTGAAGATATTGGAAAACTGCTGAATGAAGTTATGCCTGTATTTGCATCAGTTCCGGTTCCAGATTCTAATGTTGTCATATTTGATGCTGATGTCATAGTCACATCTGTAGCAGTAGATTCTGAATTGTCTGTTGTTTGAACAGTTGAAGTTTGTGATGAACCAGATGTTGTTGAAGGAGAAGATTGTGATTCTGCAGATTCATTTGTAACTTGTGATGTTGTTTGTGGTTCTTCCGTTGTCATATTTGACGCTGATGTCATAGTCACATCTGTAGCAGTAGATTCTGAATTGTCTGTGGTTTGAACAGTTGACATTTGTGCAGAACCAGATGCTGTTGAAGATTGTGATTCTGCAGACTCAATTGTAACTAGAGATGTAATTTGTGGTTCTTCTGTTGTGGAACTATTATTATCTGGTTTTGAAGATATTGGAAAACTGCTGAATGAAGTTATGCCTGTATTTGCATCAGTTCCGGTTCCAGATTCTAATGTTGTCATATTTGATGCTGATGTCATAGTCACATCTGTAGCAGTAGATTCTGAATTGTCTGTTGTTTGAACAGTTGAAGTTTGTGATGAACCAGATGTTGTTGAAGGAGAAGATTGTGATTCTGCAGATTCATTTGTAACTAGTGATGTTGTTTGTGGTTCTTCCGTTGTCATATTTGACGCTGATGTCATAGTCACATCTGTAGCAGTAGATTCTGAATTGTCTGTGGTTTGAACAGTTGAAGTTTGTGATGAACCAGATGCTGTTGAAGATTGTGATTCTGCAGACTCATTTGTAACTAGAGATGTAATTTGTGGTTCTTCTGTTGTGGAACTATTATTATCTGGTTTTGAAGATATTGGAAAACTGCTGAATGAAGTTATGCCTGTATTTGCATCAGTTCCGGTTCCAGATTCTAATGTTGTCATATTTGATGCCGATGTCATAGTCACATCTGTAGAAGCAGTCGATTCTGTATTGTCTGTTGTTTGAACAGGCGTTGTTAGTGCAGAACCAGATGCTGTTGAAGATTGTGATTCTGCAGATTTATTTGTAACTAGTGATGTTGTTTGTGGTTCTTCTGTTGTCATATTTGATGCTGATGTCATAGTCACATCTGTAGCAGTAGATTCTGAATTGTCTGTTGTTTGAACAGTTGAAGTTTGTGATGAACCAGATGTTGTTGAAGGAGAAGATTGTGATTCTGCAGATTCATTTGTAACTTGTGATGTTGTTTGTGGTTCTTCCGTTGTCATATTTGACGCTGATGTCATAGTCACATCTGTAGCAGTAGATTCTGAATTGTCTGTGGTTTGAACAGTTGACATTTGTGCAGAACCAGATGCTGTTGAAGATTGTGATTCTGCAGACTCAATTGTAACTAGAGATGTAATTTGTGGTTCTTCTGTTGTGGAACTATTATTATCTGGTTTTGAAGATATTGGAAAACTGCTGAATGAAGTTATGCCTGTATTTGCATCAGTTCCGGTTCCAGATTCTAATGTTGTCATATTTGATGCTGATGTCATAGTCACATCTGTAGCAGTAGATTCTGAATTGTCTGTTGTTTGAACAGTTGAAGTTTGTGATGAACCAGATGTTGTTGAAGGAGAAGATTGTGATTCTGCAGATTCATTTGTAACTTGTGATGTTGTTTGTGGTTCTTCCGTTGTCATATTTGACGCTGATGTCATAGTCACATCTGTAGCAGTAGATTCTGAATTGTCTGTGGTTTGAACAGTTGACATTTGTGCAGAACCAGATGCTGTTGAAGATTGTGATTCTGCAGATTCATTTGTAACTTGTGATGTTGTTTGTGGTTCTTCCGTTGTCATATTTGACGCTGATGTCATAGTCACATCTGTAGCAGTAGATTCTGAATTGTCTGTGGTTTGAACAGTTGACATTTGTGCAGAACCAGATGCTGTTGAAGATTGTGATTCTGCAGACTCAATTGTAACTAGAGATGTAATTTGTGGTTCTTCTGTTGTGGAACTATTATTATCTGGTTTTGAAGATATTGGAAAACTGCTGAATGAAGTTATGCCTGTATTTGCATCAGTTCCGGTTCCAGATTCTAATGTTGTCATATTTGATGCCGATGTCATAGTCACATCTGTAGAAGCAGTCGATTCTGTATTGTCTGTTGTTTGAACAGGCGTTGTTAGTGCAGAACCAGATGCTGTTGAAGATTGTGATTCTGCAGATTTATTTGTAACTAGTGATGTTGTTTGTGGTTCTTCTGTTGTCATATTTAACGCTGATGTCATAGTCACATCTGTAGCAGTAGATTCTGAATTGTCTGTTGTTTGAACAGTTGAAGTTTGTGATGAACCAGATGTTGTTGAAGGAGAAGATTGTGATTCTGCAGATTCATTTGTAACTTGTGATGTTGTTTGTGGTTCTTCCGTTGTCATATTTAACGCTGATGTCATAGTCACATCTGTAGCAGTAGATTCTGAATTGTCTGTGGTTTGAACAGTTGACATTTGTGCAGAACCAGATGCTGTTGAAGATTGTGATTCTGCAGACTCAATTGTAACTAGAGATGTAATTTGTGGTTCTTCTGTTGTGGAACTATTATTATCTGGTTTTGAAGATATTGGAAAACTGCTGAATGAAGTTATGCCTGTATTTGCATCAGTTCCGGTTCCAGATTCTAATGTTGTCATATTTGATGCTGATGTCATAGTCACATCTGTAGCAGTAGATTCTGAATTGTCTGTTGTTTGAACAGTTGAAGTTTGTGATGAACCAGATGTTGTTGAAGGAGAAGATTGTGATTCTGCAGATTCATTTGTAACTTGTGATGTTTGTGGTTCTTCCGTTGTCATATTTGACGCTGATGTCATAGTCACATCTGTAGCAGTAGATTCTGAATTGTCTGTGGATTGAACAGTTGACATTTGTGCAGAACCAGATGCTGTTGAAGATTGTGATTCTGCAGACTCAATTGTAACTAGAGATGTCATTTGTGGTTCTTCTGTTGTGGAACTATTATTATCTGGTTTTGAAGATATTGGAAAACTGCTGAATGAAGTTATGCCTGTATTTGCATCAGTTCCGGTTCCAGATTCTAATGTTGTCATATTTGATGCTGATGTCATAGTCACATCTGTAGCAGTAGATTCTGAATTGTCTGTTGTTTGAACAGTTGAAGTTTGTGATGAACCAGATGTTGTTGAAGGAGAAGATTGTGATTCTGCAGATTCATTTGTAACTTGTGATGTTGTTTGTGGTTCTTCTGTTGTCATATTTGACGCTGATGTCATAGTCACATCTGTAGCAGTAGATTCTGAATTGTCTGTTGTTTGAACAGTTGAAGTTTGTGATGAACCAGATGTTGTTGAAGGAGAAGATTGTGATTCTGCAGATTCATTTGTAACTTGTGATGTTGTTTGTGGTTCTTCCGTTGTCATATTTGACGCTGATGTCATAGTCACATCTGTAGCAGTAGATTCTGAATTGTCTGTGGTTTGAACAGTTGAAGTTTGTGATGAACCAGATGCTGTTGAAGATTGTGATTCTGCAGACTCATTTGTAACTAGAGATGTAATTTGTGGTTCTTCTGTTGTGGAACTATTATTATCTGGTTTTGAAGATATTGGAAAACTGCTGAATGAAGTTATGCCTGTATTTGCATCAGTTCCGGTTCCAGATTCTAATGTTGTCATATTTGATGCTGATGTCATAGTCACATCTGTAGCAGTAGATTCTGAATTGTCTGTTGTTTGAACAGTTGAAGTTTGTGATGAACCAGATGTTGTTGAAGGAGAAGATTGTGATTCTGCAGATTCATTTGTAACTTGTGATGTTGTTTGTGGTTCTTCTGTTGTCATATTTGACGCTGATGTCATAGTCACATCTGTAGCAGTAGATTCTGAATTGTCTGTTGTTTGAACAGTTGAAGTTTGTGATGAACCAGATGTTGTTGAAGGAGAAGATTGTGATTCTGCAGATTCATTTGTAACTTGTGATGTTGTTTGTGGTTCTTCCGTTGTCATATTTGACGCTGATGTCATAGTCACATCTGTAGCAGTAGATTCTGAATTGTCTGTGGTTTGAACAGTTGAAGTTTGTGATGAACCAGATGCTGTTGAAGATTGTGATTCTGCAGACTCATTTGTAACTAGAGATGTAATTTGTGGTTCTTCTGTTGTGGAACTATTATTATCTGGTTTTGAAGATATTGGAAAACTGCTGAATGAAGTTATGCCTGTATTTGCATCAGTTCCGGTTCCAGATTCTAATGTTGTCATATTTGATGCTGATGTCATAGTCACATCTGTAGCAGTAGATTCTGAATTGTCTGTTGTTTGAACAGTTGAAGTTTGTGATGAACCAGATGTTGTTGAAGGAGAAGATTGTGATTCTGCAGATTCATTTGTAACTTGTGATGTTGTTTGTGGTTCTTCCGTTGTCATATTTGACGCTGATGTCATAGTCACATCTGTAGCAGTAGATTCTGAATTGTCTGTGGTTTGAACAGTTGACATTTGTGCAGAACCAGATGCTGTTGAAGATTGTGATTCTGCAGACTCAATTGTAACTAGAGATGTAATTTGTGGTTCTTCTGTTGTGGAACTATTATTATCTGGTTTTGAAGATATTGGAAAACTGCTGAATGAAGTTATGCCTGTATTTGCATCAGTTCCGGTTCCAGATTCTAATGTTGTCATATTTGATGCTGATGTCATAGTCACATCTGTAGCAGTAGATTCTGAATTGTCTGTTGTTTGAACAGTTGAAGTTTGCGATGAACCAGATGTTGTTGAAGGAGAAGATTGTGATTCTGCAGATTCATTTGTAACTTGTGATGTTGTTTGTGGTTCTTCCGTTGTCATATTTGACGCTGATGTCATAGTCACATCTGTAGCAGTAGATTCTGAATTGTCTGTGGTTTGAACAGTTGACATTTGTGCAGAACCAGATGCTGTTGAAGATTGTGATTCTGCAGACTCATTTGTAACTAGAGATGTAATTTGTGGTTCTTCTGTTGTGGAACTATTATTATCTGGTTTTGAAGATATTGGAAAACTGCTGAATGAAGTTATTCCTGTACTTGCATCAGTTCCGGTTCCAGATTCTAATGTTGTCGTATTTGATGCTGGTGTCATAATCACATCTGTAGCAGTAGATTCTGTATTGTCTGTTGTTTGAACGGTTGAAGTTTGTGATGAACCAGATGCTGTGGAAGAGGAATGTGATTCTGAAGACTCATTTGTTACTAGTGATGTAATTTGCGGTTTTAATGTCATATTTGATGCTGATGTCATAGTCACATCTGTAGAAGCAGTCGATTCTGTATTGTCTGTTGTTTGAACAGGCGTTGTTAGTGCAGAACCAGATGCTGTTGAAGATTGAGAATCTGCAGATTCATTTGTAACTAGTGATGTCGTTTGTGGTTTTTCTGTTGTTGTCATATTTGATGCTGGTGTCATTGTCACATCTGTAGCAGCAGATTCTGTTTGAACAGTTAAAGTGTCTGATGAACCAGAAGCTGTTAAAGAAGAAGATTGTGATGCTGCAGATTCATTTGTAACTTGTGATGTCAGTGACGTATTTCGATCTGTGGTTTGTACGTCTGTGATACTTGCTGATAGTTTTTGCGAAATCAGAGATGCTTCTTTTTCTTCATGTTCAGTTGCATTCATTGTAGATAGACTGGGTGCAGTGCTTTTATTGCCTGCAGTATGTTGGAATGAACAGTTGGGTCATTAAATAAATTAAGTAAATATATTCTGAGTCATCGACTGTTAGTGATAGTTTAATATATAACTGATACTAAAAGTTGATTGGCTATTTTCTTTGTGCTTTGGCAATATTAATATTCACTTAACATTAATGTTTTAATGTAAACCAGTCAAACTATCAATTATATTCCAAAGACTGCAATAAAGTAGGTAGACCCTGCGTTCCTATTTATCATGATTTGTTCCCCCCTTCTTGAAAAAGTATCCCCTATTTAACATGAAATGTCTAACTAGCTAAAAACTAAGCAAAAAAAAAGACCTTACCTTGTTTTTCGTCCAAGAAAACCAACAATGCAGAAACTGTTAACATCGTCACAGCAACGACTGTCACCGCGACGGAGAGTCTCTTCCATTTTAACATCCCAGAGGAAATCCGCACCGTCATTTTGTACCGTTGACATTCATTAAATCTGCTTTGCAAATTAAATGTTCAGATGGTTTCAATGTCCATCCGTCTGTGACGAAGCAACGATTCCAAAAGGTACTTAAAAAGTTATTTTCTGTCGGCTAGTAAACTTATAGTGGCAAAAAAAAAGTCTTCCAAACGATGGTGGACGTTGTGGGCGACACAATCATCACTGGGTGTGTGTGTGTTTTGTGGCATCAAGGATCATGGTTGACGCTGAGGTTGATTGAGGATATAGTCAAACAACACCTTGGACAACCTAAGCACAACGTCCCACCTCCCCCTTCTGCATTATTCGTTTGTTGTGCTCCGCCAAGGTGGAGGAAGGTGGAACCGTTGAGAAGGTTTGGGTTGGGCCTGTGTGTCTCTGTGTCTCATTAAAGAAAGACAAACAATACAACAATAGCTTCATGATACCTTCCTCTTGGGTGCCCATCACCTAATAAAGACATGGCGACATCTAGGTATTTTCAGATCTTGTTCTGCCCTAAGCAGGCACAAGAGACTTTGAGAATGAGGAGTGTGATATGCCAGAGGTGTTGTGCATTCTAATAGGCTATTATTGTACAGCTGCTTGTAAAGTGTTTGCTTTTTAAAGCAAAAACAGAAAAACCCAAGGCAGACTTGGCCACATATGTAGTTCAAACAGCATTAGCAGTGAGTGAAAAAGTGGTTTGGTTCATAGTGTGCCTCTGAGCTTCTCTCTTTATTTTTTTTGTCATGTTATCACAGCCACTGAAAACAGCAATGGGTGTAATATGAACTCTGTAGTATTTGCAGACTTTAGGTCAGGTAAGATTGACAACGTTGAGATACGTGAGTCATTGTCCTAGCAAGTGTCGAGTTGAGCAAGCGGTACACTAACTGATGTGATCCAACACAAAGTGAACACGTTCTTAGTAATTAGACTATTGGTCTCCCTCCTTTAAAACAAAAGGCACATTTAAATGAGCCATCATGATATAAATAACTTGAAATACCTACAATATATGTACGTTGGCTGGAGTGATGCGATAGTGAGGACTAACTCCACTACATTCTAAAACTGATATTTTTATTGCGTCCACAGTGCGGTGTATTATTCTAGTCTGCATAAGCAGTACGCAATGTTTGATACACAATGTCAATGATTGAATCAACCAAACTAGATCACTTTTAATTGTAATTTTACTTTTTGACACTTGAATAAGAATGTTATGGAGAAGTTGACAATGTTCATATTCAATGATTGAGGAGATTCATAGTTTGTGCTCAGCGTTTTATTAAACAAGACCAGTCTATACGCTATACTTTCTATCACTTCTTTGAAGGGTGCGTGTGGAGGGTTCTTGGATCCTAGTCCTGTTGAATAGCCCCGATTTGATTATTTAGCTTTGATTTTATTAGCGAGGACCATCCCTTCACTTTCAACTTTCTCCCTCCAATAAATATGTCTCCCAAAGTCTGTTCTGGTCTGAGATGTACTGCACTGTGAATTATTATATATATTATATTATATTATATAATACTATATATTATATAGTATTGTGTTTTTGTAAAAAGCCATCTCCTAACGCCTAAATACCCTTGTGTTCTGCCATGAGTTAATTGTCCCGTTTCACTGGGAGTGGACACAGGTGTGTGTTGTGAGGGTGGAGAACACAAGGCCAATAAGGAACAAATATACAAGATCTCTGCCAATAATCCTGTCTGGTTTTTTTTCGGGATCATTACTCACATTGTTTGGTTAGTGACACAAACGCTTGGACTCATAATGATGTATCATTTTAATCAAGTCACATAAGAGGTAACCAGATTGCCATGGTTGTAATACACAACATAAATACAGACTCATAACAACAACACAAATATTCCACATTGAAATCGAACCAATGTCCACGAACGGATCAAAAAGCGTCCGGCTCCCAGCCTCACGCAATCTGCTGCTGTGGTTCCGACTCGGCCCCCGGAGCCAAGTCTGAGTCCTGGGCCTTTAGTCGCTCGGCCGCGGTTACCGTCATGGGATGCAGGGGAAAGAACCCGGCCAGGCCTGCGGTGAACAAGAAAACAGAGCACGCATTCCTATTGTATTATTTTATATATATATGCGGCTTTCTGTGCAAAACCAAAAAATAAATAAAACTAAAACATGAACACAGCTGTACCTTTTTTTTTTACGTGAATGCCTCATGGAAAATTACATTTGAATGATTTCAAATGAGATCAAACAAAAACAAAAAAAACAAGAAATGTCCCTCCCAGACATGAGGCATTTAAAAAAAGGACTCCATGAATTACAGCTTTCCACTATTTGTCAAGGGTTGAGTTTTCCGAAGAATCAAATAAAGACAAAACCATAAAGCCCTTGTGACCAATGAACCAGGGCACTCCCCGAGACCCGAGGGCGTGGATGAGTTCTTCGCACGGCGAAAGTGAACCCATTACGTGAAGCTGTGTACATGGGGCTGGGACCACATGCACACAGAAGACAAAGCGCCAAAGTGTGCCCAATACGCCTTTCCAGTCCAGAAACAAAGTCAAAGAAAGAAAAGGAAAAGAAAAAGCACACAGCTTCCTCCTCCTTTCTTCAAACAAACTCACGATTATCCCAGCAATCAATATGGGAAACCCTGACCCCTATCCCTACCCACTGTTTATGTCATTGAGCAATAGTTGATCTTAGAGGCGGGGCGGGGGGGGAAACGCACCTAGCAACTTGGCCACGGGCGGGCTGGGGTGCGCGCCGCAGCCCATCCAGTACTTGATGCGGTCCAGGTTGAAGCTGACCAGCTTCTCGTTGTGCGCGTTGGGCAGGGGTCGTAGGTGCCCAGCTGCTCCATGTACTTGCCGTCGCGCGCCCGCTTGTTGAAGGCCGCCACGATGCGGTAGAAGGGCCGGTTGGCCTGGTGGTGGCCGGCCAGCGCCAGCCGGATGACCACGTAACCGTTGCGGTACTTCTTGAGCAGGGCCGACGCTACGGGGCCAGCGGGATTCAACATTTTTTTTATTGGCCATTTGTACACAAGTACAATGGACAACGCTTACTTCCCCATTCCCTCTGTATGGGAATGAAATGTATGACTTTTCTAAAACACTATACTATAAAAACACTATACACACATTGGAAATCCCCTAAACCCCCCCCATCAGCCTCTGTTTGGCTTAAGGATCTTGTATTTTTCCTTAAACTTGAAGATAAAATTCATTCTTAGGGGCTCTGTGGATCGCGAAGTGAAATAAGAAAAACGGCAGTGAATAAGAAATGGCAGTGCTTGATTGATTTTTTTTTAAAATAACCTTCAAACCCTCAATCCCTCTTGAATAGCAATGGAACATTTTTTATATGTATTTTATGTGTATGGTCTTTGTATTCTGTCATGTTGTTATTTAATGTCATTTGTTCTCAGCACCTTTTAATTTATTTTTATTTAATTTTTTCTTTCTCTGTGTGGAATCCTTGACTTTTTGGGTTGAATGTTTATTCTTTTGGTTGTTCAGGGGAGGGGAGAGGTGGGTTAGCTCGGAGGGAATTAAAAAAAAAGGAAGGAAGAAAAATGACATGCTTTAATTGTGACATTGTATGACTCCGTTTGTCATTCAAAAAAAACATAAAAATGTCTAATGTCTTGTGGCAACAGCCGCAGGAATAGTGCAGATATGTTGCCTCCCGTAAACTCAATGAAATAGATCATCTTAACAGCCATGTTATAATCAAATCAAAAATGTGTTGATAATGTTTCGTTTGAATGATACCGTGTTATTAGTTTGTTTACTTTCCATATTTTGGTTGCTTAGATTAGATTAGATAAGATATCATTTAATTCAAGGCTTGAGGTGACGAGACCACTCAATGTGTTCCAACCATAGTATATCTGTATCTGTGCACCAATTAACAGGATTAACCGATCAATCAGTAAACATGAAGTGAAGCCCATGTAGCCTAGCCGCTCTGTTGCCCTGACATGCTGTCAGCTTGATGAAGCAGCGACGGCACTGACAAAGGCACCTACTCGTGCCAAATGTATTGAACAACTTTTAGATGGACGCCGTAGCGGATGGCGACATAACTCTGAAAGTTGCGATTCTTGAAAAATGTGTGTCAAACAATGCAGGGATGAGTCTGTACAATGTATGTATTCATGCAGAAGAGTGCAGTAAAAACCCACTACTCTCAAGTTATTCACATGACCAAGCAGGGCTGGACATTAAACCACTTCACTAGCATACGCCTTGCCTTGCCTCCTACGTAGAACCAGAATAATGTTTAACAAGTGATTAATAGATGACATAACAGCTCAACCTGACTCTACATTCAAATGTGGCCAGAGGCTGTTGCAACTCTGTGCCAGCAAGATGACAAATTATGACAAGCAAGCAAAAATACGAATGTTATGTAGTATTTGGACTTGAATATTGTGATCTACTTTGTCTTCTACTCACCTAACATCTTTGTAGAGGACAGTAAGATTCTAGTAAACTTAAAAAAACGATTCACCAGACCACCTATTGTATTTAATTGAGAATTCACCATCACCAAGAAAGTGTTTCGTAGGCGATTGTGATCCAAACTGATATTTGCCGCTATCCGCCTTTTAAACCCCACACTTTTTATGAATCCTCAAGTCAAGTCAAGTTTGTCACTTCACAGTTTACACAAGTATAAAGCAGTGAGTGAAAATCTTATGTGCAATACCCGACGACTGACAGCAGTTATAAAAATAAGATAAAAATAGAATAAAACGGAATAGAATAAAAGTTAAAAAATAAAAATGGAATTCAACTTAAGCAATTACACAAATCGTACTTAACTTAGTGTATGTGTGTGTGTGTGTGTGTTAACATTAAATATAGGGTACTCATACGTTTAACAGCAAAAGTCAAACTAACGTTAAACGGGTCCCACAAACTATGCCATCGGTGTGATAATAAATATAAATAGTGATGAAGTGAGCAGTAAACGGTGGGATATATGGAAACGTTCTTGCATACAGCATAGTAATAATAACAATAATAATAATAATAATAAATTACATTTATATAGCGCTTTTCTGGATTCTCAAGGCGCTTAACAGGCGGGGTAAAATGAAGTTATAGTTACATAGATACAAATAAGACATAAAATAACAATAAAACATTTAATTTATTTATTTTAATTTTGAGTAATAATAAGGACACTTACATAGATGCACCATGGTGTCCGATGTGTGACTGCCCTGTGTTGGAGAATGAGACAAATAAATCATTAAAAACACAAAGTTATAACAAAACATAGCAAAATGTCACACATGTTGACATAAGGTGGGGATGTAAATAACATCTCATACGAGACGACACAAGTCGCTCGTCCTTTTCAGGTTAGTTCGTTAGTTCTAGTCCTAACATGTGCATGTTAGGGGGTGTTTACCGATGTCCCGTTGTGGTTTTATTGTACACACAAAAAAAAACCCTGACGTTAATAAACCAGCCTTTGCAGTAAATGTGACATTCGTTACATTAGGGCGCTGCCATGTTTCTAACGGGAAGTTGAACGTGGTTGTCTTCCGGGTGTCTTCTTCTTCTTCTTCTTCTTTTATGTGGTTTTTTTCCTGCCCTGTTTTGACAAACAACTTGTGGGTGCATTACCGCCACCGTCTGAACGGGAGTGTGACCACCACTCCTCATAGAAACAAAACCAACCACTGACCAAAAACAGACAAACCAAGCGAAGTCACTATAACTTAAATTCGATCATTGTATAATGATATCAATTTGTGTGTTTACATTAGAGCAACAAAATTACGTTTTTATATCGATTGTAATATTTTCTACAATAAATCGTGCCTGATTGACTCGTGAGACTGTAGACGATTCTTTGAATCCTAACAGATCACACTACGACGTGGTCTAAATTCCTCTACCCACTGTACGTTTCCGACATTAGCTTGGTATGGACCTTTCCGGGAAACTAGTTGCATTTAAAATTGTAATTACCACCGGAATATACAGTTGTTTTACCCGCTCTAGCTCTCACCAGGCACTAGATGGCGCTAGTGTACCACTTTACACCGAAGCCCTATTGACTTCATTATCCAACAGCGTGACAATTCCCCCGCATATCTTTTTAATACCATAATTGCAACATTTATTATGTAGTATGGATAGGCTGATGAATTACTTGTATATTGTCGCGTATTGTGAAACTCACTTAATTACCTGTCTGAAATGAGCAATTTGAATGATAGATTATTAAAATGTGCATGAGCTGTGTGTTTGTTTAAGATTCTGACCATAAAAACAAGCCTACTCCTACTCACTGATAGAGCCTGACGCTAACGCTTGGATAGGGATGATGACGATGATGATGACGATGATGATGATGATGATGATGGACAGCAGCGAATCACAATAGTGACTAGTAGTAGTAGTAGTAGTAGTAGTTGTTTCTAGGTGTGGATGTTTGTTTCTTCCATGCTTAAAGTCATGCAGGGCATGTTTTTTTGGGGGGGGGAACTCAATTTTCCTGTCGTGGATTTTGCGTACGTTTATGTATGTTTCATTCATGTCTCTAAATGTCTTACACTTAGATAGGCTTCACTTACCCTGGCTAAAATGCTGACCTGGAATCACTATGTAAATATACCACTTGTTATATAATAATAGTAGGGTTGTTTTTATCCACAGGCAGTGGAACTTCTAGTAGAGACTCATTACAGCTACTGCCCTGTATTCATCAGGCTGCTGCACTACTGGCACTTTAAAATGGGTTTTGTACAATTCAACATATGTACATATCATCCATTTGTCACTTTATTGTTCTTTTTTTGTGTACAGTATTGTTATAGTATAGTGTTGTATAGTGTAAGTGTGGTACATAGTTTGTATTAATTGTTACATTGTAGGATTGTCCCACAGTAATACTGTGGGAGGGAATGAGGAGAAAGCTTTCCATTGTACTTATGCCTAATAGCAGCACTGCCAGCGATTCCACTTTCTATTCTATTCTCCAAACATGATGACGTCGTTTGTAAACCGCTGACCCTGGCAGAGAAGAAAACACTAATTTCCTGTAAAAGTGATCCTTAAATCAAGAGGTCACCACAATGCCTGATGTGGTCCAGGCCTGCGGAGATCCTAGCCACACCCCAACCCCCTCCCCCCCTCCCCTACACAACACTCACCCACTCCCCCCCCCCCCACTCCCCCACCCCCCCTCCCCCAGCACTCACCCACTCCCCCCCCCACCCCGCCCCACACTATCTTGGAACATGGTGATTTCACACTTTGTGTTGTGCAAAGCTGGTTTTCGCCGTGTGTGACAAACACATGGTTTTCTATGCGGGGTCACTGCAAGCGCTCCTGATAGATGGGTCCTTGTTCTCAGGATTCGGGTCCTGTCCCTGTGTGACTCGCACTGGGATGGATTCCCATCACCATTTCAACATTTTGATGGAAATTGTTGTTTTCGAACATCGCTATGCTATGTGATTCGTGTATCAAACTGTTGATTGTTGAACTATTGATGAATTAGTTATGTTTGTGATATGAATAGCTGATAGGCCTATATATTATATCCTTAAGCAAATACCTTTATATTTGCCATTGATATTAATGTGTAGATCAAATATCACACACATGCATGTCAATTAGAATTACACTTGAATGACTATACTCAAATAAACAATGACTGGAAATGTTAGATAGTCTAAGAAAACAAAATAATAAAGGACATTTGCAACAAGGCCAGCAATCCACCCCCCCCCCCGCACCCCCAATGAATAGAGGCTTCACACATTTAAGGGCCAAACAAAATGCATCTTACATGGCGAATCTGCAATGCATGATTATCTCAAGAGTGACATTGATTCTGGATGTGGCACGCGGTGGGGGGGGGGGGACGGGACTCCCGTGAGGGCCCCGTGCTCCTTGGGACACCGAGATGAGTTGTTCCTACCCTAATCGTCTGTGACAGCTCAGTTTGGAGATCCTCAGCTGACCAGATCATGTACTGGATGGACCATCGGAGATTTCAAAGTTGATCAGGCGTGCTCAGCCTTCTAGCATGTTCCTTTTAACGGTGTGATGTTTAACACGGTCACAAGGTCAACTTCTTCTCTAAAGTGTCCTTCTTAAGGCACTGGGTCTAGTTTTTTCCAAACTATTACATATTATATATACTGTATATTCTAAGTTCTCACATGTGCACACATGTTTGCACTCAAGTTTGTGTTCACACTGAACACAAACTGCATTTGTGTTCAGTGTTCAGTGTTCTCTCTGTTCTAAGTTCAACGTTTTTTAACGGCGATCCGCATGTTTTAGTCGTTTTAATGCATGTCAAGTGGAGCCCATGAGACTTTGGCGCTCAATTGATGA
>CM051002.1:8201382-8211382 GCA_027704905.1 Muraenolepis orangiensis
CTTATACCTTTAATCAGGATTTATGGAAAAAAATAGGTCGATTTAAAATAAACAAAACGACAACATGTCAACAACACAACATGTTGAACAGGCGCGCGCGTGTTCGTTTTTCCCAAGTGTCGTTCACTAACCTGCCGCCTCCTCCTTCCCCTGATACGCGATACGCGATGAGGCAGGTTATATCGCGACATAATAATATTAATAATAATAATAATATTAGTAATAATATTAGTAATAATAATATTAGTAATAATAATAATAATAATAATTATAGTAATAATAATTTTAATGATGATGACAATAATAATCGTAACCATAGACTTATAATCATTATCCTAATAACGTGTTATAAACGGAATAAAATAGGTCTTTTGGGGGGGGACCTGAACCCACATCCACAAGTCATTCGGTCGTATATAAAACGAGTCGGCGACAGGACACGACGGACACTTCAGCACACCGTCGGCTTAGAGTTAGTACCTCTCGGGCTCGCGCTAATCAAACAGAGGCCAGGAGGCGGGGTCGCGGAGGGATACCATACTACTGAGAGAGAGAGAGAGAGAGAGAGAGAGAGCATGGGGACGCGGAGGGATACCATACTACTGGGAGAGCATGGGGGTGGGGGGGGGACGCGTCTCAAAGACGTATATTGCAGCTATATTTTGGGGGTCTAAAACTGATCGAAGGACGAGGGGGGAGGAATGAAGTAGCGGGCAGCGGACCACTTCAAACAAATCCATCTGGAATAGCCCTTCTTCTGTGTGAGGGAGATTTAGTGAAAGTAAGTTATTTAGCTATTAATAACGTTTCTCCTCCGGCAAGGCATGGAGAGGGACTCCGCATCTGCACTCTCTCTCTCTCTCTCTCTCTCTCTCTCTCTCTCTCTCTCTCCTCTCTCTCTCTCTCTCTCTCTCTCTCTCTCTCTCTCTCTCTCTCTCTCTCTCTCTCTCTCTCTCTCTCTCGCAGCTATATATATATATATATATATATATACATATATTTGGCTCGGTGGAGATTGAGGGTGGGACCCAAATGTTGGGCAGAGATAACATACCCATCACCCTCCTCATCGTCCCCGGCCCTGCGCTGTGCTCCACTGCATTAAACTGGGATTAACCTCCTCGCTCCCGCAGCCGCTCAGCGCGCGATTCAACTGGGATCTACATCGCTCTATAGCCCGCCCTATGCAGGTCTACTGACTCATTGATACTATTAAGCTTTTTAGAATCACGATCATAACAATAATCATAATAATAATCATAATAATAATAATAATAATAATAATAATAATTATTATAGGCGTATAATAATAGACTAATAATAGGCACAAGAAAATATGGATAAGAACGATACAATTATAATAATAATAATAATAATAATAATCAGAATCAGAATCATAATAATATTATAGTAATAGGCAAATAATGATCATTTGTATTATGCTATAATAATAATAATAATAATAATAATAATAATAATAATTATTATTATTATTATTATTATTATAATAATTATTATTATTATTATATTTGTAGGCCTATGTGTTAGGCCCACGTGTTATTAGGCCCATAAATTATGACAAATGTATGTGTCATCTGTGTTATTGTCATTATTAAATGACTAATCATCTAGTATAGGGCCTATCATTATTTGTTTATCTTTGTTTTAAGGATTTCACACAAAACAAACCATATCATGTGAGGAACACAGGCCTATAATAACTAGAACAGCCAACAGCATTCTTCCGTCGTCCCATAAAACAAACCAAAAAAACCCTAAAAAGCCTAAATCATTTCCTGTGACAGCACACATAAGACTCGATGGGGTTTAAAGGTGAACAGGTTTTGTGTTGTTGTTGTTGTTGTTGTTGTTGTTGTTGTTATGAGTCTCGAGACTGAATCAAACACACCCACCCACACCCCACGCATGAAGGACGCAACACACACACGTCGAAAGGAGATCTACTTTATCTGTCCCCCCCCCCCCCCCCCCCCCCCTCCACTCCTCCAAAACAATCGTGATTTATTTGCCTTGTCATATGCGTTTTTCTGCCACCCCCCTCCCCCCCTTCTTCCGCGTTTTTGATTGTAATGAACAGTGGCAGGACGACATGGCAACTGTCAAGAGGGACGATTTATGAGTCTCCTATACCCCGCTAGCCCCCCCCCACACACACACACACACACACCCCTATCCCCCCCCCCCCCCTCTTATAACCACCACACGGGAAACAGCAGCGGTGACAAGTCCAACAAGCCAATTAGCAGAGGCAGCGCTTTAGAGGTCAATTAACTCCGTTCTGAGTCTTATAGTAGACAGTGGCTGGATGGGAGAGAGAGAGAGAGACACCACTCCGACCGTTATGTCGGGGAAAGGACTACATCCTAATCATATCATATAGTAATAGGCCTCATCATAATAATAATAGCGGTAAACATTATTTGTGCGAATCTCTTGTATAGTTTTTTTTTGGGGGGGTGGGCGGGGGGGGAGGATAAGATTAATAATAATAGCATTCTTCAAGGTATATATACATATACTTAGGCGCGCTGTTGTTTCTGTTCCATCTCACATGCAATTGAGACCATAATAAGACGTCGAGGGATGGCGGGAGAAAAAAACAACAAGTTGACGTCTGATTTGTTAAATAATGCTTTATTTATATTATACGGGCTTTCCCATGTATGAACCCGAGTGTAGAAGCCAGTCTGTGGGTCGGGGAGCACACGGAACCCATTAGGGCCGGACGGCCTGCCCTGCAGCAGGCGTCCTCCTGCAGGCTGGCTTTAATGTTTCAATATTAAGGCCTGCTTCCATTTGGGTTTTTAGCTCTCACTTTCTCATAGAGCGTTTGTTGTTATACGCCCTATACGCTTATAAGGTAAGAGATTGAGTCAAGGAAATATGAAGATAGTAATATATAATAATAATAATATTTACATGAAATTCAGATTCATCGAATGGAGTATTTTACTTCTTTCTTTCCTTCTTTCTTTCTTTCTTTCTTTCGTTCTTTCTTTCTTTCTTTCCTTCTTTCTTTCTTTCTTTCTTCTTTCTTTCTTTCTTTCTTTCTTTCTTTCTTTCTTTCTTTCTTTCTTTCTTTCCTTCTTTCTTTCTTTCTTTCTTTCTTTCTTTCTTTCTTTTACATAGTCTATTATTATTATAAGGCCTATTATGCGTTGTTATAACATTATTATTATTATTATTATTATTATTATTCTAATTATTATTATTATAGCTTATATTATTATTAGGTTTGATGAGGCCACGGTTTTGAATAACAATTCTAAGATAATTTTTTTGTCTCATCTATTAAACGAAACATTCATAGCTTTGCAATTATTATTATTTATATATATTTTTACTATTAATATTAAACATATTGCTTCCAATAATATTGCTAATATATATATATATAGGCCTACCGAGTAGGAATGTATAAGTACGGTCAACACGTGCGCAATAATAAGTATGACCGACGACACGTTAAACGTGTAAGAATGTGATGGAGGCTGGCGGGAATCATCTGGTCCACCGCGTGGCCCCCCGCGTGAGGCTGACTCTGAAATCATCACCCTCACAGAGCCGCTTCTCCCTTTCGGAAAGCGGCTCGTTGAACTTGTCAGATTTAATTAGGCCGCTAAACAGTATATAGCCGCCTCGGCCAGCAGGGCTCATAATAAGGCCTTCTTCGAGTCCGCTTGAATTTGTCGGGTGGGGGTGGGGGTGGGGGTAGGTGTGTGTGTGTGTGTGTGTGTGTGTGTGTGTGTGTGTGTGTGTGTGTGTGTGTGTGTGTGTGTGTGTGTGTGTGTGTGTGTGTGTGTGTGTGTGTGTGTGTGTGTGTGTGTGTGTGTGTGTGTGTGTGTGTGGAGGGGGGGGGGGGGAGTGATCTGACGACGGTGAAGTTGAAGTTGAATTGGACCGCTGCTGTGGGCTGCTGGGTTTCTCTGTTTAGCGCGCTTTTTTTCTTCCCGCTATTACTTCAATTATGGGCCCGCCGTTCACATGTGGGGCAGCAGCAGCAGCAGCAGCAGCCCGCTTTTGGACTGGAATCGGAATCCTTGTTTTAATGAGGAACTAAATTCATTATAGCGCACGAGACACAAGACTTATGAGTCTTATTAAGTTTTGGTGATGGTCTTTTTTTTCTTTTCATATTTTTTCTCAAATGGTTTAAAGATGGATTATGGGTTTAGAGCTGTAGTCTCACGGTTTACTGCCTGGTATTTTTTTTACTAGTGCGTCCAACAGGTGTCAATCCGGTTTGCAGTCGTAAATACACTTTTATTTATTTCATTTGTGGCGTGCAATATTTGGATCTTCTTTAAATGGAAAACGGAATATAATAAAAAATATAAATAAATATAAAAAAATAATAAAATAGGCTACAAACTCGAGGAAAATGTATAAAATATATGTCGCATTCCTATATTTTTTTTTTAGAAAGGTCCAACAACAACAAAACAAATA
This sequence comes from Muraenolepis orangiensis, assembly GCA_027704905.1. Taxonomy (NCBI): domain Eukaryota; kingdom Metazoa; phylum Chordata; class Actinopteri; order Gadiformes; family Muraenolepididae; genus Muraenolepis; species Muraenolepis orangiensis. The sequence goes on from CM051002.1 coordinate 8,205,853, forward strand.
CCCAGTTGTTTAAAATTCCGAATTTTAGAGAGAGAGAGAGAGAAAGAAGCGTTTTTTCTTTCTTATCCTCTCTTTCTTCCTTGGGTGTTTGGGTACAAAAACAGCCCTGTGATGTCTGACAGCCTACTCTGACCATTGTTAGACAAACAGCCCGCATAAGAGAGAGGGGGGAGAGAGAGAGAGCAGAGAGAGAGCAGAGAGAGAGAGAGGGGGGAGAGAGAGAGCAGAGAGCGAGAGAGAGAGAGCAGAGAGAGAGAGAGAGAGAGAGAGAGAGAGAGGGCAGAGAGAGAGGGCCGAGAGAGAGAGAGAGAGAGAGAGAGAGAGAGAGGGCCGAGAGAGAGAGAGAGAGAGAGGGCCGAGAGAGAGAGAGAGAGAGAGAGAGAGAGAGAGAGAGAGAGGGCCGAGAGAGAGAGAGAGAGAGAGAGAGAGAGAGAGAGAGAGAGAGAGAGAGAGAGAGAGAGAGAGAGAGAGAGAGAGAGAGAGGGCGGAGAAAGGAGCTCTTTGTCATCCTCTGTCCTGAGACTCCGAAGAAGAAGAAGAAGAGGCACACACAGGGCCAGGCGTGGACCATTCAGCACACTTGATGAACTCCTCCGAAAAGTTTATTAAGGTTCGCAGAAAACAATGCGAACCAAAGCCTTTTTACGAGGAGGCGCCCCTGGCAGACAGTTTATAAAACTAGCAGGCCATTGTGCCCTCAAAGGCGGATGCATGAATACTTTTCAATAGGGGCGCCTTCAAACTGACACGATGAGGCTGGACAGCGGAGGGGGGGGGGGGGGTTTATAAAGGAGAGACGAGGGGCTCTTCTTCTTCTCCTCTCCTCCTCTTCTCCTCCTCTTCTCCTCCTCTTCTCCTCTCCTCCTCCTCCTCCTCCTCCTCCTCCTCCTCCTCCTCCTCCTCCTCCTCCTCCTCCTCCTCCTCCTCCTCCTCCTCTGCTGCTGCTGCTGCTGCTCAGATCTCTCCTGCCTCCTCCTCCTCCTCTCTTCTCTTTCTGCATTAATGTACATCTGCAATGGGGCGTGTGTGTGTTTGTGTGTGCGTGTGTGCGTGCGTGTGTGCACGTGTGTGAGTGTGAGTGTGTGTGTGTGTGTGTGTTTGTTTGTGTGTGTGTCTTTTTAGTTGTATCTCATGTCCTTGTTGCCAAATCTATATATAATATTATATATATCACCCTCACACAAATAATTGATCTGAATATATTTAGCCTTTCATAAGTTATATTTCAGAAGATACTCAAGTATCTTCAGTTATTGTAACTGTGCCGTTTTTAGCGTATTATCAAACTAAAATGTTTATTTTTCATTTAGTTATGGGTGAGAAAACAGGATCACCATCCAGGTCCAGAAAATTGGACCTTTTTCTGTTTATTGACTCCATGCGACTTCATAAAACCTATTCTATTTTCTTTTAGACCTTAAAAGGGCAACGCAGAATGAGAATGTGGGATTTGGTATGGACCACTTTTATTCAAGGTTTAATATATATTATTTCTTTATATCTTACTTTCCAATCCTCTTCTTTTAGGAAGAAGCATAATATTTACACTTTTCCCTCTCTCTCTCTCTCTCTCTCTCTCTCTCTCTCTCTCTCTCTCTCTCTCTCTCTCTCCTCTCTCTCTCTCTCTCTCTCTCTCTCTCTCTCTCTCTCTCTCTCCTTCTCTCTCTCTCTCTCTCTCTCTCTCTCTCTCTCTCTCTCGTCTCTCTCTCTCTCTCTCTCCTGAGTGTGCTCCTAGTCTCTGGCTCTGTGCCTTCAAACATCAGAGGGGGACCAGTGATTTGTGACCCCAGCAGCCCACACTTAATCTCGCTAAAGAGGGGGCGGGGGGGGTGGGGGGGGGGGGGGGGGAGAGAGGAGGGGGGGAGGGGGGGGGTTGGGCCTCCAGTTTTTTTCAGAGTTTTTCTGCATCTCGACGGGCCCCCAAATAGGCCAAGCCTGCATGCTCTGGCAGGTGTCAACATTAGCAACACAATCGGCCCTCCAGAGTCCAGCGCTCAGCGTCCAGCCCTATAGCGCCACACTGAACTGAACCCAAACTATGCGCGGTCGTTGCTGAAAAGAGCCACATAATGGGGGAGCAAGGATGGGAGGAGAAAGAGGGGGAGGAGGACAAGGGAGAGATTACACTCTCAGACGGCTATTAGCAGGGATGAGGCTTTTCTAAACATACACAGCTAAAAAAAAAAAAAAGGAAAAAAGAAAAAAAGAAAGAGAAACACAACAAGACGATCAATACTGTGTTAGTTTACCAAGTGGAGTCATCACCGAGGCGGCTTTGCAGCTCTTATTTTCCCTATTCTCCACTGGGCACTTTTCTGGTTTTGTTCAACTCCTCCATCGTGGCTGCTTGACCGTATTGGCAATCCAATTTACTCTGAACGGCCCTTGGAGGCCAGCCCCCCTCCCCTCCTACCCCCCTACCCCCACCTCCTCATACCCCCCTCCCGTTCCTTATTTTCCCGGCCTGTCCTCTCTCTCTCTCTCTCTCTCTCTCTCTCTCTCTCTCTCTCTCTCTCTCTCTCTCTCCTCTCTCTCTCTCTCTCTCTCTCTCTCTCTCTCTCTCTCTCTCTCTCTCTCTCTCTCCCTCTTCGCCCATTTGTCGATGTTGTAATGGATCCTAGTTGGTGGGTAATGCATCCAATCCCCCCCTCCATCCCCCCCCCCCCCCCTGCTAGTGATCTGTGAGCTGTCCAGGGGGATGACAGCACCCCCCCCCCCTCACCACCTTCCCCTGGGCCCTCCTGTGGACGCTGTACTTCCTCCTTGCTTCTTCCATTAGACGGGAGAGAGCAGAGGAAATGGAGGGGGAATGAGTTGAGGCGTGGACCCTTGCTCCTCTTGAGTGGCTATCTGTCTTGACACCAGAGACAATGGTTTGGTTGGGTGGGTTTATTTTCTTTAAAAGGCCATTGATTAACCTTTCACTGGTGATTCTCAGACATGCCACACGGGCGAGACCCTGCAGCGCTGGCGCTTATAGGGATGAACAAACCGACGTATTAGAATACAATGAAATATAATGGAAAAAAATCGGCATAGATGAGTCAAATGCGGAACTGCCTTTTAGTGTCATCGAGGTTTCCTTTAACCTAGAATTAGCCTCAGCCCTGATCTCTAAATCTAAATCCAAGAGGATTGAATCCTCTTCATTGGTCACCTACATATTCACACATAGGGAAATGTGTTTCTCTGCATTTCACCCATCCTAGTATTATAGGAGTAGTGGGCATGAGCTATTTTTATAGACAGCGCCCGCCGGGAATTAGTGTAGGGGGTCTGGTGCCTTGCTCAAGGGCACCTGGGCAGTGCCCCAGGCCCCCAGGTTTTGGGGGACTTGAACCGGCCTTGGACCTTCCGGTCCCAACAGACTGAGCTACTGCCTGCATCCTCATAAGCACTAACCTCACCAAAATACCTCCACAACTATAATGTCGAGGCAGGCCTCTAACAGTGGTAGAGAGAGGCCAGCTCATAATGCATTCATCCTCTGTATATTTGGAGATGGGCCCTTAAAATGTGCTTTCTACCATGTACTGTTGGAATGAAAAGGTAGACCGTTTTTGAGAGAGAGAGAGAGAGAGAGAGAGAGAGAGAGAGAGAGAGAGAGCGAGAGAGAGAGAGAGAGAGAGAGAGAGAGAGAGAGAGAGAGGAGAGAGAGAGAGAGAAGAGAGAGAGAGACAGAGAGAGACAGAGAGAGACAGAGAGAGAGAGAGAGAGAGAGAGAGAGAGAGACAGAGAGAGAGAGAGAGAGGAGAGAGAGAGAGGAGAGAGAGAGAGAGAGAGAGAGAGAGACAGAGAGAGACAGAGAGAATAGGTATTACAGACAATGTATTACTACATTGGTCCTGGTATTTTCAAGGAAACCCTTTCCACTAACATTGGAACCGGCCAATGTACATACGTAGATCTGGATCCTTGCTTAGAGATTTAGTTTGGATTTGAAAAGACCAACCGCCGAGAGAGCCAAAGAAAACACACTGCAGCATATCAAGCATTTGACTTTTTTAGCTAAATATATAAAGTCTCTAAATATATAAAGCAGACACAATGGTCTCACTTCACCGACCACCTGTCTCTCTGACTGGGCCAAACACACTGTGTGTGTGTGTGTGTGTGTGTGTGTGTGTGTTGTGTGTGTGTGTGTGTGGTGTGTGTGTGTGTGTGTGTGTGTGTGTGTGTGTGTGTGTGGTGTGTGTGTGTGTGTGTGTGTGTGTGTGTGTGTCAGTGTCAATATGGTGTGTGTCTTGCCGATAAAACTATTTTTTTATTATATCTAAATATCTGATATATATATATATATATATATATATATATATATATATATATATAAATATATAAAGAATCTTAAAATGCAGGAGGCATGCAACCTTTCCATAGTGTTCCATACTGTTTAGATGTGATGAGCAGAAGAACACGGGGGTTCCCCCCCCCCCCCCCCCCCTCTTTCTTCCTGCGCGTTTCACACGACGTAAAATTATTCCAATTGAATTCCACGCCTTTCCCGTGTAATCTGCGGAAAAATATCAAGACGGACAGTGTAATAAATCAAACCTTTTCGCCAGGCGTGAGCGAATCCCTCCTTTTTTCCTCCCTGGGTGATTAAACCATTGTTATTCTGACAAACAAGTCAAATTGAAATGAGGATACAGCTACTGTGAGCAGGCTTTTCATTATGAATTCCCATGTTAAATTGTGTCCTGATTGAGCACATCGGTCACATCCACCGAAATGTATTGAAAAAAAAACTTTGTTTCTTTCAATTGGCCCTTGCCAGCTCTATATATAGGGCTGTCAAACACGCTGACAGTTAGCATAAAGCATGCCAGTGTGTAGCGCTACGCTACCAACCTACGTGGTAACCATGGCGCATTAGGAAAAGACCGAAAAAAAAATAGCATTTCTGGCTAATTTTATTACAATACAGGAACGGCCCACATAATGTGCGACAGTAATTACGTTTTGCACAGTGTGCCAGCGATGAATGAAAAGGCATTGACCATGGTCTGATAGTTTAAAAATCGCCATTAGCCTATGCTACTTAGGGCCAGAACATTTCGCATTTTATGCTCGTAATCGGCCACACCACTGAAATCTTAATTTGTTTTAATTGTTCCTATTTATTTTACAGCCATAACGGTAATAAACACGTTCCCCTAAGTGTTGCGAATCGGAACTGTGTTTTCACCCCGGCAAGTTAAAAAGCGGAGATATGGGGGGGTGTTTGTGGTATTGAACAACATGGTGGGGTGGAGCTTGTTTTGTCCGAAACCGGGGCGTATATTAACAAACTTCAAATGTTGTCCTCTATTTTCAACTAATGGGCTTATGTGTGTGCGCTTCCTCTGACATTCCCTCCTTGGGGAATATGTAGGCCTACCACACACACACACACACACACACACACCATCACACACACACACACCACACACACCACCACACACACCACACACACACACACACACACACACCACTACAATAAGTCCTTCTGTGATACTGTAACCCCACAGTATGGAGGGATATCACAAATTAG
>CM051002.1:8218882-8221382 GCA_027704905.1 Muraenolepis orangiensis
CGTCTCGTCCGCATATAGACGAGCGCTGAGTCTTTGAGCCCCCTGGAAACCGGTGGTGGTTTGACGGGGCGGGCGGTGGTGCATTTTTTTTTATTTTTTTTTTTTGCGTTCACGCTAGCTAGCTCCCACTCGTTCTCCCTGTGCGCTGGAGAGAGAGAGATCGTTGACCTTGGAATATAGCCGCTAGCCGCGCGTGCTTTCGCCCGACATCCGCGGCTGGCGCGGAGCAGACGCTGGCGGTCGGCCCCCCCCTCCACCCCAATCCCCCCCCCACCACCCCAATCCCCCCCCCCCACCCCCACCGCGGCATATGGCGCCCACCCTGGCTTCGGAAAAAAACAAACAAACAAGAAAAAAACCAAACAAGCGACGAAAGGCTATATATACGATGAGAAACCAACCCTAATGAGCTAGCTAATGATTAGTCGTTGCCGAGCGAAGGTTAACGTTGACAGACACACACACGGAACTGGAACCGACGCGAGAAAGAGAGTCAGTGAGTCAGTTTGACAAGTCAAAAAAACAAGCGCCCTCTGAAGACTCACACATGGGAGAATAGGGGACTCGCACCAGCGGTTGGGAGTACAAAAAAAAAATAAGAAATGGGATTGGGCCTTCAATGCCCCCCCCCCCCCCCCACCCCTCCCCCCCCTCCCCCCCCCCACACCCCTCCGAATCAGTGTGAAGGAAACTCGAGGAAAAGAAAATAATTTGAGAAGAGTTCTTTGGTGTCAGACTTGGCACCAAAGACCCCCCCACACCCCCCACCCGCTAAGACACAGGGGGTGGGTGACTTTGGAAAGTGACCTGCACACACACACACACACACACACACACACACACACATACACACGCTGGTGGCTGATCTCGAGTGGTGTCACGCCGAGTTACCGGTGGCAAATTGATACACACAAAAAAACAGGGGGGGGAAAGAAACCCTATTATTATTATTATTATTATTATTATTATTATTATTATTATGGTACATAATAATAATAATAATATAGGGCCCCTTTTACCCAACTTTGTATGTTCAAGGGTGTCCTCCCCTTACACCACAGCTGTGCTGTGCTGTGCTGCTGGAGCCGCGTTTTGTCGAGAATCAATCTTTATTAAAAGGGATAAGAGACGGAAGAATTGATTTAATGAATGCGGCCTCATGTCCTGCGGTTCCCCCCCCCCCCCCACCCCCTCCACACACACACCCCCCCCCCCACCCCCCCATGTAATCCGCAGAGAATCATTGAGCGCGAGCCCGGGAGGGGGAAAAAAAGACGTGCGCAAGAGGAGCCGTTGGAGTGGCCCCGTAATGACAGTCTCCATATAATCCGATAATTCCTTGTTTAATTAAACTCCGGAGCTGGCCTTGAGACTTAGCCAGTTCTGTAGTGTTGCTCCTTTTGTTCTCACAGTTGTTATTTTTTTTTAACGCTGTTTATTTTTAATGGGTTTGTGTGTATTTGTATTTATTTGATTCGAGGTGAACCCGGTAAAATGTATTAAACAAAAACAACACACACACACCCGGAATAATGAATGAGAACGCGCGGGTGCGCTTTCCCTCGGTGAGTCGCGGCGATGAACCGACCGTTCCGTGATGTCATGTTTTCCAGCGTTTTTGTTTGGGTTTGTTGGTTTTGTTGTGATTTTCGGTTGAACGGCGACGACGGCCTCAATTTGTCGCGAGAGATTCTCCTCCCCCCCCCCCCCCCCCATAGGCCTATACGTGGAAAGTCTCTCTCTCTTTCTCTTTCTCCATCTCTCTCCGTCTCCTCTCTCCGTCTCTCTCTTCTCTCTCTCTCTCTATCTCTCCTCTCTCTCTCTCTCTCTCCTCTCTCTCTCTCTCTCTCTCTCTCTCTCTCTCTCTCTCTCTCTCTCTCTCTCTCTCTCTCTCTCTCTCTCTCTCTCTCTCTCTCTCCTACTCTTACTCTCTTTCTCTCTGTGGATGGATGGACGCTTGCAGTGATGCAATCCGGCGATCCCCGGGGGCAACGGCGGATTGCACACATCGCATCACAACAGCCTTGTCAGTGTCTCAATGGAGGGAATTTAGAAAAATACACATTATTTTTGTGACGGGGAATGAAAAGGGGCCACGCGGCGCATCAATAGACGTGCAGAGGAGGTGAAAATGATGCAATTGTTTCCCCCCCCCCCCCCCCCCCCCCCAAAAACAAAATCTGTTCTAACGGTTTAATGTTGGTAACGATGGCAACGAGAGGAGACAAGACGATCCAACACCACCGCTGCTGTCTGTCAGACGTTTATTTCCCTTTGGGGGGGGGGGGGGATTGTAGGAGTGTAGGGGTGTAGGGGTGTAGGAGTGTAGGATTGTAGGAGTGTAGGATTGTAGGATTGTAGGATTTTAGTTATTGCTATGTGCAACGACATCTACCACGTTCCATCCCCTGGCGAACCACAGCTTAGTCCAAATGGCTTTAAAAACACAAACACATGTAAAATACGTGTTTTAATTGGTTCTAATGACGAGCAAGACACA
>CM051002.1:8231382-8238882 GCA_027704905.1 Muraenolepis orangiensis
CAAAAGAGGGATAGGAAGTTGAAGCCCACATAAAAGTGGGGGGGTGAAGCGAGTGGAAGAGGTTCAGAGGTCGGAGGTGAAGTGGCAGCGCTGGGGTGGGGGGGGGGGGGGGTGCAGGGGGTGTCTTCCTCCCTCCCTCCCTCTCTCCTCCCTCTCTCCCTCCTTCTCTCCCTCCCACTCTCTCTCTCCTCCCTCCCTCCCTCCCTCTCTCCTCCCTCCCTCTCTCCCTCCCTCCCTCCCTCCCTCCCTCCGGGGTGCCCAGGCAGCTGTTTGTCTGCCCCCCCCCCCCACCATCCCCGGCTGGTCGGGTGAGGAGCTTAGATCGGGGGAACCTCCAGCACCACGCTTCGCTGCATCCCAATAGCCGCACTTTCACTTCCAACAGGAGACACACCCGCAAACCACTTTGTCCCGGGGAGGAAAACACTCCGCCTCGAAGCGACGGAGTGGAGACGGAGAACAGTTTTTTTGAATCGACGTGGAGGAGGAGTGCTGTGGAGATCACGACCAACCCCTCCTCAATCCTCAATCCCCCCCCTCCCCCTCCTCCCCCTCCCTCCCCCTCCCCCCCCCTCCCCCCCTCCTCCCCCGCCTGTTGCCGGGTTTTCAGGACGAACAACGAAACGTTTAAGCGTTCTCCCTCGGTCAAAAGCCCATTGTGACGCCTTTTCTTCAGTGCGTTTTTCTTTTTCTTTCTGTGTCTGTGGACCAACAAACATTTGACAGTGGCGGTGAAGGTGCGCCTTTAAAAAAAAAAGAGTGTTTTTTTTACCCTTTTTCTTCTCACTCTGTCTTTCTGTGCTGAAATAGAGATCTCCGTTTGAGTTTGAGTTCAGATCCCCCCCACCTCCCCCCCCCCCCTGGTTGTAGGCCCATAGGAGTTTATGTGTATGTTTGTGTGCAGAGAGAGAGAGAGAGAGAGAGAGAGAGAGAGAGAGAGAGAGAGAGAGAGAGAGAGAGTGGAGGCCGCCCTCCATCCAATAGGGGCGAAACGTGTCTCGGTCTAAGTCCCCTTGAAAGTGTCCACCCATCCCCACCCCACCCCCACCACCCCTCTGTCCGTCCGTCCCCCACTCAGTCCATCCTTCCCTCACTATTTTTTTAAGAGCTGTTTAAAAAGGGACGCCCCCTCTTTGTGTCCAGTGTTCTCGGTGGCGTATGGAAGGGTCTTTGTCCCCCCCACCCCTAACCCTACTCCCCTACCCCCCCCCTCCACCCCTACACACCCCTGCTTTCATGTGGCACCACACAATGGCCCTGGGGGCCGTTTGAAAACACAACAGTAGATGAACTGCACTGACAGTGTATTAAACTCTGATGAATTGCCTGTGCGAGGCATAGATCAATGTCCTTCAACCCCCTTAGCACACAGTGGAGCCCCGGAGCCCTTGTCTCGCCGCTCAATGGAACAGGTTGCGTTGGCTGGACGGCCTCGGGCCCCTTTTGAGACAGGGCCTGATGATATTCATGTTTTGTTTGAGGCAGAAGCCCTTTTTAAAATGTGTAAATCACGTCGTTGGGTGTGGGGGGGGGGGGAGGTGGAGGTGGAGGTGGAGGGGTGGGGGGAGAGAGGGGAGAGAGAGAGGGGTCTATTTTGTCTCCTTCCATTCAGGGGGTTGACACTGTGCGTCTGTCTGCAGTTTGATGTAGATATGCGACCCGCTTTTCATGCGGGTCCAAAGTGAAGCAGCAACACATTGGAGGTTTCTCCCTGCCCCTGACGTGTATTTTGGAAAAACCTCCGGGTGAAAAGTCGGTTGTTTAGAAACAAACCGATCGCCACACATCTACGCAATCCAACACAAAATCACATCATCGCCTTTCCTTGTTGCGTACCCCTTGGCTTGTAAATATGGATATATATATATATATATATATATATATATATATATATATATATTGATCCTGTCCGCTCCTAGTCCACCTCCCCGGTGCTCCCCGATGCTCCGAAAAGAGTCCCGGAGGTGGTTTCACAAACAAACCTACTTGAGATGTCTGATGTCCAACAGGGGCTGGCGGACTATACCTTTGACCCCTTAATGATTTGTCCCCTCTGAAGGGGGAGCTTAGGGCAGGCCTGTTTACACACATCACAGCCCAGGCCACTTAGGAAGAACAACAGGGCTGCAACCTCTGAGCTGCCCCCCCCCCCCACCACCACCCCCACCCCCCCCCACCCCCCCCACCCCCACAAGCAAACATGAACCAGCCAACCTCACCCACCTAGAGATTAATGACAGGTGGCAGGGAAAAAGGCCAAGACACCCACAGGCTTTGAGGGGCTGCTGCCGGGTTAGGGATAGGGTTAGGGATAGGGTTAGGGATAGGGTTAGGGATAGGGTTAGGGATAGGGTTAGGGATAGGGTTAGGGATAGGGGTAGGGATAGGGGTAGGGATAGGGTTAGGGATAGGGTTAGGGATAGGGGTAGGGATAGGGTTAGACTCCCATGTGGTGTGGAAGAAACAAAGATGGAGGGGCTTGGATACATGAAAGGAAAATAATAAAAAGAAAGAGGCAGAGAGGGGATTTCCTCTGAGAATCGTTGCGCAGGAAGATTTGATCGGCTATCTCCGGGGTCCTATTGAACAAGGGATGTTTCAGCACCACACACTGTAGTGCATTGTGTGTGTTACTGTGTGTGTGTATGCGTGTGTGTGTGTGTGTGTGTGTGTGTATGTGTGTGTGTGTGTGTGTGTGTGTGTGTGTGTGTGTGTTTACTTTAAAAGTCCCCAAAGTTCCATTCTCAAGTGACTCTCCTCCTCCTGCCCGCAGGTGTGGTTCAGCAACCGCCGCGCCAGGTGGCGCAAGCAGGCGGGGGCCAATCAGCTGGCGGCGTTCAACCACCTGCTCCCCGGAGGCTTCCCCCCCACCGGCATGCCGTCCTTACCCACCTACCAGCTCCCCGAGTCCAGCTACCCCGGCAGCACGCTGGCCCAGGGTAAGAGAGAGAACCAGAGAAGAGTCCAGGCTCAGACCACCAGCCATTACCACCGTTAATGTCTTGGAGGGTGCATGGATATGTAGCGTGTGTGGCAACGCAGGAGGAATTAATGAGATAATATAATAATATAATAATATAATAATATAATAATATAATAATACAGATCAGGCATCAGGGGGCAGACTATGGGCAGTATGTCTTCAGTATTTGGTTGCGGATGTTAATTAAATTGGAGCGTCATACATGGACCATGTGCTGCATAAAGGTTGCATACAGCCAGTCGTTATCTAGACAACAACAGGTTCTTTGTATGTGTGATGTGTGTATGTGTGTGTGTGTGTTTACGTGTGCGTCATATTTTGATTGTGTGCCTTAGAATTGCTTGGAACCTCCAAAAATAAAAACATAACTTAGTATTTTGTTCATATAGTCTGTTTTGCGCTCTGTGTAACATAACTGGGTTTTGTGTGTGTGTTGTGTTGTGTGTGTGTGTGTGTGTGTGTGTGTGTGTGTTGTGTGTGTGTGTGTGTGTGTGTGATGTGTGGTGTGTATGTTGTTCTGTATTGTGTGTGTGTTGTGTGGTGTGTGTGTTTGTGATGTGTGGTGTGTGTGTTTGTGATGTGTGGTGTGTGTGTGTTGTTCTGTATTGTGTGTGTGTGTATGTGTGTGGTGTGTGTGTGGTGTGTGTGTGTGTGTGTGTGTGTGTGTGTGTGTGTGTGTGTGTGTGTGTGTGTGTGTGTGTGTGTGTGTGTGTGTGTGTGTGTGTGATGTGTGGTGTGTGTGTGTTGTTCTGTATTGTGTGTGTGGTGTGTGTGTGGTGTGTGTTTGTGATGTGTGGTGTGTGTGTGTTGTTCTGTATTGTGTGTGTGTTGTATGGTGTGTGTGTGAAATGTGTGTGTGTGTGTGTGTGTTGTGTGTGTGTGTGTGATGTGTGGTGTGTGTGTTGTTCTGTATTGTGTGTTGTGTGTGTGTGTGTGTGTGTGTGTGTGTGTGTGTGTGTGTGTGTGTGTGTGTGTGTGATGTGTGGTGTGTGTGTTGTTCTGTATTGTGTGTGTGTTGTATGGTGTGTGTGTGTGATATTTGTGTGTGTGTGTGTGTTGTGTGTGTTGTTCTGTATTGTGTGTGTGTGTGTGTGTGTGTGGTGTGTGTGTGGGTGGTGTGTGGTGTGTGTGTGTGTGTGTGTTGTGTGTGTCAGACGGCAGCGGCACGTTGCACAGACCCCAGCCCCTGCCCCCCTCCTCCATGCACCAGGGCGGCCTGTCTGCCGACGGCGGCTCCGCCTACGGCCTCTCGTCCAACCGCCACGGCTTCTCCAGCTACTCCGACACCTTCATGAGCCCCGCCGGCTCCGGGAACCACATGAACGGCGTGGGCAACGGGCTCTCCCCGCAGGTGAGTGTCCCCTCCCCCCATCACCCCCCCCCCCCCCCCCCCCCATCACCCCCCCCTGCAAGTTCGGGTGTAGCGTTCCGGGTTCCCCCTTGCCCCTGTCCTCCATGAACCACGGCGGCCTGTGTCCAGGTGTAGCATCCGGGTGTAGCATCCGGGTGTTGCGTCCGGGTGTAGCGTCCAGGTGTAGCATCCGGATGTAGCGTCCGGGTGTAGCGTCCGGGTGTAGCATCAGGGTGTAGCGTCCGGATGTAGCGTCCGGGTGTAGCATCAGGGTGTAGCGTCCCGGTGTAGCGTCCGGGTGTAGCGTCCGGGTGTAGCGTCCGGGTGTAGCGTCCGGGTGTAGCATCAGGGTGTAGCATCAGGGTGTAGCGTCCGGGTGTAGCATCAGGGTGTAGCATCAGGGTGTAGCGTCCGGTGTAGCGTCCGGGTGTAGCATCAGGGTGTAGCATCAGGGTGTAGTGTCCGGATGTATCGTCCGGGTGTAACGTCAGGGTGTAGCGTCAGGGTGTAGCACTAGGGTGTAGCGACCGGGTGTAGTATCCGGGTGCAGTGTCTGTGTGTAGCGTCCGGGTATAGCGTCCGGGTGTAGCGCCAAGGTGTAGCGTCCGGGTGTAGCGTCCGGGTGTAGCGTCCTGGTGAAGCATCCGGGTGTAGCATCCGGTTGTAGCGTCCAGATTGTATCCATAAATCCGTCCGTTAGTCTGTTCTCCTGGTCTACCTTCTCCTCCTTCTCTTCCTCCTTCTCCTCCTCCTCTTCCTTCTACTCTTCCTCCTCCTCTTCCTCTTCCTCATCTCCCCGAAGAAGTCGTCCTCAACTCAAGGCAATTAAAATTCATCCAAACGTACGTACGTGAGGCAAAACATAGGCGGGGAAAACAACCCTGCCAGTGTGGGCTTTCGGTGGTTGCCTGGTAAAGCCCCTGGATTTAATCTGGCTCTAACTCTAATTTGCTACATTCATAAAAACAATTGGATTAACATCAACAAATTAAAATTCATCTTGATAGCACGGCGGCGGCGGCGGCTCGCGCCGGCTCCAAACAGCCCGGCTTGACTTGACTTTCCTGGGATCTCAGCCCCGACACATGCACATGAAATAATTAGCTCAAGCTTATAGATGTAGCCCCTTAATCTCCTTGAAGTAATTGTCTGCAGCTGGAAGATTTCATTACTATGTGTGATTTCCCTTCGTCTCTCTCTCTCTCTCTCTCTCTCTCTCTCTCTCTCTCTCTCTCTCTCTCTCTCTCTCTCCTACTCTTTCTCTCTCTCTCTCTCTCTCTCTCTCTCTCTCTCTCTCTCTCTCTCTCTCTCTCTCTCTCTCTCTCTCTCTCTCTCTCTCTCTCTCTCTCCTCTCTCTCTCTCTCTCTCTCTCTCTCTCCTCGCTGAGTGCTATGGCTGTAGCGCTCTGCTGCTAGCAGACAGCAGGAAGCTAGGCCCCTAGTAGCTTGGGTTCAGTGTGAATGTATACACCTGTCCTCAGTTTCCCCTCCTGGTATAGGGTCATACATGTGCACTTCCTGCTACCGCTTCCTCTTCTTCCTGTGTGACCTACAGGGACTTACACAGCACAGGGGCGGTGTTACTCTCTCTCTCTCCTCCCCCTGTATTAGATTAGATTCCATGTGTTTCCGTGCTTAATTGCATTTCAGAAATAGAAAAAGCCTTTAAAATGCAACTCTGTGTGGCAAAGGGGTTGATCGAGTTGAGAAGACGCAGAAAGAGATTCTAAATGATGATTCGTATTTGATGCAAATCGTATATATATATATATATATATATATATATATATATATATATATATATATATATATATGTGTGTGTGTGTGTGCGTGTGAGTGAGTGAATTATACACAATTACCCGTCATCACTGGCCAGTCCTGCCCCCGCCCCCCCCCCCCACCCCGCCCCGCCCACCCTCCACCAACAACATGTGGTTAACAGGCAGAAAATAAGATTGAAATGGTGTGTAAGGAGTTGAAAATGAATTTCAATGCCGCATTTGTCCACAATTACCCCCCTTGTTCACACGTGTTATATACTGGGGGGTGTTTTCTCACCCCCCTCCCTCCTCCCCTCCTCCCCTCCTCCCCTCCTCCTCCTCATCCCTTCTCCTCCCAGTTTCCTTCCTTTAAATATTTCTCAAAGCAAGATTGAAAACATTCTTGGTATATTACCCTCTTTCTCCCCCAGAGAAGAAAGAATTAAGGATTTTGCGCCATTTAAAAGGAGATTTCCTCTCCCGCTGAAGCGGCAGTGGAGGATAACATGGAGTCTCCCAGCGTGGTTTGATTGTGATTGGATTGGTGGAGCAGCGGCGGCGGCGGCGGTGGCGGCGGCGGCGGCGGCTTTAGCTTACTTACTAATGCTAATGCTCTCGCTGCTAACCTGCAGAGGGAACTCACACCAGGAACACGCCATCTGTTTTTTTATTATTATTTTTATTATTATTATTATTATTATTATATCATTTTTTTTTTATTATTACTATTATTATTATTATGCTCTTTATTGATATTATAAATGTGCTCTCCTTAATACTATTACTCTACTATACTGCGGGCTCTGACCCTGTAGGCATGTGTCCGGATGAAAAATATTTTCCTTTTTCTGTTAGTACGGACTTGGAGCACCAATCATAAGGCTTATATCGTCTCTGATACATAATAATTGTGTTAAATTTATAGTTTTTACTTAAGCGTTAATATTTAAAAAAAATATATATATATATAGTACATACATATTTAGTTTATAAAAAATAAAAAATATATATACACTAATACAATATTATAATGATAATTCTTTAAGCGCGTTTTAAATAGTTGACATGGTTTACATGGTGTGTACATACATAGGGCCCTATGAGGAATGTAAACATGTACACTTGGCTCAGATCGCTATGCCATGTGGCATTCCAACCGCGGCAGGGAGATAAATGTCCTCTCTGACAGTGGAGCAAGAGTTCAATCTTTTCCTCGGTTCCCCCCCCGCTGTGCGAGGCACTCACGCACTCACACATACTCTCTCTCTCTCTCTCTCTCTCTCTCTCTCTCTCCCTCTGTCGCTCTCTCTCTCTCTCTCTCTCTCTCTCTCTCTCCCTCTGTCGCTCTCTCTCTCTCTCTCCCTCTCTCTCTCTCTCTCTCCTCTCTCTCTCTCTCTCTCTCTCATC
>CM051002.1:8276382-8281382 GCA_027704905.1 Muraenolepis orangiensis
ATGCTTTCCAAAAATAAATTGGAATGAGAAATCTTTCTTTCTTTAAATCCCTCCATCTATTTTGGATCTTGGATGAGGGACAGGCATACAATTACTGAAGTGGACCTGTATGTGTGTGTGTGTGTGTGTGTGTGTGTGTGTGTGTGTGGTGTGTGTGTGTGTGTGTGTGTGTGTGTGTGTGTGTGTGTGTGTGTGTGTGTGTGTGTGTGCGTGTGTGTGTGTATGTATGTGTGTGTGTGTGTGTGTGTGTGTGTGTGTGTGTGTGCGTGTGTGTGTGCGTGTGTGTGTGTTGGTCGTGCAGAGTTGAGCTATATGTAGGTATAGCCTACTAGCAGGCCTATACATACAGTATTCACCAGGCAGAAACATAAATATGTATAACTATAGTGCGATCCTAAATGCTCTTTACCTTGAGGGTTAATCCCACTGTGATATTATAGATCCGAGCAGGTGACCACCGCACTAATAGGCCTTTATAGACACCTTGCTCCACGCAGGGCTTCCCCAGAGTCCTATAAATGCACATTAGTCTCTTTAGCCTGCCAGTTAATTTAGACTTATATGAGGGCCCCCCTCGCCCTGAAAGCACTGCTGTCAATCCACCAGCTGCAATATGCAGGCCCTACTGTGTGTGTGTGTGTGTGTGTGGTGTGTGTGTGTGGTGTGTGTTGTGTGTGTGTGTGTGTGTGTGTGTGTGTGTGTGTGGTTGTGACGGGTATATATCTGTGTGGATTCGTGTGGCTTGGATTCGATTCAGATGCAAATACTTAAACGTGATGGCTATATTGTAATCTTAAAGCATGACAGGAGGACCTACAGTATATAGGCCATATCCTGGATTCAGTTAATTGAAAGAAAAGATGGGCTACTTCGTGTTAAGTTTTGATTAGAACGTAGTTGTTTTTCATTTCCATGGCTACGGCGCCCTTTCCCATTTTAATTGTCGTATTGTTTCGTCATTGAATTTGGCATTTGTCACTGTCGCACTCGGCTTTCCCCGTCCCTAAAGACTGCTTATTTAATAACCTGTGCTGTGATTGCCTTGCTCTGGGCAGCCATTTAGGGAGATCCCGTGACCAATCCCCCCCTCTCACCAGATAAAGGCAGAGGGCTTAGACCTGTAACAGTCCGCCTCTCACCACCATCACAACAACCACCACTCCTGCTCCGAGGCGTGCAAACCAATATCCCTCCTATTCTCCCACCGGCCAGCCCGCCCCACCCCACCCCCGGAAAACCCGGAGCACCGCGGCGCGACAAAGAGCACAGGGTGCAGACAGAGCGCTATCTCCGTTAGCTTATTGAGTTACCTGTGGCTAAGCTCTGGGCGAGCACACACAACAATGGCGCAGGGGCGGCTAATAATGACAAGCGCTAACCCCCTCGTCCCCGGCCTTTTCCCTCAGCCTCATTTCCGCGCGGCGGCGGCTGCCATTTCACAGCTGTTAGCCACACACTCTCTTTGTCGATGATTAAGGACAAATTAATAGATGCCTCCTGGTAATCAGCTTTCATTAGGGGGGCTGTCAACCCCGGCCGTCAGAGGAGAGGGAAAGAGAGAGAAAGAGAGAGAAAGAGAGAGAAAGAGAGAGAGAGAGGAGAGAGAGAGAGAGAGAGGAGAGAGAGAGAGAGAGAGAGAGAGAGAGAGAGAGAGAGAGAGAGAGAGAGAGAGAGAGAGAGAGAGAGAGAGAGAGAGAGAGAGAGAGAGAGAGAGAGAGAGAGAGAGAGAGAGAGAGAGCGAGCTAGCTCGTCGTCGTCGTCGTCGTCGTCGCTCAGTCAGTCAGACAGAGCGCTACCGGACACGGAGCACGCATGTCGCAAACGGGTGGGCCGCGCCAGCTGCGGGTGGCCTGGCCCGGCCTGTCGTGGGGTCCCCTATGGTGCGCTTCGGTGTGGCTAAAGTGTGAGTTAACCAACTTCCGTGGCACAACAAGTGCTTGTAGCCGACTGCGCGTTCACAGTGCTCCCCGTGTGTGTGTGGAAGCTGGAGCGAGATGGAGGTCACCGTGGGAACGACATAAAGAGTGGTCCTTTTGTGTGTGTGTGTGTGTGTGTGTGTGTGTGTGTGTGTGTGTTGATGCTGGGGTGTAATTGGCCCCAGCATGCTGAAAATAGACTGTGAAATGTAAAGGGTGGAGGGGGGGGGGGTCAAATAATTGATTTTCCCCCCGAATGCAGAATCCAGGGCAGGGCTGTTTAGTGAGTAATTTACAAGAGCAGTTCATTCCAGGCTGACTGGCATATTCTGCTGCGGGAAGTTCCCAGGGGCACGTGGGGAAGATGACATGAACACCTGAGACCCCAGATAGACACCTCCACTCCAGACACGACGAGAGGGCAGGGAAGAGACTCAACTCGCAACTTACTTATCTACACACACACGCGCACGCGCACACGCACACGCACACGCACACACACACACACACACACACCACACACACACACACACCACACACACACACTACATGTATGTACGCAAATTGAATCTAGATGCTCACGAACGCGCACGGGCCACACGCAGACCAACACATACTCCACCAAAAATGTGTCATGTACGTGTAGAATTTTGAATTAGAATCATTCATCATTGTTTATCACTACTACTTTTTTTCCCCTCTGACATGCGTTATAATTCACACTCGGTGTCATCATAGTTTGAAATGTGCTGAAATGAACTCATTTCAGAGAGTCCAATAAATTCAAACATCGTGTGAGCATGGCAAGTGCCAGTGAGGCCCATCCATATAGTCAGTGATCTGTCTCTGTAGCGGTTCCAAAACCTGTGGTTAGCGTGGTGCATAACCACCGCCACCTGCTGGTGAGAGGAGGGTAGTGTGCGCTGTGCGCTGTGAACTGATTTCCGTCTCGTCTTTTGGAGGAGGACGGGACGGCTGGTGGATATCAGGCCCTCTCTCTACGCGTATTATAAAGCGATGCGCAGCCGGAGGCACTTCGCTGAATAGCAAATATGCCACTTGGCATAATGAAGTGACAAAATAGCATTTTATTTACTGTGCTTAAATTGAGCTGTGAAAAGCTAATTGGGCAGGGGGACATTTAAAAAAAAAAAAAAAAAAAGAATGAACACGTCTCTAATACAGAGAAACTGGTGTCATCAATTTAAATGTTGATGTAAACACAATGACGATGATGAATAAATAATGAAACGTTTATTTAAATAAATAACATATATTTAAAATAATTATATATATATATATTATATATATATATTAATATAATAATAATAATATAATAAATAATAATAAAAATGATAATAATTAAGTGAAGTCATTTAGATTTCCCCGTATATAGCAACACAAACAAAACATGTCCACCCCGCCTTATATGCCAAATCAAAACCGAGCAAACAAGGCATTGGTTATGACGCACACGCATCATGCTGCGATTTCCGTTTGAGCACGTTTCGAGGGGGGAGACGGCGCCAAACAAATGTCCAAGATCAACTCAAGTATCAAGAACAATGCCCACAAAATCCCATTTATCCAAACCCATATTGTGCTGGAGAAGGGCCCCCCGTGTTTGCATGAAGGTAATTACAGCGGGATTTGATGCTGGCGGTGTGTGTGTGTGTGTGTGTGTGTGTATGTGTGTGTGCCCAGAATTCTCCAGCTTTAGATCAGGCTGAGGGGGGGGTTGCCCCACCCCATTAATGCTCCATATGTGGAACCCAGCTGTGATCAGGATTGGAATGAGCAGGAGGGGAAATCGATTTCATCTGCGGCGGGATTATTGGTGTGACCAAGACGGCGTTCGTGTGAAACATAAAGTCTCATTTTTCAGAGGTTAGGCTGGGTGGAGATAGATGGAGGAACGGGGGTGGTGGTGGGTGGTGTGTGTGGGGTGGGGGGTGTGATTGTTTTCTTCAGTAAAACGTCACACAAACAGAGAAGTCGTTGTAAACAAACCCGGCATCGCGCACTGCAGCAGCACAGTGTGTCTGCGGTTGGAATTTGAATGTGTTTGAAAGGGTTTTTTATTAAAGATTCAAGATTCAAGATTTGTATTTGCCATATGCAACAAGTACAATGGAATATTTACTCCTCATTCCCTCCTGCAGTATGAATTACCTACAATTTCACACTATATGCTATACAATGTACTATACTTACTATAAGAATACTGTACACAATACAAAGAACAATAAAAAAAAAACCCAATAAATTCAACGATGGATGATATGTACATACGTTGAATACAGTGCAGCACAATGCAGAACATTGGCGTTACTGTAATGAGTTCAGAAAGTATGATAGTATAATGTACTATGGATGACAATGTTATGATAGTGGCAGCACTCCTAGCAGTTCAGTAGGCGCACTGCCTGTGGATAAAAACATCCTTAAAACCTGGTAGTCTTTATTGTACAGATGCTGCGGAACCCGGCGACCGAAGGTTCACTGATACCATGGCGCACGTTCCAAACCCGCGAGCGTTCGACATAGGCCTGAATAAACAAGAGCTCATTCATTATCTCGCTTGTACCCATGACAAAAAAAGACGTTGGCAAATGGCACCCCCATCCTCCCCCTCCCCCCCCGCCACCTGTTTCCTAAGGTCTAAAGCATGGCTTATATGTCGGGGCCAACATACACGGGAGGTGAGCCGGTCGTCTCTACGCTGAATACAGCAAGCGACTTTCCCAAGGGTTTGATGGCCCGACAGCTGAAGCTTTCAACCCCCCCCCCCCCCCCCTCCTCCTCCTCTCCTCCCCCTTCTTCCTCTTTCCCTCCGTTTTATTCTCATCCATCTCGAGTTCTATTCTTTCTTCTATCTGCGTTATGCTTTGTGCCTGGTGCCAAAAGTCGTCGTCGTCTTCCTCTCTGCGATCAAGGCAAAGGGGGGGGGGGGGGGGGGGGGGGTTCAGAGTGATGGTGGTGCGACAGATGGAAGCATAAACATTATTTTTTTCTTATGATTCATAAATCTCCAGGAAACCTCACTTCTTCTCATGGTGATAATAATGAGGGAAATGACAAGTG
>CM051002.1:8293882-8383882 GCA_027704905.1 Muraenolepis orangiensis
GGTGGGTGGAGGGGAAGTGAGTGTGTCGCTGGTTTGCTTAAGCCTTGGCTAAGCTGTCTGCGTCTCTCCCTGCCTCTCCCAGCGTCCTAGGGCCTATATGCTATTCACCCACCGAGAGTCTATCGCACAACCACAGAGCTCCCATAAGAGAGGAGGGTGGACCCTTGGGGAGGACCAAGTGATAGTGTTGGTGGTGGTGGTGGAGTGGATGGGGGGGAGAGGTGGGGCGAGGGGGCAGGGAGAACAAAGTAGGGTAGGGCTCACAGGGTCTGCGGTGGAGCCCACGGGCCCGGCCCACTGCCTGCTCTCTGGCATCTGTGTCGTTAGGCAACACACCGCTAATCCGTCCTTGTGTCTTTATTACCCCCATCTGTGGAGGAGAGAGAGAGAGGGAGAGAGAGAGAGACAGAGAGAGAGAGAGAGAGAGAGAGAGAGAGAGAGAGAGAGAGAGAGAGAGAGAGAGAGAGAGAGAGAGAGAGAGAGAGAGAGAGAGAGAGAGAGAGAGAGAGAGAGAGAGAGAGAGAGAGAGAGAGAGAGAGGGGGAGGACTATTGGGCCCAGGGCGGGGAGGTAAGGCATGCTGCAGGGCTGAGTATCATCAACAAACCCTATTTTTTGAGAGATAGGCCATCTAATGAGAACCAAACGAGAGGTAGAGAGATGGAGAAAAACATGTCTATCCTTCTTCACACGGACGTAAACACACACACACGCACACATGTATTCACATACACACACAAACGTATACACAAACACATATACACGTATACACACATATTAACACACACACGTATACACATACACACACCTATACACATACACACACGTATACACACATATTAACACACACACGTATACACACACACGTATATGCACACACAATGTATACACATACACACACGTATACAAATACACATGTATACACACACATGCACACACACACACATACACCCACACAGACATCCCCCTCCCCCCACACACATACACACACAAGCACACACAAGCACATCCTTTTTTGAGTGCCAATTGGTGTAACTAGTAAATGGCTTCAAGGCAATTCTGGTTGATGTTATTACATGTTCACAATAATCTAAACAACACATTAACATGCTGCCTTAATGCGAAGTACTGTCTCTGGCTGCAGACAATTTGTTATGCATGGGATTTATAGGAATCCGGTTCTGGGTGATTCTAAAGCAATTTGGCACACATTGGTTAATAATCGTCGAAGCATATATTGTTTATCGCAGTTTTCATTTTCGGTGCATCGATAAAAAGGCGAATGACCATTGATTGTGGATAACATCGTCTTGATTCAGTTTACCTGCCCCTCTCTCTCTCTCTCTCTCTCTCTCTCTCTCTCTCTCTCTCTCTCTCTCTCTCTTCTCTCTCTCTCTCTCTCTCTCTCTCTCTCTCTCTCTCTCCTCTCTCTCTCTCTAACTCACTCGACTGGCGCCACCTTGTGTCTGTGTGTGTGTGTGTGTGTGTGTGTGTGTGTGAGCTGTCAGAGATCTGCCAACACAGGTGTGCAGAAATCAATGTCACCTTGTTTCCTGCCTGGTGTCTTCTCCCGTGCCCGTCGGCCAGCTGGAACCTCGGGCTTACCCGTCGAGATGCAATCAAGATGATACGCTTGTCATTCAATTCAAAGTGCCAAGGGGGCCCTCACATGCATGTGATGTTATAGAGAGACGCAGAATACCCACGCAGACGGGCAGGTGTAGGCCTAAACATTATTATTTACATTTATATTATGCTAGCCTGCAATGGTGGACGTATTAATGAGTAAAAGCCCTTTTTTTTTGTTGTTGCTGAATTCAAACATTTTGCAAACATTTTTAATAACTAAACTTGTGAACAACGTTTAAAAACAATGTTTTAATGTGTGCTTAACCACCGAGTTTTGAGGCCTCCTCACCTTAGTGGGAGAAAACATAAAGCAGGCGTCATTTACTGTATATCTCCACAGAACAGAGTCGGAGCATGTAAGCTACATCAACATTTAAAGTTTATTTCTATGTTTACACCGTTTCATATTCTTTGCCATAGTAACAGGATTACGTTGTGACAAACAGTCATTTGTGGAATTCCCTCATTTCGGCCTAAGGATTTTCTCTCTCTCTCTCTCTCTCTCTCTCTCTCTCTCTCTCTCTCTCTCTCTCTCTCTCTCTCTCTCTCTCTCTCTCTCTCTCTCTCTCTCTCTCTCTCTCTCTCTCTCTCTCTCTCCTCCCTCTCTCTCCTCTCTCCTCTCTCTATCTCTGCCCCCCTCCCCCCTCCCCAGCCTCCCCCGCCCCCATCCTCTCCTCCGCCCTCTTCCTCTCCAAGAAGGATATTGTGTATCCCATCCTAGACACCACCCCAGAGGGTGTTTGACTTCAGAAGCCCTTCAGGTTCGTGTTAGAAGACCTCTGTGGAGGGCCAGATAAAACAGAGTGAGCATAAGATGCATGAGGGCATGAGGGAGCACCACCACCACTCTCTCCTCTCTCCTCCCTCCCTCTCTCTCTCTCTCTCTCTCTCTCTCTCTCCTCTCTCTCTCTCTCTCTCTCTCTCTCTCTCCTCTCTCTCTCTCTCTCTCTCTCTCTCTCTCTCTCTCCTCTCTCTCTCTCTCTCTCTCTCCCCCTCTCTCTCTCTCTCTCTCTCTCTCTCTCTCTGGGTTCCTCAGCACACTGACGAGAGAGAGAGTGAGAAGTCCCTTCGTGCAGTGGGGGAAGAAGAAAAACCCCCACACAAACAGACAAATAGACATAGCTAGGGAGATATTATTTGTAGCCATGCCAGTGGTGTAGATCAAAGGTCTGACATTTAAGTGGTCTCCTTAAGCTTCTGCCTTGCTGTTGTTGTTGTTGACATAACCTTGGTGGGTTTCCAGGACGGTGAATCATGTGTCTCTCTCTCTCTCTCTCTCTCTCTCTCTCTCTCTCTCTCTCTCTCTCTCTCTCTCTCTCTCTCTCTCTCTCTCTCTCTCTCTCTCTCTCTCTCTCTCTCTCTCTCTCTCTCTCTCTCATACAATATTTAGAAAGTGCTCCAATTATTTTTAGGAAGTATAATACCTGCAAATAGCAGCCAGGGACTACCAGCCCCCAACGTGTTGAAAGCCGAGCGATATACACCAGCAATTTCCATTGCTTTTCAAGTTTCAAGTTCGATTTTTTTTTTTAATGTTGTCTTTCCTCACAAATATGATCGTATCCCTTATAAGTACATGTAGCTCCGGTTGACGCTGCTCTTCCTCGATTAAGAAAGAAAAAAACGGGAAAAAGCCAGTAATACCAGGGGGGGGGGGGGGGGGAATGTAAAAAAAAACATCCATAAGTGAATTAATGTATGGAAATGAGCTGGCCTGCCACTGTGGGTCTGGTTTCTGTTGATCCTCCTCCTGCATATGCTGGCTAATCACTGCCGCCTGTTGGATTCACTCGCAGGCATTGCGATGAACAACCTGCTGCCAGCCACCCCTACGCGTTTTGTCTTAATCTGCCACTTTACTGGGCTCTCATTTGTCGCACAAATATGAAAGCGAATCTCAGCGACATGAATCCACAGATGCACATTAACTGGGACGGCTGCCTTAGCGCCAACACCCACCCCCCCCCCCGGACCGTTAGTTCAGGAATCACAACCCGGAATATGATTCCCCAAGGTGCCTCTTAAAGAGAGTTACACCTGAGTCTCTACAAGTTTCCAGAAGGGAGCTTAGAATGGCCTGTGGTGGTTGGTTTTGGTTTGTTTGCATGTCTTATTTGATTTACTTTTAGTTTTTAGTTTACTTCATTTATCAAATGATTGTTTTAAAAATATGTCCTGGCCATCAGGAACTCATGGGTTACATTCTATAACGTATTAGAGAATGTAACCCAGAGCGTTTAACAACAATTCAACATAACAATTCACTCTAGCGTGTAGTTTTGAAAGTGGGCCTATTCTGAGGTTATTTCCGTGACGGTTATGTGTGGGGAGAGGACGCCCCCTGGTGGAAGAATCACCGCACTTCATTCATTGTATATGGCAATATACAATATACGCACTTCATCATTGTATATTCATTGTATATATATATATATATATATAGATAGCGTTGTTTATATTTGTTTGTTAAAAACAAATAAAAAACAATATAACAATATACCGCATTGAACGACCTCATAGCATCTCATTTAATGTATGCTTTATATGACTATTCAAAAAGTTAAAAGAGTAAAAAAAAAATGAAGGTGTCATCAAGTATTATTCTATTTGCAATACACTACTGGGATACATTGATATTGACACCATACCTCCCTTTATGATAGAATGAGACGACTCAAAATTTCTACCAACTTAAGTGAGCCATTTAGTTATGTTTACGTTGTACTTGTAATGTAATGTATTCTTAAGATTAACGCTCACTTATCCCCTTGGTTCGATGAGTGATGCAATTTATTGATTAATTCTTCTGATTTAGCAAATTCCTAAACATTCAGGAGGGCTACGCAATTTATTCTTAACCTAAATAGGGGGATATTATATATAGTCTGGCAACCCGAGGGGAAGCTCTCACAGTCCATACACTGCAAGTGCGCAGTAGACGCTAGAAGTTACCTACCAACGTTAAGACCCTTTACCATAACTAAATTATAAAATACAACCAATTATACAAACAATGGCAGGCAAAAGGGCATTAGTAATCCTGGCTAAAGGTGCAGAGGAGATGGAAACGGTCATCCCCGTGGACGTCATGCGTAGAGCTGGGGTTTGTACTGTACCTAGCTAGTTTAATCATACATATCCGTCTAGTTTTAAACGTAACGCTGTGGCTTTTTGATAAAGTCAGTCATACAAATATGACATTTTCTAATTCATAATTGTCTGGCTGATATGCTAACTTTGCCTGGGCACTGTTAGCAAGGCCAAAACGGGTGTAACGCATGTTTTATTAAGTGGTAACGCTACACAACTCTTACTTATATACTTAATACTATAGTTCAAAATAACAGGATCCTAGAGTCTACTAATCATGCAAATTATATCAGAGTTTAAATGTCTGCTCGGTGTAAATGCTAAAGTTCAAATGTCTAGCTGCCTGTCGTGTCAGTGTCACTTTCAAAAGACAGTGGCGTCTTTTCAAAACAAAAGTTACTCGGTTTAACTCGATATAGCCCAGAAGCTCATTTATTACTCGAGATTGTGTAACTATTTGTTAAACTTGTACTATAGATTTCTGTCACAGTAGCAGGGCTAACGGGCAAAGAGCCAGTCCAGTGCAGTAGAAATGTTGTCATCTGTCCGGATGCCAGCCTGGAAGAAGCCAGCCAACAGGTTAAACCCACCATCATGATGACTGTCATTTAATGTAATTTAATGTCTCAAAAGTAGCATGGATTAGAAATGCGGAATATTATATTTCCAATTGTAAATTAATGTAAGTGCTGATCAAACAACATCATTCCTCTATATGAAACTGTTTGTCTTTCAGGGGCCCTATGACGTAGTGCTTCTACCAGGGGGAATGCCAGGGGCCCAGCATTTGGCAGAGGTCAATATTTATATTTGTTTAGTTTTGCGAATAAGTATAATAATAATATTACAGATTACTTGTTTTTTTGTTGCAGTGCTACTTTTTCCCTTATTTGCAAAAAAATAACTAAGGTTTCGTAATAAGTACTCATCAATCTTGTCATGTTATCAGGATTGCCAGGTTATGGGTTGTATTGGTGTTCTTCCGTCCTGTAGTCTGCTGCTGTGAAGGAGGTGCTGAAGGAGCAGGACTCCAGGAAAGGCCTGATTGCAGCCATCTGTGCAGGTAGAGTCCCGTTCATTGGAAGCACGATTCCTATGGTGCTACTAGTGTAACGTAGCCCCTATGTGCCCCCCTGTGCTCCGTACGAACCATGCATGAACACATCACATGTTCATACAATGGACCTTGTCTACTTTACAATGACCCAATGACGCATTCTGCGTCATTGTTGATACGCCGCGGTATACACTTTTGAGTCCACTTATCGTGTCACTTTGTCAGTTGTATCCATGGTTGTGTCGCTGGGATTGCGGCCAAGTTTGACGTGCTGTGCTCGTGGAATCAAAACCCATGGATAAAACAGAAGTGACGGAAGTGACCCGAGGGATGTATTCAAATGTTAGTTTCAGAGCAGTATTGTACGGAGCCCCTAAAGTCCCAACAGTTGTTATTAAGTAATTATGTTCATACAGTGTGCATACAAGATAATTATGTTGTGCACACAAGATAATTATGTTGTGTGCACAACATAATTATGTTGTGTGCACAACATAATTCTTCACACACGTAGATCTTGTATTATCTTGTTGGATAATTCTGTACACTCAAGATGAATAACCTGAGGACTGTGCTGGATACGTCCAAAGGACAATGTGTGGTTGGCAGTTGTGTTCCTTGCGGTCTTTGTATGACACTTGTGAACTGGGCCGTCTGGAAACCGTTGTTCTATATTTAACCCTAAGGACTTCCATCAACATACCCCAAGTGACTCAAGTGATGACTAGATATTATTGTAGTTTTAGCCTTCGTGCAATACCTCTCCCATTTGTGTGTCATCATATTTAGAAATACAGACATTTAAATGGATTTACACAGCCTGCTGTGAATGATAAAAAACTGTTATTTAGTTGTTTTTTTTGTACAAAAATAATGTGCAAATAATTATGTCATTGAACAACCACAGTGGGATTGACTGGAATCTTATCATCAAGACTGTCAAATCCACCGTCAATAAGCCCCGCCCCTATGGACACATCATTGTCCACACGTGAACATCTAGTGTTTGGTTCATCAGGTTGGTTCATTGGTAATCTAAAAGCGTCAGGACAGTTTCAGTTGGTTTTTGCTCATCATTGGTCTGTTCAATGTCATCTGGAGGAGGTTGTTCATGTTCTTCTAATGACACGCGCTGATTGGGTCAAATCTTTCGTAAGGAGAACTGGATCCATTTTACAGCTTATTTTGTGTGGTCACAGTGATCTGAACGCAAATGAAAAACTGTAAGAAAGTGTCACCTCTGATGACTGAGCTAAGTAGTCCTATTCCACCGTTATTGTACCAGTTATTATCTCAGCAAATTAAGACTCACTATTATAACATATAGACATTCATGTGATCGTTCAAAATATGGGAAACAAATTCATAAATTCAACTTACCCCAGTGGTCCTCAAAGCAGAAATGACCTTGAAATCACAACACAAAACCACTTGTGCGCACAAGATAATATCTTGTTCCCACAAGATAATATCTTGTTCCCACAAGATAAGTATCTAGTGCACACAAGATATATTAACTTTTGGGACTTTAGGGGCTCTGTAGTATTGATAGAAGAATCATTGTGTTTTTCTCAGAGCACCCAGGTATCCTCGCTCTATTGAAGAGTGGCATGTTTAAATATTTGTTAAAATGACATAAGATGTAACATTGGTAACTTTTGAAATGGGGCCGGGCGATATGGCCATTTAATATCTTGACAGCGATGTATATCACGATATAGCATGTTTTCTGGTAATTCAGGAAATAAATTGTCTATATAAAATAACCACATTGTTAAGCCTTTATGAATACTACTGTGTTAATTAAAACATGACAAATGGAACTTTGTAATTTGATTAGGTTAACTTTAACTTTAGTGCAAAATTAATAAATCTTGAAAATAAAAAATAAATAACTATAGACCTAGCCTACCATATGGAAAAAGCTAGATAGTAAAATAACATCACTTTAAAGCATGTAAAAAGTATTACATGCTTTTTTTTAAAAGCATGTAATACATGCTTTTAAAATGATCGAAGGAAGACGATATCTAGTCTCATTTAACAATATTGATATCATATCCCTATATCGCCCAGCCTTAATTGGAAAGCGTTTACTACTTTACTACCGTTTTAGAACATTGCAATATGACGTAATGGGGTAACGGTCATTACCTGCCCAGTAACCGCCTACTGCAAGATGAGTCACCTAGCATTTATAGGGTTCATTACACATGAATCATTACAGACTGAGGTCCTGAGGTTCGCTAGTCTGTGCGTTGTATTTGTGTCTTTTAATTATGCCAGTGAATCAATCAATCAATATGACATTATAGATGTTTACAATGTAAATATATTTATTTTAAACACCATTCATCTTATTTGTCTCTCGGACCAATACATTGTAAATCATATTACACTACAGTCATTTAGCAGATGCTTTTGTCCAAAGCCACTTGCAATAAGCACATTCAATTGAAGAGGGCTTGGACTGGTTTTGATTAATGCCATTATGTGTACTGTGTACACTTTTCCATTAATAACTACCATTGAGCTAGCATCCAACAAGGTATATTTATTAGACCGCTTGTACTTAAAGGACACATGAAGGACATTTCAATGGGGACAGAGGGCCCATGTGGTAGAGTGACGTGAAGGGTGTCCTAGAAAATGATGACAATCCCCTCGGGGATATATAGTTTAATGAACTTGGCCCACAAGAGCACCACCGGCAAGACTTATTACTCTGCCTTGACGTGGACACAAGTTTATGTCCAATGCTAAGGCAGGGTAAGACGTTTACAAAGAGACTGTTGAACGCAAGCATTGATATTTTTGTTTAATATTTAGATTTAGATTTATTTATGATAATTATCAAACTAATTGAATTGTTTGATGCAATGTATATCATATTAATTAACTAAAATGGTGCTATTATGGAAATCACCCAAGGCTACTGTTTGAAAATCTGTTTATAGGTTTAATTATCATTGTCCCAGTCTGCATCTTGCTCTGTCTGTCTGCTTGGCTTTGACTGCTGCTTTGCCAGGGGAAAAGTGCAATCTTTAGACTGCATAGAAAGGCAGCCAAGGAGTGTAATCAATAACTTTCTATTTGCAGTACCGGCATTCAGATGAACTCACTGCATTGCAAGGGCATTGCCTAAGACTAAGATAGTGGCTTGCATTGTCACTGGCCTCGATTTATGTTCTCTTGCCTCCTTTTGAATGTGGTTGTTCACCTCAGGAAAAGATGGCAATAGAAATGAATACACCTTTTGTTTCCACACCATCATTTAAAAAAAAGTCTGTGACTATTATTGGTTATTTTGGTCATTTTGTCAGCTTTGTCTTTTGTGTTTGTAAATGTGTTATTTTCCCATTTCTCCAGGGCCCACAGCTCTTCTGGCCCATGGTATCGGCTTCGGCAGCACCGTCACCACACACCCTGCCATGAAGGACAAGATGATGGCTGGAGGTAGAACGTTTAACATATCAACCTATCTATTCATAGTTTTATTGCCGGAGCTTGCAGACACTGCCCTGATTGCAATTGCACGTGTATTTCAGCAGGTGGTGCTGTAAGAACTGTTTCATGCCTGTGAAGCACAACTATACACTGCGGATATGTAATGCACCAATGTGCTAATACGGGCGATGGATTCAAAAGACTTTTGAATGTGTCTTGAGAAATTAGCCAAAGCAGAGCTTTGTTCTGTATGTCCTTGCTACTCTTTTTGCGTTGTTGTGTTCTTGATTTGCAACTAATTTGGTTCCTAACTTTGACTGAATATTGGCCCAACAAAATTGACACATAAGCTTTATTTCAAGGCCAGGGGCCTGTGCCAGGAAGCGTGTTCGGGGAATTCTAAACTTAATCAATCACCCACTGAAGATGAGACCCATGTATTGTTGTAGTGTTGCCACCATCATTGCAACAGAGAGCAGCCGCAAAACACATTTCACTGCAGCCAGGCAAGAAGTCATGACCTTTTTATTACTCATTTTCATTTGTGAGTAATATAGAAACTATATAAAGTTGCAAAAAGACTCATGTGGTTCATGTGGAAGCTTAGCAAGTATGTCGCAATTCATATGCAATCCAGTCGCTTTGGATAAAAGTGTCTGCTAAATGACTAATGTAATGTAATATGCAGCATGAATAAAGTAAATATAATTGCAAGTTGCAACATACATTTGCCTGCATGGTACTGTGTGATACAACCATGTAATACATTACATGGAATACATTACAGTTTTAAATACTTTTTAATTTCTGTATTTATTTTAAAAGGCAACATAAGCAAAAAAGCCATATGTTGGCTGCAAAATGCAAAAAATGTTTATGACATAAGTTTATACTGTACAATATTACCTGATATGTACCCCGCTTTTCAGTGTGAGCATATATGTTGTCAAGGCATCACCTATGTTGTGCATGGCTAACTTGGAAGTCTCCTAATACATAAGTATGTATGACACCTACATGCATATAGATTCTGATTTGGCCAAAACTGATTGTGGGGTGAAAAGCTGACATTTTGATGGCATTTACCAGAATTGGGTCAGCCAATTCTGACCCATTTCTGCTATATTCTAGGCTTTGAAACGGCAGCTTGGGATTCAATTCTTTAACACGTTTGTCTCCTCTTTCCTGTCTCTAGACCACTACAAGTATTCAGAAGCACGTGTGCAGAAGGACGGCCATTACATCACCAGCCGTGGACCAGGAACCAGTTTTGAGTTTGCGTTGGCCATTGTGGAGGAGCTAATGGGGGCTGAGGTTGCAGCTCAAGTCAAAGCACCACTTGTGTTGAAAGACTGATTATGGCTCTTGTCTTGGGAGCCAGTAACCTTCAAGCGGCGCTGTCAACTCGACTAATGTAATTGACTAATGTGAAATCATCGCCTGGGAAATGACCCTCATCGGGGGAGATATATAACTGATTAGATGGTTAATATCGTCATAGCTCATTCTTAAAAAGGCAATGCACTTTAACAGTGACGGCTGTTCATATTTAAGATATCCTTGACATTAAAATATTATGTGCTTTGACCCTGGTTGTATTTTTGTATTTTAAATGAATATCAAATGGCGTTTGCCACGTGGATGCAATCCTACGACTATTTTGATGTCTGGCCCCTATAAATACATGATGTACTGCTCAAATCACAACACTGTTGGCACAAAGCGGGAAACACAATACAAATAAATTGGCAGTTCGTTTGTCCAATCACTGTTTGAGTTCGGCTTCCATAAAACATCGATGGCCAATAACAGCGCGTCTGCAGAAAAAGGGGCGGGGCTACATTGCAGCGCGTGGTGGGTCTGTCAGCGCCAGAGAGGGGCTTGACGTGCAGACCACTGTAGTTCGGACAGTCGCATTTTCACTTAAGGTAAGCGTATATAAATACATTTCTTTCAATTGTTTAACCAGCGGATTCTGATTAAACTACTAAGTTAGGGTTATTCTTTTGTCATTTTGAAAGGTCCATCGTAACCTAGCTTGCTAACTTGGAACATTTACTTGTATGTCATGACATTTTAGTGCAGTTATTTCACGCTGCCGTTGCTCATTAACATGAACACATGAAGCGCCCTCATGGCGCTGAAGTGGATGTTTGCATGAATTCATGGATAACATACCCTTAACCGTGTCTTGCGGCGAGTTGAAAGTTCACTGCTGAGATTGTATTAATTGGGCGTATTTCCTAAACAAAGCTAGCTACAGTAACGTTAACGCTCAGTATGTCACGATTTCTGAATGAATGGCTGCAAAAAGGCAAGTCGGTTTGATGTTCACTGAATCATGCACCCCGCAAAGCGGTTATATACATGATGATACACACATCGCTGGGTGTCTGTGTACTGAATCATGCACCCCGCAAAGCGGTTATATACATGATGATACACACACATCGCTGGGTGTCTGTGTGTAGATCATTGGATCTGAAGCTGTCTGGATTCTCTTGATCCAGTCTCACCCATGACTATACAGTGCACCAATACAACAAAGCACTTACTAGTTACTACGAAGTGACGTCATCTAAAAATACACCCGAGGAAAGGATATTGTTAACGTGTGGCCTCCCTCGCCCACATGTGGCTGACTTAAGAGTGTTGCTGTTTTAAGGGTTGATCTGCAAATCATTCATTGTCATATCACGAGATATGATGGATTATTGAAATGCACACACACTTGTGTGTTATGTATGCCATCATTTGAAAAACGGGGTATATTATTAACATTTAGAGCAGCATGCATTGCTGAAGCGGACTGTTATTCTTCGCCGTGGAAAATATAGGCCTGTATGACTCTTTAATACCCAAATGTGATATGCCTACATCTCTCATATATGTACGAGAGAACACGTACTGGAAAATGTTGGCCGCTTGCTTTAGTTGAAGTTTGCTGAATAGCTTTATTGTCGTTTGAGTTCTGGAAACTTAACTTAACTTCAAGCTAAGCAAAAACCACAGGAGGCAGTGGTCATGAATACAAAAAGACCACTGATTGACAGTATGATTTTGTTCTTATTCACTGCCCCCCCCCCCCCCACACACACACACACACACACCCCTAACAAGCAAACCCCCTTAAGCACAGGATGCGTCAGAGAAACGTTCTTTTCCGTTATGAGCTTATGGTTACTGTGGCTCACATTGCATCTAGATCATGATTCATAAGTGTATGTAGGCTACCTACGTACCGTGGGATGCTCTGGGTAGTTCTACGCCTTTGGCTATGCTGCACTTCTTGTCTTGTCTTGTGTGGTGTTTACATTGAACTATACCAGTTTCATAGTGTTCTATAGTTGGGAGCAATATTTGCTCCCAATAATATGCAATATTGCTCCCAGCTAAGCAAGAACTAGCCAGAGCATATAGTATAATGTTGTTTATAGTATTTAGTATAAAGTGTTGTTTATAGTATTATATAGTATAGCATGACGTGTTGAGTGTAGTATAGTAAAGTATTGATGTAGAAATTCCGAATGAGGGAGTGAATGCGGAGGGTAAGCATTCCATTGTACCATTCCATTGTGAATGCTTTGTACATGGAATAAAGATATATATATATACGATACGACGGCTACTTTCTGTCTCAAACATGTTTGCACAAAAATAACTTTTGTGGCAACTTTGGGTGAGCGTCATTGCATCTGCATCTGCATCATACGTGTCTCATGAGTGCCCCCGATGTTTGCACTGGGATATTTCTGGAACGTTAACATTATGAGTTTCTCGCACATTATATGTGAGAATGATTGTGCTTGAGTACATTGTAGAGCTGGAGGCTTGCCTCGCTATTTCTGGATGGGGTGGTGGTGGAGGAGGAGGGAGGGAGAGCGAGAGAGAGAGGTGGATGAGGGTAAAGTCATCGTGACTGAGTCATTGGTTTAGCTAATGATGCAATTAGAGAGATTTGTTGATTAGAGCCCCTCCCTCTATTGAGGCTTCTGGAACAAACCTGAGTGTGCAATCGGCTGATCATGAAGGATGGACAATTTGGACGGATGATGATAATTATATTCAACAAATACTTGTCCTTCCGAGCTGCTAACCACAACATATTTGCTTGCCAATGCATGGGCTAGCTAAGACGCACACACACAACCTCACCTTGCTAAGGAGGAAAGAAATGCATACGTTAATATAATATGTACTAGAGCTCCAACAATGATTGCATCAGTTACTGTACTGGAAGGTATTCCCGGTGCATACATATGTAGTACAAACAGATGACTGGGACAAGAGCGTCTTTGAATCTCAGATGGCTTGCCACATAGAGGCATGATGAATGCACAGTCTTGATGCACCTGCATTCTTATTTCCCCAATAAAAAGGTCTTGGTGTATGCTGATTCGTAAATCGTATGGATAAGCCTTCCGAGTGTAAGTTTAGCACTTTCAATCGGTACTGGCAGTGGAAAAACTGGTACTCTTGCATCCCTTTTTAATACGACAGTATTCAGGATAAGCACTATGGTTGACGTGAAAGGATTAACCTGTATAATTACATGGTGGGTTTGATTGCTGGAGGCAATGTTTGGTACCAGAGGTATGGCATGTGCATCAGTATGAGAATACTTTCTGGTCTTCCTGTCAGAGTAGATCTAGGTAATTGCAGAAATCCATTAGTCTTAGAACTGGAGCGTTACCAATTGTAAGGGTAATGAGAAAATGTTGAACCCTGTCATCCAGTTTTGCACTCATCCTTAACAGTCTTAATGTGTGTGTGTGTGCATTGCTCTTGTAATGACATTGTGAGTTATTCAGTAATACCTTTTTCGAAGTGTGGAGGCCTCAATATTTTTTAACAAAGCTTTTCTATTTTTTTCTATTTGTGTTGTATGCTCCAATTCTTTTCACGATGAATAATCTCTTCTGGTACACTGATCAACACTGAGATAAATGATTATATCCTTAAGGCAGTGGGGTGGATATGGAGCACCTGTGGCCACTATTGTGATGTGGTATACAGTATTAGATTAGATTAGATTAAAATGTATTGTCAGTTCAGTACAGGGGTAAAGAAATTGGCATTTAACCAGAGTGCAACTGTTGCAGTAAAGTGCACGGTCATTTATAGTTTACAGTGGTTAAATAAGATGTTAAGACATCTACTATGTATAAAAACGGTGTAATTGTATATATATATATATATATATATTATATATTATTTATATTTTGATGGTATTGTTTTGGAGATGTATACTGCGGGACGGAATTGGGGGAGTAAGCATTCCAATGTACGTTACAATGGGCATAAAATATCTTGTAAGATATGTGCAGAATTATGTATATATATATATATATATATATATATATATATATACAGGTAAGTATACAAGTATTCAACCGGTAGTGAGCCGGGGTATGCAATTATATCGACATGATAAATATATAAATGTATATACAGCAGGTCGTGAGCAGGGGTATGCAATTATATCAACAGTTGAAAATTAATATGTACGGTAGGTACAGTAAGAATGTACATGGCTATCATACAGGTATGTAACCAATAAATATGTCAAATATAAGTAGAGGTAGGATATGTAGGATACGATAGGGAGTTATGATATGATGTTATGATATAGTGAGCAGAGGTCAGAGTTTGTACGGTGGGCAGAAGAGGCGGGGGGGCGGGGGTGTGCGGCTGTCATCGTGGTACTGAGTACAGGGAGATGACAGCTGAGGAGGAGAAGATGTTCCTGAGCCTGCTTGACTTGGAACAAAGGTTCCTGTAGCGCCTCCCGGAGGGGAGGAGGGCCAACAGTCCATGGTTGGGGTGAGAGGTGTCTTGGACAATTTTACGTGCCTTCTTCAGACACCGTTTGTGGTGGGTAGTCTTTATTGCAGGGCGGGGTAATCCAACGATGCGTTGGGCGGTTTTCACCACCCTCTGCAGCAGAGTATAGCCTATTAATAAATAATACACAATAGCTTTACTTCAAAACGCTGACCCATTTCTCCTCTACACTTGATGACTGTGAAGAATGTTGGACTTTGGAGATTTGCTGAAGGAGAAAACAATCCATCACCAACATCAGAAACCTTGCCAGAATTGGGCTTCATATAAAAAATGTCGATGTAGCTCTTTGCCTGTGTGCTCAGTGCTATGTCTATATTCCAATCGCCGTATTTTCCGGACTATAAGTTAGGTTTTTTTTTAGCTGTCTGGCTGGTCTTGCAGAATATTCTCCAAAGCAACTTATATACAATTTTGTCTGACTGCGTTCAAACTATGGCCAAGAGATGGCACCGTATACACTGAAAAAACTCCTGTAGCCTACCACCGAAAAAGAATGATGAAAAAAGAACACCGAAGCGACTTATGTTTTTTGATAAGAGCCACTAATACTCAGGTGCTTTCCATATGACCAGGTATTGGTTTGCTTACACGCCTTGCATTCACCAACTTTTCATTATTGCTTAAATTGGTGAAAAGTTGGTGGAATTTGACTGGTTTCTCTTGGAGAGCATACAGTAGCAGTAGCATGCTGTCAATCTTTGGCGTTTCTGTTCCGCTGCAGCCTCTGCCACGTCAGCAGCCCTCTGTGTCAGACATGAAGTTCTAACCTTATTCTTCGGAGCCTTTTAATTTGCATACCTTGAATACCTCACACTTTCTCTGTGTCTCTGTGTGCGCGGTATGTCCCAGAGCGATCCGACGGCGACGTTGAAGCAGTACCAGGCCTAACGGCCCACTCTCGGGAATCCTCTGAAGGACTGTAGGATTTAAACGTCGAGACAGAGAGACACTCGGAGACCGGGTCTAGACAGCTGATGAATTGCTCGAGTTCATCAACAAAAGCTCAAAACGCTCGCGGTGTGTGCAGTTGTACGTCATGACGATTTCATCAAGCGTTTTTCTTGACGGCGTTAACCAGCCACATTTCCATACACTGGGATCCACTCTGTAAACATAATTGATGGTTGCAGACCGATAATGGAATTGCCTCTTGGTTCCAATAATGCTGTCTGACACCGACACTAATGGACGACGTGTTTAGCCTTTTAACCTGAGTCTCGCTGTTAGAGTGGAGGACAAACACTCAGGCGCCTGGCAGGAACGCAGGGACCGCAGAGCCTCTCCTCCTCACGTTGGTCTGACGAGGCTCTCGAGGTTAACAACATCGTTATTGTGTTCAGGATGCTGCTGCCGCACACACACACACACACACACACACACACACACACACACACACACACACACACACACACACACACACACACACACACACACACACACACACACACACACACACCACACACACACACACACACACACACACACACACACACACACACACACACACAGGTCCCCACTGGTCTGTAGAGCACACAGCAGAAAGACACCTATGGTAGCATATGCCTTTAGCATTGTGCGTTATTCTTACGCATTTGGCAAACAATTTCACTGCGGATGACTTCCCTCACGAATGTGGGGCGTCTATATATAAAACGGGGTGAGGATTTGCCTGTGGTGCTATGATAACAGTCTAATTTAAAAAATGTGCATGGTATGGTACTCTTCCGTAGCTGCATGGACTTAGAGGGGCTTGGATGAGGGCTCTCGGAAGCTGTTGTTTTGCCTCGTGGTTTGGATCTGATCTGCATATGTGGCCCGTCGGCCCGTCCTCAACCGCCTGGCTACGACAACCACCTGTGCTGTTGCTGCTGGATGAGGTGCTCGGAGAGGAGAGGAAGGGCCCGGTCAGCTACTGCCGGGCTGGAAGCCCAAGCTTCAGATTGCGGGACCTCACTTGAGTTCTGAGGGCTGACGCAGGAGACAGTGGTGCGCAAACAATGGAGCCATGGCAGTCCCTGCAGGCTTGGAACGGCGCATGCACGCATGCGTCTATATGCGACACGTACATGACACGTGCATGCTCAATATGTGGAATTAATTATCACATTTACAGGGAGTTATATGCCAGTTGTACAATGTTTTTATTGTGTACAATGTTGTACAATGTTTTTTTAATGCTTTATCCTTTTGGGTAATGTGTTGGTAAACAACCAGACTCGAAGCACACCGTGACTTATCCAACACATGGTTGGTCTAATTGGCTAATATTGGAATCATTGGCAGGCTTCAGCCACATTTTAAATGGGTACTGAGCCACTCAGCCTTACTGTAATCAGCAGCATATCGGCTTTCTGCCCAATACAGTAACTAGCTGTTTTTCTTTTAACTGACAAGAGTGAAAGGTTTCTTGATTAAAAAATATATATATATATAATAAATCAATTATCTCACTTCTGATTAATCACATTCACGTATGTATTTTCCGGCTCACTATAGGCCCTCACATGGTTGATTGGGTGCTATAGTTTGTAAAAAAATAGGACCTCTTCACAGTGACATAGCGTTGCATATTTGCATGCATGCCGTTGCATTACACTGTAGTCGTGTGCTTTTTTTGAATGCACACTGGAGCTTCTCCAATTGACCTCTTGGCATAAGAGCGGAAGTTCATGCGTTTGACTGTATAGATCTGTATGCAGGAGATCAAACCCGTCGGCTGAACTGCAGTGCGAACTCCACCGTCATGGTTCTTTGCGTCATAGATTTAATGCTGGACAAAGTGTGTGTGTGTGTGTGTGTGTGTGTGTGTGTGTGTGTGTGTGTGTGTGTGTGTGTGTGTGTGTGTGTGTGTGTGTGTGTGTGTGTGTGTGTGTGTGTGTGTGTGTGTGTGTGTGTGTGTGTGTGTGTGTGTGTGTGTGTGTGTGTGTGTGTGTGTGTGTGTGTGTGTGTGGGAAATTGAGTGTGTATGAGGAAGAGTGTGTGTGTGAGGGAAATTGAAAGTGTGTATGAGGAAGAGTGTGAGTGTGAGTGTGTGTGAGGGAAATTGAGTGTGTATGAGGAAGAGTGAGTGTAAGTGAGAAACAGAGTGAGGCAACGGGAAGGAGGGGCCTCTCTCTCTCTCTCTCTCTCTCTCTCTCTCTCTCTCTCTCTCTCTCTCTCTCTCTCTCTCTCTCTCTCTCTCTCTCTCTCTCTCTCTCTCTCTCTCTCTCTCTCTCTCTCTCTCTCTCTCTCTCTCTCTCTCTCTCTCTCTCTCTCTCTCTCATATCAGTCTTGCGTGTCTGTCTCACATCAGGCACACATGCTCATCTCACACCACGAGCGCGACGTTGCAGAGACACACCGGATTTCATAAAAGGAGAAGTCATTCACTAGTCTTGTATCATTCTCTCTCTCTCTCCCTCCCTGCCTGCTCACCCGTTCTCTTCTCCTTTTGGAATTTTTGCCCCTCTTCAGTCACCGCCACCCTCCACTTCAGCCTGCCACCGGAGTCCCTGCGTCAGGACAGACGGTACGCTAAGGTGGGTGATTCAAAGATCCTAATGGCATAGCGGCAAAGACGGAGCGTCTTGGGCTTCCTGTCTTTTTCAGCGTCTCACTTTTCTCTCTCTCTCTCTCTCTCTCTCTCTCTCTCTCTCTCTCTCTCTCTCTCTCTCAAAACCTAAGCCTCTCCGCCGTTGACGGTGGAAACGTTATGTGGGCATACGTTTGCCTTGTGGTGAAGCAGATGTCGTGCTACCTCCACATACGAGTGTTTAGCACTGTAAACAGCAGGCTAGAGGATGCACACTGGTCTATCTCTTTTCTCTCTCTCTCTCTCTCTCTCACTCTCACTCTCACTCTCACTGTCAATATGCCGTGTGCTTCCACTGCTGCATTGAGAACCATCTTTGCATACCTTATTATACTAAAATGTGTGATGCTCGCTCGCCATTCTCTCTCTCCATCTCTCTCTCTTTCGCTTCCCATTGTGTCTTTGACTCTCTTGCTCTCGGTCTCTTTCTCCCTCTGTGTCTGCATACACGTATGTCATGTTTTATGCATGGCCTGTCCTCTTGAATTGCTCACAGGGACTAGCCAGGCCATCTGCGTTTATACAGACCCACCTTAAAATAGCTTGGTTGGCAGGGGGCAAGAGTGCACACACACACACACACACACACATACACATACACACACACACCACATTACCTGTTTCACTCTCATCCTGCCAATGCAGTACTTATCTGTTGTAGTTGCAGACCCCCCGGTCTGCAACTGCAGAGGGGGGGGGGGGATAAACTCCCTGTGTTGTGATGTATTTAGCTCAGAGGTTGTGGCAGGTGGCTATGCCCGGGCTATGAAGGTGTGTTTGTTGGGGGGGGGGGGGGGGGGTTGTTTTGCTTTGCTGCCCAGTGGCTCTGGTCCAAGACTGAGGAGAGGGAACAGGAGAGCCCGGCTGCAGGGGTTTGGTTTGGTGCAGTATTGTAAGCTGTTGATTTTGCGAGCACAAGCAGCAGCAAAGACATTTTCAGTTCTTAAGGTTATTCTGCAAGCAGCCTCTGTCTGTAACACATTAAACAGGCCTCCCCATGTGTTGTGTGGACAACGCAAACACACCCAATTTTACATTTAGGTCCAAGGATTTGCTGCCACACTTTTCCATGGTAGTCTAAACTCACATGGATGGAAATGGCACTGACGTGAAATGTGATCAGATGCCAGTGCCAGTTAACATCCTCTTGTGTGCGTGCACCGTTAGACATCTAATTGCCTTGTCTAATTTGGTTATTTGGTTTAGATTTTACACTCAAATCATCCCCAACTAGTGTGGCTAAAGCGTGTCTTGAAATGCCAAAAGCAAAATCATGACTCATGACTCAAAAATCAGTGTAAATTTTTTTTAATGGAAATCCAGCACCATATGAATCTGGAATCCATATTTATTGTTATTGTTTCAAACTGAAATAATCTCTTGCTTTAAGGGCTAGACAATACTCTGCTAACTAGGCACTGCCACCGTTGTGTTGTTTGCAGAGAGGACCAAGGACACTTGCTAAAGCCACATGCTATCGTGGGGAAACCACAGGGGTGCAGTTTTTGGGATGTTGCTCAGGATGTCTGCATTGCAGGACAATTTCCACCAACTTGTCCAAAATGACTTTACTGATTTAATTAGATATTCGCAGAGCATCTGTGGATACCTCCTTATTATTATTATTATTATTATTATTATTTTTGATTTGAAACACCCATATCTCAACCTCTGACTGGTGTTCTAAAAAATGAAGTGTTCTAATTTGTCACACGCATTGTGTGTAAACTTTGGGACTACTTTGCCCATAGGGGGCGCTATATTTCACGGTCACAGACGTGGACAATGGACACAAATGCGTCCAACTTGAGATTTGGGTGGTGTGTGGGGTTACTGGTTTGGTAGGTTGAATACATACAACATACTTTAATTATTGTTTTTAAATATTTATTAATTTTTAAGGGCAATCTCAGTTGTGGCCACGAATCCATGCTCAGGAAGGCCAACAGGTGGACTGCAGATATAGGAGTTTCAAGAAGAAGAAGGCCCATTAGTGCTTTTATGACAAGTAATTCCTTAATCTGAGGGCAAACGATTAAAAACCTACGACGCTGCTCTTCTTTGACGATGAATTATTAAAAGTCAAACGAATCAGAAGCAAGAAGATGAGAACATAAATAGAACAACAAATATACGTCAAGTGCAATGATAGCGCTCAGGTGTTTTGCGCATGACCCCAGCCTGTCTGTATAGCTAATGCTACACAAATGACATAGCCCGCACACATCGAGTAATCCAGAAATTAATATTCAAAGGACATGGCGGAGGCTATATTGGCGGAGGCTCACACCACTAACAGCTTTTTTTGAAACCAACAGATGGCTTTTTGGAACAGCGCCATTTGTGAAGAAGGCTCCACAGTATACCTGGGGGTTACCGTTCGTCTGATAAAGCGAGGGCGCACGCACGATGTCTGACAGGGCTGCCTATTAATCACTTTATTTATGAGGGAATTACATAACAAATAACCAGCTACTTACAAACAGCTCGGTCAAGCTTGACGTTTTGAGGTTTGTTGTGTTAAACCTCAAACATCCATTTCATATGTTGACGCCATGCAAAGCCTGCAAAAAGGCATTGTGAGCAAAACACCTTTTTCATATCCAACGGATATGACGGACGGGTCAGCATGTTGCGTAACATAACATTGGTTGAATATATTAAGTTTAAGATTGGTATTGCTTACTTACTGTACGTCAGCACTATTTTCTGAAGCTGCGTCTGCGGTTTGTCCTTTTGGTGCTCTCATACACATTGCTTATGCAAGCTGGTTTGTCTATTTGGGTTGTGCGACTTGCAGTCACCTTAATGCGATAAGGTGGGCTACAGATTTCTGGCCGACTCATTATTCCGTTCAACTAAGGCTAACTGTGTAGCATTTGTTACAGGTCCATTCATTAACAACATTGTCTCAACATTGCTAATGTACCTACAGCTCGTGTCTATAGCCAGCAGCCTTTCTGAATTTAATTTGGGATTAATGAGTCATTGTGAGGCGGTTACAGTTTGTTAATTTGCTTTTAGCTTCGTAATAGTTTCAATGTTCAATGAGCGAGAGGAGCGTCTTACTGCATTCAAGAAGACCAGGGGGCGTGGCTGGTCGGAGCCTGTGCCTATTCGGAAGGCATCTCTGTTCTGAGTTACTTTATGGCGCACAAGTCCACGATGCAGCTGCAGACAAGTGGAACATAATGAGTTGACTGTCCGGTCACACCAAAAGCGGCAACCAAAAGCGGCAACCAAAAGCGGCAACCAAAGTCAAGTCAAGTTTATTGTCAATTCACAGTTTACGCAAGTATAAAGCAGTGGGTGAAAATCTTATGTGCAATACCCGACGACAGCAGTTATAAAAATAAGTCTAAGTCTATTTGTGCGGCACTTGATACTGAGGTATCGCATGCCTGACGGTAAAAGTGAATACAGTTCGTGGCTGGGGTGGGCATTGTCTTTTATGATGCGTTTGGCCTTGGCCACGCACCGCTGGTTGTATGAGGGAAAAGCAGCGCTGGATGGTATTTTCTCCAGCGCTGCTTTCTAGCGAACATGGAGGAGAAACTATTTGTTGATGTCTCCGGTGCTATGATCAGTCTGTCTACCGGGACACAGATAGACTCAACAAACTTGAATTGTGTACTGAGAGCGAAGAACCAGGTTAAATGTCCTTGTGTGTGGATTTATAGGCTACTAGGCCAACAGTGTGGTTCTAATTCGATTATTCGATGAGATTGACATTGTGTTGCCACGAATACACTAGCCGAAAGTCAATTGTTTGGAAATAAGATTTGCTCGCTAAATAATAACCGGGGGAAACTTGGAAAATAGTTGATTTGATCATACTGGCAGTCGGCGGGCGGCACACAGGTCAAATTAATCTTCCGGTTTACATGTAACCGCACATAAGACTTTAGCGGCACAATTACCAAAACAACACAAATCGTTTTTTTATTTCTCACAAACCCAAGTTTTAACATCGTAATAAATAAAATGAGACATCAGCCTAGTGCATATCAAAATGTTCTCTATATGTAAATGAAGTTAAAATGGCATAAATCAGTAGCCTACTGGCAGTGTAATCAATAGATGAACAATATTGA
Organism: Muraenolepis orangiensis; assembly: GCA_027704905.1. NCBI lineage: Eukaryota > Metazoa > Chordata > Actinopteri > Gadiformes > Muraenolepididae > Muraenolepis > Muraenolepis orangiensis. Next base: position 8,316,617 of record CM051002.1, read on the forward strand.
ACATGCAAACGAAGTGTAACATTAATCCACATAAAAGGCATGGAAAATAAACTGGCGAGACGCACGTTTTAATAGCACACACAGCCCGTCACTTAAAGGGGAACTTATGACCATATCACATCGTTTCTGCTTTTTGGGTGACCCCACTGAGTCTGTTGAACGACTTCAGCGGTTAACAGTCGGCCGGATGCATGGCTACATCTACGTGGGTGTTTTTGTCATAGAATGTATTTTTTGCTGCGGTAACTTAAGATGATGACCCAAGACTCGAAAGGAGGAAACGCAGAGTGTTGAAAAGATGAGATACACAGAGTACAGGGGGGGGACTGAGAACAGGAAAGTGTGTGTGTGTGTGTGTGTGTGTGTGTGTGTGTGTGTGTGTGTGTGTGTGTGTGTGTGTGTGTGTGTGTGTGTGTGTGTGTGGGTGTGTGGGTGTGGGTGTGTGTGTGTGTGGGTGGGTGGGTGTGGGGGGTATTTAGCTATGGAGCTAAATACACAAATTGGAGGGCGGCTTCATCAAGGTCATGTCTGTAGTCCCTGAGCAGTGGCAATCAACACATGACAAGATGGAACAACATGGTCTTCACACTACATCACCAAACATTGTCTTTGCCGTCAGTGAACAGTTTACGATGGTGATAACCACGAGTATGGTGATGAAACACTTTGGGGAAACATCACTTACGTTCTTGTAAGAGTAACCCGTGGACCTTAAGATAAACATGTTATTTATTGCTCTACTATGCTGCTTATTACTATTCATTGTCAGGACAGCTGGTCTATGAAAAATAATGATTTGTTTTTTACACCAAGAAAAATGTTTAAACATAAGCTGGTGTGTGTGTGTGTGTGTGTGTGTGTGTGTGTGTGTGTGTGTGTGTGTGTGTGTGTGTGTGTGTGTGTGTGTGTGTGTGTGTGTGTGTGTGTGTGTGTGTGTGTGTGTGTGTGTGTGTGTGTGTGTGTGTGTGTGTGTGTGTGTGTGTGTGACACACTAAGGCCTAGCCTGTGTATCAGGTGTTGGTGTGGTCTGTATTCTAAATAACTCGTTGGATTTGATTGTGGTTTGTATCCTTCTGTTTGTTGGCTGTGCACTCGACCCAGTTACCCTTTCTTAAGTACTGCTATTTTTGCCGTGGCATCACGGTGGATACCGTTCATAGGCATGTTCCGTACTGCACGCCAACACTGAGAACCCGGATATATACCCGCTACTGATTGGCTAGTTATGACAACATATTACCAATACATGACGATGATGATCATGATGATAGATAATGACTAAATAAGTCGGTCTATTCATTCTATTTTTTTTTCCAGAAGTAAACATTTCCTCAAATGTCATCTTGCCTCTTTGATTCCTATTTAATTCAGGCTAATGACTTTTGGTCGACATTCAAAACTGATGTTTCGTATGTTAGTAAAATAATACACAACACCGCTAACTTCGATCATCGAACCTGGTGTTTTAAAATGTTTATGTCTGGCAACATATTTTCTACTGGTAAGACATTTCAACTGATTAATGTATGTTTGCGTTCAAGAGCGGTGGCCAGGCAATGGCGGCTTTGGCTCCAAATCAGGACTGAACAAATCAGGACTGTCTGATCTGTGGAGATATAGCAGATGACATATCTGACAATATTGCAGGCGGCTTCATAACAAGAACATTAAGAATGGAGTTTAAAAGCCTTCCGATGAGTGTCCGATATTTCAAATTATGAGGAAAATGTTTGATGGTTTGAAGGTGGCGATTTCAACACAGGAACGTGGTGTGTAGGGTTGGGAGCAGTTTTTTTCAGACAGGACAAAAAGAGACCATTCAAGTCAAGTCAAGTCAAGTCAATTCCAAAGCGGAGACCGAATAAGTCACCTTGAGATGGCAGCACACTGTGATTCTTGTCACTGTGTTGTCTGGAACCAGCGAGGCACCTGAGGGGAAGGGAGTAGTGGGGTGAGCAGAGCACAAGATTGGGAGATTTGGATCGGATGTCCTGGAAAAACAACTTGGGACAGTAGTAGTCACACTTTCTCAGTTCCATCAGAACTACCTTTTTTTTTTCAGGGAAATTACAAATTTGATCTGCTCGGCTACCAAGAGAAGGATGTAATGATGGTTCTGGGCATCTTCACATTTGTATATATATATGTCGACTTTTCCAATCCTTGAAATGCAATGTCATACAGAACAAGTCTTGGCTTATGCTGTCGGAAGCGACGGCTAGAGACTAACTATGTTAGACTGTTTTTTACATTTGATTTAATCACTGTACATTATATTTAACCAGGCACTTTACTTTAACATTTGCACTATAGTAAGCCAAATTATGTTCGCTGTACTGTACTTGTGCTGCGCAATGACAATTCATTTGAATCTAATCTAGAGGTATATCCCCGAACGGCCCACAATCCTCGATAACACCCATTTTATTCATATAAAGACCTTACACTTGTATAACCCTTAGTCATATGTAATAGGTTTGTGCTTATTGAAGTCACCACACATCTGGGCTTGATTTGGCGTTAATCTGACAAATGTTTCCATAGATATTTCTATAAAGCTCCTCCTGGTGGCAAACGTTGGAACCTGAGAAGCAGAAGACCATGTGAGGTGACACCCTCAGGTCCAGACCTTTCATTTGAGCTTAGCTTGAGGACAAGTGGACAATCGGTTCCAGAAATACAGCTGAAAATGTGATTTTCACTATTTAAAACGCCACCCAGTGGCAAATGTAAGATTCAAGATTTGTATTTCTCATATGCAACAAGTACAATGGAATGCTTACTCCCCATTCCCTCCAGCAGTAGGACTTTCCTACAATTGATCACTATATTATGAACTATACTGATACAATACAACACCATACTATAACAATACTGTACAAAGTAAGAACAATACAAAGACAGTAAAGTGACTGATGGATGATATATACATGTGTTGAATTATGCAAAAATAATTAAAAAGCATTTTAAAGTGCCAGTAGTGCAGCAGCATCATGAATACAGTGCAGATCAGTGCAGTAACTGTAATGAGTCCAGAAAGTCCAGCAAAAGTATGATAGTGTAATGTAGTGGCGAACCGTGTCTATCAGAACTGGACCTTCTGTAGACTCCTCCCCCCCCCGCCCCCCTGCCGGTTGTTCTAGTCAGACGGACGTAACGGAGGCAGTCACTTTATGCGTTATCTCATTTAGGAAGATCAGATTGTCGCAGCCAATTTCAAAGTTGACCATAGATGGTAAAGCACTGTCCATGTAGTGAAGTAACAGCACAACACAGACCACCACACACAGGCTATCGATGAAAGGGACAGTCTAAAACGCTTAACGTGAAAAGGCTTAACGTAACTTAAAGTTCCAAAACAGTGATCAATAATCACCACTTTCACCTGTCAAAATATCAAAACCTAAATCCTACTATTACAGAAGTTATGTTACATTAAGTGTTTTCCTCTCATAAAGCTGCGTTAAGACTTTTCCTTACTGGCTCAATAGAGAGGAAAACACTTAAATGTCACATAACGTCCATAATGGTAGGATTTAAGTTGAGATATTTTGACAGGTGAGTGCTATTGACAAGACATATGCCAGATACATTTGGTGATTATTCATCGCGGTTTTGTAACTCTTTGTTACGTTAAGTCTTTTCACGTTAAGCGATGCAAAGAAAGATCAAGTCAAAACTCTCAATTTAAATGCACAACAATGCTTAACAAACCCAAGACGGCCATTAACTAATCATTCAACAAGTGTGTGGAAACAAAATTCATCAACCAGCTCAACGAGATGCAACACTGAGACAAAACCAGCAAAGACAAATGAGTCTCACTCACCAATGATGTTCAATTAAAGACCAAATCCATTCTCCTGTCCTTCTGGATGAATGTTTCGATAACCCGGTCATGAAGCTGATCACTGCTTTTCAGATCCAAAAGACGTTGCCTTTCAATAGCTATGGAAGCTAATGCAGTGAGTTGGGATTGTCCTGTTCTGTTCCTCCATATGTTTTTATAATATTAACATGTCCTTTCCGCAGATGCAGTGGTGACGGGGATCGTTAAAACTTTTTTATAATGTCCATCTTTACACGTCGTCTTGAAAAGGGTACTAACAACAATTCCGCAACATCATCTTCACCTGTTGCCATTTAGACGTAAAATACCTACGTAGAAAAAAACCAACGTAGCACTACGCTAGGTCTCGAGCCAGTGAACCTTTGAGCGCACTATGGAACTGTGGGGAAATCTGAAATAATACGCCCATTGGCTACAAATCACTATGTGATTGGTTGATCAAATTGTCAATCCAAACGTACGCTCTCATTCAGTCTAAGGGCCAACGCAATCGGGAATACTTTGGTTGAAGGATATTCTTCCCAGCAACCTAGAAAAATATCTGATTGGTTGCATTGTTTTTCCAACACAAAACCACTCAAATGCGTAGTGCATGGACCCGAGAAAGACAAACAAATCAACGTAACACTGTAATATAACAGATAACAACCCCCTAACCCTAACCCTAACCGCTCCTGACGTGCTGGCTGTCTCCTTGCATGGCTGACTCCGCCGTTGGTGGTTGAATGTGCGTATGAATGGGTGAATGTGAGGCATGACTTGTATAGCGCTTTGAGTAACCACTGGTTAGAAAAGCGCTATATAAATGTCCATTTACCAACAACACATACGATTCTCATTTATTCATTTTATTTAAATTGTATTAAATTGTATTACATTTTATTAATACAATTAATTCAATTTTTTTTTTGTTTCATCTGAGAGTTCCAGGGTCTTCTCTGAATACCTTGAAGGCCCTGACGCTTCACCACTGGTGTAATGTAATATGGATGACAATGTTACGATAGTATGATAGAATCCAAATATTCTGAAAGCTATCGCGTTCACACGAACGCGGTCGAGGCAAAACCATCATATACCCAAACCTTTCGTTCGGGGATATGATGGAGCAGCATGCATCAATATTGGCTACACTGCAGCTTCATGAAAATCCCCTCCCAATCAAAGTCCCGCTCCTCACTGATTTCCAAAAGCTGTGCAGAATACAAACCAACTTTAATGTAATCCAGTGTGTCGGCCACAGACGGCCACTAGTCATGTTTGTCATCGGTGCAGAAAGCCTCGCTCTATGCCTCTTTCCCAAAGCTCCCATATACACTCGTCTGTCGGTCGATTGCGCTGGCCCGGTGACCTTGGACGTCACCGACGCTGACGTGATCTACCGATCCACCTTTTAATAGGGAAATAAGATGGGGAGTCATCAAGCTCCTCCTCCTTTCAGTGGGGCCCGAAAATACAACCCATGTGGACCATGACCCTCCTCCCCGAGGCTTCTTTGATGCAGGGCTCGGTAAACACTCCTAAATGAATGCCAATCGCATGATGTTATGAGACATGATAATGGGAGATCGCACAGTAGATGGAGGTGGTTCTCCTCTCTTTTCCTTATTACAAGGTAGAAGATATTTGTATTGGCAATTTGTACATTGTAAGTACATTGGAATTAGGGCTGGGCGATATGGACTTAAAACTATATCACGATATTTCATGGTATTTATTGCGATAACGCTAAATGACCAAAAAAGAATAATAATAAAAAAAATAATAAATAATAATCTTAATCCTTACCATCATCAAATACGTAAGGGATAATGAACGGAATGCTCATTAATAAGTCGGTAGTCGGTCCCGACTTATTATGATTTACTTCCGCGTTGCTTGGCAACTGGCGCAAACAATTCAGCAATTCTATCAGCAAGTCAGTATTTTCCGTCAGGAAAAGTGAACGGGACTACATCGCGGAGTGATATGATAGCCGTGAATAGAAAGAAGCCAGTGAAAATGCAAACGCCATTTGACGCCGTTTGTCGCATATGTAAACACGTCATTAATTATCGTCATTACCGCGGTATGACAAAATACTTATCGTGGGGAGGACTTATCGCGATAAACGATACGATATGGCACAGCCCTAATTGGAATGCTTACTCCCCATTCCCTCCCGCAGTTTACATCTCCAAAACAATACCATAAAAATAATATATACAATAAAAATAAACAAAGAGCAGCAAAGTGACTGTTAAATGATATGTATATGATATGTAATGATATGTATGTGTTGAATGTACATGTTTTTTTAGCAAGCATTTAAAGTGCCAGTAGTGCAGCAGCATCATAAATACAGTGCAGTAACTGTGATAAGCAAATTATATGATAAGTGTAATATTAATGACAATGTTACAATGAAAGTGAAAGTGAAAGTGGCAGCACTCCTAGCAGTTCAGTAGGCGCACTGCCTGTGGATAAAAACTATCCTTAAAACCTGGTAGTAACTAAATGTACATGGGTCGTTTAAATGATAACTCTCCAAGTGTCCTTCATCAAATGAATTCCTTTTAGCCGTGGTCAGGTCTGATGTTCTGGCCCATTTCCAGTCGCCTTGGCCTCGTTGTGGCTGCTGTAGTATTGCTGCTTTGAGCACAATGTGATTGTATTAAATTGAACTCTTCAACTCTGGTGAGTTAACTCGGGTCATAGGCAGTAAAACGTCTATTCATCTATTGCGTTATTGTTAGACGTTTAATCGGCGTTATGAAAGCACCTTTTTTTTTTATTGGGCCTTTTCCACTCAAGTATTCTGTTTATGTATTGATGATAGCATCCGACTGGGTGTAGGCTAAGGAGGACGTCGCTACGCGGCTGTTGGAGGATGGTCTGACACTCACGATACAATACAAGATATTTGATTGGCCATTTGTAACAAGCACATTGGAATGCTTGCTCCCCATTCCCTCCCGCAGTTTACATCTCCAAAAACAAAAAAAAGGACAGCAAAGTGACTGATATATGGTATTTCAAGTGCCAGTAGTGCAGCAGCACAGTGCAGTACAGTGGAGTAGCTGTAATGAGTCCAGCAAAGTATGTAAGTGTATTGTTAATGACAATGTTATGAAAGTGAAAGTGGCAGCACTCCTAGCAGTTCAGTAGGCGCACTGCCTGGGGATAAAAACGATCCTTAAACCTGGTAGTACTTGTACAGATGCTGCGTAACCGGCGACCAGACGGTAGGGGGGAGAAGAGATGGAGCCCAGGGTGGTTGCAGTCCTTTATGATGGAGATGGTCTTCTTCCGACATCTGGTCCTACAGATCTCCTCAATGCTCTGTAATGCAGCCGGCCGTTAAGTCAGAGCATTTAGAGCCCATGTGATTGACATATCCCATGTCAGACAGCTTGGTGTTCGCGGTATAAAGTCCCTTGGGGGTTATTGGCTGTTCAACACCTGCACCGTGTCAGATCCTGTCTCTATTTTTAGTTACTTTTGTACTTGTGTTTTGAAACTCGCCCATGTCTTGTATTGTATTTTTTGGTATTCATGTATTGAGTGTGAGCTTGTGTTTGTGAAGGCTAGTTATGCAGTTATGCAATCTGGATCATCTACGTGCAATACACGCCTGTCCACTCGTCAATTGTGTATAGAGACAGACAAAACTAAGATCCGTCCTATGCGTTTAGTGCAGTAATGCCTCGTAGTTTTTTTTGCAGGCAGTGTGTTTTGGACGGAGGACGTGTGTGTGTGTGTGTGTGTGTGTGTGTGTGTGTGTGTGTGTGTGTGTGTGTGTGTGTGTGTGTGTGTGTGTGTGTGTGTGTGTGTGTGTGTGTGTGTGTGTGTGTGTGTGTGTGTGTGTGTGTGTGTGTGTGTGTGTGTGTGTGTGTGTGTGTGTGTGTGTGTGTGCTCTAGCTAACAAAACCGACATTTTAAAATAATTGGTCAAATGAATACCTAAATTTGACGGTTTTTAAACCACATTTACGAGTATCTGCTCTGTTGTTATTGTTGTTAACACGGCAGCAGTAAGTAAACGCCTTGCCGCACTGGACTTTTATTTTTGTCCACATTCCCCTCCACTGCAGTTGACTCAATTACGTGTGTGTGTGTGTGTGTGTGTGTGTGTGTGTGTGTGTGTGTGTGTGTGTGTGTGTGTGTGTGTGTGTGTGTGTGTGTGTGTGTGTGTGTGTGTGTGTGTGTGTGTGTGTGTGTGTGTGTGTGTGTGTGTGTGTGTGTGTGTGTGTGTGTGTGTGTGTGTGTTGTCTGCTGTAAGACCCGTGCTGTTTGTTCTGCGTCTGTCTCTCCCCGAGTCTGTTCAAAGAGCCCACAGCCCCTCGTTGCCTCGTCGCTCCAGCTGTCATTAAGCATTCTGAACCACATCCGTCGTCCTCCCGGTTGTTTCTCCTCCGTATCGGTAGCGTCGGCATCTGTCAGAGCGCGGAGGAGGTAGCAACCTGTGGGTAGTTGGAAGAGGGGGGGGAGGGCGTCGATTCACTGCATTGCTGCAAAGCTGCAGCAGGGGGCCGAGCGCTGGCATATACACACCTATACGTAAGACCTCGGGACACGAGACACAAAAGACCCTGCGGTTTGTTGGAACAATTAGCTTAAATGACTGCACATATTTATAAATAGAATGGCAGCAGGGGAGGGACGTGTATCGCGGGGGTTCCCGCCTGCCGCAGTGGCCGCCCCCCAGACGAGGAGGACTCCGGCTCCCTCCCCTCTCCCCCCCCCCCCCCCCCCCCCCCCCCAGGGGAGCTCCAGTTAAGCGGACGGTGGCGTGAGGCCCGCACTGCACCGCACTGTTTACGTTTGCGGCTATTGGTGCATTAGTGCGGCAAGAGTCCGAGGAGGGGGGAGACTCAGTGCAGCTAAGCTGCTAGGAGGTGGCGGGCCGTGCAGGCCGACTGTTAGCTGACTGTTCCGGTCCCCTAGCTGGTCGTCCCCCTAAGGGTCGTCCCACTAAGAGCCTGAGAGCCGGGGGGGGGGGGGGGGATTCAGGCTCTTAGTGGAATCCAATAACACAGCGTCATTATTTCTCATTGGATTAATGTCGGGTCCGATGGACATAGGGAGGACGTTCTGGATGTACTGCCGTGGGCTGGCGACATTCAGTCACTTCGGTTCTGGCATCGTCATTCTGTCATAGTGGCCCTGCGAGACACCGATAGGTGTTGTGTTTCAAAATGACCGGCGCTGTTTGTTCTTGGGTGGACTCTAAATGATGCATCGTGAAGTGGTTCTTCACCGTTGTGTGTCGGGTTTAAAGTTGTTTTGGGTCTAAAAGCTGCCGTACAATTTCACTCCCAATCGTTCGCAATAGTCGTTAGACGTTGATGGATGTCATATTGTCAAGTCATTCATGTTTCTTTGATGGTGCTCTGTGCTGATATCAACTTTATCTTTGACAAACATACTAATGTCACCACAAAGTTTAGTTTTGCTAAAACCTGTAGACTCATGAAGACCTGTCCTATGCACGGCAAAATTGCACGCATTGTGTGTCTCCATGCTTTACCTGTGTCCCAGTGCTAAAAAGCATTAGGACACCTTTAGCCTTCAGAAAAACCTTAAAAGCACTCCATGGTAGAAATTAATTTGAATAGTCAATTAAATAAAGTCGAGAACAGTCCCGATCTACAAACCAAAAGCCCAATTTGCAGACCGTGGGTCACAACTGTGATGCATTCACTCCAAACCTGCTTTCTCGCTCTCGCGCTCGCTCTCGCTCTCTCTCTCTCTCGCTCGCGCTCGCTCTCGCTCTCTCTCTCTCTCCCATATTGTCTTTCCATCTGTCCTTGTCTGCCTTTGGTGCAGACAACAGAGAAGGACCCAAGCCACATGGGTAGATTGAGGTTTCTCCTTTCTGCTGCAGTACGCTGCTCTGCTCGGGGCTTTTTTGCTGCAGTGTGGTTCTCTTACCTCTGCAGTGTTGTTGAAGTGGAGGCTTCACTCCAACAGGCCCTGCTGTACAGGCCCCTCCTAGGCGAGGACACGCTGGGCTTCTGGACTAGTTTCACACCATCTCGTTCTTTGGTTGTGTTCTGTCCTTGTCTAGCAGTGCACGTCCTCCTTTGTTCCTCTGTCTGTTCCGGTGCCTGATGTACTCCAAACCAAAGCTAATTTGGCCACCTTCAACCATTAAAAGCACAAATGTGATGACAAATATCATTAAACAAAACAAAGGCAGACTACAATAAGCACACAGTGTTATCGGTTTGATCATTGTTAAAGTGCTGGACAACATAAATCCTTAATTGACTTCTAATTATGTTATTAAGGGGTTTAGTGGGTGGAGCCTGTTTATATAGCCAAGCGGGATTACCATCAGGCCAAACCACTGACCAACTACCATACACTCACATTACAGTGAAGGCGCGGCTGAGTTAAGCTACCGTGTTGCCTTTGAGGAAATTCAAACTGCTACTTAAAATGCGAGGGGCATTCAGACCTATATAACTTATTGACATTTCCCTGACAATATGTATTTGATATGTGTGTTTCATCAATTTTACCGACAGAGGGGTGTGTGTGTGTGTGTGTGTGTGTGTGTGTGTGTGTGTGTGTGTGTGTGTGTGTGTGTGTGTGTGTGTGTGTGTGTGTGTGTGTGTGTGTGTGTGTGTGTGTGTGTGTGTGTGTGTGTGTGTGTGTGTGTGTGTGTGTGTGTGTGTGTGTGCGTGTGTCGGTCAGTTGTAAGCCTAGTGCATGATGTACAGTGTTGTTGCCATGACCATGACCAATAAGTCACTGCAGGTGCGTCCAGTAAAGGTAAAGCAAAGTGCCTTCATGCGGCTAAACGCCTGGGTGAGGTAGGGGTGAGGCGTTACAGCAGGTCGTTCATCTTCCAGTTGTACCATAACCACCAAAGTAGTCGGAAAGATAGAATTTTTCCGAACACCGGTGCAAATCGTTATTTTTTTTTGTACAGACGCATAAACTTAAGACCACGTGTGTCTACGTCACAGTTATTTATATTTTAATGTTTATTTATGTACAATGGCGTCAGCATCGTCCTATGGTGGGCTACAGCCTCTTTTGGAGAAATGCTAAATAACTGAAGCAAAAACAACAGATGTTATGTTCATGTTTCCTGTCATATCTTTTTATCCCATACTCACCCAAAATCTGCACTTATTCTAAATATATTAAAAAAAAAAGCCTTCAGCAGCCTTATTTGCGGTAAGCTATTTTTTTTCTTTTTTATTACCAACTGCTGTTGTGCCAGATTGTCCCGATGTCGTACAGCAGCAGGGCTCCTTGTTGTGGCCGTAACTACTTTTAAACGGGTCAGGGGCTTAGGACACTGGTGTCAGGAGTTTTCTGAATAAATACATGTATTTAAATCATGACTTTGACCAGAGCCTGGTCAAAGTCATGATTTGTTGTTGGGGTTTGAACCCAAACAACATCTGAAGCAAAAAAACAAAATGCCAGGGCATCTCTGCAGCACTACAGTACTTGATTTATATCCCATGATAATATCCCCTAAGTTTCGGGGATATTATGGTTTTGCTGTGTCTGCACGCCTTTTCGTGTGAATGCGATAACTCACACTAAATTTACAATTTCTTTCTGATATTGATTCGGGATACCCATTTATGGCTCCAGGAGGAAGAGCCCTGTTGATTTTTTTCGAGATTTGGGATTGTAACATTTGCCACTAGGGGGTGTTTTAAAACCTATCATTGTTTTCTTCTTCTGAGGTTCTGCATTTTGCCACCAGGTGAAGCTTTGTAACTGAAAAATTTACTGTTTTTGGTCATATCTCTGGAATAATTAGTCAGATGAATGCCAAATCATGCCCAGATGTGTGGTGACTTCAATTAGCACAAACATACTACATGTGACAAAAGCTTATACATGTGTATGGTCTCTATATGAATAAAATGGGTTATGGAGGATTTAGGGCCGTTCGGGGATATACATTACATTACGTTCATTCATTAAGCAGATGCTTTTGTACAAAGCGACTTACAACAGTGCGTTCAACAAAGGTAGGTAGGAGAACAACTCGTCACCAGAAGTCAAAAAAGTGCCAAAAAGTGCATTTCATTCCCAACAAGTGTCCAAGTACTAAACCAGTGCTTCGGTAAAAGTACACTAATAATAATAATAATAATAATAATAATATACCTCTAGCCGTCGCTTCCGACAGCGTAAGCCTAGTTTATAATGAACAAAAATGATCACAGATGAGGGTCAGGGTTACACATTTTACCCTTATCAAAAAAATTCATTGCAATGAATATTGCACTTGGCCGACATTGCGAAATTCGATAATATTTTGGTTAATTGTTCTGATCTTTACACGTCTCTTTAAACTTTGATGCTCACTCCGTTGGGTGAATGTCGGTGTGGAAGTGCCCGGGAGAGTCCCTGGAGCGGTGTTGACTCAGTGTTAGGCAGTGTTAGGCTAACATTGGTCTCTCTCTCTCTGCCTCACTGAACCCCCGGTGCAGGATATCCCTGGCAGCCCTCGCCCTTTAGTCTGTCTCCCTCTTCCACGCCATCTGCTTGTGTGTGTGTGTGTGTGTGTGTGTGTGTGTGTGTGTGTGTGTGTGTGTGTGTGTGTGTGTGTGTGTGTGTGTGTGTGTGTGTGTGTGTGTGTGTGTGTGTGTGTGTGTGTGTGTGTGTGTGTGTGTGTGTGTGCGTGTGTGTGTGTACGCGTGTGTGTGTACGCGTGTGTGTGTGTGTGTGCACATGCAGCTGCCCATGCGCTACACAATATGAGGGAGTGCTTTTCAAGCCTTCCTGGCTGACTCACCTATAGGCCCCGGCCCCCGCTCAAGATGTATGGATGGCAAGTACCAAGTAGTAGTCCGTGCCAACTCTACTTGTTTCTTGCGTTCTGTCGGGAAGTGGTCAAGGTATGCGGTACTGTGTTTGGATGGACCTATGTAACGGAAGACTGTCCTCCTGCCCCTCTGTCTGGGCTAGTAGGATGGCTGAACAGCAACATTGTTTAGCTATTGTTGTTATCAATAACATGTGTTTAGTTGTACTCAGCCTTGTTCTCAGTCGGTCTCATTATAGAAACATGACTCTAGTGGGTCGTTCCAACATCTTGAATGATTCTGATTCAGGTTTTGAGAGTGCATATTCTATAGTACGATACTATGGCTTGATGAAGATACAAGCAACTACTTTGTCCCCCCCCCCCTCTCTCCTCTCTGCAGATTTAATCTGCAAAGTGCACCCTGTGCTCTGTTTCAGCTGTAAATCTGAAGCTCTCTTAACTATGCAAGGCAGAGAGGTGTCCACACGGCGTACCGCATTGCTGCAGTCCGCTGCATTATCAGCTCCAAATGCATGCAGCGGACTGCAGGCACACGCTTTCTATAGAGGCTCTCTTCTGTGGTCCGTAGCCCACGCCTGCAACGATGCGTCAGTAATGTGTCGACGTAAACAACTCGACGAGGCCTCTAGATCTAACTCTAGATCCACACACACACACACACACACACACACACACACACACACACACACACACACACACACACACACACACACACACACACACACACACACACACACACACACACACACACACACACACACACACACACACACACACACACACGCACGCCATTTTTCATTCAGCCTGGTTCAGTTCGTTGTTTAGTCAAATGCATATCTGTATTTTTGTTGTTTTTGTTAAAGTCCATATAAGATACAGATTGTGTTTTAATAGATCTAACTTCTATGTGACACCAACATATGGTTCTCGTGTGCTAGACTACAACTGGTGGCGGCAAATATTGCCAAGCGTTGAGTGTTTTGAAAGTCATACCTTCAAATGTTTTGTGTCATTAGGATAAAGCCCACTCTGTTATCTGGCCTGCGTCTCAGAGACGTTTTGAGATGAGATCTAGTTGGATGTGATGTGTGGGACGTGGGTTGTTGGATTTCACTTGTTGTGAGATCACAAATGGCGTTAAATGCGTTATTCTTGAAATGCATCTTCATCCACACCCCATTGCCTTTGAAATATGTCACAGCATTACTTACTACACAAAGCACAGTGTTGTGTGTGTGAAAAAAAAATCAATCTGTCCTTTTCTATTGACTTAATCTTTTGGTGTACGCCTTTTTTTTTAAAATTTTATCCAAAGCAACATCATGCGAGTTCAACTCGCGTGAGAAGCTGGTCAAAGCATACATTAGCGGGCACTTAATAAAAGTAATAGATTTCACTTGGAGCCACCACATAAGGGTTGGGTACTTTTAAATAAAAATGAATGGATGTATTATATTGGACACAGGACAAAGAGGTGCAACCCCTCCCCCCCCCCCCTCCAATGACAAATGAGTTCCTCCAGTACAACATACAAGCCCCTCCCCGCCCTCTGGCTCCTTTACCATCAGGGTCCCATCGCTGTCATCACCATCACCATCAGCATCACTTGGGTCCTAGCAACAGGCGACAACGTCCCCGACATCGACAGCGTGATTGAAGCTGAAGTCCGACCGGAGACCAGGGAGACGGAGACATTATTGTGTGCGTCCACTTCGGAGAGATTGATGGCCAAAGAGAAGGCCACCTTGGCGGCACCATTCATTGCGGCGCCCCGGTGCAGTACCCCCCCCCCCCCCCCCCCCCCCCCCCCGGTGCAGTACGCCCCCCCCCACCCCCCGGTGCAGTACGCCCCCACCCCCGTGCAGTGCGGCTCCACGCTCGACGTGAGCGCAGCCATCAGTGAAATGATGCGGCCGCGCAGTGGTCACGAGCGGCCGCGCGGCTCCTCATTCAACATGACAGTTGATGACAGCCCGAGATGGATGCCGCTTATTCATTCATGAAGTCCCCTTACGACCACGGTAGTGGAGACCCGCACCTGTGTATTCCCAGCCTGAGGGTTCTTCCCAGCCTGACGTTTTAGGCCTAGTAGTACACATGTATATTAGTAAAAACACAAAATAGTCTGCAATACAATTCAATACAACAATACAACAATACAATACAACAGAAATTGCCATGCTCAAATTGAGGTAATTCAGCCTTTTCCAAAAATGCTGTTTCACAGTTCCAGAATACAGTGTTTTTTCAAAACTCTAGACATGAATGTTAGTCTTCAGATGAGGTCTCCTCTGTTGTTTCCTCTGGCCAGCCTTGACTCACCGGTGAGTCGAGGCTCACCGCCTCTGCACCGCTCCTCGGCCCACTGTATATGGTTTTGATTGATTTTGTTTCTTTGCTGAACAAAAACAAAAACCTTGCATAATTCATGGGTACAAGTAGCTCCGAGCTGCGGATTGGCTATGGTGTGTGAGCGCTTATGCGCATGCAAACACACACTTAAATGCACATTTACATACATGAATATAGTCTCACACACACACACACACACACACACACACACACACACACACACACACACACACACACACACACACACACACACACACACACACACACACACACACACACACACACACACACACACTGCCCCTTTTCTCCCTTATTTGGTAGTTTGTCTTTTTCCTTTTCCTTTTCCTTGTTCGCCGCCAAATGTGTTCACCTTGTCGTATGCGACTCTCATTCTGTGTGGATGACAAACGGCCCGCGTTCTGCTTCATGTCACCCGTGACCTTTTGCTGTGCAGTAATATTCTAAAGTCACTGAAGACAAGCTGCCAGGAGACCAGAGACGCCCTAGTTTTAAGGATTTCATGCAGTCACTTGCAAGCGACTGCATTGATGAGCGACTGTCGCCATCTAGAGGTGGAGCTGTTAAGGTTTCTGTTGCAGACCTAACAGCTGGTGGTGGTTGGTGAATTACACATGTTTAGCAGCACAGTTTGCTGAAATATCTCCCTACTGATGCAAATAATTTGTGTGTGTGTGCTTATGTGACTGCTGGGGAAAAATGTCGACACAATCGCAACTGGAATATACCAAAGGCTTAATGCTTAGATTTATTTTATTACATCTCATCAAAAATGTTTTGTTTTATCTTCCTTTGTCCCCCCCCCCAGAGGCTGTAACGTGTGACCTGACTGTAACCTGTGGTCCCAGCGAATCAGAAGTGTCCACCCGGCAGGCTGGCCACACCCCCACCCTCCATGTATCCTGAATCGACCACCGACTCACCGGCCCGCCTCTCCCTCCGACAGACTGGCTCGCCGGGCATGATATACAGGTGGGTTCACACCTGTCTGTCGGCAATGTGCGGCATGCTTGCATGTTCGCACGCACACACGCACGCACACACGCCATTTTTCCATTCAGCCTTGTTCAGTTTCGTTGTTTAGTCAATTGCGTCTCTGTATTGTTTTGCCATTTTTTTGTTAAAAGTCCATGTAAGATAGAGATTGTGTTTGAATCACTATCATGAGAACACTCATGCCTCATTA
The DNA here is from genome assembly GCA_027704905.1 of Muraenolepis orangiensis. Taxonomy (NCBI): domain Eukaryota; kingdom Metazoa; phylum Chordata; class Actinopteri; order Gadiformes; family Muraenolepididae; genus Muraenolepis; species Muraenolepis orangiensis. The sequence continues at coordinate 8,332,811 of CM051002.1, forward strand.
AGGTCCTTTAGGTGACTCATCACAAGAGATTTGGTGAAAAGTGTTGTACACAGTACACATGGTGCTCTCTGGCTCTGTTTTTGTTTAGCCTGCAAAGAGTTATCGATTGTTGTTACTATCGGATGAAATGTTGAAATGGCTTCAAAATACTGGCAGTGGCCATTCATCACAGCTCCCAGCTCTTTGTGTGGGTCGTTCCAACATCTTGAATGATTCTGATTCAGGTTTTGAGAGTGCATATTCTATAGTACGATACTATGGCTTGATGTGTGTGTGTGTGTGTGTGTGTGTGTGTGTGTGTGTGTGTGTGTGTGTGTGTGTTGTGTGTGTGTGTGTGTGTGTGTGTGTGTGTGTGTGTGTGTGTGTGTGTGTGTGTGTGTGTGTGTGTGTGTGTGTGTGTGTGTGTGTGTGTGTGTGTGCGGGAGCTATCTAAAGGACCAAGAAGGAACCTTTACATGCTGTCGGAGAGTCCAAACCTTTGGCTTTCAGTTGAACTGAGCAGTCTGTTATTAAGTGGTAACTTGCGTGATTAGACTAATTGTTAATTGTCATCTTCACTTCTTTCTAGAGATCCAACGCAGTAATACAAATCTTCCACTAGGTGGCGCCCTATACTTATCCATTCACTACACATATATCCTTCAAACTGGCTACCATATAGTCAAGTAGACTTATAATGGTCCAGAAAGTGTGTGTGTGTGTGCAGTGGTTATATGGTCGTCTGTCTGGGCACCTTGGACACTTTGAAAACATTTTTGGAAAGTTCTGGATAATACACTTCATCCTTCATCATGGTTTTGCCCTCCTTTCTTTGACAGCCGTCGTTTGACTTTAAAGCACCATCCTCCATGTATCCATCACCCGCGTACTACTTCCATAAACATTGTCTACGTTTCTTTGTGTCCACGTCCTGGTGTCTACCGCTGTCCTCTTGTGTTCTAACGGTTTCCTCTTTCCTGCTCTTATATACTATATTAACCCTTTTATTTTCCCTTCTCTCTCTCTGTCTGTCTGTCTGTCTGTCTGTCTGTCTCTGTCTCTGTCTCTCTCCTGTATCTCCTCTTTGGCGTGCTGCAGTGCCCGCTATGGGAGCCCCAAAAGACAACTGCAATTCTACAGGTACTCTTCCACCTCAACCACCTCGGTCTTGTCAAGCGGTTACTCTGGCAACGACCCGGGACCACTTTTCACACGTGGTTTCGTTTGAAGTGCACTTGCTCTCCATGCCGCCGGAGGTTCATGTGTGGGAGTTTTGTGTTTTGTGGGTTTTTTTTCAGTTTGAAAAGCCCTGTTCAAGTAGGTGAAGTGTCATGACGAATTTAGTTAGGTTAGTTAATTTTTCGTATGGTTTTCATTTTGTTTAGGGTTTTTCCTCCCCCCCCCCCCCCCCCTCACCACCGAAAGAACGGAATCCTATAAATCATTTCTGACGTTTTATTCAAACTATGTAGCTACCCGGCTATATACCCAACGCTTGTTTCTGTCTGTGCTTGATAAACAGCCGTTACGTGACAATAAACAAACCACTCCCCCACACACTTCAGCCTTATGCCCATGACCACACACACACACACACACCCCATTACTAAAAAACCTGAACAGATAACACTCACACACCATCTGCCGCTTTGCTGCCTATGCGCAGTGCACTATCCCAAGGAGAGAGAGAGAGGGAGAGCAGGAGCAAGAGCGAGAGAGAGAGAGAGAGAGAGAGCGCAAGAGGAGCAAGAGAGAGAGAGGGGGAGCAGGAGCAAGAGAGAGAAGGAGCAAGAGAGAGCGAGAGGGAGGGAGCAAGAGAGAGAGAGGAAGGGAGCAAGAGAGAGAGAGAGAGAGGGGGAGCAAGAGAGGGAGGGAGAGACAGAGACTAAGAGAGAGCGAGAGAGAGAGAGAGGAGCTAATGGATCTGGTATCAAGGTTGTGTGCAAAACCATTGGGCAGCAACTCTCCACTTAGCGGTGATGGGAATAACAACCCTGATATGTATATAGTACGGTGCATCTGATCGGCTTGAATGGATGGCGACTAAAATAGCGGCTCCCCTTTTTTTGCTCTTGTATCACCGACACACACACACACCGACACCGACACACACACACACACGTAAACACACACACACACACACGTAAACACACACACACACACACACACACACACACACACACACACACACACACACACACACCCCCTCCCCAATTGGAAACAATGTTGGCGTAATTTAAGGTAGGTAGGTCTGCATACTGCCGGGACCAGCTCTTTATTGCTCTCTGCCCTCCGCTTGTGCTTCTGGGATCATGTTTCTTCCTTCTTCTTCTTCCTCTTCCTCTTCCTCTTCTTCTTGTGTCCATATATACCACAAAAGCAGCTATTTCCAATTTTAGACAACGTCCAGCCAGTGTTGCACACATTGTTGTGCCTTCATCGTGTTTTATGAGCTCTGACGAGACACGGTTCTGAAACACGCTTTCCTGTTAACGTCCCCTCTTACGGGGGCGGCGGGATCACTCCGTCTGTTGGGACTTTAGCTTGGGAACCAAAAGGTCGCTGATTCAATTCCCCGAAATACCTGGGCACTGCCGAGGTGCCGTTGAGCAAAGGCACCAGACCCCCTACACTACACTGCTGTACAGGGGTGCTGTATATAAAAATAGCTGCCCCACTGCTCCTAATACTAGGATGGGCTAAATGCAGAGGAACTCACTGTGTGTGTGTGTGTGTGTGTGTGTGTGTGTGTGTGTGTGTGTGTGTGTGTGTGTGTGTGTGTGTGTGTGTGTGTGTGTGTGTGTGTGTGTGTGTGTGTGTGTGTGTGTGTGTGTGTGTGTGTGTGTGTGTGTGTGTGTGTGTGTGTGTGTGTGTGTTTATTTTCTATTGTGTGTGTGCGTGCGTGCGTGCGTGTGTGCGTGCACAGGTATGTGACCAATAAAGAGGATCCATCGGAGGATCCAGGATCAATCCTCCAGATTTGGATTTAGATGATGGGATTTAGATCTTGGCGTGCCGTGTGCAAACGGTCCGTCTCAGCCCAACAGGCCGATGCCGGGACATGTGTGGGAAGCTCCTCCCCCGTCAATCGTTTTACCGGCTCAAGCGTCAGGATTTGAGGCTTGTCATCCCAACAATGGAAATTTACCGCCACCAAAGTTTGTGAAACGATGGGATCATTTGTGAACATGACTGTGTCTCCTTCTTCTGGTTATTATTATTATTATTATTATTATTATTATTATTATTTGTATTATTATTATTGACTAACTGCGAGAATGGGAGGTCTATTGTTTTCTGGAATGTGGACCACCATTAGCGCATTGGCCACTTAACATTAGGCGATAAAAGGCTTTTAGTACGTTGTATCCGGCTTTGACCATCGTTACATCCTTTCAGAGTTTCCCCGGGAGTAGCTTCCCCCCCCCCCCCCCCCCTCCCCCATGCTTGACCCCTCTGTCTCGGAGTACACGCACGTCTGGTCTTTGACTCATGTGAGACAAGCTGGTGGAACAACATTTTGAAAACACATTTCAGTCATATCGGTTGTACTTCGTTATTCTACTCTGTAACGTGTATTCAGCTAGGTTGCTATGTCGTTTGTCGCATAATGTACGAATGGAAAGCCTTTTTTGGTCTTTAGAATTTAGTTGGAAAGATGATGAACTGATTAATTTGCTCGGGAAGTTCTAAATCCTAAAAAAAATAGTACAGTTTAACAAGTCATACAAATGTTTTAAATGCTCACAGAAGAAATAACCCATGTGGTTTCAGGTCTAGTTGTGGCTTTTTTCCTGTGTGTCGTGTGTGTGTGTGTGTGTGTGTGTGTGTGTGTGTGTGTGTGTGTGTGTGTGTGTGTGTGTGTGTGTGTGTGTGTGTGTGTGTGTGTGTGTGTGTGTGTGTGTGTGTGTGTGTGTGTGTGTGTGTGTGTGTGTGTGTGTGTGCAATACATGTGCCCACAACACTCAGGCCCTCATTACTCTTACCTCTCAGTATTCTTTCCTGTGGAACAACAATCAGGGGCTTTTAGTGCAGAGGCTTGGTGAATAATTCAGGCCTGATATTATTTGCTGCGGTCTGCAGAAACTGCAGCCTGTCCACTAAACATAAATGGATTCCTTCCATGTGATCCAACGCGCTGATGGGTGGATGATGATGCTGATGATGATGAGGATGATGAGGATGATGATGAGGAGGAGGAGGAGGATGATGATGATGCTGATGGTGAATACCGGTGGAGCTCTGGACCGGCCAGTAAGAGGATGGAGACAGGGCGGGGTGGGCTGTGGAGGAAGAGATGCACTTCTTCTTCAGTAATTAGTTTAGGCGCTATCAAGTAAGACACTCCCAGTTTGGGTGGACCCTTGTGCAGCGTTAGCTACAGTGTGTGTGTGTGTGTGTGCGTGCGTGTGTGTGTGTGTGTGTCTATAAGAGCGGACCGGCGCCCCCGCAAACTCTCATGAGCCGACCCCCCAGAAAACGGGTGAGTGTCACTGCATCGAGAGTGTGTGTATGCATGTGTGCGCGTGCGTGTGTATGTATGTGTGTGTTTGCGTGAGTATGTGTTGAGGGATGAGTTATGTGTCTGTGGTCTGCAGCACATGCATGCTGCCTTGCCTGGACTCTGGTCTCCTCTTTGTGTTTCCTACTGTGTGCTGTACGAACAAGAAGGAACCGAGACTTTGTCAGGAACTCCGGACTCTGTACGGAATCATCACATTTATCTTTGGTTTGGATGGTTTTTTGATGGCAAATGTAACTTTTTTGCCATTTTTTTTGTTATATTGTAAACATGGGCCGACATGTAAGTTTAGCTCTGGTGAGGCTTGGAGCTTAGAACCCATTGTGTGCATCAATTAGGGTGTGGATTTTTTGGTTTTGGCCATCAGGCGATGAGTCAAGTGTTTACATTTTATCTTAAACAAAGCAAGTTAGCGGAGCCGCTGGCTGCTGACTGCCACGCCATTCAAAGCGGTCTGAAACGGCTGGCACTTTTTTTTTCTTTTAGGACATACAAGTTTACATCCTGTTTCTAGCCTAATTATATTTTTCAAAAGGGGTGACGAGTTGGATTAATTGCTTCTAGAACGAGATGAGCAGCGCAAAGAAATAGATTTATTTCACGGTGAGTGGCCACACCTTCCTCCATAATCGTACGTCAGCATTTTGCTGTATAGCGTTTTTATCGGAGCTTGAACATTTCACTTTCTGCTAAACATGTATTTTGGAAAATTGCAAGGGCAGGTTTTTTGGTTTGGTTGTCTTGTATTTCTACAAGCGCCTCTTCAGAAGATTATTAAATGTTTAAACAAAATCCATTAGGATGTGAAGTAGCACTAGTACAGTGGCGCCCTCTATTGGGACTTTAACTAAACATTTTCCACAGTTACATTTTTCCACATCACTGTTGAGGATCAGGTGGCAGAAAGCTGTGATGTAAGTAGGAAGACGAAGATTTTGACTTGAGTGTTTCAGAAATGTTGTCTGTATGTATTACCGGTACATCTTTTAGATGGTGTTGGTGATTGTGTTTCGGCTATTCCCTTTTATTCCCCAAAAAAAACCATATCTGTTGAGACTCGATCCTACGAATGAAGACCACAATTCATGGCGGTCCTCCTCCTTCCATGTTTGGTGCATGCTTTGCACTTTGAATGCCTCCTCCCCTCCACTCACTTCTCCCCACTGCAGATGTAGTCCGCATGTGCCTCCACTTTGGTCTTGCTCCTTAATCACCAGCCAGTGACCTGAATGGCGCCTATCAGCGTGTACCTGCTGCCATTGTGTTCCGTCAGGGATGGGTGGCGTCAGGCCTGTGTTGGGGGCTACTCTGATTACAGGATGCATGGTCTGTGTGTGCTGCCCCGAGCGGGAGAGCTCTCTCCCCCCCCCCCAGCAGGTACTATTTAAGGGAGGTGGCCGTACCCAGCCGGCTCCTCGCTCCGTCCGCGGCCCCACTTTTCCTTCCTCTGGCTCCGCACCTCATAAGTCGTCGCGGCAGCGGCCAGTCAAGCGGACAGTCTCGGAAGCAGGGAGCAGGGAGAGCGGGGCTGCACGGGGGTGAGGGTTAGGGGCCCGGGTAGATGTTTGCGAGCGGATACGCGGGGGGTCCCCGAGGGGCGCCCGGCCGGCGCAAGTCCAGTCACTGTCCTGCCGACAACCCGCAGATCCCCAAACCGGCAGGGCCGGGCAGCGTACCCAGGAGCATCAGCGGCGGCAGCGGCGGCAAGATGCTGTCCATGTCGTACAGCGAGAGCATCCGTAGCGGGATCAGCCGCTACCACTCGGACCAGGGGCTCAACCTGCCGCGGCCTGCCGACCAGGCGGAGCTGCAGCGCCTCCGCGAGCAGAGGGTGGCCGCTCAGATCAAGAACATGGAGGACTTCCTGAAGATGAACGGCCTGGCCCTGGAGGAGTGTGTGTCCTACCAGACGGGCATGAAGTACAGGTAAGAGGAAGAGCTCTTTTTTTGAGCCCCGGGGGACTCGGGGAGGCAGGGGGGAGCCCCGACAGGCGGTCTGAGCGTTATTAGTAAGGAGAGATGTGGCTGGGACGATGCAGAGGCGGGGGAGGTGAGTTACCTGTGGGTGAACAGCCGGGGGTGTGAAAGGGGGCAACTGTCTCATTGTTTGTATTTCATGGCAAGTTTATGCCGTTCAAAGGAATTACACAAACGTGTATTTGGTGAGGTATGGGAGGTTTATTTTTTGCGTTGAATCCTCATGTTTTGGTTATTAAGTCTATTCTCGACGAAAGGGATAAGTGAGCCTTTTGTTGACTTTTCGTGTTCCTCACAAAAAGCCTCTATCAGTGGACACTCACGCCACTCATGTCCTGGGGGCCACATGCTTCAGCACTAATGCGCTGGTCCTTGGTTTATTTTCATCAAGTAGGTCGGCTTGCAGGTTTGTCCGACGGAGGTGGAAAGGACGGACTGTTCCGTAAGGATTTACTTGGCCCCTTAAAAAAACTCACTCCCACAACTTTTCTCAATCGCCCACCTCAGGTATTCTCATCTGGTCACGTGGTCATGATGTGGAATTTGAATTCATGATAGATGGTGTGTGGCAGGGTGCTCCTGTTCTGTTGAATGAATGGTATGGTGCCGTTCATCGCACTTTATTTATCTGAACGCGTTTCCAATGTCAAGCCACTCAGGGCTTCTAATATGCTGGCCAAGCCTTCAGCCAAGTCACCAGCGGATCCCACACTGAGCTGCTGCTGCTGCTGCTGTGGTTGCGGTCCTAGACATGGAGAGCTTCTCAGCCCACAGGCTCACCTGCTGCTGTGGTTTTGGTCAGGTCGTGGGCCAGTGACTCGCACGCGGGTATTGGCTGATGTTACGCAGGACGGGGTATGTTCCAAGGGTTACTGGTGGCGGTCTGCAGGTATTGTTACATTGCGTCTCTGTTGTCGTCTCCTCACCCCTCTCCTATACTCCTGTACAATCAGTGGCCCGTGACCATATGGTGTTTTTATGATCACCAGCATGGACAACAATCGTGTCATGTTTCACCCCAAGGGTGCCTCGTTCTCAAAGCACCTAACAGTGGCTGTACGCATTGTCCTAAAAATCACACTTGCCCTTGGCCTTTCCATCCACCCCCCTTAAGCTTATCCATTGAAATCTGCCCTCCTCTGTATCCTGATCAGCCCCAATTCGGTAATTAGGGTATACAGTTCGGACAGGAGAGACACGCAACCTCTGACTGGTAACTCATCATTAATACAGAGCCGCCTGTAGTCTTGCCTTACAACATGGTCTCCACCTGCATATGCAAGCAGGTGAGAACCGGTGTCGTTACTGTACTGTGTCTGTCTGTACATGAGTTGTTTGTCGACGTGGCTACTTTGTCAGACTCGAATGCAATCCACACTAAGTTAGACACACTTTTTCCATACACACACACTCTCACACAGACACACACACACTGCATAGTCTAGCACCTAGGGGCAAAGTACTCAATGCAATTAAAGTAGCTATTGGTTTACAGCTTGACCAGCATGCGATCTGTTGAATCCTAGTTAACCTCATCTAATGCACTTCAGGAAAACCTGATCAGTGGTCTCGTATCCATGCTGCACAATATGGATGAAAGATCACATGACAATCATTAAGTCCACTGTGCTAGCGACTAACTGTATTCCAATACTGCTTATTGACCACTTTCTTAAATTCACCATTTTTTTTCCATTTATTGCAGTTATTATATTTAAAAAATATACCATACATGTTTAATATTTAAAAATATACCGTATATGTTTAATATGTTGGGGTGAGCGCGGCGCTGGAGGAAAGCAGACGTGTCTCTACGAGCTCCTGCAGTTTATTAACTTTTCTTAGTTTACTTGTAACTAAGTAAGTTTACTTGTAAACTTAAGTAACTTTATAGGACTATAGCAAGTCACCATGTGTGTTATCACATCAACAGAGGTTCATACCATCTATCAGTCACTTTGCTGTCCTTTTTTTGTTCATTTTTATTTAAATTTTATTCCAATGTACTTGTTACAAATGGCAAAAACATATCTTGTATTTGTATCTTGTATGAAAGCTGTCATTGCAACTTGCAGCTGTGCGATTTTTGGCAGCTATAGCCAAATAAATGACCTTAGTCAGATCCAAATTAATACATGCTTTAAGGAATCCTCCTACCCTATTAAGATGCATTATATCCCACAATGCAGTCTCCTAGTTCAATGTAAACATGGGCTGTTGAAATCAACTTTCATCATCATTCAAAGTTGATTTGTTGTTGTTGGATAACAAGATTATCCATCACCTTTGGCCATCGTTCCCGAAAAAGGACAACCCGATTACTTACCAATTATTGCATTTGATAAGTTAGTCATATTTATAAGTCATAAATATCTAAACAATAGTTTAAAAATAGAAAAAAAAACGTAATAACAATGAAATTATATCATGAAGTTTAGTATTATCTGTAACTTTCTGGGAACACTGGTCTAGAAATCTGTTAATGACAACTTATGACCACTAGATGGCGGCAACGTTATCTAAACCTCTTGGTAAGCATTGCGCTATGGCATTGCGCTATGGACTGTATTCGTTTATCAGTTAGCCCTCTCTTCTGTTGCTTAGTTTAGTTGATGGAAATAAATGACAATGGAACATCCCAGTTTAACTCTTAAAAAATAACAAACAATACCCGACATTAGATTCTATCACATTACATAGTCAGTCTTTTTTTTTTTAGCACTGCTACATAATTTTTTTTTAGCATTGTGTTAATAATGTCTGTCCAATCATTGACTATTTTGGCCCTCTCTCAGCTGCCCACAGTCCACATGTCTCCCGACATGACCGGTTCACTTCTTCACTTCAACCACAAGGTGGCGGTAGTGATGCATGGATGAGAGCTTGCAGTCTGCACTAGGCCAGCTCTATTATTTCCCCCCCTTACAGTAGAGACTGAAGGCCAAAGCGTTTCTTCCCCAGCGCTGACCTCCTTCTTTCTGTGTTTGAACCGTGTCTGCATGGCCTGAACTGACAGGCTGTCAGAACACACTAGTCAGAAGCACAGCGTGGGCACAACAGGGTGAGAATCGCCATGAGACTGGCAATTAAATTCCCACTCGATCGTCGCGGGTTTGCCCATTTTCAATGGGCGTTATTCATCCTAATGCCAGAGATCACAGCGAGTGTTGACATTAAGGCACAAAGTAATGGAGTCAAAATGATTTAAAGTATTTTAATCCAGTCCAATTACAATGCATGCGCAGCATTCGAATCAGAAACGCACCTGCACTGCAATACATTAACACAACTCAGAAGTAATCACACATTCGCTAGCGGTCTTTTGTAAATGATTGATATATGCTTCGGATGGATGGATCAAGCCGATACAGAGAACCACTGGTCTTCCTGTATTGGAAGGAATACAGGAATACATGTCAAGTTGCCCTTCCTTGGTAGGCAGATGACCCTGTCAGCACAGATAGACCCTTAGCCAAGTCACCGAGACGGATCCTCGGACCACCCTCCCCCCCCCCCCCGTGTCCAGAAACAGAGCCTAAAGGAGGATGGGGGGGGGGGGGGGGGTTGGGTAATGTGTGTGTGAGTCATGTCAGGGACTTGTCAAGGACATGTCAGTGAATCAATACAAACATGCGTTTGGTCATTTGGTTTTGAGTTAGGCAGATTATTTTGCCCGATATGGTGATTGTGACTATTCACAGCCATGCACAATTATCAATTTGCCAACCTGTGATCCATTGGAGCGCCTGTTGCTCAGTTGTAACTGTTTGTAAAATGATCTTTATTATTTTTTTGCACAATGAATGCATTCATTGTGACCCCTCACAATTAGCTAATTGCAGAGGCCAAAATCGAGATGTTGATTCATTGAATGCGGTCATCAATTTCAAGTGGAAGAGGCCCATTGTGGTGCATTTCTGAAAGAGTCTTGATTGTCTAAAATGCAAGATGAAAAGTGTAAGGCAGTACTTCTGCTAAAAGATTATAGTGCAGCAACATTTCTAAATATAATTCATAATTTCCAGAGCATTGTTATATTTGCTCTTTGGACAGTAGCGCCTTGGCATAATAGCCACGGGGCAAAGTCTAAGAGGTTTCTTTTTTTTTTAAACTTTTGTGGTAATGTGGTTCATTTGGTGGTATGTTAATATTGCCCTATCCCTGAACTGTGTGTGCGTGTGTGTGTGTGTGTGTGTGTGTGTGTGTGTGTGTGTGCGCGCACAGCGCGCGCTGCAGGCCAGGCGGTTCTCTGTACTGTATGAATGGTGAGCAGTGAGTGAGTGAGGTAGTGAGTGCTCTGTGCTCAGGCTGGAGGATTGTGCTTCTGCTGCTGTTGTCACTTTGCATCACTGTGTGAAGTCACGCTTGCCACCAGCGCCCCGTCCATATTTCCCATGTTTTATCCTGGGATTAATGTAGGGTCTCGATGGCTCTAAAGGCCCCATTGAGCTTTGTTATCTAGCCGCTGTCATACTGCCTTATTGCGGCCCATTACATGCAACCGGATGTTTAGGAATGCAACTTTTCTTTTCTTTTTCTGGTCTTGTTTTTTTCTCCCGGTAAACGTGCATTAGTGTCCGCGTTTGTCGGATGCACTCTTTAATAATGGGTTATTGATTTTTGAAACATTTTTGATGAATAACAACGGTCTCGGTTCCCAGAGAAACCTAGGAGATGCAGCATCTGCATTTTTAGTTTTTTGGCGTTGCAAGCGGGCGTCGCCGACCGAGGCGCCCTGTTGAAATGTCAATGCTTCCAGGGGGACTTTGAGGACTGTGATCCAACGCTCTAATCACGCTCCCTGTTGCTTCTAGCTCACAGACTCTTGCACATTTAATGCAGTAGGGGACTACTGTAAATAACCCCTTCTAGCGAAAGAGGCGAGCCAACATAATAATAGCTTAATGCCAAAACAATATTTAGAAGAAATGTATTATTTTTTTTTTGTGAATGTAATGAAGTGTAATGCCACATTCATTTTACATACAGCATACAGTTTAGCGTTTTCCCGCAACCTTATCGTTAGTCCACACTCCATAAATGTTGTTCTGGTGCTCTACTTCAGCCTACTGCTCTTCTGTTGGAAGGGGTGCATTGGTAAAAGCTCCTTGCCCTCGAGATACAGCAGTCAATCCACTGTGTGTGTGTGTGTGTGTGTGTGTGTGTGTGTGTGTGTGTGTGTGTGTGTGTGTGTGTGTGTGTGTGTGTGTGTGTGTGTGTGTGTGTGTGTGTGTGTGTGTGTGTGTGTGTGTGTGTGTGTGTGTGTGTGTGTGTGTGTGGAGACCTTGAGAAGGGAACCACCAGGATGGTGAGAGAGTGGCCCCCATCCCCCCACTGAGACCTCCACAAATGCTGAGGTCATGGATTTTAGCCAGCGCTCTGCCAGTAACTGAATAGCTGGCGCACTGGGCACTTAACTAGCAACCTATAGCTTTATAGGCATGTTGGAGGCCATCCCGCTTGTAAAGTTTACATTCCACATGTAGGTGACAGACAAGCAACCACACACACACACACACACACACACACACACACACACACACACACACACACACACACACACACACACACACACACACACACACACACACACACACACACACACACACAGGCGATGAAAGGTCACTCAATAAACAGCTGATGAAGGAGAGGAGCCAGCTGTTTGGTTGGTGGCTAAGTTCTGACCCTCCCCACCTCCCCAAGTACTTTAATCTGTATGTCAACACGTTCCGGGGTATTCTAAGAAGAGCCACTTGTTCCAGGGGGTCCCAGAGCACGGCCGCTAGTTGGACTCACTCAAAGGGTTTCTCGGCGGGGTGTCTTCTTCTCTTAAGCCCCGCTGCTTAGCGTTTTAATTGAGAGTTTCCACAAACCCGAGGCATGAACTTGAGGTGAGGTGCTAAATCCTCCTCACAGCGGAACACATTTAAACCAACCACGTCAGCCGTGCCGGCGAAGAGACTGCGGCGTCATCATCTACCCCGCACACTCGCACACACACGCACACACACACGCCGCTCATTTGCTTCACACTACAGAGTATTTAATGCATACACACAGGAATATGATTTTCAGCTGGTTCGGCCTATTCCACTTTCCATCTCACCGCGGTACACGCACGCAAAGGCTGATGCAGGGGGGGGGGGAAAACCCGCCGGTGCCCAACATCTGCCGTTTCGCCGCAGTCAGCATCTCTCCGGTGCTGTGTTCAGTCGCTTGCGCACGCAAACGCAATCTTTGTCGTCGTCGTCCCCCCCCCCACCCACGCGTGTGCGTTTCCTGCGCCCCCCTGCGATGTCACGGTGTGTATTCTTCCTTCCAAGGGTTTTGTGCTTCATAAAGAAGTCGCCTTTTGTTCACGCCCGGGGTCCATCGTTGCTGAGCGGTTGCGTAATAACTATGGGCTTTCCTGAGTTCAGGACACACTGCCTGTGTGTGTGTGTGTGTCTCTCTCTCTCTCTCTCTCTCTCTCTCTCTCTCTCTCTCTCTCTCTCTCTCTCTCTCATATCACAGACTTGACGCTGGTCTCTGGTTCCTCTTGCAGGTACTCTGTCTCGGTTCGTCCCAGCCCCTTTCTGTAAAACCCAAGTCATCGTCGGCCAATGATTCAGCGTAATGCATCCCCCGGGGTTTGTCACACCCTCTTATGAATGCGGCAAAATGGAAACTGATGTTGAAGCTGGTGTCATGTTATAGTCATTAGAAATAGAAAGCTTAAAGGGTAAGTTAAACGTCCACCTACGAGTAAAAAAGAGAAAAAATGCTGTTTGAGCAGTCGTGACTAGAAAAAACCGACACATTGGGTTCCTTAGATTAAAAATAGAAAACTACCACTCTTGAAAAGCGTTTTTGGCCCAATGTAGCACACTCGTACATTTTATTTTGCAGAGAATCTCCCACGTTTCACAACACTTTCTGCATCTGAATCAAAAAAGAACACGGAAATGTTCACCAACACTTTGTGAGACCACAAACGGAACCGTCTTCAACTGGGCTTACTTGCCTTTTAATCAGTTGCGCATTTATAATGGCGCTTACCTAACCAGTGCGGCCACTCAAAGCGCTTCAGAAGTCAAGCCTCACACTCACCCATTCACACACAGACGGCGGAGGCGGCCATGCAAGGCCAGCCGCCGGTCGGGAGCAGCTCGGGTTAGGTCTGTCTTGCTCAGCGACACCTGGACACTTGTCTAGGAGGAGCCCGGGGATCGAACCAGCACGTACCCAGCGGGTACACATGGGGATGGTGGATAGCCAAGCAGCATCACCACCACATGTGATGGTCATATTAGGGCTATACTTGGTCCACGGTCTGACATGTTGACTAGTTTGGTTAAATTAAGGTACATTGTTGACTGGGACTGTGCGTGGAATTTGCATTTATTTTCAACTTTTCTCCCCCCCATAGTCCTGTCCTAGAAGGTAACACTGATGACACAGATGCTTAACCACCTCCCTTGGTGGCTGACGTAAGATCTCGTTATTGGCAGACGTTGACAACGCACCACACACGCATATTGTTTTCCAGTTGGTGTTCTGTAAGCCACTTGACATGTTTTCAGACATTCCAGTCCCACTTTCAGACACGTTCCCCAACCCTTCCTGCTTAATCCCGGTCTCCGCAACAGCCGGTCAGGGCTGGCATCCGTCTCAGTCTCAGATCCCCTCTAATGCTGTTCAATTAGAACCCTCGAGCAGTGTGTGTGCAACACAAGTCCTCGTCCGGACAGCTGGCCCAAGAGGAAGGCGCGTGCGTCTCTTGACGCTCCAGTCCGCAACCCGCAATCACAAACACCCGCAGCACGTCACATGGCCTGGGAAGGACTCGTCCGTCTGCATGCCTACCTCAGTTCGGGAATAGGGAGTCAGGTAGAGGCAGAGCAAACAAACGCCTAATTTTTCAATTCATATTCAAGAGTGAGGTCTTTTTTTAATCCAGCTTTGAGCGCTTGTCATTTTAGGAGCCTAATGTTATTATATTTCATCGCAGCCTTCGAAGATGTCGCATATTTCCTCAACAGTAGTTATCACAGCCGGGTTGGGAAACAGCCGGTGCCTGCTAATCGAGCTTGGACATACCAGGTCGCACTGTAACAACACTGAACAGCAGCTATTGTGCCATCTTCTGACAATAATAGCTGGTAGAAAAAAAAAATTTTTGCCCGACCCCAAAGGAGCCACCGAGATTCTTCTTTAACCAGACGTTCATAAATCTCAATTGTAAGGCAATAACGGCAATAAATCTCAATTGTAAGAATATTTCTTATTTTTTTTTCCCTAACAATTTGTGAGGCTGGAGGGACGGCCGATGCAATTTGATCCTTGCTGTGCGTCATTGATGCAGAACAGCAAGGCGCCCGTACGGGTGGCACTGCTGTGTCCGGGGCGAGGGAACGTCATTCTTGTTGACTGCGTGAGTCGTTTCTTATTCTGTCCAGTTCCTCGCCATTACCTCCCCTGCCGGTTTCCCCCGGGACTCCTACCTAACTGGCAGCCACATAGAGGTGTCCTAGAGGTTTTAGGCAAGGTCAGCTGTCTTTGCACAAACTCGGGGAGATGTGCACCGCATGGGGCTTCGTTACAGTGTGCCGTTATTGATCGGCAAAGCTCCCCTGGAAAGCCCCTGGACAATAAGGACGGCCCAGGGCCAAGTCAATAGTGTGTCTAATCGTGTGTGTTTTGGTGACTCCGGTCCGCCTCTATTATCGGCTGCATTACAGCTGCATGTCGACGCCGAAGTCGATGGGTCGACAGAGAATGTTTAAAATGTAACGGTTAACCGTCTGAAGGTCTTAGCGCGTGCCTGTGACAGTTGTTGTGCGCCACCGATATTGTCCCCCCCCCCCCCTGAGTCTCTTGCATTTGGTCCACCGCACCTTCTTAAAATAATACTATAGAGCCCAAGCCTGCGTGCATCCATTGAATCTAGCTGTGGTCGTGATCAGTGGTACAAGCGCACTGTTGTGTGTGTCTCTCTCTCTCTCTCTCTCTCTTTCTCTTTCTCTTTTTCTCTCTCTCTTTCTCTTTCTCTTTTTCTCTCTCTCTATTCTCTCTCTCTCTCTATCTCTCTCTCTCTATTCTCTCTCTCTCTCTCTCTATTCCCTCTCTCTCTCTATTCCCTCTCTCTCTCTCTCTCTCTATTCCCTCTCTCTCTCTATTCCCTCTCTCTCTCTATTCCCTCTGTAGCCCATCGCTCCTCTTCCTCCCCCGCACACGCCGCGTCCAATCAGAGCCCGGCTCCTCGCTCACCACGCTCGAGTGTCCGAGGCAAGGAGGATTTAAAAGCTGTTTTTTGGATAAGTGTAAATCAGGCACTTCATCACGACAAGGCGATAGCTGCAGAAACAAAAGCACTGCACCGGAATATGTTAATTGCGAAAAAGGGAAAAGAAATTCGAATGACCGTATTTTTAGATGAGAGATTTCATTGGCACATTTTACTCCCACTGCATGCGGGAGTTCCCCTCTACCCTCTTTTAACAGAAGTGTTACCCCTATTCCCCTTGGAGTTTGATTACTGCTCACCGCAATATGCATCTCATTCTACACCCCGGGTGGTCTAGGTTCGGGCCCGAACCAAAAACCCACCTCGAGGACCCACCTAAAGAGGACCTCTGGTCCTCTTTAGGTGACCCCCTGTGACCGCTGCGGGATACTAAGGCGGGACTCGGAGAGGCGGATGTGGCTCATAGGATCGGGAAATTATGACACGTTTGATAAATCTTTGGCTCGGTTCTGGATGGTGTCCTTCTTTTTCTGTGTATAGATCTATATCTGTGCTATAGATATCTGTGATATAGGTCTAGTGTATGTGTGTGCGGTTTTGCGGGTGTAATGTGTTTTTTGGCAGATTAATGTCAGAGTGAAGGTGTTCTCGTCTTTCTGAAAACCCTGAATAATGCACTTGAAAAAAATGGAACATGGCGCGTATATTAACTATATTAACATGGTTTCATACATGAATTGTGTGGTGCGATGCAGTTCATGAACTGCTATATGAAAACATTTATTAAATTGTTTTATTAAGTTACTTTACTAACTTTACTTTATTCACAAATACAACTTTTTCAATATCCATGTAATGAAATCCCCTCCCGTATTGGAATCAGAGCAAGATGGGGTGGCACACAAACGCTAAGTTGCATTGCAGCTTCATGGCTCCTGCCTTTGGTGTATTTCTAGAACATTCCACATCAGACTTTAATCAACACACATTTCTTCAGCGTCCCGTTTTGTGAAGGACAATTCATTATGGCAGACGAAGCTTCCCATTCCCCCATTTAACACGGCTTGTCGTCTGCATCGGACCACTTACTGACCGACCCTACCTGCCTTTGCCTTCAAAGTAACAAGCAATGGCAACTGTTTTTCACTTGCACAATTTGTGCAGGTAGGTATAAAGGCAAACAGCTGTCTCTATTCCCCATCACTTTGCCTCACTTTTCTTCCTCCCCCCCCCTTTTCTTTAGGTTAATGAGGTCATTGTGTTGAGTTACACCACAGGGGTACGACGTTGTTTGACAAAATGCCAGAAACGGCAATATATTTCCGAAACAGATGATCTATTGATTTGTCCACCGTGATGGCTGACCGGTCCTTGGGATGATGCATGTCTATTGATTACCCTGAGTCGCGTGGCCGTTAATAACACAAAAATGATGTAGATATTCTGGCTCGGATTGCAGTCTGCTACAGGCTGATTTGACATCTTGTAATGTCAACTCCAGGTGGCGTGAGGAAATGTGTCTATGGAAGTCGGTGATGACCAAACATGTCATTGATTGTTCTACCTTAAAAGCTGTGTCTCTGTGGAGGATGGAGGGTGGAGAACAGCGAGTCACTTGCGGGGGGGGTGGGGGTGGTGGTGTTTGGTTCAGACTAGGTAAGTGGGCTGTTTACTGGATTACAGGCTACATACTCCATCTACATCTCATGTTTCCCACAGCGATTGCAGTGAAGGCAGGAGTGACCTATGTGTGCGTGGCTGTGTGTTTACACATGTATTACAGTTGCGGGGGGGCGGGGGGGCTTCCGCTTGGCTGCTCTGTCGATTGGAGGATGGGAAAAGAGTAATCTAGGTGATTCCAGAGCGCCCCACATCCCCCCCTCCCCCCCCCCCCCCCCCCCCCCCCCCGCTGGACCCTGTCACACCGAGGCTGACCGCAGATGACAAGGAGCCCCACGCCTTGCGTAATGTCCATTGGCTTGGCTACCAGAGCTGCCGGGCTGAAGGGATAGCGGTAGCTAGGGCTTCCCATTTTTCCGCTATGCCTTTGCTACCTTTTGGTCCTAGCCTACTCTCCTCCATCTCCTCTGCCTTTTAAGTGAGTTTCGTGGGAGTTAACGCAAACCGCAATGTGGTCCGTCGTGACTCCTAGCCACCAGCCAAAGGCGGATAGCGTTTGACCAGTTGACGGTTAAAACAAATCCAGGCTTGTGTCGTATTAATACAATTGCCGGGCCGGTAGATTTTCCCAATCTGGCAGGTCAATAATATACATTTGTAAGTACGGTTGGTTTCATTTCAGCCCCGGGCCAGCGTGGAGCTTGGATGCGTCACGCAAACCAACCACCAAACATGACGTTACGAAACCCCATCAAAAACAATAAATGCTCAGAAGTTGTGAATGTCTACAAGAAGCTTCCACAGCCCTCCCCCCTCCTCCCCCATCCTCCCCCCCCCCCCCCCCTCTCCCTCCCCCCTTTGCTCCCATTCTGCTCCCATTGCTCCTATTCTATTCTATTCAAGTCTTCCAAAAGGCAAAAGGTCGCGGCTCCTTGAATAGTGCTGCCAGTTAGCGGGAATCCTTTGATAGACGCTGCTGCCGTTTTTTTTTTGTTTTTTTTTCACCCTGCCTCACGGCCCGTCAGCTCTGAGCGGCGGCGCCTGGTTTAATTATCTCCCCCCTCCGCCACGCTAGCTGGTCCAGTCCGATAAGCCTCCCCCGTATTGTGTTACTGGGGGAGCGCGTGTCTCTTCCCTCCCCGGGCGTTTCCCTGTTCACTGTTTCGGGGTCGCCTTGCGCCACTTTGCGTCCAATTACGATCACGTTCGCCGCCCCCCCCCCTGAATAGGCCGGCGTTTTCGTGTGCTTGTTCGGTTCCCCCCCACTCCCCCCGTTAACATGTTAGCCTACGCTGTTTTTGTTATAACCAAGATATATACAGCTATCATTTACCTGATTAGTTGCTAATGACTCCACTGGCAAATTATAATCAGTATAATCAGCCAGCAGCTTCATCCAATCTGCCATTTTAAGGTTATTCATGAGGAGGCGTAATTAATAATAAAATACGTGCGCTCGATACAACGGGCAGATGATAACGCGGCATTAATGTCTCTTGCTGTGTGTCTACGGTTCCCCTCCGCGCAGATTGCTACAGGTATACAGTTACATGATGAATATTTCAATGAGCAGCATCAGTGCTGCTGGTCATTTAGACTGAGACTGATAGAGTGATGCTAAACACAACTCTCTCCTCCCCCCCCCCCCCCACCCCATCTCTCCCCGCCCCTTCCACACACACACACACACACACACACACACACACACACACACACACACACACACACACACACACACACACACACACACACACACACACACACACACACACACACACACACACACACTCTGCATGGGTGTACCGGGGGTCTTTTGTGCTTAGTGCGAGCCGCACTCATCATGTAAGTTTAATCCAGGCAAAACCACAGGAGTGGGAGGTCTTTACAATGTTCCTCCCCCCCTTCTCCCCCCCTTCTCTCTCTCTCTCTCTCTCTCTCTCTCTCTCTCTCTCTCTCTCTCTCTCTCTCTCTCTCTCTCTCTCTCTCTCTCTCTCTCTCTCTCTCTCTCTCTCCTCTCTCTCTCTCTCTCTCTCTCTCTCTCTCTCTCTCTCTCTCTCTCTCTCTCTCTCTCTCTCAACTGACAAACTGGAGCATTTAAGCAGCTGGCGAGGCAGGCCAGACGGATGGGGGGAAACTGTACAGCTACTACCCGATCGATTCCCTCCGAGTCTTTTTGTATGGATTTCTTGCATCGGCGTTCCCAAATCTTGGCGGTGAGAGGGATGCTATCTGAGCACTGAGCTCGGCTCAAGAGGAAATTGCGAGTGCCTCTTCTCGACAAGCCTCTGATGGAGATGAGATAGTGTGGCTCAGACATACATATACAAGAACTGCCAGTGAGTTAGGGGGGGAGGAATCCCACCCTCCCTCTTACTTTGTGATGGGAGATCTCATTTTATTTTATTGTGTGCCGAAACAGTGTTTTATTTTTTACCGTGCCCCCGGGGCAGCGGTGCTTACTCATGGGTTTGTCTGAGCTTTGCACCAGCGGAGCATGGATTGGATGCTGTAGGGTTGTCCTCGGAAGGAGATTGCCATTGACAGGACTGAGTCGGCTTTCACCTGATCAGCGGTCTTTCGCTGCTTGATCTCTCTCTCTCGCTCTCTCTCTCTCTCGCTCTCTCGCTCTCCCGGCGCTCGCTCTCTCTCGCTCGCCCCCACCCCTCTCCTCCCTCGGTGCTCTCTCCCGGGATGTTGTGACACTCAATACGTTGGCTGTGCAGTGATTTCAACCAACCAGTCTGCAGAGGAGAGGCTCGAGGTAGCAGCAACTTGCATTCACAGACGCTCCACTCTCTCTCTCTCTCTCTCTCTCTCTCTCTCTCTCTCGCTATCTCTCGCTATCTCTCTCTCGCTCTCGCTCTCTCACGCTCTCTCTCTCACTCCAAGAGGGATTCAGCCTTTTCCAAACTTCTGGGAGTCTTCTGTGCAGCATCTGCTGGCGTCGCATCGCAGTTGAGTTTGAGCCGGACTAACGGAATCCGGGCGGGCGGGGGGGTGGCAGCAGCGGCGGCGGCGGCGGTGGTTGTCGTCCGGGCCAGCAAGCCAGGATGCAGGTGTCGTTGGTGTGCACGGACCACCGCGGCGGGGTGAGCCGCACCACGGAGGAGCGCCTCAACCGGCAGAACGCCAACAGTCCAAACACAGGCACCCGGAGCAAGTTCCGAGCGGTGGCCATGGTGGCCCGCAGCCTGGGCCAGCTCTCGGTGCAGAGCGTGCCCACGTCCAGCGAGCAGAGCATCCGCACCGGCATGAAGTATAGGTAGGGGATGGTCTCGGCGGGGGGGGGGGGGGGTTAACACCCGCCACAACACCTCTTAGTTGCGCTTAGTTTGTCTTTGAACGAACTACTCGGAATCTGTCATCACAGAGAACATGTTTTGGGTTACTCTGGTCCTTCTGCTCGTCTTGAAACATCTGCCGAATTACTTCACTATTTACACATTCGGTTTTGCTCTCTTATGCCTGCTGTCAATTTTTTTTAATGCAACCCCCGTTATAGATTACCAAGTCTGGAATCTATAATAAGCAATATGGTTGATTATGGAACAATTACAATAGCAACTCTTGGCAAATGTTTTCTTTCTTTCTTTCTTTTTTTCTTTAATGTCTTTTATATAGAATTGTCTACAAGAATAAATGTTGACTCTTTGAAATATGTTAAATATCATAAAGCAATTGATAATAATAATAATAATAATAATAATAATACATTCAGTTTATATTGCGCTATTCTGAGTACTCAAAGCTCTTGTCTTAAACATCTGTCGAATTACTTGGGTCAATGCTTTCGGTTATTATGTAGGTTTTCTTTCTTATGCCTGCTGTCAAAAATTGTACGCTCAACCCCCTTATTAGATGACATAAGTCTGGAATATAAGCAATATGGTTGATTGTAGAACAACTACAAAGCGACTCTTCTTAGAACTAAATATCACAAAGCAATTGATCTTGTGAATAGCATCCCTAATATTATATCCCACCATTGCACTTTTAAAACACAATTATACAAAATGTAATGAACCGCCGCCTTAACCATGACCTGATAACGACACTCTTATTCAAATGGATTGCATTTCTATTGACTTTTTTTCTTCAGTTGTAGTTAACTGTAACTGTAACTGTACCGCTCCGAAACGATCCTCCGCTATAACAATATCTGGCACGTATGAAGGCTATGTTGTGTAATTCTCTCGTGTAGTACGTTAGAGGGTTGATATTGCGCTACTTAAATCAATCGGTTTTGTGGCCAATGTTTTGGTTGATGTGTTCAACACATCAGCAATTCCAATCCTATTATATACCATAATCAATTGAACGCTAATAGAGTGCAGGCGTTATGATTACACGCCAGCATGTCACAGGCATCGATGAGGACACCAAGACGAGCGTTTGCTTGCATATTTAATGAAAATTGCACAAAACGTTGAAGGGTAAGACATGAAACGGTGTCTTGGCCGAGTCTGTGGGAGAATGAGATAAGCGCGCGTGTGTGTGCGTGTGTGTGCGTGTGTGTGCGTGCGTGTGCGTGCGTGTGTGCGTGTGTGAGAGAGAGAGGGGAGAAAGAGAGAGTGTAGGCTGGGGGTAGTAATCTGCTCTTGTCAGCGTGTATCTCCACACCACATTCCGCCTGATGACAGGAAAGCCCTGTCGGTGCCGTAGTCGAGACGATTGCATTTCCAATCGACCAATTCAATTCAACACAGTTTCTCTTTCAGTTCACCGATTTTTTTTTTCTTCCAATTGCTGTAAAATGATTCCAAGTTCACGTGAGGGTGGTGTTGTTGCAGAAAAGGACAAAAAAAAAAAAAACAACAACCACATTTTCATATTCAGCTAAATCCCCCACACGTGACTGACTGTATGTTGCTTACACCCAGCCCAGCTGTTTCTCTATTCTACCTGGCGAAAAGCCTTGACATTTGTTCACACTTTTTGATTTATGGCAAGGGAGATTCAGGTTAATAGCTGCTTATTCAGCCTCATTTATATGGAGAATGTTTTTCAATTCCCTGCGTGGCGGCAGCAGTGCTGAGTTTCTGTCAAGGCTGACGGAGTAAGCCCCATGCCCCCCCCCCCATGCCCCCCCCCCCCAAGGTGGAGCTCCCTTATCGCCAACCTTCCCTTCAAGTCCAAGGCTACCGCTCGGCTGACCTTCCTTTTTACCATGTGTGTGTGTGTGGGGACTCAGGGGCGCGCTCTGCAGCTTTACCTTACCCTCCCGTCCGGTCTGATCTTTTGAGTGACGTCGGGCTGGCGTGACACGTGGCGTGGCGGTTAGAGCCGTCGTCAAACCGTACGAGTCGTGAGTCCGTAGCTTGAAACTTCAGAGGAATGATCAAGGGGCTCGGGTCGCAACGGAATTGATTAGTTCATTAATTAATTAAATAAATAGATTAAAAAAAACTGCTTATGTAAAGCAGTCTGGCTCGCTGTCGCTGAAGGCAGAATATCCGCACGAATAGGTGTGTGTGTGTGTGTGTGTACAGGGGAACCGAGAGACTTGATCCCCCAACAGAACCCCTGGTGTGTCTAAAGGTTCTGCATCAACCTCTCCTTGTATTCACCTGGTGCTTTGAGTGTTCTTATGGGAATGGCTCTCAGATGACATGCTGATTCACTCAGTTTTTAATGTAATGCAAATATGGATGACTATGTTCTGTACAGTGTGTATTTCCAAGCCAACAACGCTCAAAAGACAACAAAACACTGGCATGCCTGTTTTCATGCAAGGATAGGCTTATCCTTAGACTGCTGGCCTCAGTATCTTTTCACTGCGGCTGGCCGTGTGAATAGGGGGGTGCTGACTCGCCTCCCTCTCCGCTGGCGCTACGTTCAAGCGGCCTTGGCTCCCACTATCAGTACGGTTGTTGATGGAGAGGCTCTGGAGGGGACTACCGTCTCTGGTGAAGCCCGTACTTATTCACAGCCGCGGTGCGCTGCGACCACTGGCGGTGCCGAGAACAGCAGATGGCTTTTTTTTTTTTTCATTTTACATCGCTGTATGTCAAGGCGCATTCCATTATCTGAAGCGGGGAGATCGGGCAAACACACCAATTAAGATAATTAGGGGGGGGGGGGGTGGGGTTGTGTGTGCCCTGATTTGCTGCACCTGGAAGTCTGCCGCCGGTCTGTCCACATTACCGAGGCGAGAGACTGCGCACGGGGTCGTGCATAAACCCGTCGTGTACGACGTACGCAAAGGATCGTTAGTGCTTTGGAATCACTCGGGGTTGGTTTTAATGTGAATGTCAACTATCTGGCTAAGACGACTGCACCTGCTAAAAATACTGCCCTGCTGCGTGAGGTGGAGAGGACGGCTGTGCCACAGGCGGCAAGCGAGTGGGCTGCGGCGTGAGATTCTGGGGGGGGGGGGGGGGGGGGGCGTCAGGAAGTGTGGGAGCTAGCGATCTTGGACACTTTGCAACGTTTGGGTGTTTAGCGAAAGCCTCTCTCTCTCTCGTCAGCGCCCGCTGCCTCCCCCCTCCTCCACCCCCTCCTACCACCGTGACTCATACGGCCGATCAACACCGCAGGCCGAGTACAATACATACATCGGGAAAGTCGGCCTCTTAAATACCAACCAGCTGAAGGAACCGGACCGCACCACCACCACCACCACCACCCTCACCCCACAATAGCCCCGAGTGGCCACGAGGAAGTTGCATTGAACTGCACATCGAGTGTTCGCCATCTGTTTGCTCATGGGCATGTAGGGAGGAATCGCCAGACAGTGAAATACACACACACACACACACACACACAGAGCAGTCAGCTGAGGTTCGCTGCATGTGTCTGTGTGTTGGTCGGACTTCTACGGTGCTGGCGGATGGAGGGTGTGTGGGTGTGGGTGGGTGGGTGTGGGTGTGGGGGGGGGGGGGGGGTGTGTGTGTGTGTGTGTGTGTGTGTGTGTGTGTGTGTGTGTGTGTGTGTGTGTGTGTGTGTGTGTGTGTGTGTGTGTGTGTGTGTGTGTGTGTGTGTGTGTGTGTGTGTGTGTGTGTGTGTGTGTGTGTGTGTGTGTGTGTGTGTGTCTTCAAGGACGTCTATGCACAAGGGGGGGTGGGGGAGGCCCGGTTGTTGGAGGGAAGTGAGGCAGCTGTACGTTCCTTGCCTGACTGATGGAGTTTAATTAGCAGCGGTCGGTTGTCTTTGCTTTGTCTTTGTCGTTCTTATTTAAAACACAGTAGAAATGGCCTAGATGTTTTAATTGCAGTGCGCTGCCAAGAATAGCCATTTGGTCCTATCTCTGTGCAGTCCATTATTACTGCCGCACCGCGTGTGTGCAGTTTGTTTTTGTTGTCGGAAGATTAGAGGTGGCGTGTTTGCAGTGATTAATCCCATTATACCAAAAAGTGTTATTTAAATGCTTTTTAAGTGATCTGGAAAAGGATGGACTTGTGGCAAACCCAGTCCATTGTTTTAGCTCTGGTCTTTGTTGTTGTTGTTGTTGTTGTCAAAACGCATTTCTTAATCCATTGCCACATTATGAGTACGTCAGAATGTGCATGGATTATACGCACGCTTTAAACTTCTATGTGTCTTTGAATTGTATAATTTTGCTATCATATTATCCATGGAAAGAATGTCGTGTGTGTGTGTGCTAGCGTGCGTGCGATCGTCCGGTAAAGCCAAACTGCTCCCCCACGGTGCAGCATGTTGTCTTGCTTGCTTGCGTCCGTTTTGGAGTCATACTCATACAGACTCATCCGAGTTAGCCAATTGGTACCACATAAACTCAGAGCAACGGTGCTTCAGTTTGAGCTTGTTCAGTCAGCTCTGCCCAACAAAGGATTACATAAGAACCCCCCCCCCCCACACACACACACACACACACACACACAGGCAGATTCTACTTTTACTTTTTTTATTTCCCTCCCCTGCCGAGTGCCTTCGCACACATCTTTAGAATGTTCATAATGTTGGATGAGAACCGATGGTGCAGTCATCAGTGCTAAGGGAAGACCTCTGAGAAAATATGCTTCTGCTAACGAAACACATAATATATGTACACACACACACACACACACATACATAATATTAACCATTAGTCACTTTATTGTTGTTTTTATGTTCATTTTTTATTGTGTATAGTATTTTTATAGTATTATGTTTTATAGTATATATGTAAGCATTCCATTGTACTTTGCAAATGGCAAATACAAATCTTGAATCTAGAATATATAATAATTATATCTATAATTATATATGTGTATATATATATATATATATATGTGTATATATATTTCTATGTATATATATATATAGTTCACGTTGGGTCAAAGGCATGAGATGCATCGTCACAGTTCAGCACTAAGGGAAGTCTAAACTTTCATCTCTGCTAGCTAACGGAGGGCTTGCTGTCATGCATCTTTTCAAAACCAAAGTGGTTCAGCCAATCTCTCCCTTTTTTTCTCCCATGCTCAGTTCAGGTACACAGTGTATCCCCTGTTTCCTCTTGTATGCCAGCTTCCCTGCCTTCTTACGCTGTTTCAGTGGTAGCCGTCGGTGAGGTTGTACTAATAGTTCTGCATGACCAACCACAAACCCCCCCCGAAACAAATTTCACCTGGCACGTCTGTGACCCCAGCTGTCATTCATCGCGTGAACCCGACCCCCCCCGGGCCGCCCCCCCCCCTATGCCATGCTAAATTCATCCCGGCCTCCGCTGTATTCGATTATGGGATGTGTCGTAATACAGTCGGGGCGTGTTGTGCTTCTCTCCACGCAGTGGAAGGATTCTTCTGCTGCTGCTGCTGCTGCTGCTGCTGCTGCTTGCTGCTGCTCTCTCACTCTCTCGCTGCGATGGGATTGATATTGACTTGGGATTGACTAAATCAGTAATGGGATTTCTTCTGGAGTCTGCCCTACAGCTACCCTAGACTAGGGGGGGGGGGGGGTGGTGTGTATTGTTGAAACCCTGGAGCGATGCCAAAATGTCATAAATCCACTTGAAATGTACACATCCTCCGATTTAAAGGGGCACAGGGTGGAATTTAAACGGTTCTCCTAATGTCAAATGGCATTTATGTATGCTTCAAGGGACACGTCACATTCATGACTGTATTTCAATTTTAAACTAATCCAACTCTGGATAAACCCTCACGCATGGCTACTTTTGCTTTTAAAGTGTATGAAGCGGCAATTCAAAGTGAGTGAGTCCTGCTGCAATGTATATATAATAGGACACAATTCCAAGTACAAGAACAGGGTGCTGTGGACAAAAAAGGCTGGAGGAATTAGATTTAGATTAGTTTTTTTGTTGTTGCTGCATGGAACGTGCGAACCACTGCCTTCCGTCGGCCCCTGGCCTGTGGGAGGTCTCCTACTCTTGCGCCTTAGACTCGGGGGGGGGACCACCCGAACGCTCCACAGCAGCTCACTCATCCATCCGGTATATTTCCACTCTTTGATTTATGTAAATGTTATTAAGGCGGCAGACGAGGAAATGCCGCCACATTTACATATTGCCAATTATTCGACGTGGCTTGTCGGTGGGAGGCGTGTGCCTGCTCAATCTGGAACGCACCTGAAAAAACATTCCCTCCCATGCATTTCAATTGGAATCGCTTTTCTTCCATTGGGTCACCATCGCCTTATGGGAAGGGTGTTTTGTAACGCCTGGACCTAAAGCTCCTTCTTGGGTCGTCCCCCGACTCCTCCATGACGTGACAGGGAAGGGGGGGGGGGGTGAAAGACGACCTTGCTGGTGTTTGGAAGGTCGTCTGAGGTTGAGGGTAGGTCTGCGGGGGGGGTCCACTAAGGTTCAATGGGGATCCCGACTCAGCTCTGCAGCCTGCAGACCCCGGGGTCACGGCCCACCGTGCCGTGTTCAGGGACGCCCTTGTCAGATATTGAGCGCCCGGCAAAGAGATGGCATCATGAAAGAGGGAGCGAAGGCTCCGTGTTGTTGCAATGGTTGCGTTTATATAGCGCTTTTATCCAAAGGGCTTCACAAGTCACGCCTCACATTCACCCATTCATACACACATTCAACCACCGACGGCAGAGTCAGCCATGCAAGGAGACAGCCAGCACGTCAGGAGCAGTTAGGGTTGGGTTAGGGTGTCTTGCTCAAGGACACCGCGACAGTTTTTGCTAGGAGGAGGAGCCGGGGATCGAACCAACAACCTTACGGTAGTGAGGCGACCGCTCTACCTCCTGAGCTGTACTGCTATATTGTTGTGTCCCCATTCCTTTCTCTCTTTTTTTTTTTTTTGACAGACAGACAGACAGACAGACAAACAGATACGTGTTGTTGTTGTTGTTGTTGTTGTTGTTGTTGTTGTTGTTGTTGTTCCATAACACTGAACAATGTACAGGCTCAGCCCCTTCTAAAGGCCGTCTCTCCTCTCCCGTCCCCGGCCGCCCCCTTAAATCACAACAGCTATACGCTGCGGCAGGGCTTCTGGATGCTGCCGCTGATGTTTGTCTCAGCAGGATTGGTGTGTTTCTGGTGGGGGGGGCTGATAGGCGATTGGTCCCCACTGGGGGGGGGGGGGGGGGGTATTTAGCAAGTAGTAATTAAGACAGTTCATTTGTGGGGGGGGGGGGGTCAAGTGTTTTCCTGAGGGCTTTTGCGTTAACCTCGTCACCTCTGTGGCCATACCATATACTCTCATCGTGTGTGTGTGTGTGTGTGTGTGTGTGTGTGTGTGTGTGTGTGTGTGTGTGTGTGTGTGTGTGTGTGTGTGTGTGTGTGTGTGTGTGTGTGTGTGTGTGTGTGTGTGTGTGTGTGTGTGTGTGTGTGTGTGTGTGTGTGTGTGTGTGTGTGTGTGTGTGTGTGCGTGCGCCCAGATCTTAGCCCCGGGATCTTACCAACATCATCATCTGCTTCCTTTCTCACCCCTTCCCACACAGGGCAGCAGATTGTGTATCCATGTGAAGGAAAGACTAGATTTGTTTTGATGTCTTATGACTCTGCGTGGTGACCGTGGTGGACAGTGACACTGCAGTGTTAAACGCAGCCATGTATTACCAATATATTTTAAAGGGAAGACTATATATATATATATATATATATATATATACACAAAGATGAAAAAAAATACGACAAACGCTGGCAAGGTATCCACGGTTCAGAGGCATCTCCTCTCTCCTTCAGGTGTGGTTGTCATGCTGATATTTTGTGTTGAGTTAGTTTGTTTCCACACAAATGGACAAAAAATAAATAAAGACGAAAATAGCAGACAGCCGCCCCCATTTAGGTGGCGTCTTCTCCTCCTACACATCTGTTGGATGGTGCAGCTTTTTACCTTGCGTACAGCTAGCACTGCATCTCTCACCAGAGCTCTGGCACAATCTATCAGCCTTTTTTTTGTTAAATCTTGAATAATAAATACCCAAAATGAAAGCAAACTGCAGTAAGTCGTCATGCTGAAATATTTCTTTGCGATAGGCCAAAAGACAATCGCAAGCCATCTAAAACAAGCTCAGGCCAATTACAAGCCATCTAAAACAAGCTCAGGCCAAAAGCAAACCATCTAAGACGAGCATGGGTCAATAGCAAGTCATCTAAGACAAGCTTGGGTCAATCGCAAGTCATCCAAGACAAGCTCAGGCCAAAACCAAAACATCACAAACAAGCTCAGGCCAAAAGCAAGACATCTAAGACATGCTTTGGGTCAATAGCAAGTCATCTCTGAAAAGTTCAAGCCAATAGCAAGTCATCTAAGACAAGTTTTGGTCAATAGCAAGTCTTCTTAGACAAGCTCAGGCCAAAAGCAAGACATCTCAGACAAGCTCAGGCCAATAGCAAGCCATCTAAGACCAGCTCGAAGCCAATAGCAAGCCATCCAATAGCAAGCCATCTAAGACCAGCTCCATCCAATAGCAAGCCATCTAAGACCAGCTCCATCCAATAGCAAGCCATCTAAGACCAGCTCCATCCAATAGCAAGCCATCTAAGACCAGCTCCATCCAATAGCAAGCCATATAAGACCAGCTCCATCCAATAGCAAGCCATCTAAGACCAGCTCCATCCAATAGCAAGCCATCTAAGACCAGCTCCATCCAATAGCAAGCCATCTAAGACCAGCTCCATCCAATAGCAAGCCGTGGCTCAGAGGATGAATCCTTTGGTGCCAGGAGGCTGCCTGGGGAGAGGCTTCCGTGGTCGAGGAGTCAGACATGGCATCCTGCAAGGTTGCCGCGAGGAGCCGAGCTTCTGATTCGCTGTCGAGGATTTGATTCACATGACCGCTCAGTGGTGTATTGTGTGTGTGTGCGCATGCACACACACACACACACACATACACTAGACAAATGACAAATCGGTCTTTCCACACTCATAAGCACCCATCCAACATGTGTCGGGGCAGATAGGAAGCTGCGCTAGTCACCAGGCTGCCTCCAAAACCACACAGAGCCCCGCTGTCTTCCGCTCCAGTGGTTCTAAGCTTGCACTGAAATGGCCTCTTCTCTCCCGCAGCGTACGTTAACTGATTCCACCTAATAGTGCAGGTGTGATAAGGTCCATGACACAGAAGTGTTCACTTCTTCTCTTCTTTCCCTATTTGTTCATTCTGTTTTGAAGATCTGTGCTATTCTCCTTTTCTTTCCTAGGATTTTTATTTGTACTTATTTGTTTTTATTTTTCATTCATATTAATGTGTCCCTTCCTGTTTTTGACAGAAACCTTGGCAAGTCTGGACTGAGGGTGTCCTGTCTTGGCTTAGGTAAGACAACTTGCTGTCAACATTTACCATAGTTTATACCCCGTTTATGCTCCCATTGTTTCATGGTCTAATATAACCAAAGTAAGAGTCTGCAGATAATGATACTAATGGTGGTGGCTGGGATGATAACTATAATGGGTGCTGTATCAAAATAATACCTGTTGTGTTATGTTAAATAGAAATTGGTGGCAGGATCCCTTTTAGGGACAGGGTTATGTCATGCGAAGCCCATTATTAGAGGCCCATTAGGAAGTCCGCTGTTCGATTGTGTTGCGTGCGTGTGCGTGTGTGCGTGTGCGTGTGTGTGTGTGTGTGTGTGTGTGTGTGCGTGTGTGTCGTCTGTGTTTACACCTCCCTCGTCCATCTGCACAGGAACATGGGTGACGTTCGGGGGACAGATAACGGATGAGGTGAGAGCAGATGGATTTTGTCATCTCTCCCGTCACTCGGCAAACAAGACTCTGCACCGGTCGCCATGCCATCCGCCGCCCCCTACTGCCCCGGCTTACACCGCGCACACACACACACACACACACACACACATACACATACACATACACATATACACACACAGCCAAAGACCCTGTCCTACACGGGCGTATGGGATGGGCATAAACACACACACAACAACACAAGAATGACACACAAAGACACACAAACACAACAGAGACACACGGCCCCAAAGCACTGATCCGATAACTTTTTCTCTCTTCCATTGTCTGCATCTGTCTCTCTTTCTCTCTCTCTCTCTTCCTTCATCTCTCTCTCTCTCTCTCTCTCTCTCTCTCTCTCTGTCTCTGTCTCTGTGTCTCTCTGTCCTCTGTCTTTGCTGCCGGCCCATCCTTTCCCCAACAGACGGCAGAGCAGTTGATGACTCTGGCCTACGAGAACGGCATCAATCTGTTTGACACGGCCGAGGTTTACGCCGCTGGAAAGTAAGTATAGGATTTCTCACAGATCACTTCAGTCCATCATTACGCGTCCGCTCAGCGGCTCCGCTGACCCGGATAGTCGGACCAGAAAAGGTTTTTCAGGTGCACCGGCGTGCTCCAGCGAAGGCATCCCATGCTTCAGGTTGTCAATCAATCTATCAATCTATAAAAACCTTCTAAAAAATCCTCCTAAAGGTCTGGCAGCAAAAGTAAAAAGGAAAATTCAGGAAAACTGAATCCCACTGCTGGCCTCTTTGTCCGTATTGTAAAACACCTTCTGGAACAGATTCCCTACTCTGTACAACTCTTTGTTAGAGCAGATCTCCAAAACTATTTGGGAGGAAAAACAATGTTGTTTATTTAGCCAATGAGAGAGATCTTTCATGACTATTGTGGGCACCATATGCAATATTTTATTTTAAATTAGGCAAATTTGCCTTGATCATCCCATGAACTCATATTTGTTGTTTTGGTTTCTCATTTGCTTCTTATAATGTGACAGTTTTTCCGAAATCCAAAGTACCAAAACAAAAGTGGCGCACGTGTAATAGTTGTGCACACAAGCGTCTATTCTGAATAGTGGGATAGCTAGCGGTGGCTACGCCGCTCATTGGCTGCTAACATTGAAACACATACCATCTCCATCTAGATCAATGTGCCTTACTGCCTTCCTTAATTTTCTGGTCCAGTGGCCTGTGTGCCCCTGAGGTTAAAGGAGATGACATGAAACAGGGTCTGCTGTAGCCTACTGCTATAGCTTCCTCATAAAAATAACTCTAACTCACAGGTTCACACCACCCACACACACACACACACACCACCACACACACCACCCACCCGCGTGCAAAGAAGTGACAACCACCAACCGGCACCAGTCTTTTTGCTGATGAACGGCCCAGGCTAGAGTTCCTTGACGTAAACATCAGGACAAGGTCCTGACCCCACCCAGGACTTTGAGCACACGGCTGAGGGAAGGCAGGCCTATATATCACACTAAGTGAGATCCTTACAAACAAAACATTGTTCTGTTAAATGTTGGATCTTTGTGTATACCTTCCTCGTGGACGAGTCACGCAGTGACTGTGGTCTGCAGTGGAACGATTGAAATAACCTAAGGTATTATCCTGTCCTCACTGTATGGCCCATTTAAAAAAGACTTTTTAAAAGGGCAGATCGCCTTCCTAATCCTTAGACAGTTCACTACAATTCCTTTATTTCACTCCAGGCCAATGTCAGTCATCCACTGTCCATTTACACACAGAAGTGAACAGAATACAAAGCCTGAAGTCTGTGTCGGTAAGGGAGAGAGATACGATCCCGGTTTTAACAACGTTCACCTCAGTGCTCTGCTTCAATGTCAGGCCGATATAGCCAGTGCGTGCTTAGCCATTAAAAGAAAAAAGCTATAAACAGTTTGTGCAAACCATGTGTTGCTCAGGTGTATATCCCCACAAAGCTCTCTCTCTCACACACTATATTATATATATATATATATATATATATATATATATTTGGTGCAATTGCGATTTGCTGACGGCCATCCATTTGATGTTGATGACTCTGCAGCCCTCGGGGTCAAGGATCGTAAAAGGTGAATTGTTACGGATGAATTGTGATGAAGCTAGGCTCCCAGCGGTAGTGCTGGCAAAGCCAGGCAAGCCAGTCGGAAAAGGCCTTTTGTCTCAGGGATACGACACGTTGAAGGAAATCATTGTTTTGCAACACTATACTTGTGCCACAGTTATCACATTGCCGTGAAGATGAATTACAACTTTATAGCAGAGGCATAGCGGTGAAGTAGGCGAAAGAAGAAAAAGAAGAAGAAACAATAGAATCAATATAAACATTGGTTGCACGTGTGAGAGAGAGAGAGAGAGAGAGAGAGAGAGAGAGAGAGAGAGAGAGAGAGAGAGAGAGAGAGAGAGAGAGAGAGAGAGAGAGAGAGAGAGAGAGAGAGAGAGAGAGAGAGAGAGAGAGAGAGAGAGAGAGAGAGAGAGAGAGAGAGAGAGAGAGAGAGAGAGAGAGAGAGAGAGAGAGAGAGAGAGAGAGAGGATCAATAGCAGAGCCCCCACTGGGTTCCAGATAGATCACTCTACAGGAAGGCCACTCTTTTTTCCACGACCAGCGGAATGGCAAAGGGACCCGCCGCAACTGAGGCTGACGTGTTGTCCGAGAGAGGCTCAATGTCGAACCTAATTGGCACCCCTGTGGCCACTAACGAGGTCGTCCGTCCGTCCGTCCGTCCCGTCCCCCCCCGTCCCCCCTCCTGCTGCTCATTTAGATCCACCGCTAAAACGCTGTGTCTAATCTATAGGAATCTTTATGCGGGGGGGATTGGGGGAGATTATGTTTTGACGTGTCCGGGGGGGGGTGGGGGGGGGGGGGGGGGTTTCCATGGACGGGTTGAACTTGAAACTGTGGCGTGTTAATGTGGACTTGAGCTGGATTATCCCCTGGTGTGTCTCTCACACCCCCGGACCGTCCTCCCTCCCATCTGTTCTGCAGGGCGGAGGTCGTGCTCGGTAACATCATCAAGAAGAAAGGATGGAGGTATGTTGTTGTTTTTGATGTTGTTGTTGTTTGTTTGCAGTGTAATTTCCGCCTTGCGTTATCGCCGTATCACTCGGAGGGGATCATATTGGGAACAAGCAGTAGACCGTGGTGTGTGTGTGTGTGTGGTGTGTGTGTGTGGGTGTGGGGGGGAGGGAGCGAGATTAAAAACTGGATGGATGGACGGACGGAGACGGTGTCTTCCTCCCGGGGGGGGGGGGGGGGTAGGAAATCCCAAAAAAATCTGCTGAATAATGAATGTAGATTAAAACGTCTGCTCATGCTTCACTTGGCGTCTCCCCGGTACGTGGTCGGCCAAAGCCTTGTTCAGATGGTTTCCCCCCCCCCCCCCCCCTAGCCTGTGTAGTAACCACTATCCCAGTTATCCTCTGGGTATCCTCTGATCTATGTGATGAAGGCGAGGGTGGATCAGAAGCAGAGATCGAGAGGGGAATGTGTAGAAGATTTGTTCTTTATTCGCCAATATATTGCATCTGTCGATAAAGCCATAAGGCTCATGGATGCCATCATGGGGAAAAAAAAGGAAAAGTATTATTATTTTGTCTTTATTTTGTTTGTATATCTATTGTATATAACCTGTAGATTGCAGCCCAGTCCGGGACACTGTTTAGTTTCACTGCTCATAGTGCTATGTCATCACAGAGAGACCCCACACCGTGGGTCAAGTGGTTTTTCCTCGATGGTATTTTCAACTTTCCCCCCCCCCCCACCTTTCCTCCTCTTTTCAGACGTTCCACTCTGGTGATCACGACCAAAATCTTCTGGGGGGGCAAGTAAGTGGCACGCACGAAACCTTTTGCAAAGTTGCAATCCCCTCTTCACAAGAGCACCCACGGTTCCCCTGTTCACAGTGGGGGGGGGACGACCGTTGTCAAGGACCCTCCAATATACGACGTATCGTGTGTCTCGGATGGACCCACGGAGAACAGAGCCCCCCCCCCCCCCCCGGGGCGGAGGTCAGCAATGTGATATAATCTCATTGAGGGGAGTCGGCATGCAGAGAACGGCAGCGAGCTGAATGGTGACCGTCGTGTGGTATATGATATAATGAGGCCTGTGTACACGCCCTGGTGCCGGTTCATTATTTATCGCCCGTTGATTTATTATTTATCCCCGTTATTGTTGTGTGTCCCAGAGCCGAGACCGAGAGAGGATTGTCCCGGAAACACATTATAGAAGGTGAGCCGCGCGCTAGAACCGATCCACACTTCAAACTGAAGGAACACTTCAGTTTGCCTGCTGCTCACCTGAACCCAGCTGGACCACACACACACGCACATATGCACACGCACACACACACACATTGAGTTACTCAATGAGTGGCATCATCTTGGGGTTACGCATGTGCAATATAATGGTAATAATGATAGCCGTGTGATGTGTGAGTCTTGGTGACGTTAGTACGTTGGTCGGGGGAACGCTTGTGTACGATTGTTTTAAAATCGAGTCTTATTTTAATCTACATAACTATTAAATTATTTTACTGTAATTGCACCTACTGTGAGCTCCTACGTAGGAACTAGCTAAAGCTAGCTTGTACTGGGGAGGCTAATGCAAGCTCGTACTGGGGAGGCTAATGCTATTGCTTTTTTTTTTTTTTTACAGTATATGCTTTTTTTCCATGTCTGTAAAGCACCTATGGTGTCCAGAAAAGCACTATATGAAATTGAATGTATTATTATTATTATTATTATTATTATTATTGTTGTTGTGTTTTAACTGAGTTGACTCTCGTTCCCACTCATTCCTTCCCAGGTTTAAAAGCCTCGTTGGAACGACTGCAGTTGGAATATGTGGACGTGGTTTTCGCCAACCGACCGGACCCCAACACCCCCATGGAAGGTAAAATACCTTCAGGCTTACGCTTTCTTCAAGGAGCTCTCCATCTAACTGCGTCCCAGGTGGGGGCACCTTGAAGGGGGCACGCACGTGACCTCTGACCCCAAGGCTGGGGTCAGAGGTCAACGTGCCTGAGACCCACCAGTGTGGGTCCTGAGAGGGGGGCCGTCAGAGACACAGGAGCTGCTGTGTGTGGAAGTGAAGGGTTCCATCCATGTTTTTTTCTCTTCCCCTCGCTACTCGGTACACACAGGGCTTCAAGAGGTTTATATTATTACATATATTGTGTGTGTATATATATATACACACAATATATATATAATATAATACATTATATATATATATATATATATATATATATATATTATATATATATATATATATATATATATATATATATATATATGTGTATATATTACACAGCACACTTCCTCTTTGTATTTCCTTCTTTCCAAACGCTTTCCCCTGAGGTCTTTATCATGGAGCTTAGCCTCAATAGCTCTCACACACACTGGATGACGTACAGTCAATGCACATGACTTTAAACAAGCAAGACACAACACCCTCGACATGTGCAAGAAATTGAAATTGTCCGATTAAAAGCATTTTATTATGGCCTTTGGCCTTTCGTAGCCAGCCTCTTAGAGGCCTCTCTTGGGCATATCTTCGGTCGCCTCTTTACGGTCCGTTGCGGGCCGGCCGCCTTCCATCCCACATTTCCAGTTGGCTCCAGCTTGGCTCCCCTGCAGCTCCTCTCCCATTAAGTAGGGCAGTCGCGTGTAACGCTCCTTTCGTTTGGTCCCCAGTCTTGTTTTGTTGGGTGTTTGAATGCAGGGTTTCCCCCTTAAGATTATTTTCACTGTGGTGTGTGTGTGAGGCGCACAGTGCTGATGTGCACAGTGCTGATGTGTGCCTACGTGCACTGTGCTGATGTGTGCGTACGTGCACGGTGCTGATGTGTGCGTACGTGCACGGTGCTGATGTGTGCGTACGTGCACGGTGCTGATGTGTACATACGTGCACGGTGCTGATGTGTGCATACGTGCACGGTGCTGATGTGTGCGTACGTGCACGGTGCTGATGTGTGCGTACGTGCACGGTGCTGATGTGTGTGTATGTGCACGGTGCTGATGTGTGTGTATGTGCACGGTGCTGATGTGTACATACGTGCACTGTGCTGATGTGTGCATACGTGCACGGTGCTGATGTGTGCATACGTGCACGGTGCTGATGTGTGCGTATGTGCACGGTGCTGATGTGTGTGTACGTGCACGGTGCTGATGTGTGTGTACGTGCACGGTGCTGATGTGTGCGTGTGCACGGTGCTGATGTGTGCGTGTGCACAGTGCTGATGTGTGTGTGTACGTGCACGGTGCTGATGTGTGTGTACGTGCATGGTGCTGATGTGTGTGTGTACGTGCACGGTGCTGATGTGTGTGTACGTGCACGCATGCTGATGTGTGCGTGTGCACGTGCACGCGTGCTGATGCTAGGTTTGATGTGAGGTGTGATCAGTGATTCCAGTGTAGGTCTCTGGTGCCTTCTAACAGCAGTGGTACGGCAACATAACGGCACATTTGAGCTTTGGGTTTGCACGAGTGTCAGCTTTTCAGTCCGCAAATGAGTAGCCATCCCACCTTCTGGGTTTCATAATACTGTTGCGTCTGTTCCTGTTGCTACTTTCTATTATTAGGTCACTTGTTATGTTACTTTTTTCCCTGTCATTCAGTCTAAAGCCATTCGAGAGCTAACGGCCACCTACACTATCATCGTGCGTTTTGTATTGTTCTATAGCACATAACACTTTGGCTTTTCTCCAATGACAATAATGACAATTTAACAATTAAAGGGGCTGCCATAGGGTCACCTATGTTTATAAATTGAACAAATCCCAACATAATTTTTTATAAAAATGTGTTCAAATGTAATTTTTTTTCATGGCTGATTGCAGTGACGCTCGCAGTCCAGCGGTGGCACTGTGCCGTTGGTCACTGCTCGATGCTTGTAGGGCAAACACTGGAATTGGAGAGATGCTGGGAGTTGGCGGTCCTCCGCCACATTCAAATCAGCTCATGCATGCATCGGCCAGAACACAAACAAACAAACATCCTGGCCACTGGCCATCTCTATAAATAATACTTCCCATGTTAATACTGTAATCCCGTTGGAACAAAGCCTTCAAATGAGCCAGAATTGAGAAGATACTCCAGCACCCACTGTACATCAATGGGCATCATAGAACTAATGATAAACAATCAATGAACAGTAGTCTATGGAGGGCTATGGAGTTCAAACATGAGAAATGAAAGACACTGATGTTGTGTTTTGGGTCTTGTGTGTGTGGGTGTGTGTGTTGCAGAGACCGTGCGTGCAATGACCTATGTGATCAACCAGGGCATGGCCATGTACTGGGGTACATCTCGCTGGAGCCCCATGGAGATAATGGTATGAGTACACACACACACACACACACACACACACACACACACACACACGTGTGCATGCAGTCTTGGGTGGCATGCGTCATTGCCCCCTCCTAGTAATTTCTGTGATGTATGATACACTTCCTGTGGAGTGTTTACCCCAAAGCATTATGTGATTTCAATACCAAAGGCCAGGTCACGTTGTGACACACACCATTGTTAACACACCGATGTGTGTGTGCTGCCACTTTCACTTTCATAACATTGTCACTATCATTACACTTACATACTTTGCTGGACTTTCTGGACTCATCACAGTTACTGCACTGTACTGCACTGTATTCGTGATGCTGCTGCACTACTGGCACTTTAAATGCTTTTAAAGATTTTTGTAAAAAAAAAAGAAAAAATTCATTCAACGTACATTCAACACATTTCATTAAAGTCACTTTGCTGCTCTTTTTTTGTTTATTTTTATTGTATATATTATTTTCATTTTTTGTTGTTTGGAGATGTATACTGCGGGAGAGAATAGGGAGTAAGCATTCCCATGTACTTACAAATGGCCAATAAAATATCGTGTGTGTGTGTGTGTGTGTGTGTGTGTGTGTGTGTGTGTGCGTTGTGTGCGTGTGGTGTGTGTGTGTGTGTCCCCTCCGCAGGAAGCGTACTCCGTGGCACGGCAGTTCAACCAGATCCCGCCCATCTGTGAGCAGGCCGAGTACCACATGTTCCAGCGGGAGAAGGTGGAGGTGCAGCTGCCTGAGCTCTTCCACAAGATAGGTGAGTCATGGAGACTCAGAGCTGCGCTGGGACACACTCTGAGCCCAAAATGAGCTCTGTGTGCTGCATGTTTGACTCATGCTGATTAGCCACAATATGGCTGGAAGGGATTTGATATATATATATATATATATATATATATATATATATATATATATATATATATATATATATACACATATATATACACTGTTTATATCGCTATGGCCTCGAGCACACATTCGCCATATAGAAATGACAAAATAATAGTGATTTAACACTATATAATGATGGTTTCTCATGGTTTCTCAGTTTACTTCTCCATGCCAGAAGCATGTAAGTTAAAAACGGTAACAGGCAGTCCATGGGGCTGTTGTTTGGTTTGCCCCCCCCCCCCCCCTAAGGGTTGAGGCTAACCCTGGGCAGGGAAGGTACACTGAGACATGTATTGCAGTTTAAACTTAGTCTGCTCACTTGGTGGGCGAAGGAAAGGCCGGAGGCGGAGATTTGAATGTAATCCGACGTGAAGTGAGAGAGTAGGCTGTGGGATCCCAAAGCGTCCCTGTGTCTCCGTTTGATCCAAGTGTGCTCCGCATCGCCCGACAAATACAGATTACCGTTAACTGAACCCCCCTGGGGGGTGGTGGGGGGGGGGGGTGGTATGAGGACAACGAACGACAAAGAACAGGGAATATGAAGAATATGAATATGAAAATGTTGCAGATTCCTGTTAAGTTCACATACTGTTTGCACACGCAGGTAAATGCATTGTGCACTGATAAGCATCCATAAGAATGCACATCCTTGGCTTTTTATTTTTGCCTCAAGTTTTATATAGAGCAGATACAAATCGGCTCCGTGCGTGTGTGAACGGTGAACATGAATACTGGCAGGCGGCAGGGTAGCTCAGTCTGTTCGGGGACTCTTGGGAACGCTGGACGAAGGTCGCCGGTTCAAGTCCCCGAAAGCACCTGGGCACTGCCGAGGGTGCCCTTGAGCAACGCACCAGACCCCTACACTACACCGCTCCCCCCTGGGTGCTGTATATACAATAGCTTCCCACTGCGCCTAATACTAGGATGGATGAAATGCAGAGAAACTCATTTCAGAGATTTACTGTGTTGACCACCACAGCCTATTGTTGTTGTGGTCTTGTTTTAACATACGGATTGTGGTGGGTGCTCCCCAGGTGTGGGGGCCATGACTTGGTCTCCCCTGGCCTGTGGCATCATCTCAGGGAAATACGACAGTGGGGTCCCAGCCTACTCCCGGGCCTCGCTCAAGGTACCGCCTCCCCGTGTTGTACAGTGTGTGTGTGTGTTTGTCTTGTTTATCTCGCAATCGCCATATCACAGCTGTTCTAATTGGGGTAAATCTTCCTTTTTTTTTTGGAATAATAATCACTGAAAAACACATATTTACCATCAAATTTTAATAGTATTTCTATGTATATTTGTATAAGTCCTGTAGTCCTGTTCAGTTTGTCTTTTTAATTCAGTTAGATTGGTTTTTCCATACAATTTTGTTGCCTTCAGTTCACCATATATATATATATATATATATATATTATATATATATATGTTGTGTGTTATTTAACCTCTCTTCCTCCTCTCCCATCTTCGCTGGGACCACTGTATGCTTCTCCCGTATCACAACACACAACACTGTTGTGTGTGTGTGTGTGTGCTTCTTGCAGTAACGTTTGTGTTTCTGTGCGTGTCTTGCAGGTGCTAGGCTACAAGTTGGCGTCTTGCGAATATCTTCTCTTCTGTTGTTTTTTTGTTGTTTGTATTTCTTTCTCTTTTTTTTTTGCCCTGTTGTTCACAACAACATCCACTGCACCATGACCGCCGCCACAAATAGATCGACTTTTTCTATCCTATTCCGGCTTGCTTGTTGGGTTTTGTAAAATATGCACATATAAGGGAGGTCAAATAACATACAGAATTATGTGTTGTGAACTACTACTTGTACTAATATTAGCATAAGATTCTGCGTTGGCTCACCACCATTCCACGCTATTGTATAGTTAGTGACTCATATGTGTGCCACACTGACCTCTAACCTGTGGCCCCAAAGCCCAGAAACGGCAGCGTATGTGGCACTAGCTGCTGGCATCCTTTAGACACCACAATTACGCACTCATAATTCACTCTACACAAGCACACCCCCCCCGCTGTGTGTGTGTGTGTGTGTGTGTGTGTGTGTGTGTGTGTGTGTGTGTGTGTGTGTGTGTGGTGTGTGTGTGTGTGTGTGTGTGTGTGTGTGTGTGTGTGTGTGTGTGTGTGTGTGTGTGTGTGTGTGTGTGTGTGTGTGTGTGTGTGTGTGTGTGTGTGTGTGCGTGCACCCCCGTCCGTTTACATGAGCCGTGTGTGTGTCGAGTCATATCCTCTGGACCCA
The DNA here is from genome assembly GCA_027704905.1 of Muraenolepis orangiensis. NCBI lineage: Eukaryota > Metazoa > Chordata > Actinopteri > Gadiformes > Muraenolepididae > Muraenolepis > Muraenolepis orangiensis. The sequence continues at coordinate 8,373,736 of CM051002.1, forward strand.
AGAAATGTCATTGTTGATGAACATGGCCAACTTCCCCAATTTGAGAATGTTGCTGCGTCAATGGGAATGTGGCTTTTGTCCTTTGAGGTCTAGCGTGAGGAGTCCCTTAGTGGACGTTGTTGGTGTCACCGGGTCCTACGGATATCTCACTCTGGTGTGGATCGTCTGCCCCCCCCATCTTCTCCCCCCCTCCCTCCAGCTTGTCTGTACACCTGTGCTGTGCTCATTGTAAAGCGTACACAAATACCAGTCTGTATTTGTGTCTAGTGTGTGTGTGTGTGTGTGTGTGTGTGTGTGTGTGTGTGTGTGTGTGTGTGTGTGTGTGTGTGTGTGTGTGTGTGTGTGTGTGTGTGTGTGTGTGTGTGTGTGTGTGTGTGTGTGTGTGTGTGTGTGTGTGTGTGTGTGTGTGTGTGTGTGCATGCGTTTGGGTGTGAACCCCAAATGCACAGTACAGGATGTCCTCTGCCCTGTGGAGGGGGGGGGGGGGGGGGTCGCACACAGACAGCAGGCCAAAACCTGTGTTCTCCTAAGATAGAAGGAAGAGGTGTCTTCGTGTGTGTGTGTGTGTGTGTGTGTGTGTGTGTGCTGAGCAGGTGTGCTGTGTTCTCGACAGGGCTACCAGTGGTTAAAGGACAAGATCCTGAGCGAGGAGGGTCGTCGTCAGCAGGCGAAGTTGAAAGAGCTGCAGGCAATCGCCGAGCGGCTGGGCTGCACTCTGCCCCAGCTCGCCATCGGTACGCCCATACACTCTGCCGCTCTCTCTCTTTCTGTCTGTCTGTCCGTCCCTTCTGACTCCACCACCACCACCATCACCACCACCATCACCATCACTACTACCACCACTACTACTACTACTACTACTACTACTACTACTACCACTACCACAACTACTACTACTACTACTACTACCACTACTACTACCACAACTACTACTACTACTACTACTACTACCACTACTACTACTACTACTACCACTACATACTACTACCACTACTACTACCACTACTACTACTACCACTACCACTACTACTACCACTACTACTACTACCATTGCTACTTCTACTCACTACTACTACTACTACTACTATAACTTCTACTTCTATTACTACTACTATTAATAATACTACTATTACTAATACTACTACCGCTACTACTACCACTACTACTACCACTACTACTACTCACTACTACTACTCACCACTACTTATATTACTACTATTATTACTACTACTACAACTTCTTCTATTGCTACTGCTCGCTACTACTATTACTACTATTACTACTACTATTACTACTACTACTTATTTTACTCACTACTACTACTCACTACTTCCACTATTACTACTACAACTACTATAAGTACTACTACTACTACTGATACTATGCACTACTACTATTACTACTACTCACTACTACCATTACTACTACTCACTACTACCATAACTACTACTACTAATATCACACCCCTGGTGCGATGGCCGGGCCTGCTTGTGTGTTGTGTTGTGTTGTCGTGTCGTGTCGTCTCGAGTCGTCTGTGTGTTCGGACGTACTGAGAGTAAAGGGGTTACATTTACAAGGACTTTGAGAAGAGGGGTTTGATAATTTTTTTTTCTACTTGGATGGGGGGAAAAAAATGATTTACATCATGGAGTCATTTGTGTCCAAGTGGAAAAAAACCAAAAACAAAGTCAGGAGTTTGGGTCAGTGTTGCACTGAAGCCAGTCGGGGCCAGGCGGGCAAGCTCCAGGCTTCTCTCGCATGGCTGCACATGTGTGGGTCCTTTTTAACTACGTACCTGGCTGTTCCCGAGTCAGCATTTATAACCTTAACCGGCACCTATAAATCAGATGATGGTTGGGAGGGTCTTCCATTGATTCACAGCAAGAATGACCAACGATCAACCAAACCCCCCCCCCCCCCCCCCCCCCCACCACGCTCCTGCCCACACTGAAGAGAGGCCAACATCCGGTCCCGGTTGGAGCTACCACCCCAACATCAGTTTTGCAAGCGGCATCCGTTTTGACCCACCTTCTTCTTCTTCTTCTTCTATCCCCTCCAAGCCCGTGGTAGTCCCGGTGGTAGGTGAGCCTCCTCACTTGGCCCATTAAGGCCCACTCGCCACAGCTCACACCGCTGGTATCTCCCCGGGCCCGGCTGCTTCCCCCAACCCCCTCACACCGCGGTGCATAAAGCAGAAAATAAACAGGATTTATAGGAACTGTGTGGAGGGGGTCAGGGCGTCTCCGGTTGTGGTAATCCTTGAGGGGAAGCCTCCCACGCCAGCGCTGGGGTCCCTCCCCAGGGTCCCCCCCCCCCCCCCCCCCCGGTTCCTCGGTATCCATCCTATGCCACCGATGGATTATAATCCCATCAATCTTTTAATAATGTAATGTTCCCCTGCCCTCTTGCCCTCTAATCGGGTTCTGTGCAGTTCGTAGATCAACTCTAGGGGGTGGGGGGGGGGGGACCTGTTGTGTACTGGTTTTTTGTCAGTGAGGAGGACAATGAGGTAAAGTACACAATCTTATTCTGTGGAAGGACCGTTGATTCATGTGTGTGTCAAGCGTGTGCGTGTGTGTGCGTGGGGTTGATGGCTGGCTTAACCTGTTTGCCGTCAATGCTGTCATTGACTCACCCAGCAGCCCCAGAGTCTAATCAGTCTGACTCCGGGGCAAGGCGAGGCTGCTTTAAGCAGCCACCAACCACACCCACACTTCACAGTGTGCAAGGTGTGTGTGTGTGTGTGTGTGTACATGTGTGTGTCTCTGTGTGTCTCTGTGTCTGTCTGTGTGTGTGTCTGTGTCTGTCTGTGTGCGTGTGTGTCTGTGTGCGTGTGTGTGTGTGTCTGTCTGTCTGTCTGTCTGTCTGTGTGTGTGTCTGTCTGTGTGTCTGTGTGCGTGTGTGTCTGTGTCTGTGTGTGTGTGTGTGTCTGTGTGTGTGTCTGTGTGTGCGTGCATGCGGTGTGGTCACTGCTGTGTACTGGGTCTCCTACAGCGTGGTGCCTACGTAACGAGGGCGTCAGCTCTGTGCTCCTGGGAGCCTCCAGCACAGACCAGCTCATGGAGAACATTGGAGCCATACAGGTAAGGCCCAGAGGGAATATGTGTGTGCGTGTCCGTCCGCAAAATTCAATCCAGGTCACCTCAGCCAGAGAGAATGTCACCTGACGCTAAGTTTGGGGACAGTTTAGCTGCAGTGGGCGGCAGTATAGCTCAGGAGGTAGAGCGGTCGTCTCACAACCGAAAGGTCGCTGGTTCGATCCCCCGGCTCCTCCTAGCAAAAACTGTCGGTGTCCTTGAGCAAGACCCCCTAACTGCTCCTGACCTGCTGGCTGTCTCCTTGATGGCTGACTCCGCCGTCGGTGTATGAATGGGTGAATGTGAGGCATGACTTGTAAAGCGCTTTGGATAAAAGCGCTATATATAAGCCAGCATTATTACTTTTATTATTCTGGTTCCTTAAACCCAAAACAAACCTCTCACCTCTAAAAACATGCATTTTCGGTTCAGAAATGCAGAGAGTGCCTGTCGGTGGTTTCCAGTCCATTGGGGTTGGGAACGTCAAACTTTATATTTATATATATATATTTATATATAACTCTAGTCTATAATGTCTTAAAAAAAGGTTAGGGGAGTGGAGCGTAGCCAGATAGGGCCCCAGGCCTTGCGAATCCTGCTCCAATCAGACTTCTCTCTTCACAGATGTATGCGTATGTTTTGCGTAGGTTTGTGTGTGTGTGTGTGTGTGGATATGCATACTATATAGAGCATGGTAGCATGTACCCAGGGCATACGTTGGCATATTCCGTGGCCTTCATTGGATATTCGGCCTTTTTGAAATGTGAAGCCGATGTCCGTGCAGATGGAAAACCGTAGCGCTCGGAGGCCCTCCCAGCTCGCTCGCTCTCTCGCTCTCTCTCTCTCTCTCTCTCTCCCTCCTCCCTCCCTCCCTCCCTCCCTCCCTCCTTCCTTCCTTCCTTCCTTCCTTCCGCTTCATGGAATAAGTGGCTCAAAATTTGTTTAACTTTCCACATTGATTCCTTTGGGCTTAAAGCCTAACTAAATCGCCTGTGAAATGGAATTGTTTTAAATGTATCTTCTTTTTATCGTATTGTTTTAAATACAATGTCATTTGTTTTCTTTCTGATACCATTTTTCCTATCTTTCTGTCATTTTCTGAGTGCTCGAGTCTGATGTGAGTGTGCCTCTTTGTAAAAGGGTCCTGGGACTCAATTGAGAGCTCTCCATTTAAATAATCATTCTCTATTTCTCTATTTCTCTATTTCTCTGACTCTCTCTCTCTCTCTCTCTCTCTCTCTCTCTCTCTCTCTGTCTCTGTCTCTCTCTCTCTCTCTCTCTCTCTCTGTCTCTATCTCTGTCTCTCTCTATCTCTGTCTCTGTCTGTCCGTCTGTCTCTCTCTGTCTTCGTCTCTCTGTCTCTGTCTCTGTCTGTCCGTCTGTCTCTCTCTGTCTTCGTCTCTCTGTCTCTGTCTCTGTCTGTCCGTCTGTCTCTCTCTGTCTTCGTCTCTCTGTCTCTGTCTCTGTCTCTGTCTTTCTCTGTCTGTCCGTCTGTCTCTCTCTGTCTTCGTCTCTCTGTCTCTCTCTGTCTCTCCAGGTCCTTCCCAAGCTGTCATCATCCATCACCCACGAGGTGGACAGCATCCTGGGCAACAAGCCCTACAGTAAAAAGGACTACCGCTCCTAACGGCCCGGGGCCCCTCACGCGGCCATAACCACGACAACAACAACGACAACAACAAACCTACACACACACACACACACCACACACACACACACACACACACCTTTGCCTGATCCTTGTCTGCTTGAGCTTTTACGGAATGAGGCCCTTGGCGCATGAGTCTGGTCCCCCGGGGGCCCCTCCCCCCCCCCCCCCCACCCCCTCATTTAGATCCGATGAGACCAACCGGACGGAGACACAGGGCGGGCGGATGGATGGATAGATAGATAGGTGGGTGGTGGTGGTTGGTGGTGGTGGTGGTGGTGGTGGTGGTGGTTGGTGTGTATTGAGGTCACCTCCACGAGGAAAGAGAGAGGGGGGGGGCGGTGATGGGGGAATTGAGACACTTTTTTATTAATTTTTTTTGATGAAGCAGGTTATGGAGGGGAAAGTGTTGGGGACTCCAGCTCATAGTTTCAAATCAGTTCCATGTTCACGTTTAGCGGAACGCGCGTTCTAAACACTGGCAACGACAACGACAACAAAATAATGACCTACCTTTTAAGAAAAAAAAAAGTAAAAAATTTAAAAAAGCACATGCTTGCTTAGCAGTCAGATACGTACTGTGTCTATTTATATTTATTATTATTTTTCTTAATGCCTTCTATGTTTCTATCCTTTCGGAATGCATAACAAAAGCAAGATTAAGTTCATACTGTATGATCAATTACTCATCAAGGCTACTGTATATCTAATCTCGAGTGCGTTGTACGATATTAGAACCATCCGTTCCTTTAAAGGTTTTTCTTTTTCCCCCAATATCTGTGTGAGGGTGGGGGAGGGGAGGGGAGGGGGAAGTGGTTATTGTTTGTGTTGCTCTTTAAAACGTCTGTTGTAAGAGCCTTCGACTGTAGGCTTAACCAATCGGCACTTTAGTATTGCCAGTGGTGGACTATTAATAACGGGAAAAGGAGGAGAGAGGATGAGATCTGGAATCCTACTAACGTCATTGCACTACTATACAAAATCTTCCACCCATCCATCCCGCCGGGTCCAACGTCTTTCATCAGTATTCCCACAGTCCCACGTCCCATCCCGTCCCGTCCCCCCCCCACACTTATCTTCTCTCCCATATCTCATCTTGCTTCTTCTTCTTGGTTTGCCCAGCCTCGATCTGATGCTCCCGGCTCCAAGGCGAGGGAGCGTTTCCCTACTATGGGTGAAACACTGCCCCCTGCTGGCTAACCCCCCCTACCCTCTCATTACAATGAGCCAACTCAGATCACAGGCCAGAGCGCCATTGGATAGACGTGGGTTAAACATCCATTGTAAAATAATAATAATAATAATAATTATAATAAAACTGAGCCGAACCGTGGAGCACATTATACATAGTGTGTGTACAGTGTCCCACGTATGTTCCAGAGTTGTGTTTTCTAGAAGAGCTGGAGAGGCACATTTCCAGGAGGTGGTCCCATTACCAGTGTGTACTGTGTCAGCATAACGCAACCTCATCATCTCAACCCTCCCCCTCGTCTATCCCAATTCTGGTGAAGTGTAATGCCTTATTTAAAAACGGTTACATCCGAGTGTGTCTTTTTTTTATTGTTTGAGTTATCTTTTTGTCTTTTTGTGAACGGCGGCATACGGAAGAAAACTAAAAGAGGGATTTGTAGTCGTCGCTCAGTGCAGAATAACACAGTATGTGTTCCTGTCCAGCCCGGACTGTTGTCCGGGAATATGTTGGAGTCAGCAGCTCAGGGAATGATTTAGTGTGTGTGTGTGTGTGTATGGGGGGGGTCGTCGTTGGCCTTGTGTCAGCGCACACACACACACATATGGCGAGGATCTTGTATTTACTTGTAAGTTACGCATGTCTCTAACTCTATTCTATTCTCTCTCTCTCTCTCATTTGTGGACAACCGGGGGGAGACTTTTCGTCCGTGGCGTTTCACGTGGCTTGAGCCAAAGATGTTCCGCTTTATCTCTTTATTAGAGTTACTACAACTCTATGGCGCCCCCCCTCACACACACACACACACACACACACAAACCTGCATGGGTCGGAGCATAGCACCCGGACGGATTCACCAACACACACCCCATGCTTGTTCTCCTAACTATAGTACGGACCTTTACGCCATGTATCTCGTCACCTCTCGACCACGCTGTGATTTAAAAGCTTTTCGTCCTCCTCACCGTATAAACGCATTAGTATGCATTAGTGAGACTCGGCTCGGGGAAACATTAAGGTTCTTTTAACCTTCATGCGACGGTAAGGCCTACGTATGACGACGCATACATTTAAGAACAGAAACAAACCGAATCAGTAATCGCTAGCACCCCCCCCCCCACCCACCCACCGCCATCCCTACTGTCCCCGGTGCACCCATGGCTAGCTTACTCACCGCCCCTGGTTTTTTCGGGTGCTCTCTTACTGTGATCAAAGCACAAGTGGATAGCATGCGACACATCTGCAATGCATGGACCCTCCTTCTTCTTCCTCCTTCCTCCTTCCTCCTTCCTCCTCCTCTTCCTCACCCGCTGTACCCAACGGACGAGCTGCTGGGCGCCGCTACTCCGGTTACTTAAGCGTGTACATAAAGGAGTCCCTCGCTCACTAACTTAAGTAAACTAACTAAGAGACTCAGATTCAATTTTAGCGATAACAATATACCGTAGTTTTAGTTTAGTTTTATTTTTTTGTGGCAAAAAAAACGCGAATGGTGGTGACATGAGCGAGGAGGGTGTAAAAGCGTCTCAGGCTAAGTAAAAGGGGGCGGGAGTTTCGAAGTTGTCAAAAGTGAACGTTGCGATTAGCGTGAATGTGATGGACGGGGCGTGTTTTTTTTTGCGCTCGTCAGAAAACGTTCTTTGTTTTTCGTTGTTTTTTTAAAGCAGACCTGCAACAGAAACAACATTTGTCTTTGTTTTTTTTGGGGAGGGGTCATTAAAACTGCGTGTATGCGAAAGAGATACGGAATAAACTGATACCCTGTGTTGGCTCGGTGTAAAAGTTTAACTGTGTGTACGTTTGTTTTCGTTTGCCGGTCGGTGAATTTAAGTTGGCCTTTAGCCAGGGTTTGTTTTATCTTTTTCCACCAGAACGGAGAAAAAAAAAAAACTACTAAATTGACAAAAAAACGTCAAGTTCATTATTCGTCTGTGACATGTGTGTCCCCCTGGTGTCTTAATTATTTCGTCAGCAGAAAAAAATAGCGAGTTAAGTATTCTGCTAGAGGCTCACTGTTTTCTAAATTGTGTTTTTTGTTTTTCCTGTGGGGATTTCCTTGTGAAACACACCCGGACTCTACACACTAGTGCTGGCGTTACCCTGCACCGTTATTCATAGCAATGTTTTAAAATATAAAGCTTAATTAAAAGGCTGCAATAGTGAAGCGTCCTCAGAGCTGGATCACCGATGGGGGTGGGGTGGGGGGGGGGAACACGACGCTTTAAAGAAGCTCCACCGTAGTGCATTTTTAGACGGACGAAAACTATTTGTTCAGATAACGGAGAGAGAAAAAAAATCGGACACAGATTATATGATGAGTCTTTCATGGAAGATGATATATTTTTTATGTTGGAGCCATTATTTGATTTGTCGTTTGTTGTTTTTTAGCCACGCTGCATTTCCTCTGTTAATATTGTATCAATATTGAGACTGACAAAATAAGCAATTAGATTTGTATGGTGGTGCAATGAGGTACGCTATGCTCTTGTGGTTGAATGCAAAACGGTGGACTTAATTCACTCTGTGAAGACATCCGATGGCGAGAGTGAGGTTATCGATCTCCCGGGCCTGTGTATAGTTTGACCGTTGTATATATTTATTAATTTTTGGTTGTGATCACATCTCAGCCTCTTTTTTCTTTTTCTTTTCATTTGCAGGCGTTGCTAACTGCACTGTGCTTGAATCTGACTTTAGACAGGATGTGTACAGCTTCAATCTTTAATGAAAATTAAAATGACAATGGGAAAAAAAAAACACGCGTCTGTTTATTATTGGTCGGTATAGATCCAGTGAGCAAATAAGTATACATTAAAACGAAAACAAAAGTGTATTGAAATGTGTACAACTGAAATATAAATATGACAATATGGCAATTTATACATATATATATATATATATAAATTGTTATTGTTAAGCTTAACTTTATGCATTGCGGTTGATAATCGGCAGTTACTTTACAACATCGTCTGGTCCCCTGAGGACCTTTACACTGAGTAAGAATAGTGGGATGATTTCATACTTCATAAACGTATCGAGTTGCAAACGACTTCATAGCGTTGGTAAAGTATGATTGGTCACTTGTGTCAAGTGGAAGAGTTACCTTTTTCACATATTTGTACTATTTAAATATTTTACATAACTTGTCTGGCTTTGCATTATGGACATAACTCTAAAGTGGACAACAGAACGCGTTCTCAGGTGGATCGGACCTCTTCTCGATGTGAAGTGAACGTCGTCCCACCCCCCAGAGTGGTCCTGAAGACAGCCACGTAGTGAGAGTGTAGAGGATCCTTGTAGAGGGTTTGTGTGTTTTAAAGTTTAGACCGTGTGCCTGCTTTGCTCAACTCATCCCATCACAAAACATGTCCCTTCCCTCGGGAACCAGCTCATCAATCAGTCAGTCTTCTCTTCGTCCCACCGGGTCGACCCCCCCCCCCCCCCCCCCCCCCCGGGTCGGCCAGTAGACGACTCGGTATCCCTTCGCCTCGGTTATGATGGTCTAGCGAGTCTCTAAAACTTTGGCTCCGCTGGTTGTTGTTTTTTTCCCCATCACTGGAGCTGCTATAACGCATTTTCCTCCAGTGTGTCTCCTCTGCTACTTCTCTCGGGGAGGCGTAGGGGTCCACCTAAGAAGGAGGAGGAGGTGGAGGAGGAGGAGGGTGGGGGGAGGGGGGTAGGGGGACAAATACAAGAGAGATGTGTCAAACACACCAAAAGTGCAGTCTCCGCATCTCTCTTTCCCCTTCCCTGACCTCCTGTGGGCACGCTGGACCGAACCGGCGCCAACGCTTGTCTGGCCGTCAGCACAAATTCGACACCCGAGACCACATTACACGTTATAGCCAGAGTTGCCCCTACAGCGCTACAGTAACGAGACACTACAGTGTTCGCCAAGAGTGTTTCTCTGCACTACGTGCCAAAAAAAGTAAGTGTGTGTGTGTCTGCACACACTCTGCAGACATTACCTTCTTGACACGTGACCCCGATCCAACTGTTGAGGCAAGTGCAGCGGCCGTTTCTATGGTTACAGTGTGCCCCGTTGTCACACCGGCAGGTCTCCGTGCAGTCCGGTCCGTACCGGTCCGCCTTGCAGTCTGGACGCGCACAGACACACAGACAGACAGACCCCAAGTATTATGGTTAATGTTCCATCCATGCAGGACGTATAGTGACCTTGCTGAGTTCCACCAAAGCCGCGTGTAGAGAGGCTCATATTCAAAGGGGCCCTTGTGG
>CM051002.1:8388882-8398882 GCA_027704905.1 Muraenolepis orangiensis
AGCCGCAGCGCCGCGCGCAGCCCTCCCCGAACGTACCGGGCAGACACGCTGGAAACACCGAGAGAGAGAGAGAACCACTGTAGTGTCACGCGCTGCGGTGAGACGCTGATAAATGATGACCCATGCTGAGTTACAATGTTGATGAAAATGAAAAATTTAAATTGAAAACACATGCGTGTTTTAACACCACTTTCCATTCTTCCTGGAACATTCTACCAAAATACAATAAACACTAAACAATATAACTTTTTATTATACTAGCCATTTTATTTTTGTGCCATTTCAATTGACCAATAGATGGATAGAAAGGTGGAGAATGAGCAAATAAAGAGAACAAACTCTTTATAGTTCCTTTTGTTGCACCATCCGCCATGTATATATCAACCATGAGCCACTTTTGTGTTCTTATTGTTCTTTCATTACGTATAGTATTGTTATAAAATAAAATATTATACTATTGTTTATAGTATAAGGTTTATAGTATAATATCTATACTATATGTTGTTTATAGTATTGTATAGCATAGTGTAGTGAAGTATAGAACATAAGTAAGCATTCCGTTGTACCGTGTTGTTACACATCAAATAAAAAAAAGAAAGAATGTTGAACAAAACGTCGTGTCCGGGGGTTAATGGAGTTCACTAGATCGTAGAACGCAGTATAACCGGTGTCGTGTGTCGCGTACCTTTATCACAACGCTTCCCCCTCCACCCGGGGGGGCAGAGGCATGCTCCGGTCACGTGGTCACACGGCGCCCCGTGCTCACACTGACACCTCTGGCCGCAGCCGGCGCCGAACTGCCCCGCGTCACACGCTGTCACACAGGGGGGGGGGAGCGTTAGCCCCGCAGCTCAAGTCATAAAGCTCAACTGTCATTACCTAAACAAGACTCTCTACTCGAACTATGAGAAGAATCGAATCAGGAGATATTTTTCATTCATCGGAAGATTTGAAGAATCAAATCGGAAGATTTTTTTATATAAAGAATCAAATTGGAAGATTAAAAAATATATATTCATTCATTTTTATTTTATTTCTTCATTCGTTTTTTTTGGAATCCGGACGGTTCAGTCAAGTTCTGTTCTTTGTAAGGAAGAACAGCGCCCGTGTGTCAGGTTCTTGAACAACCCTGAGCAGGTGCACGATATGTGTGTTGATGTCACACATATTGTGCACCGGCTGAACCAATCATTCGCAAATTTAAAGTATTTAAAAGTGATTGTACAGGTTTGACCGCTGAGGAGGAGAGAGGAGGAGGAGGAGGAGGAGGAGGAGAGAGTAGACTTTTGTTTTTTGAGGTCATTGTGTGTTATTCGCAAATCCTGGCATTGTCAATGAAAGAAGTACAAGTGTACAGATGCATCTAGGGACATTTCCAGTAGTTTATTGAAGACTTTTGGACGAGGACAAAGTTGGACGTCTTGGCATCAACAGATCATGTATTTATTAGCGAGGTTGTGATCCAGACCTACCTCTCTCACAGCGGCCTCCCACCCAGCCGGGAGTGCAGCTACACTGGCCTGAGTGTCTGTCACACCGGCCCCCGTTATCACACACACACCACTGCTGGCAGTCCACACCGAACCGGCCCACCGCACACTCTGGAGCACACACACACCACACACCACACCACACCACACACCACACCACACACACCACACACACACACACACACACACACACACACAGGGGAATGATGATGGCATGCCCCTTGTCAGGGTGCAAATCCCTCCTTGCAAATCGACATTTGCACTGAGGACAGCGATATCTTGAGTAATAGCTTGCAGCTGGCCCCTAGCCTAGCCAAACCTAGCCTAGCCATGCCTAGCCTAGCCTTGCCTAGCCTGGCCTAAGCTAGCCAGGCCTAGCCTAGCCTGGCCTAGCCTGGCCCCTAGCCTGGCCTAGCCTGGCCTTGCCTAGCCTAGCCTAGCCTGGCCTAGCTGACCGCTGGCATGGAGTCACAGCAGCAGCAGCAGCCATTGAGTTTAAGAGGGTGCAGAACATTCCATGGGCTGGATTAGAGTCTTCCTGCACTTAGCACAGTAAACCCAGGAGAGGGATGGGGGGGGGGGGGGGGAGACAGTAAACCCAGGAGAGGGATGGGGGGGGGGGGGGGTTAATGTGGAGGGGAGAGCGAGGCTTGCACAAGAGAGAGAGAGAAAGAGAGATTTTTACAGGCCAGACAGGAGACCTGTCTGCAGTATACCCATACACACACGCAGGCACACACACATACACACACACACACACACACACACACACACACACCAAAGACACATACACACACACAGTGGCAGGAAATTTCACTTGAAATGAAAACAAATGACCTAAGAGAGTAAATCCGACTATATATATATATATATATATATATATATATACTACTGGCTCACTGGTATTCAAGGTAATGTTATACATCTACATTTCGTGGTCTAGGCTAGTCTAGTGTAAATCATTATGTTTTTCCTAAATCACCTAAGATTCCCGCAACTAACCATTAGCGGTAGCATGTCTGTCCATGTCGGTCCACCTGACTATTTTGACCTGACTGTGAGGCGAGTCACACCAAAACACGGGGACAAACGGAGGAGGAGGGGGGGGGGGGGTTAGTCGGGGAAGGCCCAGGCCGGAACAAACAGTCAGCAGATGGGGGTGTTTCGTCGGCAGGTGACAGGAGGGGATCTGTGTGATATCTATCTAATATAATAATAATAATAATAATACGAGGGTATCGTATCATAACGCCAGGCTCCGCCTCACCAAGCTCACAGGCCACGCCCATCCATCCCTCGGCACACGCGCATCCCCCGTCCGCCTTGTCGCACGCCCCGTCGTTCTGACACAGGCATCTCTGGCGACAGTCGGCGCCGTAGAAACCCGAGGGGCATTCTGGGAAAAGACAATTCAATACATACAATACAACGTAAACAAGCCAAAAGGTTATGATGGGTGGACGGGTGTGTTTGAAGCGAGCTCTTGCATCTCTCTCTCTCTCTCTCTCTCTCTCGTCAAACTGTGTGTCTGTGTCTGTGTCTGTGGGTCTGTGTCTGGGTCTGTGGGTCTGTGTCTGTGTCTGTGTCTGTGTCTGGGTCTGGTCTGTGTCTGGGTCTGTGTCTGTGTCTGTGGGTCTGGGTCTGGGTCTGGGTCTGGGTCTGTGGGTCTGTGTCTGGGTCTGGGTCTGGGTCTGGGTCTGGGTCTGGGTCTAGGTCTGGGTCTGGGTCTGCGTCTGCGTCTGGGTCTGGGTCTGGGTGGTCTGTGTTTATGTCTGGGTCTGGGTCTGGGTCTGTGTCTGGGTGGTCTGTGTCTGTGTCTGGGTCTGGGTCGGTCGGCCTTGGGGTGCTGGCACTGACCTTCTGTGCAGTTGGGTCCTGTCCACCCGGCGGTGCACACACACTGCCCGCTGGCCGGGTGGCAGATGCCCCCGTTGTGGCAGCTACAGGGCTGATGACACCCGTCGCCATAGAAACCGTCCGGACATGCTGCAACACAAAACAATGCGATGACCTTCGGGTGAACCACGGCGGCGGATCAGAAAGGGGACGGGGGGGACCATTGTGCAGGTATGTGATTGAGACTTCAGCTGGTAATGGAGGCAGGGGCAAGGGGGGAGGGGGACCGGTGTCTCTGCTGCTTTCTCACGTCTGATCGTTTTCTGAGCTGGAGTCGAGCCACATAACTTCCCGTCACCGTGTGTCTCGTCTCCTTTCATGTGAGAAAGGAGAAGCTACGGAGAAGCGGCCAGCTAAACCTGATACCTGCAGACGACGTGCAACTTCAATCGAGTTCTCCTCGTGTCCCATTGAGGGACTAGAGGGCCCTCAGGAGAGCGCATACCTCGGCCACACCTAAAAAAAAGTCTCCTGGATCCGGAATTCGGATCCGGATCAGCGGCAAAATCGAATCAACTGTTCCTTGACCCATAAGTAATCTAACTGTCAACTTTTGTCCAATTCCGTAAGTAGCTTTTTGAGTTATCTTGCTTAACAGACAAACAAACAGAGGGGAAGAACATAAACCTCTTCCCATCTCGGATGGTCAGAGGTAATCACGGTTAGCGCTGAGCGGTTAGCGCCGAGGGACTCACTCAGATTGCAGTGCGGGCCGATCCATCCGGCGGGGCAGGAGCAGGCGCCGCTGGCGTGGTCGCATCGACCCCCGTTCAGACACACACACTTCCCCTGGCAGTCCAGGCCGAAGAAGCCCTGGGGGCAGGCTGCAACACGCACAGGTCACAGGTCATAGGTCAAAGGTCATAGGTCACAGCACTAAACCGCTTGAAAATCGGGGAAATGGTAATAAAGAAATGAGTCTTCAAAGCTACGACTGTGACAACGAGTAGCGCGATGACAGGTGGTGAAGAGTTTCTATAACGTGGTGGCGGTGGTGTTTTTTTTTCTCCCATACATTTCTCGCAGAAGCTTCCGGTCCATCCCACGAGGCAGGTGCACGCGCCGCTCACATGGTCACATGACGCCTTGTTGTCACACTGGCAGCGATGGCGACAGCCCAGACCAAACGTACCGGCGGGACATTCTGATGATGATGGTGCAGGGGGAGCGGAGGGCGGGGGGGGGGGGGAGACACTTGAGAAATCTCACATAGAAAATGTATGATTCATTCTATTCTAACTGGTTTAAGTTATTGTGATTTGTTTTGCAAATGGAACATTAAAAATTCCTCAAAATCAATTAAATAATATATATATATATAATATATTCAGGTTTTATGGTTACAAGTTCCTAGTTGCTTATAAAAGGCAGCTACTCCAATAATAATAATAATAATCATATTTACTAATAAATCGCTTTACAAGAAAGTTTCTCAAAGACACTTTATGTTATTAAAATCATTTGGTACAGGGGAGTTTTGGTGAGTGATTTGAACATGCATGGATGTATGTATATATATGTATATATATATATATATATATATATATATATATACATATATTTTATATAAAATTCACCTTTCTGGACTCATTAAAGTTACTGCACTGTATTCATGATGCTGCTACACAACTGGCACTTTAAATGCTTTTATTTAATTGAATTACTTAATATTTTTGCACAATTCAAAACTTGTAAATATCATCCGTCCCTATATTGTTCTTTTTATGTTACTTTTTTTTTGTATATAGTATTTTTTATAGTATTGTTTGAAATGAATTCATACTGCGGGAGGGAATGGGTACGCATTCCATTGTACTTGTTGCAAATGGCCAATAAAACATCTTGTATCTTGTACCTGGTTAATGTCAACACACACACACACACACACACACACACACACACACACACACACACACACACACACACACACACACACACACACACACACACACACACACACACACACACAGGGCATACTGTACGTACTGAGCTGGCAGCGGGTCCCGGTGTATCCCCCCTCACAGTTGCATTGGCCCGTGGCCGCGTCACAGCTGCCGTCACCGTTCTTACAGTCGCAGGCCTGGACACAGTCCTCGCCCCAGTGGCCCGCGTCACACACTGGCAGACACCACCACCACCACCACCACAACACACAGGGTACAAAGGGTTATATGCTGTGTTCCCCCCGCTTCGGTTACGGGGTCATTTATTATTACCGCCATTGGAAGATGGTAGGAGGTAATGTTTTTGCACGTTTGTAACTGTAACTCAACAAGTTATGGACAGAATTGGACAACACTTGGTGCTTGGACCACTTATGGGCCGAGGAACAGTTGATTATCTTTTGGCACAGATCCGGAAATGTCCGAATGTGCTTTTTTAATCTCCTGGGAGGATGTTATCCTGCTAAAACTGGGCTTTGCTAATATTTGAGTCTAAATAAAAGCATCTGCAAAACAGCTAAACAGCTTAGCAGCTAATGTGAATAGAGTAAGAATGAGAGGCTAAAACATTGCATTACCTTTCCTGCAGTTGTATCCCGTCCAGCCCGGGGCGCAGGTACACCTCCCGGTCACCGGGTGGCAACGTGCATTGTTCTCACACACACACTTCAGCTGGCAGCCCTGACCGAACCGCCCGGCGGGACACGCTAACACACACACAAACACACACGCAGAAAAACGTTTTATTATTATTATTATTATTATTATTATTATTATTATTCAAACCTCCACCAGAACTGAAAAAAAATGTAAATGTAAATGTGGAGGATTGGTCTTTATTGGTCACATGTACACACACAGTGACATTAGTTTCTCTGCATTGAACCCATTCTTGTATTATAGGAGCAGTGAGCAGCAATTTTATATCCAGTGCCCCGGGGAGAGCAGTGTAAGGTGAGGTATGGTGCCTTGCTCAAGGGCACCTCGGCAGTGCCCAGGTGTTTTAGGACTGAACGCGACCTTCCGGTTTCCCAAGCAGAAGTCCCAACAGTCTGAGCTACCGCTATTGCTGTCCCCTAGAATGGATGGACACTCACGCACAAGTCACGAGACACACCAGACACTACCAGACGGAACTACTGCCAAAATAACACAAATCCATCCATCCTCCCATCCATTCGATTCCGTCCAGAAAAACCAAACATGCCGAACATGTGCTTGAGGGACCCATGCCTGAGGGAGGCTTTCTATTGACTAACCACTGCAGCACTTTTAAAGGGCTTGTCATAGTGGTGGTGGTGGTGTATGTGTGTGTGTGCGTGTGCGTGTGTGGGGGATGTGTGTGTGTGTGTGTGTGTGTGTGTGGGGGGGGGGGGGGCAGAGAGAGTGATTGCCATGAGGTTGCTCTGTGTGATCCTGGAGACATAAGTCACTACTCTCCCCACCCTCCCAGAGAGTTCCCCTTCAGAAGAGAGTGATGATGGATACTAAGACACTGTGGAATTTGAAACCGGTCTTAAAAGACGACGTCACTGTAGTCGCTGACGACATCCTAGATGTACGATAATGCGAATGTTTTTTTTCAATATTATCAGAATTAGCTGAATCTCTCTAGTGACACTGAACAAAACTATTATTAAACTGTTATTTTTGTCCCGTTCACCTGGCTTTGAAACAGCCGTTCAGAGCGTTACATTGCGGGTACTCGTGGGCTCGTGAATGAGTCCTCGTACGGGGAATGCTTGTGTTTCAGAAGACCATCTGGAGGGCTGACCTGTCGCGACCCCGCGACCCCTGAGTGCAAACGGAACAGCATTGCGCTTCATCAAGGGGTCGCGTAAAACGCAGCGAGACGTACCGCCATGTGGCAGAGGACACACCTGGCAGCACACATGCGCACACACACACCCTGGTCCTAACAACAACTTATGTAAACCCTTTATAACCTAACACCTACCCTAACCAATGCATAAACATAACCAGTACCTAAACATAACCACCTCTAACCAGTACCTAAAGATAACCACCTCCAACCAATACCTAAAGATAACCACCTCTAACCAGTCCCTAAACATAACTACCTCTAACCAGTACCTAAAGATAACCACCTGTAACCAGTACCTAAACATAACCACCTGTAACCAGCACCTCAACATAACCACCTCTAACCAATACCTAAAGATAACCACCTGTAACCAGTACCTAAACATAACTACCTCTAACCAGTACCTAAAGATAACCACCTGTAACCAGTACCTAAACATAACTACCTCTAACCAGTACCTAAAGATAACCACCTCTAACCAGTACCTAAAGATAACCACCTCTAACCAGTACCTAAACATAACTACCTCTAACCAATACCTAAACATAACCACCTCGAACCCATACCTAAAGATAACCACCTCTAACCAGTACCTAAACATAACTAACTTTCACCAGTACCTAAACTTAACTGGCTCTAACCAGTACCTAAAGATAACCACCTCTAACCAGAACCTAAACATAACCACCTCTAACCCATACTCAAACATGACCATGTCTAACCAGTACCTGATCATACCCACCTCTAACCAATACCTAAACATAACCACCTCTAACCAATACCTAAACATAACCACCTCAGTTTCAAACATTACAGCAGAAGCGGCTTCGACAAATACATTTTAACAGACGACCTTTGCGCATATGCGCTGTCAGCTGTGTCCGCTCGGCCTCAATCCCGCCCCCCCCCTCCCCCCCTCACCAAAAGGGGGTTAGAGGTTGGTGGTGTGTGGTGGTAATGGGACAGGGTGTAAAACTACCCCATAATTCTTTATAGAACAATCTGTTCCACTTTGTCTCAACACTCAAGCAAAGCAATAACATCCTGTGATAAAGACCACTGTGACCACTTTGAGTTGAGTTGGTAAACACACACGCGCACGCAAACACAAACACAGACAGACAGACAGACACACACACATACACACACACACTGACACCGACACCGACACACACACACACACACACACAGACTCACACACACACACACACACACACACACACACACACACACACACACACACAGACAGACAGACAGACAGACAGACAGACACACACAGACAGACACACAGAGGTAACTCACAGTCCTGGCAGAGTGTTCCGGTGAAGCCCGGTGGACAAGCGCAGGAGCCGTTGTGTTTGTCGCAGACGCCTCCGTGTTGGCAGGCCGGACAGGTCTCCCTGCAGGCCAGACCCCAGGAGCCCTCCACACACACTGACACAAGAGAGCTTGGCTTCAGTCACTTTCAGTAACACAAACACACACACGCGTTACACACACACACGTTACACACACACTCCGCTTGGGGAACATAAACACGGAATGAGTGGATGTTTATTTTACCGGTTGTCCATTAGTCCCGGTGTCAGGATAGTTGTAGAGGATACTAGGGTACTTTGTGATGTTTTTAGTGAAGTATTGGGTGAATGCCAACAAAATGCCAGCCATCACTGAGTTATTCACTCACGGTTCTGGCAGTGTTTCCCGGAGGTCCCCGCGGGACAGCGGCACTGCCCGGTCACCTGGTTGCAGGGAGCCCCCGTACAGTTACAGGCCTGGACGCAGCCCGTCCCAAACCGGCCCTCCGGACACGCTGCAGTCACCAACCGACACAGAGTCATCAGTCCTCAGTTCAACCATCGCAGGGCACGACATACATATCACCGCACCTCAGGTGAGGGCCGCACAGCTAAATTGCATACGAATGAAAATATTGATTCGATTTTGGCCTTGGCAATTAGCTTTATCATGATCTGCAATCATGAAAGGTTGAAATCTTAGATTTGCCGTTGCAGTTCTGTATTAATTCCCGAATTTTTTTGATTTTGTATTAATTTTATTATTAATATTATATTAATTTATTTATTTGTATTATTTATTTTTATTATTATTCTCTGGAAGTCTGGAAGTGTCTTTATGTGGGTGCATGTAGGTGGGGGAGGGGAGGAGGCATTTATTTTTTCTATCTACAAATGGGGGAACCTGCAGATAAAGTTGGGGAACCACTGCAACAACCAATGATGGGCATCACAATATCAGGCAAATAATAAATAAAGTAAATCAAAAATAAGAATTAATTAATTAATAAAGTCCTCACCTTGATCACAGCTGTCGCCACGGAGACCGGGGGGGCATTTACGCTGGCAGTCCCCCGTCACGTGATGGCAGGACACACCTGGAGGACAGGTGCACCTCTTCTCACAGCCCGCACCGTAGGAACCCGGGTCGCATTCTGGAGACGTGTACACACACACACGCGCGCGCACGCACACACACACACACACACACACACACACACACACACACACACACACACACACACACACACACACACACACACACACACACACACACACACACACACACACACACACACACACACATCACAGGGCAGGGAACAGAATCAGGAAAAGGAAACCCAACCGGTGAGCACACCTCCGAGGACAAAAAAAATAACCGAGTTGTTTCTGTTTTTTTCCCATCCATTACCTTGGCTGCACGTGTTGCCTTGGTAACCGGGTTTGCATACGCAGGTGCCATGGCGACGGTGACACTCCAAGGTGTTCTGCTGGACGCACTGACACTCTTGGGAGCAGCCCGGACCGAAGGCCCACCTGGGACAGGCT
>CM051002.1:8403882-8406382 GCA_027704905.1 Muraenolepis orangiensis
AACACACAACACACAACACACACAACACACACAACACACAACACACAACACACACAACACACACAACACACAACACAACACACAACACACACAACACACACAACACACGACACACAACACACAACACACAACACAACGCCAGGGTTACAGGCAGGCCGGCGTCAGAGGCCACGTCTCGTCGGTGGGCGAGGCGAGGCGAGGCGAGGCGAAGGTGAGGTCACCCAAACAGTTCTGTTTGGCCGCGCTTTGACCTGTACGTCAGCCCGCAGAGAGACGATGACGCACACGCCGTCCATTTAACTCCATCACGCCGTACAAATGCTTGTTATGGCTTCCCCCTGACACGATAATAATATTAATAATAATAATAATAATTCTAGTAGTGATAGGAGATAATTGGTACGTATGAATACAAAGATTTGGCTTTTTTTTTTTTTTTTTAGAACGTTCCCAGCTTACCGACACAGGTTTTGAGATCATCGTCCAGGCGGTAACCTTGGTTACAGGAGCAAACGGGTCCGTTGGTGGAATGTTGGCAGTGGTGGGAACAGCCTCCATTGTTGTTCTCACAGCTGTTCACTATCTCCATCTCGATCCCTGACGCACACGCACGCACACACACACACACGCGCACGCACACGCACGCACGCACGCACACACACGCACACACACGCACACACAGACACACACACACACACGCACACATCATATATACACATTTACATTACATTTACATTTACATTTAGGGCATTTGGCAGACGCTTTTATCCAAAGCGACTTACACGGAGTACATTAGTTGAAGCAGACCATAGCATAACACTGAGGTACGTGAACATAGAAATAGAGCAGTTCACAAGCATTCATATTAACAAGATGAATAACACAATTTCGGACTGCCAGGTCACCTGCTTAAGTAGCTGTGATAAGAGCGTGTTATCAACATTAAGGATATACACTTGCTAACATATACAACATGCTAAGAGCTATTAATGTCAGGACTTAAGCAAGTTAGGGGTTCACAAAGGAGAAGGAGGGTTCATGGAGAGTCCAGGTGGACTCTGAACAGGTGGGTCTTGAGTCTATACACACGCATGCATGCACGCACACATGCACGCACGCACACATGCACACACACATACATATACGCCCACACGCACACACACACACACACACAGGTGAGTTTGTGGTACTGTATAGTAGGTCTGTGTTGTAGTTTGTAGTGTGTAGCATAGCATGTAGTATGTAGTATCTAGAGTGTAATATGTAGTAGATAATATGAAGTATCTAGTTGTAGTACGTATTATACAGTTGTAGTATGTAGTACATAGTACGCAGTACGAAGTATGTAGTTGTAGTATGTAGTTGTGTAGTACATAGTATGTAGTATGTAGTACATATCATGTAGTACATAGTATGTAGTTCATAGCATTTAGTATGTAATACACAGCATGTAGTATGTAGTACATAGCATGTAGTACATAGCATGTAGCAGGTAGTATGGCGTATGTAGTGTGTAGTGTGTAGTATGTAGTATGTAGTGTGTAGTATGTAGTGTGTAGTGTGTAGTGTGTAGTGTGTAGTATGTAGTATGTAGTATGTAGTATGTAGTGTGTAGTATGTAGTGTGTAGTATGTAGTATATTCTTGTAGTAGGTAGTATGTAGTATGTAGTATGTAGTGTGTAGTATGTTGTATGTAGTATGGCTTATGTAGTGTGTAGTACGTCGTGTGTAGTATGTAGTATGTAGTGTGTAGTATGTAGTGTGTAGTGTGTAGTGTGTAGTATGTAGTGTGTAGTGTGTACTGTGTAGTATGTAGTGTGTAGTATGTAGTATGTAGTATGTAGTATATTCTTGTATTAGTCAGTATGTAGTAGGCAGTAGGCGGTATGTTTACGCTCTATAGTAAGTATACGGTGCAGCAGACTCACTGTAACACTGCTTGCGGTCGGAGCCCAGCTCGTAGGCCGTCAGACACACGCAGGCGTAGGAGCCCGGCGTGTTGTGGCAGCCGTGGGCGCAGTTGGCCTGCTGCGTCTCACACTCATCGATGTCTGATGATGAAAGAGTTACAACGTGATAATCATATCGTCATCATATCATCCAAACGCCAAAAACAGCAACACGACACCATGAATCACATGCGCGTGTGTGTGCAGTGCCAGCAAACACAAGCTGTCTATGTTTTTATCTTTGGTCCACGTCATTAAAAGGCTTAGGAAGGGCTTAGGCATCTTAACATTGCCACCAATATTTCACTGTCATACCTCTTTGCTGGACTTACTGGACTCATTGTAGTTACTGCACTAGTTGCTGCACCATCCACCATATGTTATATCATCCAGCCAGACACTTTATTGTTACTTGTTTCTTGTGTATAGTATTATTATTGTATAGTGTTGTTTACAGTATATAGTATAGTATTTAAGATATAGTTCATAGTGTTATTTATAGTAAAGTATAGTATAGTAGTAAGCATTACATTGTCCTTGTTACACATGG
>CM051002.1:8408882-8413882 GCA_027704905.1 Muraenolepis orangiensis
TCATGTTGCCGAGGAGCTCACTATATAGTGCTCTGCATCGAACTAGGGAGTGGGGAATGAGTGAGTGATTTCGGACATGTGATGAGAAGGGACGACGCGCTCTGGAGAAGCAAACCCCATTCCCTCCACCCTATAATAACCTTAAACCGCAGCTGCTCCCGTTCGCATGACTCTCTTAAAAGTAAAAGGGCCACAACCTCCGCGAGAGGGTAGGGAGTACAGCACACCGGTGGAAGTACCTCAGCGGAGCGGTATGCTCCGAGGCCGGGAAAGAGCCAGTAATCATACAGCTATCTGACGGGGGGGGGGGGGGAGACCGGACCGTGGGGACAGAGCCAGATCCATCACTGCTCCGCTCACTGTTCTCTCATGGAGGCTTTCACCCTCAACACTCCAGTCTCCAGTTTTTGCTCCTGCCGCGGTAGGGCTCGGTGGCCTCTGGCCCCACGCCCCGCTCCGCAAAACCGTGAGGCTTCTCTCACGTGCAGAGGTTGGAGTTGAAGAGCGGACGTCTGTCTGTCCACATCACACAGACCGCGTTCATCCCAGCACCACCGCCGCCGTCGGCCCCCCTGCCAACTCAAATAAATGTCCCCCCCCCCCCCCTTGTTCCTCGGTCGGACCTCCGCTGGCAGCAGTATAAGACGAACGCGTGGGCCAAGACGCTGGGTTTATATCCCAGCACATCTGCTTTCCCTCTCCTCGCTGTGCGTCTGTTGTGATTGGTATCGCTACGAACGCCTGCGGTGGGAGTCAATGGTATCCTATGGGTTCAGGTGGGATGTCCTGCAAATACCCAATTCCCAATGCGTGCATATATGTATAATATACGTGTAATATATACAAAATGACCCTTTGTATGTATATATAAAACGCTATCATCACACATTGCCATGTGCTTTCACTATGATGTCATGAGAAATGACAGCTAAGTCCAGCGCACTGAGCTGAGGTTCTGTCCCGTAGGTTTGATGTGAGAATTTGCAGGCAGGGGCGAGCTCTGAATAAATGAACGTACGGATGACATTTGATAAGAGTTTATTCAGTGTCGGTTGTTTGCTTGAGTTTACCCTCTCCTTAAGATGGAACCGCCTATGAAGCCGCAACATAAACACAGCAAGACAGGACTTGTAAATGCACTTGTAAAGGTGAGAAGGCCCCCAGTGTGTTCCGGGGGAGAGTGAACATATGCACGTTTAATGTATGCGTGGTGAACGTATGCGCGGTGAACGTCTGCACGGTGAACGTATGCGTGCTGAACGTATGAATGGTGAACGTATGCATGGTGAACGTATGCAGGGTGAACGTATGCGCGGTGAACGTATGCAGGGTGAACGTATGCAAGGTGAACGTATGCAGGGTGAACGTATGCACGGTGAACGTATGCAGGGTGAACGTATGCAGGGTGAACGGTGATGTGGTCCACTCACGGAGACAGGTGCGGGCGTCCACATGCAGCCGGGAGCCAGGGTTACACTCGCAGTAGAAGGAACCTCGGGTGTTGATGCACTTGTGCTGGCAGCCCCCGTTATGGATCTGGCACTCATCAATATCTGTGTTTAGTCAGGAGGGGGGGGGGTTTGGAAGGGGGGGGGGGGGGGGGGGTAGACAAGGGGTCACAGGGGGGGGGGGGGGGGGGGGTTGGAGAAGGTAAGAAAGCAAGAAATGACCACATTTGGCGACAAAAGTAATTTGTCAAAAGAAGAAAAAAACTACATTGTAAAGGCAATTGTAACATGCAGACGGTTGGTTGGTTGGTGGATGATGGATGAGCAGCATGTCTCAGTAATCTGCGAGGCGGTTATTGTGGAAACAAACACACAGCTCCCATGTGGGAACAACTACTGAACATTTAGGAACCTAATTGAAATTCCTCCGCTCTGGTCAAAGTCTCTGGGGTCGAGTGCCAAACACATACTATGGAAACTAATATCGGTGGATGCAAAAATATACACATTCCAGCTAAGCTAAAGGGTGGAAATTGCAAACAAACAGTGGTTGGAGTTGGAGAGCTCTCCATCGGAGCGTCTCGCAGTGGGAAAAGCCGCTTCAGAGTAAGGATCGAGGCAGAGGTTCACGCCAGGGTTCACACAGTGAGAAGATCTCAAACAGAAAAAAAACACAAGGCCAATTTCCTTACACACGTCCCATTTGTAAAGTTGGAGACTAATAATGTGTTGTTTTTACGGGGTCCGCAGCAGCAGACCCCCCAGTGAGACGGTGATGAGGGTGGGGGTGGTGAAGGGGGCGTGGGGGCGTGGCTGCTGCTGCTGTTATGTTTGGACTAGGCTACTGCGTGTCTTCAGCGCTGCTCTCCCCCCCAAAACATTTGAACACGACGACGTCCCGGAGCTCCCCAGACGGTGGGGGGGGGGGTAGCTCATGTTTAACTGTGGCCAGGAGACTCTGGTGTGTAAGCCACTGGCTTCGGGTGGAAACTGAAACCGCCTGCCTGATGCCAGATTAACTAAAGCTTGCCACGTCTCTGCCAACTTTTAAATCATTTTTTAAATCCAGACTTTCCCTGGTTGTTGCTGACTTGAGTGTTTTTTGATCCACTTTAATGTTCTATAAAAATAGATGTACTGTATATACTGTACTATATATATACTGATATATATAAATATATGTCGTTTATATTTTTTATGAAAAACAATCTGTAATTTTACCTATTTTTGTTTAGTGTCGGACATAACAAAAGTTATGTCTCCCTCAAAATATTAATTTTAATTGGTATTTATTGCTTCTGACAGTGAGTGGGCCGTGAGTAAATGAAACATTACAAGGTGTGAAAGTGAACAGCTCTCGGCCAGTCCTACACCCAAACACACCATAAAGGTTTCTATGTTAGCGCCAAGCTACAGCAACACGTCTGGCGGCGTCATTCCCTGTTACTGGAGGCTTGCATAAAAACAACTCACTCACTGCCCTCCAAAACAAAGCAGCTATTTTCAGGGAACAGCTATTTTAAGAATTTGCCGGAATCTCCGTGACAAGAATAGGTTTCCTCCAACAACACTTACCAACAAAAAAAAATCAATTAAACTCAACAACCTTAGCCTTGTAGCCTGCCAATAGACGCTTGGCCTCGCCCGCTGTAAACATGTGTCATTGGGATCTGCCTCCAACGGTAAGCCTCAACACAAATCCCCATAAGTAGTTTCTGACAATTAATCAAAACCCAACTCTCCCCCTCTCCCCTATCATACTTTTGCTGGACTCTCTGGGCTCATTATAGTTAACGTACTGTATTCATGATGCTGCCGCACTACTGGCACTTTAAAATGCTCTTTAAATGCTTTTTGCACAATTCAACATATGCATATATCATCCATCAGTCACTTTATTGTTATTTGTATTGCATACAATATTGCTATAGTATATAGTATAGTACATAGTATAGTATATACTGTTGTTTATAGTATATAGTGTAGCATATCATAGGTAGTATGTAGTGTTGTTTATAGTATAGTATTGTTTAGTATATTATAGTATTGTATATGTAGTATAGTATAGTATTGCTGTAGGAAATTCATACCGCGGGAGGGAATGGGGAGTAAGCATTCCGTTGTACTTGTTGCATATGGCAAACAAAAACCATCTTGAATCCCGAATCGTGAATCTTGAATTTGCCAGAGCCAGAGCCTCACAGGGGCCCCCTGTGAGCCAGATCCTCACAGGGGCCCCTGTGAGCCAGATCCTCAC
Source organism: Muraenolepis orangiensis (assembly GCA_027704905.1). Classification (NCBI taxonomy): domain Eukaryota; kingdom Metazoa; phylum Chordata; class Actinopteri; order Gadiformes; family Muraenolepididae; genus Muraenolepis; species Muraenolepis orangiensis. The sequence continues at coordinate 8,412,588 of CM051002.1, forward strand.
AGGGGGCCCCTGGCGCTTTGAAACAGGGACCACAACCTGCGAGTGAATATACAAAGTACAAAGCGGCTCGGGGTCGACCGAGGCTAACCGAGGCTAGCCTGTGGTTTGGATCGTGTGCGGCGGCGGCTCTACGGAACGACCAGAAGCGAAAAAGACGTGGTGGACATAAAGCACCCCGGGTCTGGTCGCTGTGCACATCACATCATCATCTGGACGTGACAAACCCAGCGGCTCTGGGTTGGGTTCACGCGAGTACGGGACGGGACCATACCTGGAAGGGTCGATCGGCTTAAAGAAAGCGGGCCCCCTTTGAACGACACATGACGGGAAGGAGTTATTTATTTATGGGCCTTGGCATGGCGTGAGTCTTGGACGGCCGGTCGGTCATGCGACATTAAACCACATCAATGGGAGCGGTTTTGCTGGTGGAACCTGCACAGGACTTCAGGGTTTGAAATAGCCGTGTACCACGCGCGATGTTAATGAAGCCATATATTAACCACCTGGAAGACTCCGGGGCTTTAACAGACTTCCCTGAAGAGAGTCTCTAAACTTTCCATCTTGTTTTGTCCGTCGCCAGGTTCCAGAGCCACACCGCTCCAGGGATTGCTGGCAAGAACCTCCAAAACCCTCTTTCTAGTCCCCCCTTTCTCTATCCCCCTCTCTCTATCCCCCCTTTCTCTATCCCCCTCTCTCTATCCCCCCTTTCTCTATCCCCCTCTCTCTATCCCCCCTTTCTCTATCCCCCTCTCTCCCTCTCGCTCCATCTCTCTCTCTCTCTCTCTCTCTCTCTCTCTCTCTCTCTCTCTCTCTCTCTCTCTCTCTCTCTCTCTCTCTCTCCCTCCATCTTTCCCTCTCTCTCTATCCCCCTCTCTGTCTCTCTCCCTTTGTCTATCTCTCTCCCTCTCTCTATCCCTCTCTCTCCCTCCATCTCTCTCTCTCTCCAGCTCTCCCTCTCTCTCTCTCTCTCTCTCTCTCTCTCTCTCTCTCTCTCTCTCTCTCTCCTCTCTCTCTCTCTCTCTCTCTCTCTCTCTCTCTCTCTCTCTCTCTCTCTCTCTCTCTTTGTCTCTTTTTTCCACCCGTGCTCCTTGCCTTCCTCTGGGTTGATGTCAAATGAAATCAACTGAGCGCTGTAGGGCTGCTGGACACACACACACACACACACACACACACACACACACACACACACACACACACACACACACACACACACACACCACACACACACACACCACACAAACACACAAAACAACATGCAAGATATATTATACACATACACACACATATATATTATT
>CM051002.1:8418882-8421382 GCA_027704905.1 Muraenolepis orangiensis
TTCCTCCACCTCCAGATCCTTCTCTACTCCTCCAACTCCTCCATCTCCTCCAACTCCTCCATCTCCTCCACCTCCTCTATTCCTCCACCTCCTCCTCTATTCCTCCACCTCCTCCTCTATTCCTCCCTCTCCCTCTCCACCTCCTCTACTCCTCCACCTCCTCCTCCACTGCTCCACCTCCTCTACTCCTCCACCTTCTTCTCTACTCCTCCACCTCCACCTCCTCCTCTACTCCTCCACCTCCTAGACTGCTCCACTTCCTCTACTCCTCCACCTCCTCCTCATCCCCTTCATCCTCATACTCTATTCCTCCCTCTTGTCCTCCACCTCCTCTACTCCTCCACCTCCTTCTCTACTCCTCCACCTCCACCTCCACCTCCTCCTCTACTCCTCCACCTCCTCTACACCTCCTTCTCTACTCCTCCACCTCCACCTCCTCATCTACTCCTCCACCTCCTTCTCTACTCCTCCACCTCCACCTTCTCCTCTACTCCTCCACCTCCTCGACTGCTCCACTTCCTCTACTCCTCCACCTCCTCCTCATCCCCTTCATCCTCATACTCTATTCCTCCCTCTTGTCCTCCACCTCCTCTACTCCTCCACCTCCTCTACTCCTCCACCTCCTCTACTCCTCCACCTCCTTCTCTACTCCTCCACCTCCACCTCCTCCTCTACTCCTCCTCATCCCCTTCATCCACCTCCCCCTCCTTTTCTACTCCCCCAACTCCACCTTCTCTACTCCTCCCCCTCCATCCTCCATCTCCTCTACCCCTCATCCACCCACCTCCACATCCACTCCTCCTCCACCTCCTCTCCTCCACCTCCTCTCCTCCACCTCCTCTCCTCCACCTGGTCCTCTGCTCAGACCCTGGAGCGTTGGTATCAACAGTGATCTCTCATCAGATGATAATAGCACTCTGTCCAGATACAGCACCAGCAGAACAAACACGGGGAGCTCTTCCACATGGACACCATGTTGACATGAAGGGTCTCCTTCTAGCGTTAAACAAAAGGTTATTTTCTTTGCGTATGCCAGACAAAAGTCGGCCTGAAATGGGTTTTGTGCGCTGGGTGTGTGTGTGTGTGCCATATCACATTCATTATATCAGAGCATGCATGTGTGTGTGTGTGTGTGTGTGTGTGTGTGTGTGTGTGTGTGTGTGTGTGTGTGTGAGAGAATGAGTGTGTGTGTGTGTGTGTGTGGTCTGTGAGAATGAGTGTGTGTGTGTGTGTGTGTGTGTGTGTGTGTCTGTGAGAATGAGTGTGTGGGTGTGTGTGTATATGTGTGTGTGTGTGTGTGTGTGTGTGTGTGTGTGTGTGTGTGTGTGTGTGTGTGTGTGTGTGTGTGTGTGTGTGTGTGCGCGCACACATGCATGTCTGTGTGAACATGTATGTGTGTGTGTGTGTGTGTATGTGTGTGTGTGTGTGTGTGTGTGTGTGTGTGTGTGAGAGAGAGGATGCATGTGTATGTGTGTGTGTGTGTGTGTGTGTGTGTGTGTGTGTGTGTGTGTGTGTGTGTGTGTGTGTGTGTGTGTGGTCCCCAGACCACATGCAGCAGTGATACATGCACTGCCATCTCTCCAGGCTGTATCTCTCCTTCCCTATCCAGACCATCCCTATCCAGACCATCCAGACCATGCAGACCATCGCTGCTGCTGCTGCTGCTGCTGCTGTTGCTGCTCCCACCACAGCCTCTCCACAGATCTGTGTCTGCCAGCTGCAGACAACCAGAGCTTTTAATGCTGTGGTGGTGGTGGTCAGCCCGCCAGAGCTGGGCTTCTTTTTTTGTTGCTGCTGTCTTTGCCGAGATGGCCGCGAAGGCGATTCCCATTAGCTGTCTTAATATAACAGTATTCTAGAAGGCCTCCTGAAGACGCTTTGGTGGCTGGCTCCACTGGCTGCTTCATTTCGCCGCCCGGCATTCCAGCTCATCTCCTCAAGACTTGGCCGTGGCCACACAGGATCCATTATTCTGATTAAGTCAACCACTCGCTGGCATTCACTAATCGGAAACATTCAACCCTAACAAAAAAATAAGAGAAGAAACAGAGAGAGAGAGAGAGAGAGAGCGAGGAAAACACAGGGGGGAGAGAAGGTCTGGTAGAAGAACTGGCTCGGACACCTGGGTACCGCGATCTGGTCACTTTCCTTCACTACTCACACACTACCCTAGCCCCATGTGCCCCCTATGTGTAGCGTGTTGTTTCAGTGTACAGGGCGTGTCCCGCTATACGGTGGACCTGCGTGGTAGTACGGATAACCACAAGTCTCCAGGACTCCAGAGATCCGTTCATTCTGGTTCTTTAAAGGGGAAGCTTCTAGTTACAAGACTCGAAGCTCGAAGAAGGACGTGTGTTTTGAAATTCCAGGGTGTGCTAAAGAGGTACATCAGTGGTTTAGTTTGAAATCATGATGAAGAAAACCAAATGCATTGCCTTTGTCTACACACTACTTTACCTGGTAGATAATATGATAAAGTTGAGCTTGAGATAATATTGTT
>CM051002.1:8423882-8428882 GCA_027704905.1 Muraenolepis orangiensis
AAAAGTGCATGGAAATATACAGTATATACATATATAAACGTCACAACACACAAACGGGAGTGAAGAGATGGCTGTGTACAACAAGCACGCTTCACCCTGGACTGGAGCAACACAATATCCCTCTGTGTCTCCACGCTGGGCCTGGGCCCCTGGTCCGCGCTCCAAGACAAACCGGAGAACAGCTCATGTCAGTCAGGCCATGTGTCACGTCACACCTCCACACAATACGACAACGTTTCCATACGGCTTCTTCTAGCGCCGCCTAAACAGCCAAAGCACGCCAAAGCGTTGGTTAAATAAACCCTTTTTTCTTTGCTGGCTAGGGCTGGACAAGCTGTTGATGAGGGGCTACAGGATAGAATTAAACTGTGAGGACTTGGCTTGGGATGGCCTCGGGGGGAGGGAGCCGGTTCAAGTCCCCGAAACACCTGGGGCCGCCTGACTGCAGAGGTGCCCTTGAGCAAGGCACCAGACCCCTACACTACAGCCCCGGGCGCTGTATATACAATAGCTGCCCTACTGCTCCTATGATACTTGGATGGGGTTAAATGCAGAGAAACACATTTCACTGTGTGTGTGTGTGTGTGTGTGTGTGTGTGTGTGTGTGTTGTGTGTGTGTGTGTGTGTGTGTGTGTGTGTGTGTGTAGATGTTTGTGACCCATTCAGAGGATTCAATCCTCCGGATGTAGATTTAGAAATTATGGGACGGAAAGAAGCGTATTCTGAGCTATAGAAGTGGGATGTTTGTTTCCCCCGACGGCTCCAGATCGCCAGCACCACAACTGAACCTTTTAGTGTGTGTGTGTGTGCGTGTGTGTGTGTGTGTGTGTGTGTGTGTGTGTGTGTGTGTGTGTGTGTGTGTGTGTGTGTGTGGGAGAAAGTCCTAACAGACTTTGTTTGTGGTAGTGGTGTTTTAGTCTCCATGACAGACAGACAGACACACATACACACACACACACACACACACACACACCACAAAGCTGCGGTATTTTGCCTTTTGCCCGCCTTTCGGGCCGACAGGAGAACGGACGGATGGAGAACTCTCCACGGTGGAAAAATTAAATAAAAGAGCGGAGAAAGGAGAAGGGGCATTCGCTTGGCAGCGACCAGCTCCCCGAACCGTTCCAATCATGTCCGTTTAGAAGAAACGATCTCGGCGGAGGATGAGGAGAAATTCCGAGAAATTACAATTTTTCTTTTTTACATTTTCCCCTTGTGGTACTTGAGTGTTCGTGGCTATGGTTGAATTTAACCCGGCACACAAAAATCCTTTCCATGTCCCGTTTTATGGCATCTGGAAATGGTCATATCAAAACACAACCGTGCTTCTTTACACTGCCAAGCACTACCCCTTCACACATTCATCAATCTCTTTACATGCAACTATAAAAAAATTAACTTTGTGCATTATTCAAGAAGTTGTTAACAGCGTTCAGAATAGAACGTGTTAAACATTTTCGGGGCTGCGTAATATGTCGATAAAAAATGCTACTGTCTTAATTCATCAAAATCTATCAAAATGGATGAAGACCGCAGAGCAACCCCTTGCCTGTTTTAAAAGGAAGCGTCTTCAGTTTCTTCTGGTTGGTGCCTGCATTCATTTAAAAGTTAAAGTCAGCAATCGTTTGTAGAGAAAAAGAAGAAAAAAGCCATTTTATTTGGAGCTTTGGAAACCACAAGACAAATACCCTCCATTCAGTTCTATTGGCATTCTAAAAACCATACGACAAGATTACAATGTCAACAAAAACATCTCCTTGGTGTGCCCTTAACCTTTATTTAATATGATGTAAACGACAATTTCAAGTTCAAGCTAGCAAAATAAACGGAACAAAAAAAACATAAAAAAACATTAAAAAAACCATAAAAAAATACATAAAAATACATAATAAAACATATTAAAAAAATAATGAATGATATAATTTTCCCACAGCAGGGACCTTGAGACGGTATAGACTAGGGGCGGAAGGATACGTCAGAAGCTGTGCTCCGGTCAGTCCATATAGACATATAACTAGTGTGCCTCTGATCCCAGAGGTCAGAATGGGAGCCGGCGGGCTCCGGCTCCACTAGTAAGTATGACGTGTTCTGGTCCCCCGGGCGGACACAAGAATGTGACCTGAAGTCAAGGCAGCAAGAAGCACCCTCTTCTCCCAATGTGTGCAAGACAAACCAGTTGGTGTGTGTGTGTGTGTGTGTGTGTGTGTGTGTGTGTGTGTGTGTGTGTGTGTGTGTGTGTGTGTGTGTGTGTATGTAATGTGAGTGTATGTTTGTGTATGTGCCTGTCTGTGTGTATGTTTGTGAATGTGTTAATGTGTTTGAGTGTGTGTGTGTGTGTGGGGGGGGGGGGGGGGGGGTGGTGATGTGTGTGTGTGTGTGTGTGTGTGTGTGTGTGTGTGTGTGTGTGTGTGTGTGTGTGTGTGTGTGTGTGTGTGTGTGTAATGTGAGTGTATGTGTGTGTATGTTTTTGTTTGTGTAATGTGTTAATGTGTTTGAGTGTGTGTTTGTGTATGTGTGTGTATGTGTGTGTGTGTGTGTGTGTGTGTGTGAGTGTGTATGTATGTGTGTGTGTGTGTGTGTGTGTGTGTGTGTGTGTGTGTGTGTGTGTGTGTGTGAGTTTGTGTGTGTGTATGTGTGCATTTATGTATGATTTACAGTATATGTATGTGTGTGTGTGTGTGTGTGTGTGTGTGTGTGAGTGTGTATGTATGTGTGTGTGTGTGTGTGTGTGTGTGTGTGAGTTTGTGTGTGTGTATGTGTGTATTTATGTATGATTTACAGTATGTATGTGTGTGTGTGTGTGTGTGTGTGTGTGTGTGCATTTATGTATGATTGACAGTATGTGTGTGTGTGCATGTGTGTGCATGTGTGTGTGTGCATGTTTGTACGTGTGTGTGTGTGTGAGTTTGTGTGTGTGTATGTGTGTATTTATGTATGATTTACAGTATGTGTGTGTGTGTGTGCATTTATGTATGATTGACAGTATGTGTGTGTGTGCATGTGTGTGCATGTGTGTGTGTGTGTGTGTGTGCATGTGCATGTGTGTGTGTGGTGTGTGTGTATGCATGCATGTATGTACTGTATGTGTGTTTGTGTGTTTGTGTGAGTGTGCGTGTGCATGTGTGTGTGTGTGTTTGTGTGTGTATGTGCGTGTGCACTCCCATTGGGTGCAAGTGTGCATGTGTGTTGTCGCATGTGTGTGTGTGTGTGTTATTGAAGTCCATGCCTCCCCTCTCTCCGGCCACACACACACACACACACCTGTGTGGCAGCTTGAAGACGGCCGCCTTATGGTTCACTGCGGTCCTGTCGGCGTGTCATTCCGCCCAATAGGCAACCAGGAATGCTGAACAGTTATGGGTCATGAAAATACGTGATGTCGCAACGGCCGCTAATTGTCGGAGGCGCATACCACTGTCTGCACTGGACAGGTTAACATACTGGCCCATCGATCATTTTTTTTAAAATCCCACAGCTGGCAGTTGTAAAGCAAACACAGAGAGCTAATGGGGGACTTCATAGAGAGAAAGATGTATTTGCATGAAAACAGTCATTACGCTCATGTCACAGATGCGACATGATTTATTTAATTGTTTTCCAAGAAACCCGAGAAACCCCTCTAAATCATCGAGTGGACTGTCGCCTGACTGTCTGGCACACAGCATCCCCCCACACTGCACCCTAGGGGGCAGCAGTGAGCTAGTAGGACAGGGAGCTCATTGAAATACATCCCAGCCAGAGGGATATTACATATTAAGGAGAAAATAAAACAAATGTCACAGCTTCAACAACAATAACAATGACTGAAAGCTAGTCAAGTTAATGCTGTGGGAGTCTTCCAGTGCATCAGACATACCGGGAAGGGGAAGCTGCTTGCTTGTGTTTTCGTGGGAATAACATTGCGTGTGTTTCACTCCATGGCTCAGGGTGAAAGGTACCCTGACCTAGGGGCACCCTGGCTCCACTTCTGGTTGCTATAAGGGTTGTTTACCTGTTCTTTCTCTCTCTCTCACGTCCCACGTTGAACAGCGCCACAACGGACTGGTCTGCTGCTACACTACCACTACAGCAAGCTAACCTAACCTTGCTGGTTTTACTCCTGCCACCACGATCACCATCACCATCGCTGTCACTTTTGCTCTGGAAAGAAGCCAAAAAGGCAAGCCACATATGCCAGAGAGACAGATGGTGAGACATAGCATTGTCTCATTCGCTCTCTCTCTCTCTCTCTCTCTCTCTCTCTCTCTCTCTCCTCTCTCTCTCTCTCTCTCTCTCTCTCTCTCTCTCTCTCTCTCTCTCTCTCTAATAGATGAACTCAAGATGTCACGTGCAGGAAGTGCAGAGTTAACATTTGTTAACTTCCCCCCCCCCCCCCCACACACACACACACACAACACGCTTCCGTTTTTTAAAGCCCCAGATGTGTTTTTCCCTGCGTAAAGAGCGTGCATCACAACATGCACGACCCGTCCCTGCCCTGCGTCTGTCTGCAAACAGGCCTGAACACACACTGGTGGTGCTTTACGCAGACATCCGCTCACCAGCCGGTTTGGGTTAAACCTCTCCAAACACAGCAGGTATACGTATGTCCGGCCACCCACACCCACCCCACCCGCCCCACATCCCCCACCCACCCACACCAACCCACCCCACCCCACCCACCCACCCACCCCCCCTGCAACCCCTCGCATATCATCTTTATTTTTCATCTTTATTTTTTCACTGCCGACTCAGCGACCTCCAGCAGTCCCACCAGCTGGGGTTAGCACTGGCGGTCACCCGCGCTAACCCCTCCACGGCCCCCAGTCTGCTCTCTAAATCACCCCTCACCCCCAACCCCCCCCCCCCCCCCCCCCCCCAGGGGGCCTGTATCTCCTCTGCCAGCATCACTCTGTGCAATGCCGGGACACCCAGCAACAAGCTAGTGTTTTGTCTTCCCTTGACTGAAAACAACCACACTGCAGAGGTTCCCTTGAGAGGTAGAGGGGAAGGGGGGGGAG
>CM051002.1:8431382-8436382 GCA_027704905.1 Muraenolepis orangiensis
GGTCAAAAGCATGCTGGCGGAATCATATTTTTTTTCATTTTCGGGAAGCCTACGGCGATGCCTTCTGACCCTCTGAGTGTGAGCGCTAAGTCCTCTGCGCTGCTTGCCGGGGCCTGTCCGTTCCCGCCCACCCCCTGGACCCCACTGCCGCCGTTCTCCTCCAGTCGCCGGGACAAAACACACACACACACACACACACACACACACACCCGGTATCCGGAATTTCCACCAAATGACTTGTTGTGCTCCTCCGGCCTCCTGGTGTCTCGCTGGCGGCGTGCGGTTCGTGCGAGTGTTTGTGAAGTTCCCTCCACTGTGCGGTATGCATGTGGCCTCGCCTGGCCAGGGGCGAGAGAGGGGGAAAAAAGCCTACAGCCTCTGGGAGGGGTAAAAAAAAAAAACAGCGTGATATCTGTACATCACACGCCGCAAGCAAAGATACGCCACAGATGAAGGTGCGGATAAAGAAGGGAGAGAAGAAGAAGAAGAAGAAGAAAAGAAGAAAGAAGAAGAAGAAGAAGAGAAGAGAGAGAAGAAGAAGAGAAGAAGAAGAAAAGAAGAAGAAGAAGAGAAGAAGAAGGAAAAGAGAAGAAGAAGAAGAAGAAGAAGAGAAGAAGAGAAAGAAGAAGAAGAAGAAGAATAAAGAGAGTTTGGGGGATCATAAAAGAAACACCTCGAGTCGATAAGGAAAGCAAGAGATACAGTATATGCAAAACGGAAGGGAGATGCGGAGCGTGGAGATACGAGCGGAGGAGGAACGGGTGATACGGGGCGATAAGGAGACCCAGGGCCGACGCCCGGCAGTCAAAGAGGTTCCGCCGCGCCTATTATCCCGCCCAAAATATGTATCTGCACTACACATCACACACTTTACACCTCACTTTACTCTATTTACTATAGTTACTATAGTTATCCTGTTGTACAGTTTATTCTGCTATATTTATGTATATGTATCTATGTACATTTGTGTAATTTTCATTTTTTTGTTCTAATTCGGTAATGGTAATTTAAATATTTGGGTAATTTTGCAATTGTAATTTTTTATTTGTTGAAACTGTGAGCACATCTTCGGATCTGGCAATAATTGATTGATTGTTTATGTACCTCATACATAATCTGAAATCTGAAAAGGTTGTTTTCCCGTGAGAGAGGGAAAAATACAGCTCGTCGACTCCCATTTTACACTGAGCGTGATTGGTTTGGATCCTGGACTGCGTCGCTGTGTGGGGGAGGGTAGGAGGGGGGAGAGGGACGGTGGGAGTGTAGGAGGGGGGAGGGATGAAGGGGGGGGGGGATGGTGGGAGGGTAGGAGGGGGGAGGGATGGAGGGAGGGGCGGGGGCGTGGGCGGGGGTCGACCTCATCAAGAGAGTGCTGGTAAAGTGTCTAATGAGACGGGACCCGGGGAGAGGCCGAGCGCAATTACCAGAGATTAGGGCTCTCTCTGCGGGACGCGGTGGCAGGTAGGGAGGGCAGTGTCGCACCCACACCCCTCTAACCGCCACCAGGCTCCCCTCTCATTACGGAGGGCCCTCCTACCACCCAACCTAAATATCTCACACTTTTAAACAGGACAAAGCACACACACACACACACACACACACACCAAAGAGAGGTAGGGAAAGAGGGAGGGAGGGAGGGAGGGAGAGAGGGAGGGAGGGAGGAAGGGAGAGAGGGAGGAAGAGAGGGAGAGGGGGCTAATCAAGTGCCATTTGTCTAAAAAGGGAGCGACTAACAACTTCTACGGCAGGAAGTGGAACGACGTCCTCTTAAGTGCTACTTTAGCCCTTTGGTGTTGAACTTTAAAGCATGTGGAGATCTTTTAATAGGCTGCGGGCAAAGGGCCGGTCTGAGAGGTAGCCAGAGTGAAGGTGATGACGCCAGTACAGTACAGTACAGTTACATTACATCGCTAAAGAAAACAAAGAGTATGAAACAAAGTGATATCCTCCTTAAAAAAGGAAGCCACCTGTTTAGAGAGAAGGCAACCGGGACAGAGTTCATCAATGTGCATGTGTCAGTGTGCAAGAAAAAGAAAATTAAAAGGCGTGAAAGCATTTTTTAAACAAGAGACTGACTGAGGCAATTGAGCATTTGGGGGGGGGGGGGGGGGGCAGGTCTTCTGTGTGTCTTCTCCGGTCACACAACGCCGGTTGCTAACAATGCTCCGAGAATGCAAATCTCAATCAAAGAGTCAACTGGGGAAACAAAACAATGCATGATGGGAAATCTACTCCATTGTATGCAACATTCCTCTGTATCCTCTTGCAAGAAACAAAATGCACCTCCATATAGTTCAAAGTATATAAATATATATATATATATATATATATTTATATAAAGAACTAATGACAGTATTTCTTGGATAACATGTCAAGTATGTCACCTAATTCATTATGATTACACATATTCCCACAAACTAGTGGGAGGTAAATTACCAATTTTTCCTATTTAGAAAAAACCCCGAATGCTGTTGTTTCATCATTACACATGAACTGCACATCCCGTCTATGTGTAGGCCAGATGCTCACAGACCGGCCGTGGGTAAAGCCGCCAGCCCCCCCCAATCCCTCCCCCCCCCCCCCCCCCCCACTCTCCCCCCCCCCCCCACTCTCCCCCCCTAACCTGTTTAGCGTCAGCTGCTTCACGCTAAGCCCCTTCGAGAGCCATAAACCAAAAAAAACGGGGACGTTTATCATCTCATTACCGACCACCGTTACGACGTTTTACGACTCATTAGCCTACTGTTCATAAGGCCCCTCGAAAGCGTTGACCTTCAGATTGTGAAAAAGCAGTGCTGTGGACATATGAGGGGGTGACATAACTTCAACCTGTAACGATGTGTGACCTGTGCCCTTTGACCTCTCTGCCAGGCCATGACAGACGGGGGCGGCTGCAGCTGACGCAATCAGGGCCGTGTGCAAAACAAACGCGGACCACGAAAGATATCCACGAAAGGCTCCTTGTAAACGCTGTGTCGTCCTGACCTCTTCCTCTCCACGCAAGGTCGAATATTATAGTTTTCACACTGGGCAAAAATACGGTATTCGCTGCTTTTGCTTTCACACTGTACAAGTAATGCGTATTCGCTACCCAACTAGTGCGCATTAACTAATCCACCTTGGGGGGTAGGTGGTTTCGATCCCGAAGTAACTAGTTTCGGTGCAAAGCAATAAAACTACTACGGGTTTCTCTGTGTGTGTGTGTGTGAACAGAATCTTTAATGCGCATTATGTACTCCTTGTAAGTCGCTTTGGATAAAAGCGTCTGCCAAATGCCCTAAATGTAAATGTAAATGTAAATGCAAATGCATCACTTTCACTTCACACAAAACTTACCAGTCTCCTAATTTAACGCGCATTTGCTTCTCTCTATCGTGTGTGTGTGAAGACCTGGTATCGAGTGCGCAGCAAATAGCGAATTAAAAGAGAGTGTGAACATAAATGCATTCGATGCGCACTAACTAATACGGTATGGACACCCGTATTAACTAATACGGGAGTCCATACCGTATGCAGTGTGAAAACGTTATTAGATTCCAGCCTGTGTCCAGCCTTTTTGCTACATGTCATTCCCTCTCTCTCTCTCTCTCTCTCTCTCTCTCTCTCTCTCCTCTCTCTCTCTCCTCTCTCTCTCTCTCTCTCTCTCTCTCTCTCTCTCTCTCTCTCTCTCTCTCCCCTCATTCTCCTGATGTATGTACACAGAAACATTCAAGTAACAAAGTGGGGGGCCTCCAAGTTGTAGGAACCAGGGCTTCCATGAGGAAAGGGGCAAGACTCTCCGTATGTCTCCGTACTGTCAGGACAAGAGCGCCCAGCCTAATTGAACTGCCTCGCCTCGCGCACACGCTAAGCCACGTTTTGAGATGACGCGCACGCGTCTGTCATCTTAGTCTTAAAAGACTCCTCGTCGGTGAATTACTTCTTTAAGTGCTGGGCTGGGAGGTGGTGGGAGTGCCCCTAATGCATCACTTGATCTCCCTTCAAACCCCTCCACCATCACCGGATCGACTGTTACAGTAGGGAGGGTCAGACACTGGAAGAACACCTCCTCTCTCTCAGATCTCCTCCTTCTGGAGGAGGTCTTGAGGAATGCTGAGGCAAGGAGGAGGAGGAGGAGGAGGAGGAGGAGGAGGAGGAGGAGGAGGAGCAGGAGTAAGGGAGATATATTTAGCAGAGAAGAGAGAAGTGGTGGTGGTGGTGGTGGCGGTGGTGGCGGTGGTGGCGGTGGTGGCGGTGGTGGCGGTGGTAGTGGCGGTGGTGGTGGTGGCGGCGGTGGGGGTGGTGGTGCTGGTGGTGCTGGTGGTGGTGGTGGTGCTGGTGGTGGTGGTGGTGGTGGTGGTGGTGGTGATGGTGGTGGTAGTGGTGAAGGTGAGGCGGAGGGTGAGAGTCAATACCTCCCAACCGACAGCATGTGTGAAATGGTTATTTTACAACGTCCTGCCAGCGTTGTCACCTGACCGCGGCGGAGCTGCTCTCTTCCCCCTACGAGAGGCCCCGCCCCCACCGTCTTCAAACAGAAAGCCAGTGGACGCTGAGAACATTCCAGGCTTTTTTTGTTTTTTATACTAGCGAGTCAAGTCCGGCTTTCCGGGAAGCGCTACAGAGAGTAGGGTGCCCCACATGTCTGCCCTCTGACCTCTCTCTCTGCTCACTCCTCACTCCTGACGTCCAGAGAACAGTTGGAGATGAGCAATGACACCGCTGTTACATGCATCAGACTTCAGGCTTGAAACACATGCTGGACGGACGCTCAGCATACTGGGGTCCGTTGTGTGTGTGTGTGTGTGTGTGCGTGTGCGTGTGCGTGTGCGTGTGCGTGTGCGTGTGTGTGTGTGTGTGTGTGTGTGTGTGTGATGTAAAAAAGAAAGTAGGTTTGATTTGTTAGTTTGGAGCGCAGCTCTGTATTCACCATTCTTTCTGTGTGACTGGAAGTATATCTGGAAAATGATCTATATGGAAATATGAGTATTGCAGTGTGCCTTGGCCAGCATTCTTTGTAA
>CM051002.1:8448882-8473882 GCA_027704905.1 Muraenolepis orangiensis
TCAAGAACTTGATGAGAATGTACTGCCCTTGCCTAATTAGGAAGGACTACATAAATTCAGTTAGTGGTAGTGACACACGGCACTTTAGTGCTCTCACCCGGCCCATCAAATGCAGTTGTGAGTCGATGTTATTGAAATACATAAATGGGCAGCCGATATGTGTCACATGTCAAGGTTGTATCCTTTATATAACACTACCGCTTAAAGGCAGACATGATTATGCCGACTGCAAGATGCCCTATTCTTATGTGCAATTGTTGAAGTGAATTCAGTAAAGAATCAACATGCAGCATTGTTGGGGGATTGGCATGTGGTCAATGGTAGTACGTCTGATTCATCGTGTTTTGCATGTCACTTTTTGTGCACATCTATACGCCTCAAGAAAGGCGACTACACAAAGGCCACCCATGGAAAGACATGGAAGGTCTGTCTGTGAGTGCTGCCTGTCTGTGAGTCCCATGTCCCAAACCTACGCCGGCGTTGTCCAGCCGGTACACAAAAGGAGGCCCATTGTGGAAACCATCGAGAACAACAGGACTGGAGGAGTCGTTGTCCTTGCTCCTCCCTCCTCAGCCCCTCCGGTCACACAAAGCACATGGCTTCTGTCAATCAACAAAACTGCCTCCTTACCCACCCCCCCCCCCCCCTCCCCCCACACACACACACACACACACACACACACACTCCTGACTATGCCTGCTTATTGTCAGCCTTCCCGGTGGCTACTTGTAGGGGTTAAAGGTTTCTTTCCTCATTGGGTCAGCGGCCCTCAGAACACTCGAGAGGAGGAAGTCACTTCGAGTCGAGTGACGCTTAGGCGGGACTCAAGGGATTGGAGATGGTCATCAGGTCACAACACGCCAAAGAAACCCATTTCAAACGCTCCCACTCAAGGCTCTATTGAGTGGGGGGGGGGGGGAAAAGCAACATTCTGCATGCACTTCCTCATTAGTAGCCTGGCCCCCCCCGCGAGACAAAAATACCTCTTCTTTACTGTTCTGTAAGACTTTTAATTGATGTTGATTTAAACAGGGGAGTGCTAGGCTTTCTACAAGGTCTAATGCAAACACTGTTAAAGACATGTGAACTCAAGGGTCTCTCAGTCTGGTCCCTGTAGGCTGGGCTTTCAGTGGACATCCTCTTCCTAAAAGTCTAAATCCTAATGTTTGTAGTAAATATATGATATAAAATGTATTTTATATAATTTAAATGTAGTTAATCTAATAATAAATGCATACATGAGCGCTTGATCGCTTCCGGTCATTTTCTAAGCTCTCCTCCAATACACTGTATAGTTACAGTTTCACGCAAAATAGGACAGTTTAGCAATTAGTAATTTACAGATAACAATTGTCAAATAGAAGTAGTATTTCCCGAACCTTATCTAGGCTGTGTCTACAACACAATTGAACCCTCTGTTCTAGTGAGCATCCTCACAATAGCCACAGGTCATTGGCCTAATTAGTTTATGTTGACGTTTTATTAGGGAACACACACACACACACACACACACACAAGTAAGATATGCATTCTCACTTACACAAAGAAAGGAAAGGACAGTGGGAAAACGCAGGACACAAAAAAAGAGACCCCACAGGCACCAGGCCCTTAAGCACTAACCCAAAGCACACAAAGCATTCCCATTGCTCTGCCTTTTATGTTGTTGTTGTTGAGTGCCATTCACGCTGTTCTCTCCCTCTCTCTTGGCCTTGGATGCCGAATGCGCTGTTGAAAAACGGCCTCGGAGGATTGAACTGTGCTGAATGAGACGCGGTGCCGATAGCACACAGCTCACGTAAGTGAGCGAGGGCCGGGGAGGATTGCGGCGTGAGCCTTCCCTTTATCCCCGAGTCAATGGCTCAGAGAAAAGGATGATTAGTTTGCCCATTGTCAAAGTGCTGCCGTGTCTTCGGTTACGGGAGAGATAAAAGCCCCTGGCTCACGTCGAGGACAGCATACATTGTCACGCAAATGGAAAAAAACAAAACCAACCGCCGCAACTTAGCGAAAGGGCCAGACATCGAGTGGCACTGAGGAATGCCTGTTAAGATGCCTCTTTGTGTGTGTGTGTGTGTGTGTGTGTGTGTGTGTGTGTTTGTGTTAAAACAAACCAGACTCCTAGACAGTCATAATGATGCCCCTGTATAATTGAATACTGTAACCTCTTCCCCCCAGAGACAAAAGGTGCTTTGAGGAGAGCATGGACCCGGTAATGAGACCCCGATGAAAAGCACATCCCAAAGGGGGATCATCCTGGACCACTTCCCATGAGCCAACTGTCCCTGGGAGCAGGACCCGGGACGTTGGGGAGGAGGGGGGGGGGAGAGCGGAGGGGGTGAAGAGAAGGCTGGGAGTATCATACAGACGGGGGGGGTCCCAGGGGGTACAGGAACCCGCGGGATTAGGTGCGGCGGGAGCTCTCTCAAGGAGAACAGCGGATCGGACCGGCCGACATCCAGGTTGTTTGCGGGTGACGGCTTTGCCAAGGAGTGTCGTCTGAGGTATGCAGGCTATGCGATGTGGATCAGCGGCTGTAAAATCCCATCAAAGAGCTGCTCCCCGCTCTCAGTGGTGTGAAGCTAAGCCCAGCCGCAAGGAGATGAGCTGCTGGCGGTCCCACAGTATGTATACGCTCCACGGAGCTCGGCCTCTCCTGCTTCCAGTGCACCGAGTGACTTGCGGATAACAGGGAAGCAATGGGCACATTGTACCTGGTTCTGCCTTCCTCTCTCTCAGAATCTGTCTACTGAAGGGCCTGTGACTCTCTTGAGTTCTTGGTGGTGGTTTGCGGGGGTTCTTAGAATGTGGATGTTGCCAAAGGAACCCCGGTGGACGTCTTGAACTATGGACCATAGTGCAGTACTAACTTACCAACTTACCACAAATCAGAGTTTAGATTCATATCTGACTTGATGGAGCCACAGTTAAACATGTGGAGGACCACTGGACTTTTGAAGCAGTTCTACCCTTCTGATAGCACTGAGACACACCAGCAAATCCATTTCAGCACCTATCTTAAAGCCTGATGGGAACCCAACCTGTGCCTGACCAACAAAACACCTTTTAGACTTTAAGATACTTAAATGTCAATTAAAGGTGCGGTAAGTCACCAAGAAGTGGGGAGAAATAAACTCATGAATATGCAAAAATGAATATGGTGTTTGTCAAAATATGTTTTGAAAATGTGACCTCCCATAGCGCTGACGGGTCAGACAGCTTACCTTTAGCTTACTAGTTTTTTTTAACAAAAAAAGACATTTAAAAAAGGAGAATGTTCTGATGACTCTCACTGGGTCTTCTCCTGAAGCCATAGGGAGACAGATGCAGTACAAGGCCGCTGACTGATAACATCTGCCAGTTTGGTGGGACCAGGCCCTGTGTGACCTTTTGACCCTGCTTTCAAGACCACCCCATGTGGAGCTGTGGCCCAGTGGTGGGGATGTTTGAAAGCCATCCTTCCGCCGGCCGTATCGGGTATCAAGCTCCCTTTATGCAAACTGCAGAGACACATTGTCCTCCAGTGTCTCAAACGCATCTCTTTTGTTTTAGTATAATATTGGACCCCAATCACTGTAGGTATATATATTTTTTTATAGTATTGTGTTTTAGAAATTCATACTGCGTGAGGGTATTGTACTTGTGGCCAATGGCAAATCCAAATCCTGAATCTTGAATCATGAATATATATATATTTTTTTACAATGAATCACTTTTGTGAAAAGCAAGAGAAGAACAAGACAATGAAAAGCGCTATACTTACGATAGAGACAACCAGCTTCTCCGTTGAGCTGAGACCATCCGGGGCAACACTTGTAGACCGTCTGATAGTCCTGTCTGTACACTTGTCTATAGGCAGTATAGTAGGCTGTCCTGCAGAGTAAATACAACAACAACAAAAAAAAACGAAATTGATCAAACACGTGAAATGGTTTCCAATACCAATGTGGTTTTGTGTGTAAAAAATGTTACTTCAGAGTTACTCGTTTGATTTACTTCACTTGATGCAAACCAGACCATTTAAAATACCTAGTATGTTTACGTTCATGTGTGTGTGTGTGTGTGTGTGTGTGTGTGTGTGTGTGTGTGTGTGTGTGTGTGTGTATGTGTGCGTGTGCGTGTGCGTGTGCGTGTGTGTGTGTGTGTGCGTGCGCGCGCGCGCGTGTGTGTGTATGTGTGCGTGCGTGTGCGTGTGTGTGCGTGTGTGTGTAAGAGAGCTTGTGTCTACCTGGTTGTTTATAGATTACAATTAACTTTTTTCAGGCGCCTTTTAAGTGGAAACCAGCCGACTTCAGCGATTTGAGGAAAAATAACCACAAGTTTTGATAATTGATAAGTAAATAAGTAAGTCTCCCCGTCCCCCCGTCCCCCACTCTCCACCCCCCCCCCCCCCCAAAGGAAAAACACACAACTCTCTTGATGGAACAAACAGCCGATAATCACCTGAACATTTTCCCAGTCTTTTAAGTCACTCTTTCAAAGCATGAGGCGGGGGGGAGGGGGGGGGGCGGGGGGCGGGGGCGGGGGGGGCGGGGCGGGGGGGGAAGCTATCCGTCGCTCCGGCGGCATCTATCCCTGTACTTTAGAACCCCTCTCTCTCTCTCTCTCTCTCTCTCTCTCTCTCTCTCTCTCTCTCTCTCTCTCTCTCTCTCTCTCTCTCTCTCTCTCTCTCTCTCTCTCCCTCCACCGTCATTACACCTTGTGAAAAAAAAGTTTGTCTTCGGCGAACTAATTGTGGCCCTTGGCCGTCTTCAAAGGGCCCCTGGCGTGACTTCGAAACACTGCAGAACCACAGAGAAAGCGAGCAAGAGCATGAGAAAAAGGAGGATATTCAAGTGTGTGTGTGTACGTGTGGGTGTGTGAGTGTGTGTGTGTGTGTGTGTGTGTGTGTGCATGTGCGTGTGCATGTGTGTGCGTGTGTGTGTGTCCGTGTGCATGGTGTGTGTGTGTGTGCATGTGCGTGTGCATGTGTGTGTATGCGTGTGTGTGTGTGTGTGTGTGTGTGTGTGTGTGTGCGTGTGCGTGTATGCGTGTGCGTGTGTGTGCGTGTGCGTGTATGCGTGTGCGTGTGTGTGTGTGTGCGTATGCGTGTGCGTGTGTGTGCGTGTGCGTGTATGCGTGTGCGTGTGTGTGTGTAGGGGGTTGGGGGGGCGGGGGTGTAGTAGTCATCCTAATCTCACAGCTCCCTATACAGCCTACGGTCGTGCTGTCCCTGGCGCTACAAGGCTCTATGGGCCCTGAAGACGCCTTATGCGATGAACAGCATGTAACCACAGTCCAAATGGGACCACACCTCGCACTTACACGGTAAACAAGCCCCGTGATCATAGGACAACGGAGAAGTAATGACGCAACTGGGAACCTGATGAACTGGGAAATTATGAAAGGAGTGATCATGATCAAACGTGTCTTCTTAAGAAGAGGGATAAGCTGTTTTAGGTGGATTCAGTAACCTAGGTGCATGTCATTTCAGACCAGGGGAAATACGAAGACTTTGACTCATATCCGATATGTATCTGTTGTTGCTGCTGCTGCTGCTGCTGCCTTGTAGGAAGGAGAAGAGTGTGAAGTTCATCTAGACGAGAATGCTTTCGTGGAGGAGCGTTTTGACAGCAGTTAAGCCTGGGAGGACATGCAGGCAGGCAGGATGAGGAGGGGGTGGGTGGGGGGGGGGGGGTGGTGGGTGACTCACCTTCTCTCGTAGCCCATGCACCATGCCTGTCCAACGCAGCCTTGCTTCCACACCTTGACCATACGTGTGAAGGCCTGCACACACGGTTGCCTCTGGGCGACCAGCGTCACCTCCCTCTCCACGCACACGTTGGGCCTGGAACCCCAAAAAAAAAGCAAAAAAGTGTCAACAGAAAAATTGGACATATTTGCATTTGAGCGCATGTCAAAAAATGTTTTACTGGTGTACTTTGGCCCCTTAAGGGATTGTTTTGGGAAACCTGATGCCGCCAGGTGAATGTCAAGGCGTTTAAAGAGTACATACAGTATACATACAGTTTGTTTTTACGGTAGTCATAGACGAGACGACTGGTCTGGTACTGGCCTGAACTCTCCTAGGAATCCTTTAAAGGACTTTTTGTTTAAAGGACATTTATTCTAACGTTAAATAAGATGCATCATTCCAAGATGCAAAGCACAATGACAATGCTTTCCAAAATAGAATGACATGATTATTTGATACATGATCATATACATGACAAGTGAAGCAAATACTATAATAGAAAAATACATGGTATACGTGTTGATACAGATGTACTGTACAGAGGTGAACTGGAATATGTCTGTGGGAACATGGATATATATATAAGTAAACACTGGATATATATATAGTGAAGGAACTGTGTTATTCACACCTGTGTCATGAAACTATCCCAGGGAGAACAGAGTTGACAGAGTTGAGCGTTACTCTCTCAACTCCAGGTAAAACAAGGAGTCCCCCGCCCCATTCTTTGTCAAGTGTAAACTGTGTGGTTGAACAGATATTCTGAGGTGCTATACTGATGTCCTCTGACTGTTCCCTGCAGCACAGCAAAGACTTCTCACGACACACTGTTAAAACACTGCAACCCGAGCTACATGCAGTCCTTTTGGTTACTAGTTGCCAAGGACAGACAAAGTGGAGTGTGTCTCTCTTAGCGGCTCTCATCCTTTACACTGAGATCCCCCGGTAAACACTTGGCTGGTCGTTGCCATAGGATTTAAGAACCTGCAGCTGCTAGTACAACACACACTATCTTATTTAACCATTTAGTACGCGGAATCAGTGGCTAACACAACAAAAATAATCATTTAATATAAATTAATTCATGCTTTTTTAAGACAAACGTTACACATTACAGACCGATCTAGCAAACAACGTCTAACTAATTAGACTAAATTGACATAACAGAAATATAAATAGATTCATCCAGAGCATATATTGATCATCGCATACGGTCATCAAATGATGATTGTTTGTTTGTTTGAATCTTTGAAACAACTTCACTTCCAGTGAATCGCGGTGAATATAATGTGCTTCCAGGACCGATAGACACTTCACACACACACACACACACACACGCACACACACACACGCACACACACACACACACACACGCGCACACACACACACACACACTACTCACATGTAGGGTTGGAGATGGTTTGTTGGACCGCCGTACCGGGACGCGATCACCTCGTGAATGATGAAGATAAAGCAGAATGAAAAAAGTCTCTCCATCATTCCGTCTTCTTTTGAACACACTTTAAAAACGAATGTGTGTGTATGGCCTTTAAATGACGTGAGAAGTTCACGCGTGTAAAACAATCATGTTTAAAGCAAGTAACACTTAAGTAGCACCCCCCATTCTCTTTTTTTAAAAATACCAGCAAAGACCCCCCCCCCCCCCCACCCCCCCAAAAAAAATTCTTCCGACTTCAATAGGCTTTTATTTTGAAATACTGTTGCAGCTCCACAGATCTGTTTCAGACGATAGGACAGGCACCTTCCAGTGACGACTCCATTAAATCCAGTGGCACCGCGACGCTCTGACACTGACTCTAACACCGCAGCTTACCTACACGTTTAGTGCAGATGTTGAAACGGGACCTGTGCGTGCGACTTTCGAAGAGGCAGAGAGAGACTATGTCTATTGACTTGGTAATAGGGGAGGATGGTGGGGGGAGGATTGTGGGGGAGGGAGAGAGGATGCACGGGCTAGGATGCCATGATGCATCTATTCAGTTTGGGGATGAAAAATAATAATACTTTTGAAAATACACTTTCCAATACATGTAAACACACAGTGACATTTGTTTTCTATCTAACCCATCCTAGTATAAGGAGCAGTGGGCTTCTATTTTTTTACATACGGTGTAAGGGTCTGGTGCCTTGCTCAAGGGCACCTCGGGCAGTGCCCAGGTTTCAGGGACTTGAACCAGGGACCTTCCGGTTCCCAAGCCAAGTCCGAACAGACTGAGCTACCCTGCCCCCATGTCACTATTGTCATATAGGACTACCATAAACAAGCATTATTTTTGACTTGCGAACAAGTTATTCAGTTCAATTAAATTTTTAACTTTACACTAAAGAAGAAAATATACATAAAATGCCCACGTCATGAGTGAATGTATATATTGTAGATATTGTTGCATATTGTTTGCCAACTTATTGTACTTTTTCCCTTACACTTTTGCCTCAATTATTGTACTTCTACCTGAGCTCTGGCTTGTTAGAAATTAAATGCACTTTTGACTTCTGGTGACGAGTTGTTTCTCTTACCTTCCTTTGTTGAAACACACTACTGTAAGTTGCTTTGGATAAAAGCGTCTGCTAAATGACTGTAATGTAATGTAATGAAATGTACAGTATGACGCAACAATGGAATTACATTTACATTTTGGAGAGAAGCTCAACACCTCAAGCTGAAGTCGGATCAACGCTGACAACATTAGTGTGAAAGACTTTCTAGGAAAAGTGCCGATGCTGCAGCTGACCTCCTAAGTTATAGGGGAAACGGAGAGGGGGAGGGGTCAATATGAAGGTCAAACAGCTGATGGTGGGGTCAAGGGTCATTGGTTCTTAAAACAAAGCATGCGCCGCATTCATTAGACTGTTGTAACGACCTTGTTAAAGTTGTTCTTCTGCTGCATGCCTGGTGCATATAGTTTGTCATGATGCTGTATGATTGACACACTGGAACACACTGGGAATGATGCTATGATTTGGGCGGTATGGTGTCATAGTTTGCCTATGGTGTCGAGATTCTAGATAGACAGTTATACTTTTTTGTAAACCAGAAGTGTAGAAGGAATATGCGCTACACCTCTTTATACTTTCAGACACATTTGACAGCAGTTAAGCTGCTGTAAGCTAATTGTGTGTGTGTGTGTGTGTATATTTATATATATGTGTGTGTATATTTATATATATCATTTTATATAACAAATTGCGTGTGTGTGTGTGTGTGTGTGTGTGTGTGTGTGTGTGTGTGTGTGTGTGTGTGTGTGTGTGTGTGTGTGTGTGTGTGCATATATATATATATATATATATATATATATATATATATATATATATATATATATATATATATACGGATTTCTTTACTTCTTTTATTCTATTCTGTTTTTATCTTATCTTATTTTTATAACTGCTGTCTGTCGTCGGGTATTGCACATAAGATTTTCACTCACTGCTGTAATGTAAACTGTGAAGTGACAATAAACTTGACTTGACTTGACTTGACTTGGACACATAACATCTATTATCTATCGTTTGGTGACATCTTGTGGCTGTAATAGGAACTGCGCTGTGGGGATTATAGCGCGCGTCCTGTGGTAATTTTCTCAACCAATTACCGGTATGTAGAGCGAACTTACTTTGGTGTTCACTTCAAGGAGAGAGACACACTCGTGTCTCATGTCGCAACATGTCTTCTCAAACGAAACGACCAATTTCAATACTCGGGTCGTGGGACTGTGGAATAAAAGTGGACGCAACCAAGAGTTTGGAAATTGTTGAATGTTTTATTTCGCATGGCCATAAAGATGTGGACACAGCCTACATGTACAGTGATGGTCAGGCAGAAACCATCATTGGGGGGATGAATCTCGCTAAAACAGGTGAGTGGCTTTCTACAGGATCTATAGGCTGGCTTGTTTCATACATTTTAAAAACCTTTGGTGCATTGCAATTCTGCTCATAGTCAAGAAATCGAGAAGTAGACAAATAACAATTTGATTTAAGTGGTTAGCCACTGTTAACTGTAAATGTTATATAACCATGCACTTTACTCTAGTTAGATGCCAAATTATTTTCGCTGTACTGTACTTGTGCTGTGCAATGACAATACATGTTCATCTAATCTAATCGAATCTAGTGATCATAGCCACCAAGGCCAACCCCTGGGATGGGAAGACTCTGAGGCCGGAGAGTGTGCGCTCCCAGCTGGACACCTCCCTGAAAAGACTCCAGGCCGACTGCGTGGACCTCTTCTACCTCCACGCCCCGGACCACCAGACCCCCGTCCAGGACACGCTGAGAGCCTGCGACCAACTCCACAAAGAGGTTTGATGACATACCTGCATGCTAACATTCATATAATTGTGTTTTAGTAATTTCCTACTGCGGGAGGGAATTTGGGGAGTAAGCATTCCATTGTTACTTGTTGCAAATCGTGTCTATATAAATCTTGTATCTTGTATTTGCCTGTGGAAAATAAGGGAGATATTCCCTGGCCTATACCCTAACCCTATACCCTATACCCCGTCCCATACAACCGTACACCACAGATTAAAAATAATAAAGTATGTGAAAAGTCACAAAAAAGACACGAAGCTCAAAGTAAAATATGTTTAACAAAATTGTTGTACAAGAAAGACACTTGTGCTTCTTGTTTTAGTCTCTTAAATATAACAGTAATGGTGTTTTTTCAACATCAATGTGTATAGAGTTGTTAATCAAAATGTTCTATTAATATGTGAAACATGGATGGAAAACACTTGTAGGATTGTAATGTTGTGTAACTGCCTTGAGGCAAGACAAGGTGTGCCGTGAAATGCATTGTTATCAGTATTACAATCAATGTGTTTTATGATTCCATGTGCAAGAATATTTGACATATATTTGCAATTACCCAAATTATGACGAGGGGGAATAAATGCACGCAAAAATATACAATACCTAAAACTAATAACAACAAACTAAACTAAACTAAACTAGTATAAACAAAATATAACTAAATGAAATCTGAATGAAATCTAAATGTATAGACAGATGAATTGTACAATTTACAGTATTATTACAGTAATACGTAGGTATATACAATATACAACAATGCGTATAGTGCAAATTGGCAGTAATAAATACTAATACATAATTCCGATGAGTACTGAAAAAGTGACATGTGAAAAGTGAAAAGTGAAAAATGAAATTGAATTTACAGTGCAAAATTACAGTGAAAGGATTTACAGTGTGTTGACTTCAGATCACTGAGTCTCCACTGTCCCTCTCACGACCCGAGGTAGATGAATTATTATTATTTAATTAATTATTTAATATTAATATATTATGTGCTGTACTATGTTGACAGTCTTCTGGGTTATGGGTGTGCAAAATGCGAAAAAGCATTGGCCCCCATCACACAGGACACGTGTTATGTAGCGGAAGACGCTTTTTTTCCAATGGTTTAATATAAACGGCAGTAAAGTGTTGTGCGCGCTGTGCGCCTCGCTTTTTTGGCGCAATCTTTAACCCCGAACGCCTCGAGGTGAAAACCCTTCAAAACAGAAACACGCCTGACATTGTCCAATAAGATGAATTCACAAGCAGCAAGCAGCAAATTAACTTCACCGTTTTACCACGCTTAGACTGACGGCTGATGGTTGCATAGCAACAACAACAAAAAACGCTCCTTTTTTTAACGCAGTGCGCCTTGCGCTTTTCAGCCTGCAAAACGGGTCCTGTGTGTGACACAACAGGTTAAGTCCCGCAAAGGTTGGGAACCACTGGTACAGATTCGTATACAGATACGTTTTAGTTGTGTGTTGCTTTTTGTTTGTCTATTATCAGGGTAAATTCAAGGAGCTTGGCCTTTCAAACTATGCATCGTGGGAAGTGGCTGAAATTGTGTGCATCTGCAGACATAACAACTGGATCGTCCCCACTGTCTATCAGGTAATAATGCTCTCTTACTTAAATTAAAGTGTTTTTAAGTACATTTTGCGACCAGGTGGTTACATGTTTATTAGATTCCAGCAAGTAACAAAATAGGCGAATGAAAACAGGATTGTATCGATGCATGCTGAACCATGCCTTTGTCATTAGGGAATGTACAATGCAACAACAAGACAGGTCGAGAAGGAGCTGCTGCCATGTCTGCGGTCCAACGGCCTCAGATTCTATGCCTATAACTCACTAGCAGGTACTGTGTACTGTACAGCTGCGTCTCTAGTGCTGTCGTTTGATGTTGACTATTGCTTACTTCAAGATTAGTTTGTGTTTCTGTCACAAGGGAGTGTGGTGAGGTTGGACCCAGAACGCAGGCGGAGACCAGAAAAGGGAGAACAGGGGTTTTATTACGGCACAGAACACAATCGATAGTTATCTCCAGGACAGACGAGGGATCTGGGACCGGAAGGTCGAGGTGCATCAAGCCGACAGGTAGCAGGCGTCGGGATAGTTGGGACAGGCGATGGGTCGGGTTACCGGGAAGTCAAGGTGCGTCGAGGTGTGTCGATCGTCTGGACCGACGAGGGGCTGGAACAGCAGACGAGCGGGCTATCTCTCTGATAGTCCATAGCAGGGTGATCAAAAGCCAGGGATGAATGTCACCTGGGGACTGGTAGCGTACCGGTTACACATAGTACGAACGAGCGGCGTTTCTCACTGACGCCGCGGTATAAATAGCCCCCAGGTGAGATCAATGGCAATTAGCCACGGTAATGGTTGGCAGGTGCGTGTGTGCGCGCCTCTAGCGCACGCGGCCTGGCCACGCCCCCTGTCAACCACCGTAACCGTGACAGTTTCAAGATCAGTCTGTCAGTCATGTGCTTACAGATCCCTGCCCCCATCAACAGATTCCAGCTAGTCTGCGATCAGACTTCAGATCATCTTCCTGCTTGTTATATGGGAGGTCAATGTAAATAAAATTAGTAGTTTAATAAGTAGTCTGGTATTAGTGAGCAAAATGCTATGAAATATCTCCTTGCCTGCCTCTGTATGAGACCATTAAGATAGATAGACCACTCCTGGATAAAACCTGATTGGTTTGGGGAATTACATTTGCAATGTTTTTGGGGGGCTTTTACAACTCTATAATCTTACCCACAGCACCTTTTAGCAATAGTGAATAATTGGCTTAATCTCTCCTATCGACCAGGGGGCCTCCTTACCGGAAAGTATCACTACGTAGACTATGAAGATGTTTCCCCACCACCTGGACGATTCTTTGGCAACGACTGGGCAGCAGAATATAGGAACAGGTTGGAGACGAGTCGTATTAGTAGTATAAATCAATTCACTGATGTCTGGCTCGTTCCTTCTAGTTGTATAATGTTGTGCCATCCCTGCACTGCCAAGTAAGCCAGAGGCTCAACGCAAAACTTAAACAAGGTTTTCGTCTCAGATATTGGAAGGAAAACCATTTCCAGGGAATCAGTTTGGTTCAGAAGGCATTGGAAACCGCGTATGGTTCAGAGAAACCCACCATGACGTCTGCCGCGATACGCTGGATGTACCACCACTCCCAGCTCAAGGTAACGTCTCCTTATAGTCCTTATTACTTCAATTATCTTCCTTTATATTTGGCCAGCATGACATAGAGTTGGGTGTGATTGTTTGCGTTCTCTTCGTTCATTCAGGGGGATCTAGGCGACGGCGTCCTCATTGCCATGACCAGCATGGAGCAGCTTCAGCAAAACCTGTCTGCATCAGAGGAAGGCCCCCTGGATGAGAGAGTAGTGGAAGCCTTTAAACAAGCCGCGGACCTCGTCGTCCACGAGTGTCCAGACTACTTCCGTTAAGAACAGTCAATGATGAAATGAGTCAGATGAAACTAAAGAGGATAACTTTTCCGTCTCTTAAACTACAATTACAATGGAACTAACCGGGGTTCATTTTTATACTTCTGAAATACCTCAGATACCATTCTAAAATATATAATTGACCAAATAGTACACGGATCAGCATTGATATTCACATAAATAAATTGAATGTGAAACAACAACGTCAATGTGACACAACAAGTCAAAGGAGCATTACAGCTCTGCAACTCAACTAAACTAAGGTCCAGTGATTTGGGCGTTCGGGGAGGGAGTTACAGAAACGCTCATAGCTTCAACATTGTTTCTAATATGAGCCGAGTGGCTGGAGTTCATTGAACTGGTTCAGCGAGGGGGGGGATCCGTATTGTTACCAATTAACTACTAATTTCTCTTTGTAAAGCCTTAAGCATAATGGAGTGATAAAACGCTGTTTCCAGAGGTGATCAAGTGTTGGTGTGTTTTTCTTTCTGTGTGATGTATACTGGCTGGTATTATTCCATTGGTATGTGCTGTATGATGTACATGTTCAAACTATTATAAGTTGTTCTACTAACCTTTCTTAGCAAAGGGATGTGAAAGAGATCAAATGAAGCAGTGATGATGGCAACTCATGAGGTAATGTGTGTGTGTGTGTTTGTGCATTCATTATTGTCAGCTATGTTTGCTGTTAATGGGAACTCCTTCCACCCGCTAGTCCCATAGTACTTACTATGCTTACTACCATTTGTACTCTTAGGTCGCCATCTACAACTCTT
Source organism: Muraenolepis orangiensis (assembly GCA_027704905.1). Taxonomy (NCBI): domain Eukaryota; kingdom Metazoa; phylum Chordata; class Actinopteri; order Gadiformes; family Muraenolepididae; genus Muraenolepis; species Muraenolepis orangiensis. Next base: position 8,463,168 of record CM051002.1, read on the forward strand.
TCAACCTAAATACTTCAAAACTGTTTCATAGTAATAAACAGAAACACATTTCAATTGGAATCATGTCAACACCACTTCGAGTTTTAAACAGAGAGTCATTTTAGTCAAATTGCATTTTGACTCAACTTTATTGCGGGAGGGAATGAGGAGTTAGCATTCCATTGCACTTGTTGCAAATGTCCAATAAAAACATCTTGATCTTCATACTTTTCATGTCCTAAAAGGTCCTAAAATCCTAAAAGCTTTCAGAACAGTTAACAGTAACAATATGAATAGTTAAAACAGTAACAAGACATAGTTTGACTATGAACAGTTACAAGATGAACGGTGACAATAGTAACAATATATAGTCCTATGACTATGACCAGTAAAAAAAGACAGGCATTGTCCTAATTAACTCTAACATTCAACATTCTAACCGCGTGGACCTCAGTTATTTCATTGTACGTTCAAACGTAACACATCATAGTAATTATGCCCATGCTACGGTGGCCCCTTAAGTACAAATCACAACCACAATAAGAAAACAACTCCAAATCAGAAAACACACACGCCAAATAAAAAACACACCAGTAAGTCTAAACAACACCCACAAGTCGTTTGACTTGACAAGTCAAACACATACCCACAAGTAAAACTCACACCCACAAGTCAAACACACACCCACAAGTCGGAAACACACACACAAGTCGGAAACACACACACACAAGTTGGAAACACACGCACAAGTCGGAAACACACACACAACTCAAAAACACACCCACAAGTCGGAAACACACTAGTGATGTGTCGGTCGCGAACGAGCCGGCTCAAAGAGCCGGCTCTTTTTAGTGAACGACGGGAGCCGGCTCGCACCCGCGAACGAGCCGTTATTTATTTTTTTACGGGTGCTCCGCGTACATGCAGTGACTGAATGTCACTGTCATGACTGCATGTCATGCTGTGCATCACGTGAGGATAGATAAGGAGGAGGGGCGGCGTGTGCTCAGTGCTGATAGCTGAACAGAGGGAGGGGTGACACGTCACACAGGGAAGTGTCAGTTTGCGTCGCGCAAATAAGATGAGTGAAAGTAGGAAAAGAAGCAGCATTTGGCTGCATTTTAACAATTGTGCAAACACAAAGGCAGAATGCAGAATTTGCAACATGAAGTTCTCATATAGAACAGGGTCCACAAACCACCTCCACAGGCACTTGAGAACTGAGCATCCAACAGTTCAGTTGGAAGAAAAAAGGCAGACTGCCTGCTTCTGCCAGTGTGTCTACTCCACCTGTTGCTGCTGCAGCTACAGGATCTACCCCCCATGCGTCAGGTACCCAAACACCAACAGCTACACAGACCTCAATAAGCCAATTTATATCAAAGGCAATGAATGACCCCAGCTAGACAGAACATAGTGGATGAAGAATTGGCCAAAATGATTGCAAGTGATTTCCAACCATTTTCCATTGTGGAGGACAAGGGATTCCGAAGCTTCACACATGCTCTCAATCCAATGTATGTTTTAAAACAGGGCAGATAATAACAGAGAGAAGAAACCGGATCAACCCTCTAAGCTGAGGCACTTCCTCTTCCTCAATGCCAATCTGCCCTGAAAAGAAGAAGAAAAGGTTACAGTTTGATAGTTGACTGTGGTAAGTTCATTAGAGACTGTTTTATACTGCTGTTTTGCACATTACAATACATTTATTTTTATTATGTTTTTTTATGATAGAGACTGTTATTTGCTGCTGTTTTTAGCATTGCAATATATTTATTTTCATTATGTTATTTATTTATTTATTATATTTATTTTATTCTATAGTTTATACTGAAATAGAGCCCTGCTGTTTTGTTAGGGCTTTTTGTTTAAATAAAAATGTCAAATATACAAAAATACAGTAGCTGTCCTTTTTTTAAATGTCTACGCTTAAGTTGTTCTAGGTGTTGCTATCTGCTGTGTGTAGCGTGGTTCTACAAGCAGGTCAGTGCATTCATTGGGTGGTATCAGAGAGGTACAAGGGTCTGGAAATGCAATGAAAACAATTGGCCACAGCAAATCATTTATATTAAAATTAAAATTTGTACTTTTGAATACTTCAGTACAAAGGATGTATTGAATAATTTAAGTGATATATGTGTACACATATAAATAATTAGTCAAAATAGGGCTAAATTTGATTGAATTATAAAAGGTATATGTGGTAAAATAGAAGAGCCGTTTGGGAGCCGAAAGAGCCGGCTCTTCTTGGTGAGCCGAGCCAAATGAGCCGGCTCACTCAAAAGAGCCGGAATTCCCATCACTAAAACACATCCACAAGTCACAAACACTTCCCAGGTCAGAAACAACAATGACATTAACTTCAAACCGGAAAAGGTAGTTCTATACAAGATTCAAGATTTGTATTGGCCATTTGTAACAAGTACATAGGAATGCTTACTACCCATTCCCTCCCGCAGTATAAATCTAAAAAACACCATAAAAATAAAAATAATATGTACAATAAAATAAACCAAAAAGGAGCCGCAAAGTGACTTAATCTTAACTTAACTTATGTCATGTCGACGCTGATTTGACAAGCTTAAATTGAAGATGAATGCAAATATTTTTGATGTGGTCAATCACCGACAACGTCAACAGGTGATTAGAATGAGCAGAATGTGTTTCTGCTGATTGTGGAAAATAAATAGTTGAAACAACGCAGAGCAACTGTTGCAGTGGTTGTGGCAAAGGGCTTCGTTCACGTTGAACCAACAGATCCTCTTCAGGTAACTAGTGATGCTTATTGCTAGTTGTTGGTAGCCGAGCAAGCTCTAAAGCTCTTGTGCTGTATTAGTTTATTATTTATTTAATATGAAATATTTGGTTTTAATATGAAAACAAATATTGCTTTGATATTACTTTTCAAAGCAACGAGCCAACTAGCAGTTCCAAAGAGGACAAATAGTCGGGGCCTGAATTGCAGGTGCAGAATACATTTAGGTAAAATTGTTAGCAATTGCATAAATGTTTTTGATAGTTCATTTCTTAATGACCATTTGTCACATGATTACTGTTCCTAATATATTCAAATATGGAGTTGCATGTTTTGTTTATGACACTCGGGTGAAGAGAGGGGCAGAGCTGTCAACCGATCACCATCTGGTGGTGAGTTGGGTAAGATGGCGGGGGGAAGCCTCAGGACAGACCTGGTAAGCCCAAACGTGTAGTGCGGGTGAACAGGGAACGTCTGGTGGATGCCCCATGTCCGGGAGACCTTCAACTCCCACCTCTGGCATCAATGTGGAGGCTGGGGACATTGAACCAGAGTGATCATTGTTCAGAGCTTCTATTGCTGAACAACCTAGATGAGATTGATGGTTCAATGGCTGATGGTTGAGAGCTGTGACCTCAAGGTCATTGGTGCCTCAAAGGGCGGCAACCCTCGGATTTCGTGGTGGACACAGGTGGTCAGGTGAGCCGTCTGACTGAAGAAGGAGGCCTTCCGGGCTATGTTTGCCCGTCAGACTCCGTTGCGAGGTATCGACAGGCCAAGAGGACCGCAGCCTCAGCCGTAGCGGAGGCAAAGCAGCGGGTTTGGGAGGAATATGGAGAGGCCATGGAGAAGGACTTTCAGTCGGCACCAAAGTGGTTCTGGCCAACAAGCGCCTTAGGAGGCGGAAGCGTGGATCCTTCAAAGCTGTGTACAGTAAGGGTGGGACATTGCTGACCTCAACTTAGGAGGTGATAGGTCGGTGAAAGTAGCACTTTCAGGAACTCCTTAACCCAACTAACCCACCCTCTACGGTAGAGGCAGAGCTGGAGGATGGAGGACGGCAAACATCAATCTCCCTGCGGTCACTGCGGTAGTCAAACATCTCCACAGTGGCAAAGCCCGGGGGTTGATGAGATCCGTCCAGAAATGCTAAAGGCTCTGGGTAAAAAATAAATTGATATTACAATCCATCCCCTCACCGGTCCGAGACACAAACACCCACTTACGATACACAGGTCTCTAGCACTGATAACTGGGGGGATCAAAACTGTGCCAAAATACCCCTGTGTAATGACCACTTTGGTCTTTCCACAGTGTGCTAAATTTGCGGTATTTGAATACTTGCTATTTACACATATATTAAACAATATTTATCTTATCATTTATCATTTCGTTCAGGTTATCGCTGGTTACAATTTGGTTATGAAACTCATTTAATGCACTACTGATTAAACAAACATTTTTCAGCCATGTTCATCTTAGATACAGTTGTATTATTTACCTTCTATTCAGAATGTTTTTCCTAGTAGGCTACACCATGTCACTGTAGTCGTGTGAGGTTTTTGATAGTTGCAAAAGCCATTTAATTCATGTCATCAACTATTTGACGTCATTGCCCAGTATTCTGAAATGCTATTCATTGTATAGAACTGTAGACCGTGTAGACTGTATACTACACCATGACTGTTGTCTTGTGATATTTTGATTGTAAAGCTATTTTCTTTATGCTTTTATTTAAGTTTTATTTAACATGTTTCTAAAGCCTCGGGTTTATCGTAAGAGAGAAGTGGGGCAGACAAGAGGATCAAAAGAGGAATTGGGGTGTACCAGGAATGTTTTGCTTTTAATGAGTTCAATCTATTTAGATTATTTCTAATTAGTTATTTTTTTACTTTAAGCACCTTAAGTATGAATCAAAATGCCTTCTTGAATGTTTTTAAGTAAGGATTTACTATCACCCTATCAAATCGTGGCACTGGGGACCGTCCTTGATTTTTTACATGAAGGGTGGCCACCCTACTGGGGTAGGGTCCGTTGGTTCAACGGTCCCTCTTCAGTAGGGTGGCCACCCTACTGGGGTAGGGTCCGTTGGTTCAACGTGAACGAAGCCCTTTGCCACAACCACTGCAACAGTTGCGTGGTTTCAATGATTCATTTGCCCCAATGAGAGCAACACATTCTACGCTATTTTTTATTCACCTGTCCGTTGACGTTGACGTTGTGCAACCACATAAGAAATACTTTCGTTCATCTTAAAGTGACGAATAGTGCGTCCAATCAGCGTTGACATGATAGACGTCATACTTTCTCAATTTAGCTTGTTTCGGCTTAGCGTGGCTTGGCGATGTGGACTGACTAAAATATTGATCCATATTTAGCTCGCCAGCTAGCGGGATGGCTAATAAGCCGAGCTACGCAGCAGAAACAGTTTGTTGCCAGTGCAGTAGGAGATTCATGATTGATGTAATGCGTCATAATCTAAAATCTAAAAGAAAGCTAACATGGGTGGGAGTAATTAACACAAATGTTGCCCGTCTCTAGATATGCATCTTTTTAAAGATACAGTGCAATTTTATAATATAAAAATATTTACATTTTTTTACAAATTATTTCCTGGACCCCCTGACTATGGGTCACAAACCCCAATATAACCACTGCAGAAGAGGACATTAGGCCCTCATGCTACCCCAACATGGAGTCTGTTTCTGACAGTTTGGTCAGAAACATGAACAAGGGCCCTTGCAGATCCCAGTCCTGCTACTAGGTTGTTGCCCTTCTCCGAACCCTGTCCAGCTCTCCTTGTGTAACGGCCCATCCCCTGAGACAGTGCAGGGAGACACAGCAAACCTTCTTGCGACAGAACGTATAGATGTGCCATCCTGGAGGAGCAGGACTACCTGGGCAACCTGAATGGGCTGCAGGCCTACTAGCAAAATGCAAAACTAGAAAAATCTGCCCGGAAGGATAAGTTGAGAGAAATGGTCTGTGGCCACCACCTGCAAAACCATTTGCTTTTCGCGGGGTTTCTTGCTGCTGCCTCCCCTGTCCACCTGTTCCTAAATGGACAGTGTGGTGGGAATTATCTGATACACGTCCAGTGGTCTAACTCTGAAAACAGTTTAAGAATAAAGCCATCCAAAACTAAATAAGTCTGACTATCGTATTTATTACAATCACACAATCAATCAATAGGTTGGGCGCCCAGTCCGAGAGTTTTGTCCACACGGCGTGTAGAGAGAAGTCCAACGCACTTACAAGAGCAGCCCCCTCTTCAACTGTTTCTCCGCAAACAGGCGTCACGTACACAATTGATAACAACAGCTCACTGACGCGGGCCATGGCCCATCTCCATCCTTATCAGTATGGGAATGGCCAGGGTTCTCAGAGGGCGAGCTGGAGCACAGGGAGTATGGGTTGGTAGCAGTAAACACCTCAACCTTGAGAGAGCCCAAATACAGTTGCAAGAAAAAGTATGTGAACCCTTTGGAATTACCTGGATTTCTGCATAAATTGGTCATAAAATGTGTTCTGATCTTCATCTAAGTCACAACAATATACATCTGCTTAAAGTAATACCACACAAACAATTATATGTTTTCATGTTTTTATTGAACAAGCCATGTAAACATTCACAGTGCAGGGTGGAAAAAGTATGTGAACCCCTATGCTAATGACTTCTCCAAGAGCTAGTTGGAGTCAGGAGTCAGCCAACCTGGAGTCCAATCAATGAGACGAGATTGGAGGTGTTGGTTAAAGCTGCCCTGCCCTATAAAAAACACACACCAGTTTTGAGTTTGCTATTCTCAAGAAGCATTGCCTGATGTGAACCATGCCTCGCACAAAAAAGCTCTTAGAAGACCTAAGATTAAGAATTGTTGACATGCATAAAGCTGGAAAGGGTTACAAAAGTATCTCTAAAACCTTGATGTTCATCAGTCCACAGTAAGACAAATTGTCTATAAATGGAGAAAGTTCAGCACTGTTGCTACTCTCCCTAGGAGTGGCCGTCCTGTAAAGATGACAAGAGCACAGCGCAGAATGCTCAATGAGGTGGAGAAGAATCCTAGAGTGTCAGCTAAAGACTTACTTACTAAATCTCTGGCACATGCTAACATCTCTGTTGACGAATCTACAATATGTAAAACACTGAACAAGAATGGAGTTCATGGGAGGACACCACGGAGGAAGCCACTGCTGTCCAAAAAAAACATTGCTGCACGTTTGAAGTTTGCAAAAGAGCACCTGGATGTTCCATAGCACTACTGGCAAAACATTCTGTGGACAGATTAAACCAAAGTTGAGTTGTTTGGAAGGAACACAGAACACTATGTGTGGAGAAAAAAAGGCACAGCACAGCAACATGAAAACCTCATCCCAACTGTGAAGTATGGTGGAGGGGGCATCATGGTTTGGAGCTGCTTTGCTGCCTCAGGGCCTGGACAGATTGCTATCATCGACGGAAAAATGAATTCCCAAGTTTACCAAGACATTTTGCAGGAGAACTTAAGGCCATTTGTCCACCAATTAACGCTCAACAGAAGATGGGTGATGCAACAGGACAATGACCCAAAGCACAGAAGTAAATCAACAACAGCATGGCTTCAACAGAAGAAAATACACCTTCTGGAGTGGCCCAGTCAATAGGGTTGGGAACCGAAACTCGGTTCCAAATGAGAACCGATAACAAAATGCCGGGTACCGGGTACCCATAAAAAATATATAATTTTGGTTCTGCTTAACGGTTCCTAAACACGGTAGACTAACCCTTTAGTATTGCAAAGAAACCTACATGTCTGCACGGACTTAGGCTACGTAGCCATCTGAAAGGACCTGTATAGTAACGTGACTACGTCATGCATCAACGGGACTGCAGCGTGGGATTTGTTTATGTTTAGATACCAGCGTGCACGGCTCACGTCACTAAAGATGGACCGCGGTAAACGCTCTAAAGTGTGGCTTCACTACACCAAAGAAGAAAACTCCAAGGCACAGTGCAATACATGTGGAAAATGTATAAGTTGTAAGTCAGGTTGCACCTCAAATTTAAGTAAACATTTGAGACAGCACGGCATCCAAATCAAAGAATGTAGCGTCTTTGATGGCTTGCGGTCTCCGAGCCCGAGTATGGCATCAACAGCCAGCAGTAGTAGCACCCGATGGCATGTCCAGTATAGGCCTATATCACGTTAGATTTGAAAGCCGGAAGTACCCGTTAAAAATCGCTGAAGCAGTGTATCCCAAGTTCCGGTTAATGCATTCACCTTGGCATTCACCATGGCGGACAGTTATCGCTGGACAACATCGCTGCATAACCTTCCAAAAGTCGGTCAAGACGATGTGGTTCAACTAGTGAATGAACACACACAAGTCTAAATCCGAATCATACAATTCCCAACAAGGTGATGGTTCCTTCCAAGGTGATGGTTAACCATCACCTTATCGTGGTGGAGAGGTTTGGGTGTCCCTGTGAACCTGAGAGCTGTGTTGTCTGGAGCCTAGTGCTCCTGGTAGGGTCTCCCATGGCAGATTGGTCTCAGGGGAGGGGCCAGACTAAGAATCGTTCAAAGACTTCAATGGACAAACAAACAAGAAGTGAGGATACCCTGCCCAGAGGAAGCCCGGGGCCCCTTTCCTGAGCCAGGCCTGGAAAGAGGGCCCGTAAGCGAGCGCCTGGTGGCCGGGTTAGCCACGGAGCCCAGTCGGGCATAGCCCGAAAAAGCAACGTGGCCACTTCTCCTTCCCGCGGACCCACCACCTACGGGAAGAACTGCTGGAGTCGGGTGCACTGCCAGTTAGGAGGCAGTGAAGGCAGGGGGCATCGACGGACCAAACCCAGCCAACAGAGACTGGCTTTGGGGACGTGGAATGTCACCTCTCTGGGGGGGAAGGAGCCTGAGCTTGTGCGGGAGGTGGAGCGCTACCAATTAGATCTGGTGGGGCTTACCTCTACGCACAGCACTGGCTCTGGAACTAAACTCCTGGATAGGGGTTGGACTCTTTCCTTCTCTGGAGTTGCTCAGGGAGGCGCCGGGCGGGTGTGGGGATACTCACAAGTCCCCGGCTGAGTGCCGCTTTGTTGGAGTTTACCCCGGTGGACGAGAGGGTCGCCTCCCTACGCCTTAGGGTCACGGGAGGGAAAACTCTGACTGTTGTTTGTGCCTATGCACCAAACAACAGTTCGGAATATCCCGCCTTCTTGCACACCCTGGATGGAGTCCTGCATGGGGGTCCTGAAGGGGACTCTATAGTCCTCCTGGGAGACTTCAACGCACACGTGGGTAATGATGGGGAAACTTGGAGGGGCGTGTTGGGGATGAACGGCCTACCTGATCTGAACCGGAGTGGGGTTTTGTTATTGGATTTCTGTGCTAGTCATGGATTGGCCATAACAAACACCATGTTCAAACATAAGGATGCTCATAAGTGTACATGGTACCAGAGTACCTTAGGCCGAAGGTCAATGATCTATTTTGTTATCGTATCATCTGGCCTGAGGCCGCATGTTTTGGACACTCGGGTGAAGAGAGGGGCAGAGCTGTCAACCGATCACCGGTGGTGAGTTGGGTAAGATTGCGGGGGAAGCCTCTGGACAGACCAGGTAAGCCCAAACGTGTAGTGCGGGTGAACTGGGAACGTCTGGTGGATGCCCCTGTCCGGGAGACCTTCAGCTCCCACCTCCGGCAGAATTTTTCGGCATCTCTGTGGAGGCTGGGGGCATTGAGCCAGAGTGGTCATTGTTCAAAGCTTCTATTGCTGAAGCTGCGGTTGAGAGCTGTGGCCTCAAGGTCATTGGTGCCTCAAGGGGCGGCAACCCTCGGACTTCGTGGTGGACACAGGTGGTCAGGGAAGCCGTCCGGCTGAAGAAGGAGGCCTTCCGGGCTATGTTAGCCTGTGAGACTCCGGACTCAGTTGCGAGGTATCGACAGGCCAAGAGGACGGCAGCCTCGGCTGTAGCAGAGGCAAAGCAGCGGGTGTGGGAGGAATTCGGAGAAGCCATGGAGAAGGACTTTCAGTCGGCACCAAAGCGTTTCTGGCAAACAATCCGGCGCCTCAGGAGGGGGAAGCGTGGATCCATCCAAGCTGTGTACAGTAAGGGTGGGACATTGCTGACCTCAACTGAGGAGGTGATCGGGCGGTGGAAAGAACACTTTGAGGAACTTCTTAACCCAACTACACCCTCAACGATATATATCGTATATCGCAATGCAGCCTAAAAATACCGGGTTTTGTCCGTATCGCCCAGCCCTACTTGGGACCAGTGCTTTTAATCACACACTTACCTGACATTATGTGGCTCTATTCGGATGAGAGATGGAGTGTGTGTGGGGGTCAGGACCAGTGCTTTTAATCACACACATACCCGACATTATGTGGCTCTATTCGGATGAGAGATGGAGTGTATGTGGGGGTCAGGACCAGTGCTTTTAATCATACACATACCCGACATTATTAGCCTATTCCGCCCACTTTTCGAGACGTATATGCTCTCCTTGTCAAAGTGCAAACTGCAGACATACGCGCTACCCCTGATAACATGAAACGAGGGACCTTCATCCTCCTTATCAGCCTCACACAAGACTTGCGGAGGAGTTTGTCTTTGGGGAAATCGTGTAAACTGAGGTAGGTCTTTGTTTAGACGTTGAGCAGCCGGTACACTACAATAACAGAGAGGAGAGGAGGCGGCCACAGTTTGTCACGTATCTGGGGTAACTACCGGAAGTAAGAGTACACTGCTCTGCGATTTTTAAGGCTCCGGAAGCAGGAAGTGTGATATAGGCCTATTGCCTGGTACAACTAGCCGCGACACACCGTTCTGTTGTAAAAGGACTGCATCCGTTCTCGGTTGTGGAATCTTCGTCATTTAGGTATGCAAGGTTAAAAAACAAATTGTCGGAAAAAAAATACTATTAGTAAATACTATTTAGTTTGTACATTTTTCAGTTATTGCTTAAAAGATTAAAACAATTATTGTTATCTAAAC
>CM051002.1:8478882-8533882 GCA_027704905.1 Muraenolepis orangiensis
GAACTCTTTGGAATTACCTGGATTTCTGCACAAATTGGTCATAAAATGTGTTCCAATCTTCATCTAAGTCACAACAATAGACAGTCTGCTTAAACTAATACCAAACAAACTATGTTTTTATTGAACACACCATGTAAACATTCAGTGCAGGGTGGAAAAAGTATGTGAACCCCTATGCTAATGACTTCTCCAAGAGCTAATTGGAGTCAGGAGTCAGCCAACCTGGAGTCCAATCAATGAGATGAGATTGGAGGTGTTGGTTAAAGCTGCCCTGCCCTATAAAAAGCACACACCAGTTTTGAGTTTGCTATTCTCAAGACGCATTGCCTGATGTGAACCATGCCTCGCACAAAAGAGCTCTCAGAAGACCTAAGATTAAGAATTGTTGACATGCATAAAGCTGGAAAGGGTTACAAAAGTATCTCTAAAAGCCTTGATGTTCATCAGTCCACGGTAAGACAAATAGTCTATAAATGGAGAAAGTTCAGCACTGTTGCTACTCTCCCTAGGAGTGGCCGTCCTGTAAAGATGACTGCAAGAGCACAGTGCAGAATGCTCAATGAGGTTTGCAAAAGAGCACCTGGATGTTCCACAGCACTACTGGCAAAACATTCTGTGGACAGATGAAACCAAAGTTGAGTTGTTTGGAAGGAACACACAACACTGTGTGGAGGAAAAAAAGGCACAGCACACCAACATGAAAACCTCATCCCAACTGTGAAGTATGGTGGAGGGGCATCATGGTTTGGGGCTGCTTTGCTACAGATTGCTATCATCGACGGAAAAATGAATTCCCAAGTTTACCAATACATTTAGCAGGAGAACTTAAGGCCATCTGTCCACCAATTGATGCTCAACAGAAGATGGGTGCTGCAACAGGACAATGACCCAAAGCACAGAAGTAAATCAACAGAACATGCATGTTGCAATCAACAGCATGGCTTCAACAGAAGAAAATACACCTTCTGGAGTGGCCCAGTCGGAGTCCTGACCTCAACCCGATTGAGATGCTATGGCTTGACCTCAAGAGAGCGATTCACACCAGACATCCCAAGAATATTGCTGAACTGAAAGTTTTGTAAAGAGGAATGGTCCAAAATTCCTCCTGACCGTTGTGCAGGTCTGATCTGCAACTACAGGAAACAAAGTTTGGTTGAGGTTATTGCTGCCAAAGGAGGGTCAACCAGTTATTAAATCCAAGGGTTCATACTTTTCCCACCCTGCACTGTGAATGTTTACATGGTGTGTTCAATAAAAACATTTTGTGTTGTATTAGTTTAAGCAGACTGTCTATTGTTGTGACTTAGATGAAGGTCAGAACACATTTTATGAACAATTTATGCAGAAATCCAGGTAATTCCAAGGGGTTTTCTTGCAACTGTATGTATTATGTGGTGCCATCTCTGCACTACCAGAGATAGCACATGTAAGCCAGAGGCCCAACAAAACTTTTTTTTTGCCTCAGATATTGGAAGGAAAACCATTTCCAGGGAATCAGTTTGGTTCAGAAGGCATTGGAGACCGCGTATGGCTCAGAGAAACCCACCATGACGTCTGCCGCTATACGCTGGATGTACCACCACTCCCAGCTCAAGGTAACGTCTCCTTAGTCGCCAGGGATGTAGAATGTCTGGCACCAGAATATAGAATTACACCAGCCTATGCTTCCAGTAGATTACTCAAATTTCAGGCTTGCAAGTATTGACCGAATGAAATGGCTTGAATTGGGTGTGATCGTTTGTTCATTCAGGGGGATCTAGGCGACGGCGTCATCATTGGCATGTCCAGCATGGAGCAGCTTCAGCAAAACCTGTCTGCAGCAGAGGAAGGCCCCCTGGATGAGAGAGTAGTGGAAGCCTTTAAACAAGCCGCGGACCTTGTGGTCCACGAGTGTCCAAACTACTTCCGTTAGTTAAACATTTACCTTGGTTAATGATTTTAAGCTTAATCAAATTCTGATTTAACAGCCTAGGCACTTGACTAATTAAAAACAAATTTAAAAAAAATTGGAGTTCATTGTTATGGACACTTTATTAGAAAAGGACGATGTAGCAAGTACTTCGAAAGCATTTATTTTAAACAGACAGACTAGTTTTGAAAAACAGGCACAAGTCAATGTACTTTTTGGCTAATAAATTTCAGAAGAGTTAATTTGCTGGGCAGGTGCTAAAGATAAATTAGCACGTTGCCAGTCTCTTAAACTACAATTCAACTAAGCAACCTCACTTTCATACTTCCCATTCTGAAATATAATTGACCAAAAAGTACATGGATCAGCATTGATATTCACATACATTTAATGTGAAAGGGCATCAATGTGACACAATAAGTCAAAGGACCATTACAGCTCCACAACTCATTGGTCATTAAACTACAGTCCAGTTCAAATACAATTTACAGAGTTGGGCTGAGTTGAGGAGATACGGAAGCTTCATAGCTTCAATGGTTTTCCAAAATGGGCCGATGTGTCCGAGTTCATTGAACAAAACTCAGCTGTTTTCTGAACAAATTACTTAAAATCAGGTGTAAAAAGTCCTGTTTCACTATGCTTTATCTTCGATGGACTCTTCCTCCTCATCCGCAAAGATTTCGAATTCTCCTGCTTCGGCATTCCACATGCACTTGATCTGAACTTTGAATTCGGCCATCTCATAGCCAAATAATTTCTATGGAGAGGGAAAGAAACGGTTAGGTATCCGAATCCTATTTCAATGTCTTAGTAAGTTAAAACTACAACGGTTCAGAACGTACCAGAATACGAGCTTGTCCAGCAGTCAAAATGTCCCCCTCCTTACAAACTTGGTGCTCCCTCAGTAACGTCACCACTCCTAGGAGGTAAAGATGGAATTGCAAGTTAAAAATACTTAGACAATAAGAGACTATTATAAAAATAAAAAAATAAATTATATTAACTAAAAATAAATAGCCATAATAAATGCAAACATGGGACAGTTGAGGCAGAGAAAGGGACTAATGGAGTTTGTCAGCATTTCCCTCACTCCAAAACAATCTCTTCCCCAGGGTCAGTGGCCCATCAGTTAATTGTCTATACAGACACTGGAAACGCAATCACATCTTACTAGGCACAATATTTCGCTGCCTTCCTTGTATATGGCTTAAAGTTAACACTTCTCTTGACACGAGTACGCGTTGGCATTGCATTTTCTGTCCCAGTCCAGCCCTCGGTAAAACAATCGACACCATTAGTAATTAATCAGTAAACTAAAAGTCCTACCCTTCTTGAGGGCAGTCGGGAGTCCCAACTGCCTGAGCTGTGGCTCCATGGAATGGGTGAACTGTTCCAGAGGTCCTTCGTCCAGCTTCACCGCCATCGGGGCAGGGTTGCCGGACCGCGCGTAATCCACCTCCTTAAACTGACGGAAATACCTGTGGAGCGCCATAAGACCATAACTTAAAAATTAAATGGATGTATACAGTTAAAACTAAACTCAAACAGGCCTTCAATGACTACTGTACTTTTATTAGATTGTAGTGCCATTGTACTTACGCTTGTACCTCATCCTTAGTTTTATTTGTGAACAATACACCCACTTCTCCCTTGAGTTGCTTGCTAACCTACGGGATTCCAAAATGCAAAACACGGATGAGAATGAAGCCGTCGCACAAGATTGGTGTACTCCGAAGACTAGCTGACGTGATTGATGCCTTACCTTGTGCAAATTATCTTTGTACTCGTCTGTTCGTCCTTTTCCCAAAGCAACCATCATTACTCTGTTTTTGCCGAAGAAGAACCTGTCAGAAAGAGACATGAAAGTCAACTGAACGCTATAGCTGTATCAATCAAAACAATCGGTAAGGAGCGAGTGTATACCTGCTGTGTTTCCATGACGTCCTGATGTCTTTCAGTTTGTTGTTCCTCATATTGGCGACAGAAAATATAAACAAATTCTGGTATAAGTCCACGCATTTTCGTACCTAGATGGAGATAGAACAATATATTAGACTGGATAAATGGACAAATGAAAACACATTAAGACAGGTGATGTTAGAGGCAACAGTTACACATGTACGCCTTTACGACTTACCTCCTCGATCAAGTTCTGTTTGCTTTCCAAACCCTTCTTGGACGTTTTTGTCAACGAAACTAGTCAAATAAAATGCAAAAACAAGACAATGCTTAGGTTATACGCGCACCACTCCTCGATGTTTCAAATGACAAAAACAGTCAAATGTGACTGTTTTCCCAAATAAGGCTAAGCTAGCGCTAGCATGTGCCTTTATTTTCTATTTTTAAATACATTTTAAGGTCAACATATTTTCTATATTACACAGTTTACTCAAGGTCTACCGTCGACATCATAAAACATGTACATATATATGTAGAACATGTTTTACCTTTCTTATCCCTCTTTGACTTCGGCATGGTTAACACTCACGTTGTCAGGAAGTTTACCACATGTGAAATGAAGAAGGACCCCACCAGATGTGTCGCACTGTTAAGCTGACCATGTGGCGCCTGACCGAAAAAGGACCCAACACACATGCATTGCTTAAATTGCGTTATAGACATATTATATTATAACAAATGCTAAAAATCTGTTGGATTTAATTTAATTTAATTATCATAGGGCCCTAAACATGAACAATGACGAGTTGATGAATGTAGAGTTTAAAACAGGGTAATCATACCGATAATATTAATATTCATAAACATAAAAAACCCGTTTAATAGAACATAATACTATCATATATTCTAATCTAAGTATATTTATATATACGTATATTAAGACTGTTGACCCAATCATTGTAATGCACTTGACACGTCCTGTAGGTTTGTTTATCATCGTAACTAACCAATTGCTGGCGTTTATCGCGACAATGTGCGCGCAGTGAGGAAAAAAGTGCGCGTGTGTATGTGTGCGTGTGCGCGTGTATGTGTGTGTTTGTGCGCGCGTGTATGTGCGTGCGCGTATGTGCGTGTGTGCGTGCGCGTATGTGCGTGCGTGTGTGTGCGTTTGCGCGCGCGCGTGTGCGTGTGCATGTGTGAGTGTATACGCGCGTGTGCGTGCGTGTGTTTGCGTCCGGGAGAGGGCGACGCCAGAGAGGGGGAGAGATATTATACAGCGAAGATGTGGGTGGGTTAAATAGAGCCTAGTTTAGCGTGTGCAACATGATCCAGCCACGCCACAGAAGAGAGAGAGAGGCAGGTCTTGGCGGTCGAAGAGTCTGCATTGAGTGCATTCACACACACACACACACACACCCAGGCTCCTGGAGACGGACTAGTCATATGAGTCACACGCTAACAGCGCTGAGGAAGAGATAGGAAGGTGGTGCAGCTCACTCGCTCCAGAACTGGAGGACTCGTCGAGAGAGAGAGAGAGAGAGAGCGAGAGAGAGCGAGAGAGAGCGAGAGAGAGAGAGAGAGAGAGAGAGAGAGAGAGAGAGAGAGAGAGAGAGAGAGAGAGAGAGAGAGAGAGAGAGAGAGAGAGAGAGAGAGAGAGAGAGAGAGACGCACAGCATCAGCATCAGCATCAGCGCACCTGACAAAGAAACACAAGCGAGATGCAGCTATGATGGAGACTGCTGTTTCTCATTGCGGTCTGCGTCACATCGGTTGCCAAATTAGATGATACGGCCCGATGGACGGTCAGTGGACGGAACCAAAGTCAACATTGTTTGCGTTTGGGGAAAAAAAACACCTATTCGGGATAACATGAGGCTATGTCGCTTGGAGGTGAGCAAGGCAGGGAGCGGAACGCTTACTTCACCTTCACTCGTTCTGTCAGTGTCATCCTCAGCACCTGCGCTATAAGGAGAGACTCTACCGAGGTGGAACTCGCTGGGACGTGGATCGTGGACGGTATGCATGGATAAAGGCTAGGCACGTCGTTTGTGGAGAGACATTTTTTTTTTTTTTCATTTTAATTCACAGACAGTGGGGGACTTCAGCACTGTCAGCGTGTGTTTACCAACATGAACTCGGTGTATTACGGCGACGCTTCTTCGGCTTCGGCGATGGCCCACGCTGGCAGCAGGACCTCTGGGACGGGCGCGGTGACGAGCGCGCTGCGAAACGACCTGGGCTCCAATATACACGTGCTAAAAACCCTGAATTTGCGTTTTCGGTGCTTCCTGGCGAAAGTCCACGAGTTGGAAAGACGAAACAAGTTACTGGAGTCACAGCTGCAGCAAGCCCTGGAACGGCCGAGGTACAGCATTTACACGCGGGACCAGGCCGTCCAGACGGACTCCTCCTCAGAGTCCCGACTGCCCGGTACCATTTGGAGTTTCACCCACGTGAGGAGGCAGGGGCAACGGCTTGAGACCCTCCACTCACCCGGGGTGTCATGGACACACCCGGACGGAGTCGGGGTGCAAATAGACACCATTACCCCAGAACTAAGAGCGATATACAACGTGCTGGCAAAAGTAAAACGCGAGAGAGATGAGTACAAGAGAAGGTGAGGGAATGCTTTTTGTTTTTATAACCATTACTCATCCACACTAATGCACTGGGACATGTAACTGTCAACTGTTTATATCTTGTCATAAAGCAGTGCTCAATTAACATGGGTGTATCCCTGGCTTACGGCAGGCCTAGACTGTAACATAGGCTTTCTCCTTGCTATGTGTCCATTCTTTATTGCTGTACTTCATTATGTAGTTGATGGTGGATCACTTTGATTGTTGTAATCATACACAAATTATAATTATATTCCTGTCACTTCCATCCTATTCTTTCCTGTTTGCTTTGGCATATGCTACATTTCTTCCCATTTGCATTTTAAGACCATATCAATAACACTATTCATTTGTTTCCAATGACAGTATCTCCCATGGCAGTAACTTTGATGTCGTTTCAAACTACATCATTACATTAGTAGGGTCTCAAACTCTACTCATGGCTGTGTAATAGATAGTCATCATGTAGCACAGAAATGTCTTTGCTCATGTCTCGTCCCACCCACCCTTGCTCTATAAGGGCTAATTGCGTTTTAGTCAGTGTTTTTGTCACTTAGAAGAGGCTTTTGTCCAAAGCAACTGATAGCAATATAAAGAGAGAGTCATCGATGAGCAGGGATTCATTGTCCTACTTTGTAATGTATTTCAGCCTATTGGGTGGTTGTTTTAAGGACTCACTCCAGCCTTTCCCTGACTGTCCTTACGTCACTGCATGCCGCTTGGGCCGACCGGCTACTGGTGTGGTGGTTGTGCTGCCAAGCAGCCACTATACAGCCAAGCACAGAGAGGCATCCCGGCAGGCTATGACTGAGGTCTCACTCCCATGTTAGCTGTGTGATTCAGACTCAGTCACACACACACCCACCCACGCACACACACACGCACACACACACACACACACACACACACACACACACACACACACACACACACACGCCCAAACACACAGACACACACACACACACACACACACACACACACACACACACACACACACACACACACACACACACACACACACACACACACACACACACACACACACACACACACACACACACACACACTGAACACACACTGAACACACACACAAGCGCACACACCCAGACAGGAGGCATGTGAACCTAACTGATCTCCCTCCCATTGGAGAGCTATATTTCCGGGCAAAGTCATCCAAGCACAATAGCGAGATATCCTCGAATGTATGACATTCTTTTCATGGGGAACAATGTGTGCCGGGACCGCGGCCAAGGGAGCCAACTCCTTCCTGGACTAATGGGACGTACACCGCCCCTGGGCTGCTAATCTTTCATTGGAGAAAAGTAAACTAAGTGATTGAAGAAAATAAAAGACACTCCTATAATGACCCGAATGATATAGAATGAATGATATAGTCCCATATATATGTTAGATACGTCCTTTCTGCAAAGAGAAGATTGGATATCGTCTCTTCGGCAAGAAAGTTGTGTGGTTTGTGGTTTGAAACGTGTTTAAATTGTTCGGGACAGTGCGACTTTCAACTCATGTAAGCATAAAACATACAGTATATTTGCGTAAAATCTAAATCCTCCAGTGTTCGTTATTCAGAACAAATATAAGTAGTTTCGTGACGCAAGTCTTTCAATAGCTGATAATAAAACTTTAGTGCAAGGTTGAACCCTGCCCAGTGTGGTCCTCATGGAGTCTTAACGCTTGAGAGAACTGGAAACAGACCGTACACATGTCTTGATAGGGGTTACCAGTAGTCATGGTAACCCATCTATTCAGTGCCCCCTCCCCCTACTCCCTACGGAGTGCGTTGATAGTGACATCACCACAGCCCGACAAACCCTGCCCCCCTCTTCTGCAAACACGTTTCAGCAAGTCTTCGCTGCCAGGCTTCTTCACTGCTCCGCTAAAGTCTCAATTCATTCATACACTTTGGCTCCGCCCCTCCCCCTCCACACACACACACACACGCGCACACACACATACACACACGGCGCAGACGGCACACATACACACAATGTGTCACACAAACAGCTTGGTAAGGGATCCTGTGTTGCGAAGGAGACCCACCCTCTCCGGCGGTGATCTATTAAGCCGTTACGTCTCTGGACACACACACACACCAGAAGATGTATGGGCCTACCTCAGGGCCATTCTCATTCAGACACTAGCTTGCATACAGAACATATTTGGCCTTGTTTACACTCTGCCATGGCGCTTTCCTGTGCAAACTGTGTTTTCTCACGCTCGCTGCCAACTAGTTTAGTTTGGATTTTGTCAAATGATAAGGACTTGTGTAATGTGGTTATTATACTGAACATACCTAATTGATCACTTGGATCAACAATTGCCACATTTGTGGGGTTTTTTAAATACCGTTTCCGGGTTAGTAAGCCTGAAATATCGGAACGCTTTATTGAACACTTGTTTTAAAAGCACAATTCGGGGCCTAATCGTAAAATCTAAAGTATTTGCTCCTCATTCTCGTTCAACCTTTTTTAGTTTCATTCAATTTATTATATTCCTGACTAAAACTATTTTGAATGACCCAGCTAAAAGAAAGACACACACACACACACACACACACACACACACACACACACACACACACACACACACACACACACACACACACACACACACACACACACACACACACACACACACACACACGCACACCACTCTTAGAATATCAATATGTGTGGACACCCAGGAAGTGCTTCCACTGTTTAGATGAAGAGGTAACATAACTCTAAAATTATAGCATAAGGAAAAAAGGATGGGCTCAGAGTCAGCGGTGTGGTGTGTGTGTGTGTGTGTGTGTGTGTGTGTGTGTGTGTGTGTGTGTGTGTGTGTGTGTGTGTGTGTGTGGCTTGGAGATCAGTGAGTTCAGTAAGAGTGGATTACTTCATGAGCATCATATATTGCAATAGGATGGAAGATGTATTAGTAACAAGTTTTTGACAGATTTCTTTAAGTAGATAATGAATAGCTTTGCGTTCATGTGATGTCCTTATTCGACTGTGAGACTGATAGATTTGTTTAGCTATTTACGTACATTTATTTGGTCGGGCAGTTTCAAAAGACCACTTATTTAGAGGTTAAGAAGACATGCAGTATACTCTGCAGTGTAACTCAGGAGGTAGAGCGGTCGCCGATCCCCTGGCTCCTCCTAGCAAAAACCGCCGAGGTGTCCTTGAGCAAGACACCCTAACCCTAACTGCTCCTGATGTGCTGACCGTCTTGCATGGCTGACTCCGCCGTCTGTGGTTGAATGAATGGGTGAATGTGAGGCATGACTCGTAAAGCGCTTTGGATAAAAGCGCTATATAAAAGCAGTCCATTACCTTTCATAATGGGCGACCCTTATTTGTTGATGGATGGTGCAACTGAAAATTGTGCAACCAACTTTCATTTGGTAGATAATATGCAGCATCATTTCTCAAAATGTGCACACATGTGTTTGTTGCAAATAATGATATTATAGCTATAGATATTATGCAAATCTATCGATGAGGCTATGCACAGATATCACTGTGGACTGTGTATATACCTTTCCCTGGTACACAGACTGCCTGCCTGCTGCAGTAGCGTATACCCGAGTGCAGCACTCATGGACTCCCATCCCTCCACTGTAAGCAGAGACTCCTCTTAGGGTTAGGGCCAGAGAGACATTGCCCCGGCTTGGGTTCCTCTCATCAGTGATAGCCTTTAAATCACCAGGGACCAGAGGGGGTGGGGGCCAACCACTGTCCCGCCGGCTGACCGCGGCGATACGAACCCGATAGAGAGTGATTGAACCGGAACAGTTCCAGGGCCCTCCTGGGCACATTCCGTCCTGTATGAATTATTCAAGTCCAGCTGAATTTAGCTGCATTCAGATCAGCGTTGTGGATCAATGCGATGAGAATCCCAGAGCAGACGCTGCGCTGTGGGCTTTGATCTCCCTTCTTGTTCTCTCTTCCTTTCAGAAGATAAAAGGCGAGAAGCGGTGCCTTGATGCCTTTTAGTGCTTTCTCTAAAGGTCCTTCAGCGTTATATATTGCCTAGTTACTAAAGTATTTTTTTGTGAAACACATTACCCACCAGTACACACACACACACCCTTTATATGCCAGCACATTTTCTCTCCGTCTTCAATGCCAAACCTGCCCTGTCTAGCTGCCGCCTAACCCAGCCTTTTCTATTCAGCAGCGGGATTTCCTACTAAGCCCTCACCTCGCTAGAACCTTAGCCTGCAGCCTCTAACCAAACCAGGGCTGTACGTTGGTTGGCAGGATGCCCCCCCTGCCCTGAGCCGGAGCTCCTCGGAGGCACCCCCCAGCCCCCCCCCCCTCATTAAAGCTTTTCTGCCCCCCCTAGCAGCGGTTCTCAGATGGGGGCGCCGTGGTAAACTGCTGTAGCGTTGATGCAGCGCTCGCTCTGCTGCGGAATTCCTAATAAAACGAGGCCCCTTTTATAGTTGGTGCGGAAAGCTTAGCGAATCCTAAAATGCGTCCTCAATTGAAAACGTTAGAAGTTCAGTGTGTTATTGTTTTTCATTGTTATCCAGTGTATAATTGCCATTTTCTTTTTGTGTATGTTAGCGTTATTAATTATTCATATAAAAGTGCCTTTTAAAATCGATGTGCCAAATGATGTCACATTTTTCGGTTTGACATCATGCGAGCCTTGAGACGTCCGTTCGCCCACTGCTCACCTGACGGCGACGGGGGTGGAAGGACTTGTGTCTTTTCAAAGGAGTCACCAGCGTGTCTGCAGGTCACTCCTAGAAGGTGTTCACGCTGGATCACGTCAGGATCTTTACAAACCCAATTACCCTCGTTTCAAACGGCGATGAACCTGATTTCGCGAAAACGTCGTTAAAACACAGAAAATCAATGAGAGCGGGAGGGATGGAGGGAGGGAGGGAGGAGGGAGGGAGGGAGGGAGGGAGGGAGGGAGGGGCGAGCGTCTTTTACATATCGATCCGTTTGGGGCGGTAGAATCTCGGCGATCCCCATGATGAATAATGTGCTTTCCTTCGTTTTTCATGCTGATATTCTCCTCATGCTGATTGCACCATATTTCTGGAGCCGAACGGTATGGGGTTAAGTTATTCATGGCTATAAATCGATACAGCCTGGGGCTGTGGCCACTGGCCATACATAAAACTGTAGGAATGCACCTGTTTTTGAGTGTGTGTGTTTTTTTGTGTGTTCTTTGTTCTGTAAGCACTGCATAGGTGGAGCAGAACAGCTGACTGCCAGCTGCTGGAGAGGTGGATGGGTTTTTCTTTTGGGCAGTGCCTTGATCCAGCTGTGCTCTGAAGCGTGACGGTATAAGGCTACAGGAGTGTTGTGTAGTACGTTAAAACAGGCCGACGATCACACTTAACCCCTGTTTATACCTAATGGTTTTAACGAGGAATCGGGGAGCAGCATGTGACTGGACGTGTACAGAGTGTTGACACCGTCGTCGTGGCTGGCTGTTCCAAAGATGTCACCGACATCCATGTGCACCGACCGGCGTTGAATTCAGATTAGTTTAAGTGCCGCAGTGTAAAACCATTTCGTCAATCGAGAAAGCATGTTTTCCGAAGTGAACAACATATACATAATATAGTGACTGGGCCGTCACACTGAAATACACATGCATTGCCACGATGCCAGAAATGTGCTCCTACACACACACACACACACACACATACACACACACACACACACACGCACACACGCACACGCACATGCGCATGCCCACGTATTTAATTAGACGTACTGTTCTGTGGGCAGTGCGTCTTGGTCACCGGGTGATCATCAAAATATCGTATGTGTCAGCATCTTTATTGTGTCCATGAATCCTGACTGCATATAAAAACTAATTGCCAATCTAAATGTCCTTACATACGTGAGACCCTTCGGAGTCACACACTCGTCATTTCAGAGGCCCATTTGAGACACACCGAGTGCCTTGACCTCCGTCTGTTTGCGCGACGTAAGGTCGACGGATTGTACGTCGTTGATATAGCCAACTGACGCTCTCTCTCTCCTCCCTCATTTACCATCAGGGAATCTTATTATGTGTTAATTACATATTACTATTTACATTACATTCGGTTATTTAGTTGTATAGATCTACATTTTTGAAGTGACCGCATACACTGTATTCATGTGTCTATGCAGTCGGTAAGTAATGCTCAGGATAATAACTGTCGGAGGTAGGATTGAGAAGAGGAAAGAATACGCGTGTTGGGGAGAAAAAAAATTGCCAATAGTCAGAAACGTCAACACCCGTTCCTGCGAAAAAATTCAGGGAAAATTGACCATTTGGAAACGTGATGTCAAAGCTCCAACTTCTCCTTGAATTTCGAACAGGTGCGTCGTATAAAACAGCAACTCTCCTCGCTTAGAGAATGGCAGAGCGTGACACTTAACCCACTACGACGATAATAGCACTGAGAGTCACGTGAGTAAAACCCGTTGCAAACCAAATGCCTACAGTTCAAACCCACCCACACGGGTGCGCGCATTAGGATGACAATAAGGCAGGTACAAAAGATAAAGATCTATCCAGAGATATAAATGATACCTCTCCCATCATCTCTCCGTCCGCACCCTGCTCTAGAATGGAACATCCTGACTAATGAGGCAACACACCCACCGCACCCAAACATGGCCTGGACATGTAGCGTAAATATTTTGCTTATGTTCGTGAAAGCCTGTCATAAATCCCTTCCTAGTTTGTCAAGGAAGACAATTTGAAGAGCTACGCTTCAGTGGCACTTTTTGAGGCAGGCCGCTAAGTTGACCTTTATTAACAAGATCCCGTTTTGTTTTCCTGTGCCGTCCCACCCGTGATTTTCTGCTGTGTCCTTCATCAAAAAGCCAGGTTGTTATCATCACCCAATAACGATCTCAGGGGAAAGGATGCGGCTGTGTTGGAATCCTTCTGCAAACAGCATAGCAGTGGGCCGCTCTCTAAAGCACAGGCCCAGGTCTGTTTTCAGGCATTTGGAAAGCAGATGTGCACCTCTGGGGAAACGCTTCTGCCACACAGGCTTTTCCCTTCCCCTCTGCTGCATAAACAAACAGACGGACACCCCTCCGTATTATTAGTGCCATCGATGTTTCACAGCGAATAAAACAGAATCGAAACCATGTTTGAGATGTGAGAGAAAAGGGAACTGGCGTTGGAAAGAGCATCATTAAGCTCAACGGCATTCATTCTTGGCATGAAGAATATATGGTTATAAAACAGTCAAGGAAACAAATCATTACGTGGAAAATGATTGTCATGCTAACCTGTGCCAACGGTGGTTTGTCTCTGCATGTCTCTGTGTTAAAAACAATTTCAGATCCTTTAAGGGCAAATGAGGATGTTTTTTTGGGATTATTAGTGTAGAGCACACTTGTCACACACAGTAACCGCAAGGAGCAACATGGACACACCTAACTGTGTTTCGTGTTTTGAGAGTTTCCTGGGAGACCTGCAATACAAACAGCGATCCCGATAGAGGGTCGAGGTACAAAGCATACCATGAAACAATGAAAGAGTAACTGTTTGCTGCGAGCAAATGAAACAATTAGGCCAGATAAGGTTTTACAGAGTGCAAAAAGAGTTTACACCCAAGATAGTGTAATTGAGGCCCATGGTTGTCAATGTGGTTGTGCAGCAGGGCCATGTCAGGGCTTGGCCTTTCCCCCCGTCATGCTGCCCCCCGTATTAAGTCAAAGTTCCCCAAAATCCGTCAAAGGGGAGCTTAGCCCAAACCATTTTTCTTCCAGGTGGGAGAGTTTGGCCCCACACCAATGCAAACAATGAGAACAACAGACACAGATCAGCAAGTCATCGCAAGTTGCAAAAACGTACAACATTGAGCATTGAGTGATCGTGTTCTGTTTAGTTCACCCCGGTAGACGGCCCATTGAGTGGCAGGGTCTGCCTAAACTGGCCTTCTTTCTTCAGCGCAACCTTTTGATGTGGAACTACAGTACACGATGACATGTGGACCCGAGTCTTTCTCCTTCCTCACGATCCCAAGACAAATACAGCTAGTTGGGAGACTTCCTTCCTCCACAATGTTTGTACGGCACATTAAGCTATCTCACCTTACAAAATCGGTGATCTAAAGAGAGACATGTATGGGCACAGTGAAACCCTACCCGCCAACAAAGGAACGCAACACAGAAACACATTACCACAACAGAGATAAACATGTCCTCATGCATGTTCCAGAACATTTAGTAGGCATGGCACTGAGGATCTTGCCAGGTGGCCTTTTTTTAGATATATATTTTTAAATAGTGACAAATAAACTACATTTCCCATGTCACCCTATGGCGCACCACAGTGGCGTTTTGGAGCCTTCAAATGGGACCCTTCCAGTTGCTTGTCCTTTTCACTGTCATTGATATGCGGTGTCATTGATATGCAGTGTCTCGTAGGTCTGGCGTTCAACCTTGCTCTGCGAGGAGGTCTATTTGAAGACTTGTGTTCAGGCTGCTCCTATGAAGGAGAAGCAGAAATAATGTGTCTTGAGAGCCTTTTTATACCAATGCACCAATAGGCCCATCAGCTCAATGTTTTACTGCTAGATTCAAGATTCAAGATGTTTTTAATTGCCAAGTGGATGGAATGCTTACTCCCCATTCCCTCCCGCAGTATGCATTTCCTACAACGATACTATACTAAACTATACAGTACTTTACTAAATACTTAATACGATACTATATACCAAACAATACTACCTATGATATGCTATAGTATATACTGTATGCTATAAACAACACCATATACTATGCTATGTACTATACTACATGCTATAAACAATATCATACTATAACAAAACTGTACACAATAAAAATAACCCCTTGCAAATATTGCTGATTAATCTCACTAGTAATGATCACTGTTTGTTTTTTGAAGCTGTTGAAAATGGCAACATTAACCACTTGGGTTGCATGCATCCCTAAACAGTTTTACTGCCGAAGCTCGGCGTCATCTCTCACCCCGTCGTATTCAATCATCTTAAAAGCCAATGAAACTGCGTCTAGGAAACAAGACGTCTTTTGTCACTTAGCAACAGCGGCGGGCGGCCAGCGGCCTTCCGCCCGGGTCCATCAGGGTCTGCGTTGTTGTCTGCGTGAGAGAGCTATATTTAAAGACTAGGAAGCAGGATGGTGTGTGTGTGTGTGTGTGTGTGTGTCTGTGTGTCTGTCTGTGTGTCTGTGTGTGTGTGTGGGGGTGAGGCGGGGGGGGGGGGGGGGGAGTCATCTGTCAGAGGCCTAGGCATCTTGGCAATGCAATGTATGTGAGCTGAGCGGACAAGCGTGTATTGTACATCACTGCCTTAATTCATCCTACATCCGTGGTCGGGGAAGCCAGGCGTGCTGCGGACGCGTTAACACATCAGCTGCCGTGCTGTCGATGTGCGGCGGTTCTGTGGAGACACACACCGGACGACGGAGTAAAGAAAATCTAATCGACCATCTGACCCTTTGGGTTTTGTCTATTCAGCAGCACAAGCATCCCCCTCCAGCAGCTAGACCCATGGGGGTTCCCAGCCCCACCCCTCTGCTTAGTGCTCGGGCTATGCCTGTCTGTCCGCCACATCCTGATACCTTGTGCATCATTAGTAGTGCATCATTAGCACTCTGTACATGTCTGGGATCCTATGGACACTATAAATCACAGAGTGCTCGGGGGTCGGGGTCTGGAGGGGGAGGGGGGGGGCAGTGTCCATGACATCCAAATCGATGTCCTCGAGGGGGGCAGAGGTTTCACCAGAGCTTCATGTCTGGCAACGCAATCTCTTGGCCATTTCCCCTCCTTGAACCTCTGCATCACCGGACACATCTGTGTCCCAGCCCATCTGTGGACCGGGCAGGGGCCAAGGTTGTCTCGGGATTGGGGGGGGCTGGGGGTGGTGGGGCAAAGAATCTATATGTGTGTGTGTGTGGGAGTAAATCACGGCGACCGAAGCCCTCCCTGCTGCTGGTATAATTGGACGGGGGGAGGATGTGGGACGTAAACATACCTGAAGCGTTCCACGGCCAGCTCAGCTAAGAGTTATCGCATGGGAATTTCATAGCCATTCTCCACGCTATTGAACGGGGAGGGGCAATTTCTCCCTGACGTACGGGTGTAGTACCCTGATGCGAGAGATTCATCGTTTACGATTACAACTGCTCCCTATATACTGTGTATATGAGTCGGCCGGCCCGAGGAATTCCAATAACTAACAGTAACACAGATGGCTTTTCTAGCACCGCCCCGCCAGTTCAGGGATGTAGGGTATGGGATGATGTTGCAACGCAGGAGGGGGTCGGGTCTGGAAGCAGGGGGAACATGACCATCAGCCCCCCCCCCCAATAAACCGCTGGTAATCTGTGACGGAACAACAGAAGCAGAATAGCGTCCGGTCCGATCACTCCCTTGGAGACGTTTTTGCACAATGGTAGACGTAGTAGCACGGCAATTGTAATCCCTTAATTATTAGTAGACGTTGGCCCCACAATGTCGTTTAAGCCGGTGACATTTAAAGTCACAGGCTAATTACGTGTCATCAATTCCATTTTACGACTTCAACCCCCGAAACGAAAGCCTGTCTGAAGGAATAAATCATGAAAGCAAAAACAGTACAACGGTTTCGTAGAAGGATTAGTCAGGTATTATTATAATGAGCGTGGCATGAGAGAAGCGCCCAGGGCGATCGATTGCAAATGAAAGTCCCCTGTAGCCACACAGCGGGGCGAGGAGGGAGTGTTTGTTGGCGTAGGCGGCTGGAATGCTGTTGTCCTCCAGGGTGTATGGGAAAATGTGTTCTCTGGCTACCTTACTGTCTCTGCTACCCCCCCACCGCAGACTCACCATGGTGTGTCTGCGGTGACATTCTCAGAGCCCTCACCCTCTAGCATAGAATTATTGTATTATTAGATTTAAGCCTAAAAACCTTTTTATTTTGGAAGGCCGTTTTTTATGTTCATATTAGTGTAGCACAATTCTTAGTAGTTGTATTGTTTATTTGCTGTGTTTTTAACTTTGTGGCACTCTTGAGATTATTTTTTTAAATGAAAGTGCAATCTTAATAAAATGCATTATGGACGGTGTATTATAAATAAATATCAAATATAAAAATCCTAGGGGGATACCTTTATTTCTGTGTTCTGACCCTCATTATGTTTTTGCATCTCATCCTTTTGAATACAATGAAAAATAAATAAATAATAACATGCAGGAATGAAAGAGTCCAATATGAGCAGCAGATGCCAATGCGCAGAGAGTGGGAGTGCGCTACTGGGTACTGCTGGGCCCAGACAGACGTTTTGAGAGAGGACACAGGCGGCCTCCTGTTGTCTTTGTCCTTGTAAGGGGACTCTGGCCAAAAGGCCCAGGGAGACTTTCTGTGTGTGTGTGTGTGTGTGTGTGTGTGTGTGTGTGTGTGTGTGTGTGTGTGTGTGTGTGTGTGTGTGTGTGTGTGTGTGTGTGTTTGTGTGTGTTTATGTGTGTTTTGTGTGGGTGAGTGTGTGTGTGTGTGTTTGTGTGTGTGTGTGTGTGTGTGCGTGTGTGTGTGTGTGTGCGTGTGTGTGTGTGTATGTGTGTGTGTGTGTGTGTGTGTGTGTTTATGTACATGTGTGTGTGTGTGTGTGTGTGTGTGTTTATGTGTGTGTTTGTGTGTGTGTGTGTGTGTGCATGTAGGGGGAGGAAGAGGGGAGGAGCCAAGATTAGAATACTTTTTTAAAACATATTTCTCTTGTGCTCCCCTTTATCGTGTCATCCACCCCTCTGATAAGTCAGTCAGTCTGGCAGTCGCAGTCTAGGTCGTCTGGTGTGTTTTCCCACAGTGCTGCTGTGACCTGCCCTTTGTGAATACACGCTATGAGCGACGTGTGTTGGGCTCGGCAAGCCCACAAACTGAGCAAATATGGCCTTCTCTCGATCGGCCCTGTACACATAGTACTGTACATGAATACACACAGGCAATAATCACCATATACAGGATACACCGGAAACCCAAAGAGGTCATACGGTAACACACAGACACCCACGCACACACACACACACACACACACACAGACGCTATTCATAGGGCTTTGCTCAGGTCATCCCTCGGACCAATCAGGGAACGATAAGTCATCGTGTCTGATTGGCCCCCTCTCCAGCCTTTTTATAGGCCCGTCGGTGCGGTGACGCAGAAGGTATTCTAGTCCGGAGCGCGAAGCAAACGTGCCAACCCAAGCTGCAAACCTTGATGACCTCACAGCCGAGCGTCAGCCGTCTACAGGGTGCGGGGGGGGCAGGTGTGAATGAATGGAGGGTGTGAATCAGAATGTAAATCAGAAACAGAATGCCTTTATTGTCAATGCTCACACAAGTACAAAGTACACAAGTAGTACAACGAAACAGTGTAGCAAAATCCCCACAGTCGCTCTTTACACAACACAACAGCAATTCAAAATATATAAATGATTAAAAAAAACAATTTAAACGAAATAAACTGAATTTTAATTGCCAAAGTATGAGTCAGCCAGTGGCGGTGAGGGGGAAATAAACTGTGTGGCGTTGATCAGCAGCTGGACATTCATCACGTCATGGGGGGGGGGAGGGGGAGGGAGATAAAGGGGCTAGGGGCCCTTTGTGACGCATTAGGGGTTCTGTTGTTGGGGGGGGGGGGAAGGGAGATAAAGGGGCTAGGGGCCCTTTGTGACGCATTAGGGGTTCTGTTGTTGGGGGGGGGGGGGAAGGGAGATAAAGGGGCTAGGGGCCCTTTGTGACGCATTAGGGGTTCTGTTGTTGGGGGGGGGGGGGGAAGGAGATAAAGGGGCTAGGGGCCCTTTGTGACGCATTAGGGGTTCTGTTGTTGGGGGGGGGGGGGGAAGGAGATAAAGGGGCTAGGGGCCCTTTGTGACGCATTAGGGGTTCTGTTGTTGGGGGGGGGGGGGAGGGAGATAAAGGGGCTAGGGGCCCTTTGTGACGCATTAGGGGTTCTGTTGTTGGGGGGGGGGAGGGAGATAAAGGCGCTAGGGGCCCTTTGTGACGCATTAGGGGTTCTGTTGTTGGGGGGGGGGGGGGGAAGGAGATAAAGGGGCTAGGGGCCCTTTGTGACGCATTAGGGGTTCTGTTGTTGGGGGGGGGGAGGGAGATAAAGGCGCTAGGGGCCCTTTGTGACGCATTAGGGGTTCTGTTGTTGGGGGGGGGGGGGGGGGAGGGAGATAAAGGGGCTAGGGGCGCTTTGTGACGCATTAGGGGTTCTGTTGTTGGGGGGGGGGGGGGAGGGAGATAAAGGGGCTAGGGGCCCTTTGTGACGCATTAGGGGTTCTGTTGTTGGGGGGGGGGGGGGAGGAGATAAGGGGCTAGGGGCCCTTTGTGACGCATTAGGGGTTCTGTTGTTGGGGGGGGGGGAGGGAGATAAAGGGGCTAGGGGCCCTTTGTGATGCATTAGGGGTTCTGTTGTTGGGGGGGGGGGGGAGGGAGATAAAGGGGCTAGGGGCGCTTTGTGACGCATTAGGGGTTCTGTTGTTGTGGGGGGGGGGGGGAGGGAGATAAAGGGGCTAGGGGCGCTTTGTGACGCATTAGGGGTTCTGTTGTTGGGGGGGGGGGGAGGGAGATAAAGGGGCTAGGGGCCCTTTGTGACGCATTAGGGGTTCTGTTGTTGGGGGAGGGAGATAAAGGCGCTAGGGGCCCTTTGTGACGCATTAGGGGTTCTGTTGTTGGGGGGGGGGGGGGGGGAGGGAGATAAAGGGGCTAGGGGCGCTTTGTGACGCATTAGGGGTTCTGTTGTTGTTGGGGGGGGGGGGAGGGAGATAAAGGGGCTAGGGGCCCTTTGTGACGCATTAGGGGTTCTGTCGTTGGGGGGGGGGGGGAAGGAGATAAAGGGGCTAGGGGCCCTTTGTGACGCATTAGGGGTTCTGTTGTTGGGGGGGGGGAGGGAGATAAAGGGGCTAGGGGCGCTTTGTGACGCATTAGGGGTTCTGTTGTTGGGGGGGGGGGGAGGGAGATAAAGGGGCTAGGGGCGCTTTGTGACGCATTAGGGGTTCTGTTGTTGGGGGGGGGGGGAGGGAGATAAAGGGGCTAGGGGCCCTTTGTGACGCATTAGGGGTTCTGTTGTTGGGGGAGGGAGATAAAGGCGCTAGGGGCCCTTTGTGACGCATTAGGGGTTCTGTTGTTGGGGGGGGGGGGGGGGAGGGAGATAAAGGGGCTAGGGGCGCTTTGTGACGCATTAGGGGTTCTGTTGTTGTTGGGGGGGGGGGAGGGAGATAAAGGGGCTAGGGGCCCTTTGTGACGCATTAGGGGTTCTGTTGTTGGGGGGGGGGGGGAAGGAGATAAAGGGGCTAGGGGCCCTTTGTGACGCATTAGGGGTTCTGTTGTTGGGGGGGGGGGAGGGAGATAAAGGGGCTAGGGGCCCTTTGTGACGCATTAGGGGTTCTGTTGTTGGGGGGGGGGGAGGGAGATAAAGGCGCTAGGGGCCCTTTGTGACGCATTAGGGGTTCTGTTGTTGGGGGGGGGGGGGGGGGAGGGAGATAAAGGGGCTAGGGGCGCTTTGTGACGCATTAGGGGTTCTGTTGTTGTTGGGGGGGGGGGGAGGGAGATAAAGGGGCTAGGGGCGCTTTGTGACGCATTAGGGGTTCTGTTGTTGGGGGGGGGGGAGGGAGATAAAGGGGCTAGGGGCCCTTTGTGACGCATTAGGGGTTCTGTTGTTGGGGGGGGGGGGGAAGGAGATAAAGGGGCTAGGGGCCCTTTGTGACGCATTAGGGGTTCTGTTGTTGTT
Source organism: Muraenolepis orangiensis (assembly GCA_027704905.1). NCBI lineage: Eukaryota > Metazoa > Chordata > Actinopteri > Gadiformes > Muraenolepididae > Muraenolepis > Muraenolepis orangiensis. The sequence continues at coordinate 8,500,043 of CM051002.1, forward strand.
GGGGGGGGGGGGGGGGGCAGGGCTTTTTAAGGCCAACGCCGTTGGCATCGCCATGGTGAGCGTGGTGTGGTGTTGTAAGAAGTAAACTGATGGTTTCCCCCTCCCCCCCACCCCCACCGCCCAAACCGCCACAGAGTACTCAGGGGTGGTCACATAATGTCACCCAGCACTTATTTAGCCACCAGTGATGGACATAGTCACATGGGCCCAGACACACACACACACACACACACACACACACACACACACACACACGGACACACATACACATACATACACATGGGCAGAATTCAAAAAGGATGAAACTTAGTTTCCTTTATTGTTCCTCTCTCTCTCTCTCTCTCTCTCTCTCTCTCTCTCTCTCTCTCTCTCTCTCTCTCTCTCTCTCTCTCTCTCTCTCTCTTTCTCTCTCTCGCCCACTCTCTCTCAAAGACAGACCCCGGCTTCTCCGCCCCGTGCCTATGAACATTACATGCTTTCACTGGTCAGGCGGTCGGCTGCCGCTGCATCGGGTTACATCTCGGTAATGAATGACTTCCCCCCCGTCTATTGTGAACCTGGCGTTGTCCTTTATTGGCTAATCATCATCATCTGTGAATCAAGAGCGTCCCGACAGGGAATGAGAGGCAGGGCAGGAGGGGCTTGGAGTGGGGCCCGAAGCATCTCGTTGTGTACGATAAACGTGACTAGATGTTGGACGTTATCTTTTTTTCGGTGGGAAAAACATGTTTCCTTAAACAACGTTACGCTCAATAAGGCTCTAGTTCTGTGTGTCTAACCCTTTTTCTACGGCGTTTGACTTATAACTGGGGTTTAGGGCTTTGGAAACAGCCATCCATGACCATAACGGGACTTGTGGTACTTAACACAACATAAATTACACAACTATGCAGAAGGTTGATGTGAGCTGTCCAAGAGGGGAGGAAGAAATGTGCTGATAATCACAAGCATATGACCGGCATATGGGTCAGACAAGGCATTCCACATTCTGGTTTTGTGACTCCTGTAAAAAGCATGCATGTGTTATGTTTGTGGCTACTGGAAGCATGCGTTGTGTCTTGTGGAATGCTTGTCTGACATTTATACAGCATGGGGAGGTTCCAGAGTTCAGAACGACCTCTGAACTCTTCAACTTTTATTAACTATTATTTTAGTGGGTCCTGTCCTGAACCTGAAGCACAGATTAAAGAGATTAAAGATTCAAGATTTTTTATTTACAAAGTACAATGGAATGCTTACTCCCCATTCCCTCCCGCAGTATGCATTTCTAAAACACAATACTATAAAAATACTATACACAATAGAAATGAACATAAACAACAACAATAAAGTGACTGATGGATGAAATGTACATGTGTTGAATTGTGCAAAAAGCTATTTAAAAGCCTTTTAAAGAGCCAGTAGTGCAGCAGCATAATTTATATTGGACCCGCCAACGTTTCCGAAACACACAGCACACAACAGTAATGATGCTGCTGCTACTGGGGGACTTTATAAGATAAGATATTTAACACATTTCCGGGAAATGCAGTGTTCTCTCCCCCCCTCCCCCTATGTTTCTGGAATCATGTGAACAAGCACACAACACCATAAAGAATGTAATGCGAAAAAATAACGAGACATAAAGGAATATGAAGGAATTCCGTGACAGAGGCTGTAACGGCCCGGAACCGCACCCTTTTGCTGACATCTTAGAGCCGGGATGTTTAGCCTCACACACCTAGAAACGATGAGCTATCCGTTTACATGGCCCAGAACTTCCATAGGCCCGCGTTTATTCTTCCCCGCCCCCCCACTGCCCCCCCCCCCCCCCCCCCCCCCGCCTCCCCGCCTCGAAAAAGGGAGGGTGGATTTCCATTCTAGCCTTTATGTTTATGAGACTCTCATTGGGAGCAGTAAAGACAGGGACACACAAAAGGGGGAGAATCCAGACAAAGTGAAAAATATAGGGTGGGACTGGCTGGTGGTGTGCGTGCGTGAGCCAACAATGTCAAGGACCATGTGTCATCAGAGCTGATGTGGTCGGGGGGTTGGGGGGTTGGAGGAGGGGGAGGGAAAGCTATTCCTCTCTGAGCGGGCCTGTGCTCCTGTGTTGCAGATGGGAGGAGGAGCTGACCAGACGGGAGCAGCTGGAGGCCACCGTGGATTCCCTGCAGCAGGTACGGACAGACAGGCGGACACTAGCATCTGGTGTCTGTCTGTCTCCCCATTTATGGGGGGGGGGAACACCTTGCCAAGGAGTGTGTATACAGCAGGTTAAAGCCATTCGAGAGATAACAGTCCCCCCGAATAAAAAACCCAAACATAATGTATGCACTCTCTTTTTTATATAAATACTATATACATATATATATATATATATATATACACTATGTTTAGTATTTACTCATTTTGCGGATGCATTTATCCAAAGTGATGTACAGTGAATTGAGCATACATATAACTGTGTAATAGTACAGGGCTATATGCTATAGTACAGTATATAGTATACACTGTAATAGTTCATGAACATGAGGCATCATGAGGCATAGCCCTTGCATCTTTTTTTTTGCTGATTCACACTTGTGAACTATTCAGTGGCCGGGTGGGCCCGTCTGCAGTGCTGCACTAGAAGCCATCGCAGGCCACCGAGATGTGGGTCAGATTCAGCACGGGCAAAACAGGATTACAGAGCCATTAACCGAGAGTGGCCGCGTGGCCAAAGATAGACACCACCAGGAGCACAAACTGACGTCATTTAGCGGATTATAAAGGCCAACCCGCTCTACTAGCCCCCCCCCCCCCCTGGTTATCACACGCACAGACACACACAGACACACACAGACAGGCTACTCATAAAGACGCATAGTAGCCGGCCGGTCTAGTCTGTCTGCATCCTTTATGTCCTCCACCATCCCCCCACCGCCCCCTCCAGCGGCTTATTTACCGGTCGATCAGCGCGGCAGCAGCCTGTGTTTGTCTTCAGGTTCTGGGTCAGCAGAAACACTCCGCCTTCTCCTGGGATGGGGGGAGGGGGGAGGGGGGTGTGGCTCTAGCCTTTTAGAGCTGCATATTTGACTATAATATGTGGAGTGAAAGCAAGAGGGCTTTAGCTGTTTCTTCTTACATGGAAGAAAAACACATGGATTTGTATTGACTTTTCAAATGAAATACTTTGTATGTTCTGCTGGCGTTGGCCCAGTGTTCCTTCTCATCTGCCAACACAAGCAAGTTTGGCTAATTAGGCACCGGAAGATTGTGTGTGTGTGTGTGTGTGTGTGTGTGTGTGTGTGTGTGTGTGTGTGTGTGTGTGTGTGTGTGTGTGTGTGTGTGTGCGTGTGCGTGTGCGTGTGCGTGTGTGCGCATGTGTGTGTGTGTGTGTGTGTGTGCGAGACCCTGGGCTCCAGCACCCTGCACAAATAATCAGGTGGGGAAAATGTCCCGATAAAGGGAAAAGGAAGACGAATGAAATATTTGAGGATAATTTAATTCCTTAATTTGAGGCTTTCAGAGCCATCTGAGTGGTAAGCAATCCCTTAAGGGCTCTAAAGGTTCACCCCATTCGATTTCCATTTGTGCATTACCATCCCGATGCGTGTTTGTATTATGGCGGTCTCAGTGCGGCCTGCACCCCCAGCACAACGCACCTAAGCGTTGTGCTTTCACCTAAGCCAGGCGTGTTTACCCGCCGCCTACTGCGGGGTAACGTTAACGTTAACATGGCCTTTCCGCTTGTCAAACCCCCTTCCAGAGGGCCCAGGATGCAACGGAGGTCCACGACCAGCTCAACGACAAGGTGGAGAGACTAAAATCCGAGCTTGTGGTCTTCAAGAGTCTGATGAGCGATGTGAGTGTTGCCCATTACACAACACGTATATATAAAAAAAACGACAACAAATGATTTCCACTTCCAGGGAAAGTGCTATGACCGCTGCAGGAGCGGGCGCCACGTCATGTTAACGTTCAAGATTCAAGATGTTTTGTACTGGCCATGTGTAACATGCACAATGGAATGCTTACTCCCCATTCCCTCCCGCGGTATGAATGTTCTAAAACACTACAACTATAAAAATACTGTACACAATAAAAATAACAATAACAATAAAAAGAACAATAAAGTGACTGATGGACGATATGAACATGTGTTGAATCTCGCAAAAGGCATTTAAAAAGCATTCTAAAGTGCCAGTAGTGCAGCAGCATCATGAGTACAGTGCAGTACAGTGCAGTACAGTGCAGTCACTGTAATGAGTCCAGAAAGTCCAGCAAAAGTATGATAGTGTAATGTAATATGGATGACAATGTAAGCACATAGTAGTATGAGTCCTAGCCAGGAGTGCTAACATTGTCATCCAAGGTCATACATTCCATTAGGCGCACTGCCTGTGGATAAAAATGTTGAACCTCATTGAACCTTCAATCCCGCATTCCGAATTTCAAACAACAATTCTATTCTACACTACCCTACCCTGTACTATACTTTGCAATACCGTACTACACAACGCTATACTAACGCTTAAAGTAAGAGCGAACAAGCGAAAAAGGGTTGTCATCAGCCTGGATACGGGCCCAAAGACAACACACCCTACGGCCAAATTATATAGTTTTGGATTCCAGCATAGCGGAAGTGCCTCATGCCGCCAACAGCGCGGGGGGGGGGGGGGTAGAATCCAACACAAGCATTCATTGAACCGCCGACTGTCGGTTAGGAGCCTATAAATAAGTAGCCACTGATAAGGACACTTCCTGGTCGACACACAGCACTGCTTTGTGTTTCTAGGCAGCGGTGCTGCGGTGTGACACACTACGCTATAGACTAATGTCGTGATTTATAGTGTGATAGATACGGCCCCCCGCTGCTGTTGGTGCAGACCATACAATCCACGGGAGTTGAAAGGGTTGTCCTTGTTGTCCCCCCCAACCCCTCTCTCTCTCTTCCTGTTTCTGTACAATGTGTATTTTATACGTCTTCTTTTCTCTGTAACCCACACTATTGGTTTCTGAATAAAGACAAAGGTAAGTGAAATGTGTGTGTCGTGTCAGGGTGGCGGATCTTCGGGCGTCACGGTGATTAGACTACATCCTGTCCCGGTGTTTGGAGTGGATTGATTGGTGTCTTCTTAGATATGATGTACTTAGTTAGGGAAGAGGAGAACCTGTCTATGTCAGGACACTAGACATGTATAATAACCCCCATCTCACATACCCAATATCAAACTATTACCGTTTTCACACTGCATACGGTATGCGCATCGAATACACTTATGTTCACACGCTCTTCTAATTTGCGATTCTCTGCGCACTCGATACCAGGTTTTGATACCAAGATTCTGTTCACACACGGGAAGCGAAACCCGTAGTAGTTTTATTGCTTTGCACCCAAACTAGTTACTTCGGGATCGAAACCACCTACCCCCAAGGTGGATTAGTTAATGCGCACTAGTTGGGTAGCGAATGCGCATTACTTGCCAGTGTGAAAGCGAAGCAAAACTAGTTTTGCAGCGCCGCGAATACCGTATTTTAGCCCAGTGTGAAAACGGTATATCTTTGTGTAGATGTGTTGCGTGACAAGGGTGCTTGTCAACGTTGAATCATTTAACTAAAGCAAAAGAGATGTTTTAACAGGTTTTTTCAAGTGTGTGTGTGGTCTGAAACCACGATAGTCTGTCCCGCCTTTCCCGCCTTTCAGATGTTTTTTTTTATTTGACGGAACGTTTTGAGTCGAGTTGAGTGGCGTTTTTTTGATTGTGTCGGTGAACGACTCGCCGCAGCACAGCTGATGTTAGATTGTCGTAATCTTCTTCTTCTTTCGCCCCATTGCAGCAAATGTCCAACCTGGACTCCAAGATCCACGAGAAAGCCATGCGGGTGGACATGGACATCTGCCGACGCATCGACATCACGGCCAAGCTGTGTGACGTGGCGCAGCAGCGCAGCTCCGAGGACGTGTCCACGATGTTCAGCGTCAGCCCGGCCCGGTCACTCCCGGAGAGGGTGAGTGTCTGTCACACGTAATGATGTGTTGACCTCAGCCTGTCAAATGATGACGTTGACATTTCTGCTTCTCTGCTACTCCCATTGTGTGTATTGTAGATTTTTAGTATTTTATTTTAGTATTCTATTATCTTGTGATGTTTCTAAAATATGCTGTAGGTAAGATTCCGTAAGCAGAAAAGAGCAGTAGAGAGTACGATTTTGAAACTCAACCGAAAATAAAACATCCTCTTTACGTTTCTGTTGCACATGTGGTTGGCAGGCAAGATGGAGGAAAGACGCCCTGATTGGTCAGAAATAAGCCGGGGGGCCGTCTAAACATCTTTAATGCAGTTTCATGCAGTCAAAATAAACTGATAATCTCACAGTGCATTTCCTTCACTACACCAGCTGACAGATGGCTAGGATGTGTCTTAAAAAAAAAATCACACTCAAACGATTGCTCTTAAATGTTACCTACAGCCCCTTTAAACTTCATTAAAAAAAATAAGAATTGAATGATTAAGGATTTTATTACATACTGTCATGACACCCGAGATTGGCTTTTTTGGTTTAAGCAAAGTACATAAAATGTTATGACATCTATGAATGTGGAGATTGTATTTTTGTTTTATGAAATGAAAGCTCTGCATAGCACTTAGTGACCACAACATAGACAAGACTATTTGGATGCTATGGTTGCTTCAGCGTGTGGACTTACAGAAAGCAAAAGAAAAATCATTACTTGGGAAGCGCACACACACACACACACACACACACACACACACACACACACACACACACACACACACACACACACCTTTCTGTATACACGTATGCTAGTATGTAGACACACACACACACTAAGATCTATATCTACATGTATGCTAGTATATAAACACCCACACACACACACAAACACATACTCACGCACACACCTTTCTATATACAAGTATGCTAGTATGTAGACACACACACACTTAGATCTATAGCTACATGTATGCTAGTATATAAACACCCTCACACACACACGCACACACCTCTCTATACACGTATGCTAGTATGTAGACACATACACACACACACACTTAGATCGATAGCTACATGTATGCTAGTATATAAACACCCACACACACACACACACACACCTCTCTCTATGCACGTATGCTAGTATGTACACACATACACACACACACACTTAGATCTATAGCTACATGTATGCTAGTATATTAACACACACACACACCGCTCTATAAACACGTATGCTAGTAGACGCACACACTAAGATTTATATCTACATGTATGCCAGTATATAAACACCCACACACACACTAAACCCCTAAAGCTACATGTATGCTAGTATATAAACACCCCCCCACACACACACACACACACACATACACACACAACAATAAAGTGCTGAGGCTGTGACTTTGCTCTGCACAAGGTTATCACATTGCACTGACAATGCTGGCTCACAGCCAACCATGAATCCAGACCAGCCCAGGGGCCTCATGACTGTCATCCTCTTTCCTGACGTTCTGCATGTCTGGAAATGTGGAATGTGGTTTATTATTATTTTAGCTCAGCCCCCGTTTGCTGCAATGCATTGAGTCATTGCTGGGTTTTTGTTTTTTTTACAATTAATGGACACTTTTGCAGGACACTTTACAGCTCCGGGGAAAACTGATCTGTGGGCTGAAAGTAGTACAACCAAGCTGCAGTGACTGTCCACTCATCCCCTCTTGTGAATTTCGAACACAAAAATGCCTTTTATCTTTTGACAATCGACGGCCATCTTCCATCATTTGTTCAGTTTTTTGGTTCCGTTTGACCTTTATTGCATCCGACTCTTGAAAATCATCATTTTCAAGAGGCAGCGGGATGTGTGACACATTAACAAACCAATGCTCAAGAAGCTTGTTTGTGTGTTAAGCGGGGAGTTCATCATCCAGGGTGTGTGTGTGTGTGTGTGTGTTTTTTACATAGGGAGCCATGGCGTGCTGCCGGAGGAAAGAGCCCAAAGTGCTGTCGGACGAGGAGAACTCCGAGATGGACGCCGACCCCAGCACCTCGGAGGAGGAGGAGGCGGCCCCGGGGCCCATGAACATCACAGACGAAATGAAGCGCATGCTCAACCAGCTGTAAGAGCGCTTAACAAACACGGGCACCCACACATGCACACACACGGGCACACAAAGATGAGCCCACTTAGCCTCTTTACAAAGCTATATATTGGAGTTATAGACTAGGCTAAGGGCCAAGTGCAGATTCAATCCATTGGTTTTAACTGGACTGTCTGCACGTGCTATAGCTGGAGTTTGTTTAAGATCCTTCATTAGACACGGACCACAGCTTCAATTAAATACAATTATTTTTCGTTGGCATCAGCTGTTCATAACGAAGATACACTCCATCCAAAATCCAAATGTATCCAAAATGGATACATTTCCCGAATCGGTGCATCTTTACACAATGGCCTCCTCGTCTTTCTATATCTACATGTACATACAAAATCCCTCTCTCTCTCTCTCTCTCTCTCTCTCTCTCTCTCTCTCTCTCTCTCTCTCTCTCTCTCTCTCTCTCTCTCTCTCTCTCTCTCTCTCTCTCTCTCTCTCTCACACACCCCACATCCTGCGGTTCAATCAGACTCCTGCAGTGTTGATGCAATAGGGGATGGTTATACCGTTCCCCACCTTTAGCCCCATCTAGTGTCCGTACAGCGTCACACACACACACACACACACACACACACACACACACACACACACACCAGAGACACCCTTACTCAGCACAAAGGCACAGAATTCAATAGACTGTGAATGTGTCTTTTCCTTGCCTTGTCGTGAGGCTGAAAAATGCGATTCTATATTTTCATACATTGGCAATTGTCTGTGCAACTCAGAATCCTTGTGTTCTACTTTCACTTTGCTGTCCTAACCTTCGAGCCTATCATTCTATCCTACCATCCATATATAACAAACACAAACTGAGGCGTTGCCCCGTGTCCTGGACTCAAAAGGTGCAGTGGCGGAGGGTTTTGACCACTGTGTTGTTGTGGCACTGTTTCCCAAATGTGTCCACCCTTTTTTTTTTTTATCCGCACAAGGACACGAGATATTCCCAGGCTAGCACACTGCATCGCCAGCTGCATGCAACGGAAGCCCGTCTTCTTCACTGTTAACATCACAGCCATTCAATTATTCTGTCGAGCGTTTTGAACGACGACCGGCTTCGGAAAGGCGGACGTAAACGCGGCTGTAAACAAAGCAAAACTTAAACCTTTATGAAATGACGGATGAATCATGATGTGACTGTAGCAGTCGACCCTGCAACGTAGCCAGTAAATATGGCTTTTCTGGGATCCGACTAGGACCACAAGACACAAGGCGGTTGATGATAGAACCGGTTTATTGCAGAGTTTGAGATTGTCTTTTTGCAGGCAGAGCAGGTGGTACAGTGCTGACATGTTAGCACTCCTCCGGAGTGTGTGTCGTGATCGCTGGTTTAACCTGTGTGCCTCGATTATTGTAGTGCACCACAGGTGTGCAGCCTCACCCAGTAGCCCTAGAGTCTCATCGGTGTGACTCGGCAGCTTAAACCAGCCCCACACAATCTCAGGATCAAATCCACCATTGTGTCCCTAATGTTTTTTTCCATTAAAACCTTTCTCTACGTTCTTCACTCTTGCCTTATAATCTTGCTTCCTCGTCTTCCTCCGTGGATGTGCTGAACTTGGTGGCTCTTCTTCTCGTCCTTTTCTTTTCTTCCCTTCCCATCTCTCTCTCTCTCTCTCTCTCTCTCTCTGTCTCTCTCTGTCTCCCTCCCTCTTCTCCTTGTGTTTTGTCTTCCCGTCCCGCCCCCTCCATCTGTCCTGGGCCCCAATGCAGACATTGTTCAGATAACTCCTCTGTTGCCAGGCGGGAGACATTTGAGATAGACGACGACTGCGACAGCCTCACGTGGGAGGAGAACGAGGACACGCTGTTGCTATGGGAGGACTTCACCAACTACAACTTGCCCGGCGGCATCCACGCAGCGACGGCGTCAGCGGCGGCGGCGGCGGCTTGTCCTGCCGACGGCGACGCGGAAGGCCAAGAACCTGTGAGTGTCATCCCAGCAGTTTGGAGCACGTATAGAAGACTCTATCGATGCCTAATTCCCTCTCCGCGGTGGTTCTGTTTACTTTCAGAATTCACAGGAGGGAAGCCTGGGCAGCCTCATCAACGAGACCGAGTCGATGTTCAAGACCAGGGAGGAGGAGTACCATCAGACCATTGGACAGATTGAGGTGTGTGATAGTTCAGCCGGCCTTTGACCTTTAAGAAGCCTTAAAAAGCTTCTGGTATTTTGCGTTTAATCTCCCCATATACCTCGTCTTAAAACCTCCCATACTCCCATAAACACATTGCGTGGTGCGCGCTCGTAACCGCCGTGTCTGTTCCCCCCCCACCACCCCTCTCGATGATCAGGTTGAGTTGGCCACGGCGAAGAGCGACATGACCCGGCACCTCCACGAGTACATGGAGATGTGCTCCATGAAGCGGGGCCTGGACGTGCAGATGGAGACTTGCCGGAGGATGATCAAGGGCGGCCGCAACTCCCCGTCCGCCAGCTCGGTGGCCAGCAGCGACTCAGGGAACACGGACGAGATCCAGGATGAGATCTTGGACAAAGAGGCCGAGGCCGGGGGCACCGGTAGTTGATGTCGATGATTGTCCCCCCCCCCCCCACCCACCTCCCCACCCCCACTTGTCCGTCCCTCCCTCCCGACCAGGCCTCATTTCCTAAACCCCCCACCCCCCCCCCCCCCCCCCCCAACCCCTACATCCATCTACCCCTTGAAGGGGGTAGGGGAGGGGGCTTTGTAGCCTTGTTTCACAACACTTCACAAATGGCTCCACTGGGAGCTTCACTGTGTTTATGGGATGTGACCCAATCTTAAATCCGGCGAGGGGAGGCTGGGGGGCGGGGGGGGAAACAGGTGTTCTGGGGGGGCGTGCCTCCCCCCCCCCCACCCCCCCAGCCTCCTGCCAACGCAGGTCTCGACTCGGTGCTTACACTGTGTTGTACACAAGGTGTTTGCTTCCCAAGCAAAAGGGTCGTGGATGCAGTGTGTGTGTTACGTGTGTGTGTGTGTGTGTGTTGGAAATTGTGTGTGTGTGTGTGTGTGTGTGTGTGTGTGTGTGTGTGTGTGTGTGTGTGTGTGTATGTGTGTTTCCAAGCTGTGCTCACTTCCTCACCGCTGCCTTGCGGGGTTCCTTACGATTGGCCCAGAGCTCCACTTACTCAAGCAGGGTCAATAAGTCTCCAGATTTCCTTTTTCTCCCAGAGGTTAAAGTCGTTCCACCGATAAAAAAACAAAAGGTAATAGATTCTGCTCATCTGCGCATTACTCCCAGCTGATCATCTATTTTAATATTATAATTATACGTCTATTATTACATCTTATATTAAAAAAAAACATGCGTTGTTGCCACTGCATCACCTCTACACATGACGCAGGGTGAATATATCCAATGCCAATCGTGACATTGAGAGTTAAAATGTCTTCTGCCAGAGGATTAAACAAAAAAAAAACAAAGTGATGAAATGAATGAAAAACAGCTGTCGTTGAAGGCTGTCGTTTACTGAGGAGATGCTCCAGGTTTTTTGCCAATCGACTGAGGAACGGGGAACAGCCTTCTGCTGCATCAATGCACTACTCCCAAGTTCTATGCAATTTAGCCGGCCTTATGTTGTATGTGACACGCTTCCCACCCTCCTCTCTAACCCTATATACTTTTAGCATTTTCTTTAAATTTTTTATTTTTTAAGTAAAGCAGGTGTTTTGTACGCAATCGTTTTGGGACCCAACCTTTTTTTTTTATAAATAAGGGTGTGTGTAATGAACCTGAGGCATGGGATTTTTCTTTCCATACAGAAATAGATAGCAATCATAGCTGGAACAGTGGCTCCCCGTCAGGACCTAAAAGATAGATAAACAAGACGTAAAACATTCTCAAACCAAAGATAAAACTTTTAACAAAAAAGGTTCATGAAGCACCTAGAATGTCATCAAATGATTGAACACAAAAGGCACATTAGATTAGATATTAGATATCCCACACATGACATTTAAATAAACCTCCAACAATACATTGTTATGTCACTATATGTTTGTTTTTTTAACCTAGTCAGCTGATGTCAATAGCAAAGTAACCTGGTCCCTAGATACACGAGTTCCCTTTCCTGACCAGCAGGGGTCACTGTTCGACAAAAGGATACGAATCCAACTTTGCCCAGAGACTCGTGGGACTCGACAAGAGGAGTAGAGACAGTATACTATGTGATGAACTTATATCCCAAAGGGCCTTTCTGTTCATGTTGTTCTATATGCACAACATATCGTTTTTTTCCTTGAGAGTTCGCTATTTTATTGCTTTTTATGGTATGTGTGTAACAAAACAATAAGGACTGATGATTGCATGGGGGAGGGAAGCGGTATCCAAAGCGTGTATATTTGTATTATGATGATATCATATGGTTGGCAAAGACGGCTTCCATGTAGAAGTTGTAGTGATGCAGAATATACATTTTTGCATCCTGTAACCTCTGTAATTACAGCAAGAGCAATGGAGTTTAGTTGCCTTTTTTAATATATTATGTTAAACCCAACAGTTGCAATACAGTGTGCTTTAAAAAAAAAATCAAATGTCTATAATAATCGATCGTTGTATGTTGTTTGGTTTGTTTTTTTCTTTAAAAATATGATTTCATGTTTCATCATATATGATTTTATCTAAAATCCAATTAGCATATGTTGCTTTTCCCATTATAAGTCTCCACTTATTCACCAGGAGTGTGAATGGATTGTTTCATACTTTGTCCACCCTAACGACAAACCTTCATGAAATGTAAACGAGAGACGGCCTTATTTCACAGCGAAACGTCTCTCCCACCGTCACATCATCTACTGTACGTTAAACCAGCCTGACTACCACTAGCAGAGATAGCCGTGCTTAGTACTGTACCCTGTGGTGCTCCAGTCGTCTCACATTATACAACCGGACATATTGACGGCGTGGCTTCATTAACTCACCCAAAACTACCGTTTACCTACAAGATTGGAACCTACACTACACAAATTCCGGCTGTCTGATCTGCACACTGACCAGCCGACCAAAGCAAAATGTGCAAAATATACATGAAACATACGTATGTACGTTGCAATCCCAATTCAGAAAAACAAAACCAAAACATTTTTGAATGCAGCATTCACGACGTCGACTGCAACAAGTGCTTCTTTTCATTTTGTTTATTCATTTTCACTAACACAACGTTCATCAAAGTTATTTCACACTAACCCTTGTAATGGAAAGGAATCGTCCAACGTCACAAGTAGCGCAAGACAAACATACACTATGTGGTCTTAAATACTGGACAATGCAGCATGTTTGTTGTTGCTCAAATGACGTTCTGCAGACACCTGTACACCTGACTCAAGTGGGGAAGCGGATGGATTTGAACATTTCGTATTAACAGTGGGTTTTGTACGACTGCTTTTTTTAAATAACATATTGTTGGGAATGGTTGATTGCTGTTTATCTTTCGTGTATGTGAAGCGACGGCATACGGTTTGCTGTTATTATACGTATCATAATACGTCTAATAACCCGGTCTAAGCCATTATAATTTCTTTGTTTTTATAAAAGAGGTGCAGCAATACTAATAAAAGTTGCCATATTTTGGTAGAATCTACTGAATAAGAGCCTTTGCTTTGAATTAGCAAGTACAGAACCACGCTGGCGGTTCGCCGTCAGATTCATCTGCCTGGTTTTCTTTCGGTCACATCGTCTTCCACGATTACTTTTTAAATCTGCCTCAAAGATTGCATTTATTTATCCTCTGGGTTGTTCAGTTCTTCCTCTGGGTCAAATTTTGTTTAACAAAAAATTACAAAAACAACAAAAAAAACGGAGAATGTATTTGGGGTAAAACGAAATAAAATGGTGGATTGAATAAAAAATAAATAAAAAAGCTTTTTGTCATCTTCCTGTCTTAGATAAATGATCGTGCTGTAGTACACAACAGAGAGGATATATTTGGTTTAATCATGTTTTCTTTCTTTACAAAAACACTAGTCTAAATGATCTTTCCATGGACTCATGTCCCCCCATTTACTGTTCTATTGTGTATCTGTTGCCCACATCATATACTCACAAAGTGCCTTAATCAGTGGCGTCTACGCAAAGCACATGGAGGTAGACATACAAAGAAAAGTCCATTTAATTCTTTAACACATATGATATACACAGTAAAAAGGGTTCGGTTCTCTCTAGTCTGCAGTTTATATTAGATATCGCAAAAATGGATAAATACTGCAAAATGATATGACAATAATATGCAATGAAAGTGTTGTTAAAAGACATGGTGCTGTACAATGTACGAAAACCACAACCGTCTGATAAAGTTCAACAGGCTTATGGAAGCATGACAAGACCACTGGAGATTTAAAAAAAATGGCAGTTAAAAAGGGGAAAATACACTTGGATTACAGAAAAAAACCATTTCAAAGGATCAATTCCAGACTGGTTAAAGTATCCAGAACATAAGTGATTTCTTGTGTTGCAGGTTTCAATACAAATTATCTAGTTAAAACAAAACCTATGTAAAGCGATAATACAGAATTACAATTTGTATTTACAGAACCTTTAATAAATTCACCTGGGACATATAGTTATAGTCTTACGAGAGTGCACACGGGCACATGTTCATACATTGTGCATAATAAGCTACGTTGATAATAACAAGCTACTCCCCATTCAGGAACGCCAACCTCCTAGCAACGCTCTGCTCGCCGTATCTCTTCCGGAGTTGCCGGTGAGCCTTGGGGTCGGAGGTCAGCAGTAGCCGGTCGTGGCGGCGGCTCCAGGGGGGCCCCTGGGCGGAGGCCGGGTTCAACAGGAGAGCCAGAGCGGAGCTGAAGTCCCCGCTGGTCTTCAGGAGAGCCTTGGTCACGCTCACCAAGTCCTGAGGCGGGAGCAGGGATGGGGACACGAGGGGAGAGATGTTGAACACATGGACACACATGCATGAGAAGCGTGAGCATTTAAGGAGGCCGTCAGAAGCGACCGCTAGGGATGTATCCCCGAACGGCCCCCAATCCTGGAATAGCACCCATTTTATTCAGATAAAGACAAAACACATGTATAACCCTTGGTCATACCTGATTGGTGACATCCGCAGGTCGAGACCTTTCATTTGAGCTTAACTTAAGGTCAATTGGACCATCGGCTCCAGAAATCGAGCTGAAAATGTGATTTTGTGACCTGAATCCTAAGCTAAGAGGAGGTGAAACCACAATATCCACAAACTTTTGTTTATATATATATATATATATATATATATATATATATATACACACACACAGTATATATATAGTGTATGTATGTATGTATGTATGTATATATATATATATATATATATATATATATATATATATATAAATAAAACGGCCAAATGGTGAAATCTATTGCCATTGACAGGTGCTTTTTAAAAAAAAGTATGCAAGTATAAATAGTTTTTGCATGCAAATCCCCATTGCATTTTGTAGTACATACTGCTTACATTGGAAGGGGTGTTAGGCACTGAATAAGGTATAGTCTTGTAAGCGTCACCTGGTTTGTCTGCTTAACCAGCTCTCTGATGCGCTGCATGTCCTCTTCCAACTGTGCCTGGGTCTCTGAGACCACCTCCCCCTTTTTGCCTATTGGCCGAGGGCCGACGGGGGTCGCTGCTTCGTCACAGTCCATTGGCTGAGAGCACTCCTCCTGCGATTCGTTGTCAAATATGAAGAGGTGTGGCTTGGGAGCTACTTGGGAGGTTTCCATCGCAGTTCTGGTTTCCGTCGCCACTTGTGGCGTTGCCGTTGGCGGCATTGAAGCGGTTTCTGCCGGGTGATGCTGGGTGTCCTTCTGGGTCTCCAGCTGATCAGGTGCCTCCTCATAGTCGGACTAGGAGACAGAGGTCAACTTTTTGTTATTGAAACTTTATCTTTGTAGGGCAAGGGTGCACCGAATAATAACAATTAAACCATGTACATTTGGGACATTACTTAATTATTTTACTTAACTGAATCAATATACAACAATATACGCTTAATATAAATAATACTACTGATTTAGCATACACATGCTGGTATTTAAAACCATTATTTATTAAAACCTCTAATAAAAAAATATATAGCAGGATATTACCCTAAATACTTTCAGTTAATAATAATAATAATTATTCCAATTGATCAGTGTACAGCACAAGTACAGTACAGAGAAAGGATTCTCTGCATTTAACCCATCCTAGTATTAGGAGCAGTGGGCAGCTATGTATACAGCGCCCGGGGAGCAGTGTAGGGGGTGCCTTGCTCAAGGGCACTTAGTTGTGCAGTTGTGGTCCTACCTCGCCGCCGTCTTCAAACTCATCAGAAGCCATCTCCAGGACCCCCAACTTCCTCTTTTCCTTCCTCTTCCCCGTTGGCTCCGCCTCTTTCTGGGTCGCTGGGTTAGCGGCCCCATCTGAGAGAAACACATCCAACGACCGGTGTGTGAAAATGGTTGTCGTGGTTACAATAAGCACACTTACACCTGCATAATATGCGACGGCCACCGTGACCGGGCTGACTTAATACTCGAGGTGGGTGTCCGACCTGCTAAGGGGGGGCTCTCGGTAGGCTGATGTGCTGGTGGTGCTGTTGGTGTCGATGCTGGTTGTGCAGGTGGTGCTGGCGGCGGTAGTGACGACGGCGATGCTGTCGATGTCGAGGCTTTCGGTGAGCCGCTAGGCGCCGAAGTCCTGGCTTTCTTTCTGGAGGGCGTGTCCGACGGCGGCGTGTGGGGCAGCGTCGGGCACCGGAAGGAGCGCCTCAGAGGCGTGCCGGGGGAGGCCCCCACCTCGGGCTCGGACGCCGTCGTGGTTGTCTTGTTCTTCTGCGACCTCACGGGAGACGAGGTGTGCTGCGGGGCTTTGGCCGGCACCAAAGGAGGCGCCTCCTCCTCCGCCCCCCACCACCACCTCTTCCTCCTCCTCTGCCATTGGAGGCTCAACATTTGTTGACTCTGACCTCCCAGCCTCTATAGGTTGGTCTGTCTGCTGGTCTTCCGGCTGCTGGTCGTCCGGCTGTGTCAGGACACACTTGTCAGCGGACTAAATATATTATACATATATACAGATCATGAAAAGGCTTACAATCCACTTCCCCTGCTAACCCCTTCAACCCATTAATGTAGGACTGCAACATAGGGTGAAAGAAAAATGTACTACTTTGATTTGCCGGATGGCCAATATGAAGCTAACCACCAAATGGTCAGGTTGATTAAAAGCCCCTTCCCTCACACATACTGTATATTATTTCTGTATATATATATATATATATATATATATATATATTTCAGGCCAGCGTGTGCCAGACTGCGGTACGTGGCATATTTTTTGGATGCTCATGTTGAACTGAGCACACGGCAGGCCATCTCTGCTTTAGCCGTCTGCAAAGAGACCTTGGCTCTCGACACCTATCAAGAGCGGCCATGGGAAAAAAGTGATAAAGTAAAGCGTTGTTCACTGCAAGGTCGTACAGCCGCTACATTTGAAACAGAGTTTGTTAAGTTTCAACGCAAACCCCTTCATAACAGGTGGCAGTAGCGCAGTCTGTTAGGACTTGAGGCTTGGGAACTGGTACTTGGAAAAAGGTGACAGTTCGCCTCCTTGCCACTGAGCCAGCCGAGGTGCCCTTGAGCAAGGCACCAGACCACCACACTGCACCCCCCCCGGGCGCTGCATATACACAATAGCTGCCCTCTGCTCCTAATACTAGGATGGGTTAAATGCAGAGAAAAACACTTCACTGTGTGTCACCAATAAAGAGGACTCAAAATCCTCCAGATTTAGATTTTGAATATACATTGTATTACATACGCCGGTGTGCATCCTGTACTATTTTTCAGTCACTTTATTGTTCTTTTAATTGTTATTGTTATTGTGTACAGTATTGTTATAGCATTGTGTTTTAGGAAGTTCATAAGGCGGGAGGGAATGAGGAGTAAGCATTCCCCTTGTACAAACCACCCACGATGCCGTGAGAAACGTTTAATATAGCAGCAGTACCTGCGCCAGGTCCGAAGAGGTCAAATCCTCTGACAAGGAAGCCCTGTGTTTTTCCGGGGAGGAACCATCGCCGTGAGCCCCCTGGTTTTCTGCCATCTGGGAGGAGGATGCATGCACACGGTCACATGGTCTCGCCAACACACACAAACATTTATGATCGAACACACACATTCAGCATAGTCTCCCCCTCCTGCCCCTCAGTTGCCAACCTGTGCTCTTCGTCCAACGTCTAGCGGCCAAGCATTTATATTGCTACTGTCAAATCTGCTACAACCTTTGTATGCGGGGAAATGGCTCTCGTTTTTTATAATTTTTGTTATACCTCAGAGGAGCCTGCATTCCCACCGCCGTCCTCTGGGGCCCCGGAGGGTCTGGCCATCAGCTTGCTGATGTAGCGGTGCTTCATGGACTGCCAGCTGTGGGCGGTCACCAGCTTTTTCTCCATTTCCCGCCACAGCAACGTGCCCTTGTGGCCGTTCCGCGAGGACACGTAGCCGACGATGGCGGTGTCTTCTTTGGGCGTGTAAGGGCTTCTGCCTTTTTGGTTATCGATGGAAAATAAGAGTAAAGAATAACATTTATAACAGATAAATGATTAGCTATAGAATATTATTACCGTCTAGTATTATTAGATAAGTGTTGATGCATTAGGTCTCCCATTCTATTCATCAAACACTAGTAGATACACTGCCTTGTGTTCAATAGAGCGATTATTCATAGGAGTGAGAGGCCACCTGTGAGTATGTCGGTGGAGCTGGTCTTGGGCGTCTTCTTCTTGGTGGACTGAGCGTCTGTGGCGTCGGACCTCATCCTGTAGTCTTCCAGCTGAAGCTGCTCACTCTTCTCGATGCAGTCCCTGACGTATTGGGCAGACACGTACCTGGGGAAGGGACGACACACACACACACACACACACACACACACACACACACACACACACACACACACACACACACACACACACACACACACACACACACACACACACACACACACACACACACACACACACACACACACACACACACACACACACACACAATTATAAAACAGGTAAGGATAGTAGATGCGGAATATTTTAACTAATATAACAAGACAAGTAAAGGCCACAAACTGTTTTTCCCTGTTTCTGTAACAACTGATTAGGTGCAGCCAACCTCACTGGTAAACATGACCTCCAGTTCAGTCGAGGACACGCCTTTTGGAATAACCCATGACACTCACTGTGGGAGAGATCTAGGAAAGCCACAATGCATTTCTGCACTTTCTAAGGCATCTATGCTCCATTCACTTGCCCTGGATAACGAGGTCACATTTGACTCACACACACGCCCTAAAAGCTGCACCTACCAGTGAGCTGTGCTCTCCATGAGAGAGCCCACGTCGGGATCAACCAGCAGAATAGCCCCAGGCTCCTGGGCCTTGCACACCATCCCTCCCCCTGCCTTGATGTGGGGCTGCAGCTCCACCTTGACGGGCCCCGGGCACAGGTAGAAGCGCATGGGCTCCCCGTCCACAGTCATGAAAAGAACCGGGGAGATGACATGCGACTTGCCCTGACTTTCCAGTTTGGATGGCATTGTTGTTGATGCCTTTCAAAGGAAAAAGGGAGAGAAATGTTTTTTAGTTTTTTTTTTAAACGGTCACAGTGTGTGTTCTTTAGTACGCCGATGGATAGGCGTGGGTGGCGTTTACTGAAGGAACCAGAAAATCGTCCACAGTCATGTAGGCCTGGAATAACAGTTGAACGGGTATGACAATATATTATAACACAATATTACAAAAGGTATTACACAAGAGCCCTTTTAACCTAAATATACAACAACACAACAAATGATATATACATACATCAACAACAGAGTATTGGGGACTGCAAACTCTTATACGTCGCAACTCCCTCCACAGAGTGCCCTATACATACATACAAACATAGAAGTCTTCTCTGTATGTATTTAATGGCAATAAATGCACCAATAGATCACCTCTAGAGACAGCTTGGGTCATCCTTTTTGTCATGTCTTTAGTTTCATAACAATTAAATCAACATTTGTTATCTCTGACCAACTTTCTAACCACAAGTCTGTGAAGGACCAAAAAAAACAATTAACCACCATTCTAAAAGTTATAATGTATTATTATTATTATTATATATGTGAAAGGTATCGAACACACACACACACACACACACGCACACCTTCCCTAGACTTGCTCATACATCCGTAGAGATGCAACATAGAACGGTTTATCGGTTTATAGCAATTCAAATACCGATAAGACTAAAAGGTGTATGTATAGCTGTATTGGTTCATGTATCTGTGGGGGATTTGCGATTCGAATGTGTTTGACAGTTAACAACAACAACAACAACATGCTATGTGCCTTTAACATTTTAATTAAAACCAAACACACATTGAATGAAGTGGCATGGCCAAGATCAATACCAAGATCAATACCTGCAGGGGACGGATTGACTTCCTGCGAGTCGGTAACATGTCCCGCTCCTACCGTCAACTGACCGCACGAAGTTCAAACCGCCACACAACCCGCACCACTGTGGAAGAATACCGTTCTGCGCAGAAGCAGAGCTCTTGTTCCTCGGTGACGAGTTGTGTTCTAGAACTGCACGTGTTACTCATGTCCGCCATCTAGCGGTCACAGGTTTAGATTCAGTTGTGGCTTATTTGTCATGTGTTTAAGGGGTACAGTGTACAATGTACAAGTGGAATGTTATTGCCAGCACCAAAGATGTGCTCAAATTGAGAGGAATATACACGTATCATTTTTTTATGTATATAGTATTTTTATAGTATTGTTTTAGAAATGCATACTGCGTGAGGGAATGGGGAGTAAGCGTTCCATTGTACTTGTTGCAAATGGCCAATCAACATCTTGTATCTTGTATTTTGTAACACAAATGACAAGAATTAACAAGACAGAAAAACACAAATTAATTAATATGTATATATTTACATAATTGCGGACAGTATAAATATAAATATAAATATAAATATAATAGTCCACTTAATAGACCACTTATATTTCTGTAACCAGAAGGTCGGGTCAGATAAATACAGTATATTGACATTCGTGAGTCATGTTGTACTGTGTAAGTAATACACAAACATCTGCAGGAAAAACACCACCAACAGTTACATCTAAAAAGGGAGGTAGGCAATCAAATAAAAGAAGGCAATGTATGAAGAAGGAATCATCCAGTAGTTAACTTCAGTCAGCACCTTACGATCTCACAGTATACAAATAAATGAGACCTTCTAACAAGCAATACAAGGACATACAGTGTATCACAGCATACACGGTAACCCCCTGAGATTCCTGCCACAATAACCAAATTAATGAACAACTATAATGAATGTCTAGGAATATGGTGGCAGGTGGGTGATGGTGAGTGGGTGATGAGTGAGATTGAATATACAGAAGATGGCCGACGTTACCATGCAATGTTATGCTATATGGGAGAACAATGAATAAGCGAGTTTAGCTTTTTATATTTAATTGCCATTAAGTCTGACCCAGGGGGCAATGTCATATTACACCTGTGTGAAGTGTTGTTGGACTGCTTCTAATACTAGGATGGGTTATATTACAGAGAAACACATTTCACTATGTGTGTGAACATGTGTGTGACCAATAAAGAGGATTCAATCCTCCAGATTTAGATTTAGATTTAGATTGTGAAACCCATGTTTTATAACGCTGTTATAAGATGGACTGTTTTTTGTTAAATTTATTTCAAGAAATACACTCCAATACACAATTCAAAGCAATCAAGCTAACTCAAACAGCTGTTCACTTGTTGAACATAATCACCTCTATATTCAGTATAAACATGCATATTGAGAGATAAACAAGCACAATCAAGACGAATACCATTGAATCCATTTACGGCTAGGATTTACCGTGAAATTGAAAGTTAAAAAAAAATACATTTTAGTACCTGTGTTCCCTTTCGTCGTCCTCTTAGAATAAGAGCGGTGGTTGATCCCTATTCTCTCCTGAAGGGGGCGCTGTTGTCATACTTTCATCCCGCGTGGCTCTTGTGTGTCGTGTCTCGGAAACACTTCATTCAAACACATACCTTGCCGCCTTGAACAAATATTGTCAATCGTAAACTCCCAGAATAGTTCGTTCTAATCTGAGTTCTTGGTTTTTGTTTGTATTGATTTTTTATGAAGAATCTGGGATCATTTGTGGGTCAGAGAATGTACAATTATTTGTCATTTTATACACATAATCGTATTTGAATGATTTCACAACATTCAAGTGAGTTGTGAAATACCTAGAAATCACACCGACTGACTATTTGACATAGTTTCCACCTTCCGTCCTCTATTATTTTGTCCATTCCTTCGTCATGGACTCACAGAAAGGACTTTGGTATCACGATGATGACTCAGCATGTAACGTAAGGCCTTGGAGAGTGCACGTGGTTGTCACGACATGAATGGTAACCACACCTGCCATGATTTAAGTGATTGTTCAGCACTTTTCAGCACACCCTTTTAAAAGGATTAGCCTTTTCACACATGCTTATTATTATTATTATTCGTTTTATTATTTCATCAAATAGTGCCTGCGAATGGCTCCGTTTTGCCTCCACTAACAGACATCTATGTTTATCAGTTCAGAGTTGACACTCCCCCCTTCTCTCATGGAGCTCCATGCCTGCAGGGAGAGGGGGTCTCTGGAGGAATCTCCCAATAGTTTTCCACCAGAATCAACATTGTCTCCCCCCCCCCCCCTCTCATTAATGTGGTGGTCCTCTGGCTAAACGGAATGATTGATGGTTGTGGTTGTGGTCTCCATCTCGCACTGTACGATCTACACTTGTGGTAATATTTGGACGTGTCAACTGAGACCATAATGCAAGCGAGCCGATACCTTAACCCGGTTGAACCAACAAAAAAACCCCGAAACAACCACAACAACATCTCACTCCCAAACATGATGGAGAGAACACTTCTGTTTTTGCTACAGAGAAGAAGAATTAAAAAAGCAGCGATGGTCTTTGGTTCTGGTACATTGAGACAATGACGAATATGTCATTCACCAACATCAACATTGTTCCCTGCAGATTTGAATGTTTTATATATTTCTATATATAAAACCCATTCATTAAGTTTGGACACGCACACGCGCACAGACCCACACACACACCACATGTGTGCGCGCGCACACACACACACACTGTAATCAAGATTGTACACACCTTGTAAAGCACATAAGAGAGGGGGTACTGCGTGGGCACTGTTCCACTTTGCGCTGATCCCACCAAACCAGTTCTCCTTATGCCATGACATCACATGAACATCTACTTTCCATTCATCATCAGTGAGCACAGTATGTATGTGCTGCCATGTGGAGCTGTGAGTCACACAGGATTAATGCTCTTGACAAATGCGTGAATCCTCAGATGGACGGCTGGTATACCCACCAGGTACAGGGTTTTTCAAAGTGTAAGGACAGTGGGCCTTTCCTTCAGAGAATTCTGACATACATGCACCATCCCCGGTGTGCTGACACACACACACACACACACACACACGCAAACACACACACACGCAAACACACACACAAAGACACTCAGAGAGACACACACACACACACTGAAAGACTGAATAGGGAATAGTGGCAATCCTTTTCCAATCCAATGTGGGAAATATTCTATATTTGAATAAACAGTTAAATAGACAGCAATATTGAATCCATTCATAATAATTTGGTTATCATATAATTAGTTTAAGAAGAAGAGTATATCAGCCTGTGACAAGTAAAAGGTTTTGTAATTTGTTTCACCGGTCAATTCCTCTCCAAAAAGTTGGTTACCACGTCGCCCTTAAGGAGCACTATTATACTATTATACATTTGCGGTCAAAGTTAAACGCTCTGCCTTGCCGCCTCGATGAACAACAATGTCTGAATCTTGATAGATTGGCCTTATTTCACATGAACATGAAGATGTTTGCCTCTTGGACCCATTAGGTCTGTCTGGATATCTTTATCTCTGTACAATGAACAATGAACTTCAGCAAATCGTATTCTAAATACCCACTAACCCAAATGAAAATACAAGTAGATGCTCTCTGGACGTGAGTCATTTAAGAACCAAAAGGGATTGAGAACAAAAGTTAAGTGGCAGAGTGATGCAGAATTGAATGTATTGTCTCAATAAATGTTGCGGTTGCAGGGATGGCAACTTGGCAAAGCGAAGCTTTAATCTTTTTAATCTTTTAAGCTTTAAAACTTTAAGTTGTAGTCGTAGTTGTAGTTGGGCCTACTCAATATCTGTAGGCCTAAATCTAATTCAAAAGGAACAAATATAAATTGCTAAGTGCCACACAGTAAAATAAAAACTACACACATACTTTAACTCACACACTAAGTTGCATCCCACTCACACAACCATTACACCAACATTGGGTCACATTAACTTCTGCATCAACAAAACAAAACCACACACACGCACACACACACGCACACACGTACGAAGGCACGTACGCCCACAAACATGCATACACACGCACACACACACACACACACACACACACACACACACACACACACACACACCCCTGGGAGTATAGATTCCTGCTAGATGTCCAAACAAAAGTTGACGGCAAAAAGAAGCCGCATGGCTTCATGATGAATTAGACTTCCTTGAGTCAATTGAGAGTGCTATCTTTGGACCTGGGCGCTTGTTGCTGAACCACAAACATTTAGTTCCTAAGGACCGTTTGGCAGATTCCTGTAGGGATCTTGGCTGGAGGATGGTCAGCAGGGACCGGATGATAACTGAGAGAGGAGCGCTGACACAGAGAACAACACACAGAATGGATCTAATCATCATCATTATTAGAAATACAATATAAATAGGCTTATTTATAGGCTATCTCTTTTTTTTTTATATTATTTTGTCTCCGTAGCCCCTACTTCTTGGGAAATGATAACAGGACATGATATTGCATATAGATATCCTTTTGACCGACAACGAATCACAAAGAGGGCAATTTGTATTAAAGAAAATATATTTATAAAATAGTTTATTTACAAACTCCTTGTTTTCCCCCACATAATCAAATTACTTTATAGTTAACCTCCAAAGAACCGCTGTCAATTGGCAATGACGTTATTTCTGACGTTTTTCAAAAGTCAATCAATGCATTGTTACATAATTCAATTGAATATGTACACACAAGATATGGCTATGTATTTGACACATATTACACAAATGACTAAACTACTAATAACATACATAAGACATATGTGTTTATGATCATTAGTTTCATACAACCAATTCAGCCGATAAAAACAGAACGCACCACATCTCCGAAATAATAGAGAAAATGGGCAAATGAATGCACAGAAAAACACAATAATAATAATAATAATAATAATAATACAATGTCCACGTTGCAGCAAAATATTGTATACAAACACCAAAAAAACACATAAATGACAAAGCTGCATGCTAAAATATTCACAGTGACGTATTTCTGAATGCCTTTTGAAAGACACTTAATATAGACCGCATTGAGCAATCCAAAGCATACATTTTGAGTAGTGAGGCTTCAAAGTTTATTCTAGTTTATTCATAGTTATAGTGAGATACTTTATTTCTAGTTTGTCATGTTGGTCTTCAAACTCAGCAGTGGTGAGAGTGGCGACTTTGCACACTATTGTTCATATACTCGTGTCTACAACTAGGCCTCTCTCTAATTAACTAACACAGGTTCACAGTGTGGCATGACACAGCAAATGCCGTACTAAAGTGGTAAATCATCTGGTGAATTCAACTCATTAAAACTAAAATATATTTCCCCAGTAAGAGCGAGTTAGCCTGTTGTGATATACTGTACACATATATATATATAGATATGTAAGTGATATGAGGTGAAGTTAACCACACATTTGTGATTGATGACCATTAACCAAAAGTGGAATACAACTACTTTTCACATTTTTTTTAAACAAACCTTAACGACGAAATGTAAATTTGTAGTCTTTCCATGATAAAGTCCATATTTATTTATTCATTAATTGGCGTAAAGTATTCATAAATGTACGATTATTTACCCACAGCCCATCATTTAGTAATTTGTAAAAAAAAACGAAAAACTTGTACATATACAAATAATAATAATAATAAAAAAACGATCCAAGTTATTCAAAGGCCCTTGACAGTGAAACCCTGCTCCTTGTAAATGTATTATCATACATCACTTCCTAGGAATATTCCTTGATGATGACGACGACACCACCCAGAAGAACTAAGAGAGAGTTATTCTAAATGTACATTCAAATGAGGGACGAAATAATAATTGGTCCACGTGTCGACATTCTACCCGTCAACCCATCGTCATTTGTTCATGCCAGCTCATATCCTGATATTTCTAGTCACGAAACCCTTGTGGTTGGTTTCGAGTAACCTCCCCTCCCCCCCAGGCACACACACACACACACACACACACACACACACACACACACACACGCTCTGTCTTGTGTCTCTCTCTTTAATACAAGTCCTTCATGATCTCCTGGAGCAGCGGGTGTAGGCACATGTCCACCTCGGTCTTGTCCAGCAGCTGGATAAGGTGCACGTGGTCGGTGACGATCTGCCTCAGGTCCGTCATCTTCTGCAGCAGCTTGGCGAACAGCTGCAGGGAGTCGGGGTGGTTCACCTTCAGGTGGAGCTCCAGGGAGTGGAGCACCGTCTCCTGGAGCCTCTCGATGGGCCGCACGTTCAGCAGGCCCGGCCGGTCTGAAAGGGGGAGGTGGAGGAAAGAGGCGGAGATGTGAAGATGAGTGAGTGAAAGGTGTTCATGACGGAATGGGAAGACATCTGATGTAGCACGACACAAACGAGAACTGTGAAATCGTCCTGTTTTAAACGGGAGTGGATGGTCGCTGGGCTATGTTTTTTCACTCGCTTCAAATGGGACTCAAGTCTATTTTTGGAAAGTAGAGGGTAGTAGAGGGTCATTTTGGGTTAAATGAAAGTTGTTAGTGGTTAAGTTAGTAGTAGAGTCACATACGCCTAAACCCCTTCCTGCTCCCTCATGATTCACAAAGTCACTTTAAGGCGCTTTGGATGAAAGTCTTCCGCTAAATGACATACTGAATAGTAATTGAAAGAAGGAAGGGGAAGTGGTTGAGGCTTGTGTTTCAACATGACGGAGAAGTTGCTGAGAAGTCAACGTTGGTCAACTCACACACTGTCTCACGCACTGGATAGCCTTTCAAACGTAGAGGTGTCATGTGTTAGATACCGCATGTTATCACAAAGGAAGACTAAAAAAATGTGATAAACAGTGTAAACAGATAGCGACAAGGCTGTTGCACACACGTAGCCCTACGGACGTGGTTTTACGACCGTCACCATTGCCTGAAGACAGGAAGTCTAGGCCACAGTAGCCCAGGAGGGAGAGCAGATTGACCCGTAAGCACCCAGCCAAGGTGGCTGGTGCGATTCCCTGACTCCCCGACTAGGGTGTCCCTTTCCCGCAAGGGACACCCTAACCCCTAACCCTAACTGCTGGGGACGAGCTGGCTGTTGTCTTGTGTGGCTGACGCCGCCGTCTGTGTTTAAATTGATATGAACGTGTATAAATTAATTTTAGACACCGTGCTCATACAACAACAACAACAGAAACAAAGAGCCCCGAAGGGTAAGAAGAAGAAGAAGAAAGAAGAGCGTCTCACCCCCGCTGAGGATGACCACGGCCAGGAACAGCGCCATGTCGCTGTCGTCCAGCTCCAGGGTGTTGAACTTGACGGAGAACTCAAACTTGGGCTCGAGCATCTGGCAGAAGGGCTTGCGCAGGCTCTTGAGGAACTCCCGCGTCATGAAGATCTGCCCGTAGGAGATCAGGGTGCCGTCCTTGTTCATCAGCGGCGCCATCCGAATGATCAGCACCTCGATCACGCCGTACTTCAGCAACGTAACCTGGGGGGGGAAACAGAAGGGTTGGGTGACGATGATGAGGATGTTAACCACATTGTGGTGATAACCACAATGGAAACAAAACTACAAAACAACGTCCAAGGCGTGGTTTTGGGAGTGACCAAAGGTGAGTGAGGAATGGCTGGTGGGGTACCTGGTCGTTCAGATCCAGATCCACGAAGCCCGGGATGCTCTTGGCGAACTCCGTCACCTCCCTGACGGCCTCGGCGGAGCGCGACTGGCAGGAGTAGAAGAAGCGCAGCTCCAGGGCCTCCGTCCGCCCCTGTTGGCTGACCCCCATGAGGCCTCCAGGACCCCCGTACCCCTGCCCAGGGTGGCCCGCCGGGACCCCTGCATCAGGTCAGTCAAGGGTACATTAGATCCACATTTGGTTTGTGTTTCCGTGTACATTATTGCACTTAATGAAAATAAAAACTGTAACAATTATAAATTGAGTTATATTATTATATAATATTATATTTATGTATCATTATGTTACTATATATGTTAGTCATTATTTCTAAGTGTTGTTTAGTCATAAATATGAATAATCATATAATATAATCATAATTATAAAAAAAGAAATTATAATAATCATAATATTAAAATACTGACATAATCGGAAAAACAACACATTAATCAAGCTTTACAGTTTGTTCAGTTGACTTCTGTACACTTCGTTGACCAGTGAACCAAAACAAAACCAATTTAGTACACAGTCCCTAATTAGCACGCATAAAAGGGCTTCCTTCACCAAAAAAGTCTCCTAATCGATCTAAATCCGTTTTTTTTCTGTGATAGAAAAAGATCCATAATATGCCACTGACCACAGTGGTCAGCCAGGGCGGCCGGGGACGTCTGCTGGTCTCGTGTGGGAACCTGTTTGCAGTTAATGAACTGCTCTCCCTCCATCAGAGACTTCATGTCGTGGATAATGAACGGCTGTAGAAGGCAGAAGAAGAAGAAGAAGAAGAAGAAGAAGAAGAAGAAGAAGAAGAAGTAGTGGAATTAAAGACGGGTCAAGGACATCCATGCAGCCACTGAAGACCCTTTCCTAAAATGCACTAGTGATTCGTTTTTTTGGACACAGAGAAGCAACAGCTCAATATTGCATAGGAAATGAGCGTTGTTGAACAGTGCGGTTGTTTAGACCTCCAAGCATGCAGCATGCCATCCCACCCCACCCCACACAAGCAAAGACACACACACAAGCAAAGACACACACACACACACACACACACACACCACACACACACACACACACCACACACACACACACACACACACACACACACACACACACACACACCGCAATCTTTGTCTGAATTGCGCCACACCCTCTCGGCAATTGCACCAGGACTCTAAAGCATACACAGGAGAGAGATAAGAGGTCCTTTAATGTGTGCTACTTTACACAGCCTTTCGTGTGTGTGTGTGCGATAGTACGATTATGTTGTCGATGCCTTGGCCCCCCCGCCAAAGCTCAATGCCTCTTTTCCACCAGCGGTATATGGGGTGTCTTGCTCAACAGCACGTTGGCAGGAGGAATCATTGGCGTCAAACCTCGTGCACTCTCTGGTTGAAGAGAAGCGGCGACAGGCCTTCTGCCACGAGGCACTGTGTTTAAAACTTTTAAAGTTACACATTCATTGAGGCGAGTAAACCATTCCCCCCCCCCCCCCCTTTCTCCGTTTCACTGCTTCTTCATCAAGGCTGCCGTGTTTCCACACCGGGTCGTGACCCGGCGTGACATCTCGCTCATCCTAATTTCCATATTTTGTTTGGTTTCAAATGTGTTCTCAATGCCAAAGTACCGAAGTACTCATTTCAATCTAAATCTAAATCTAAATCTAAATCTAAATCTAAATCTAAATCTGGAGGATTTAGATTCCTCTTTTTTAGTCACATACATGTACACACATATACACACACACACACACACACACACACACACACACACACACACACACACACACACACACACACACACACACACACACACACACACACACACACACACACACACACACACACACACACACACACACACACACAAGCACACACACCACACACACACACACACACAGACATGTGTTTTGCCACCTTATTCAAAGTACCAGTTCTCACTCCGTACTCGGACCGTTTTGGGGACTTGAACTGGCGACCCTTTCGGTTCCCAACAGACTGAGCTGCATTACAGTGTTTACATTATGAGGGGGGGAGGGGGGGAATGGATGCACCTATAGGGTTTTTAATTTAAATTAAAAACACACTAAAACAGTTTGTTTTAGTGTGTTACTTTTCTGTGGTTTTAGAAAATACTCTACATACTCTACTCTATACTCTATATAATACTCTATATAAATACATTAGCTGCTTGAACAGTGGATGTGGTGATGTGGTGATGTCATGCTGCTATGGCTCAGACCGCCAGTCATGCTAGGTGTGAAAGACCTCCACTGGCCTTGGTGGGTTATGGTGAAAAGTGAACTGAATAGCCTCTGTGTGTCCCAAAACATAATAATACATGTGAGCATGTATTATTAATATATAAGAATTATAGAGTGTATAACCCTGTGGAGAATATATGACACTGTTGGTCATTGCAAAGCATACAACTCGTGTTAATAATAATAATTATTATTATTATTATTATTCAAATTTGTCAGTGTACAGCACAAGTACTGTACAGCGAAATAATTTCTCATTATACTTATCATTATCAGTAATCGAGAACATATTCATTTCATTACTAATTGACATAGCTGGATATCAGCTAATTATAATAGTTATAGCTAGTCCAAACAAAAGTATTCATTCATTCAGAGTTTTTATGGAGCTATCTGCACACTCTTCAGGGATGTGTATTTAAAAACTCCCTGACTTGACAGGAATTATGGCATGGAATAATAATTCTTAACAGTTTCATTCTCAATTAATTATTTTAATGATAGTGCAATATATTTGGCAATTGAAGGATTGTAAAGGACACTGTCTCTGTTAATAGGGCTTAAGACTAAATATGGACAATAAAATACAGTTTTCAGACCAAGCCTTCGGAATAAATGGCAAATGGACTGCATTTATTTATTTTCTACCCACTATGACCACATTACTTTCCAGAAATATATATAAAAAAAATACAGTACTTTATAAAGCACATCTTATAAACTACCTGAATTAATAGTGTCTATTAATAGTGTCTAACTACCTGAAATAGTGTCTATGTAACCTGGGTCAGATTTCAAGAAGCTGGATTTGCAGGACAACCTATTTGTTGAGTCAGAATTGCTGAGGCAGCAGCAAACCACTTTGTGGTTGGGCTTACAGTCAGGCCTATAATACACATTTTGTTATTTGGTGACCACCAGTAGATGGCTTCTTCTAGTCTCACAGAGCTAGGCTTTCCATGGTGACGTAGTGCCAATGAACTGACTAGGCTTCAAACAATAAAAGCACTGAAATACCCATGACGGCTTGGGCACTCCCTGGCTGGTCCATCGCATTTACAGGGTGCGTTTCAGGGGCTTTTGAAGCCTGTCTCGAACGCCCATTTTTCAGGATCAACCTGAATCAATCTGAGATTGAGTGAACTCGTTCCTCGAGATTTAAAATCATCTGTTCTGCAAACCTAATGAAATGCTGTATTTAGAAATTATACACAAATTAAAAAGACTACACACAAAACATAACAAGCCACCAATTGGCAAACAGTGAACCCCGTAAATAGTATACAAAACAATGAACCAAAGCCTACATTGTTATTGTGTATTGTTGTGGCTCCGAGCTTAGCGTTCTCTCAGAACCTGAATACTGGCTGAAAGTATACTGAGCACTGGTTCAGTTCTTGGAGACTTCTTGGAGAAATTAAATGCACTTTTGACTTCTGTGTGACGAGTTGTTCTCTTACCCTCCTTTGTTGAAACACACTATTGTAAGTCGCTTTGGATAAAAGCGTCTGCTAAATGACTGTAATGTAATGTAATGTATAAATGCAGTGTGAGGGCTTCAGGAGCAGCAGCAGCAGAGGTCCCTTACCGAGCTGTCCCCGGTCTTCCCGGAGAGGATGGCCCGGGCCTTGGCCTTGGTGAGGGGGAAGTGTTTGATGTAGGAGTCGTACAGGAGACGGGACAGCGCCCGCAGGTCCGCCGCCTCCGGGTGCACCTGGTCCAGGTCCGACGAGAACTCCGCCAGAAGCTTCTCCTTCTCCGCCTGGGGCATGCGACCGAAGCGGATGGCTGGGACGACCCCCCCCCCCATAAAAAAGAGAAAGACACACACACACACACACACACACACACACACGTACACACACACACACGTACACACATGCACACACATACACACACGCACACACACACACACACACACACACACACACACGCATGTAAATACACGTGCATTGGAAATACTGAATACAGGATACAGAATGGGGGTCCCCCCCTCCCCCCACACACCCAGGTGGAGCCGGTGATGAAATGGGGAAGCTGTACAAGCTGTACATGAGCTCTGTCCTCTTCTTGTGTTCTCAGTCGCTTACTCGGTCGCTATTCATCCATCTTTAGCATGGAAGGGAAAACCCACTGGTAAAACAAATCTAAAAAACTAAAAGTATTTTGTCTGAAGTGACTAAATCAGAACTAACGATTATGACCTCTATGAGCTTACCTGTAGAATGGGACATTAAATATCAAAAAATATTACAGTAATGCTGATATATTTAAGGACCTAAGGTGCTGATAAATTGTGCTAGAAAACTCAAATTAATAATAATAGTAATAATAATAACAACAACAACAAGTATCATTATATTATTATTATTATTATTGATATTATTGATAAAACTATATGATTAAATAAATAATGTCACTGTATCAGTTTATTTCTTTCATATGGCAGCACGGCAGCACAACTGAATGTATATATATATATATATATATATATATATATCTGCACGAGAGAGTACAACCGGCTGTGGCCGGTCTCCCCGGCACTATGACTAGGCGCGGGCACGCAGCCAACTGCGGTGACACAGCAGGTTGTTGCAGCAGAAGAAGACACCCACACACACACACACACACACACACACTCGCCTGTCAATCATTAATAACAACGCAATCCCGGCCCATGCTATAAACAGCGCACCGTTACCTCATGATACTCAGGTCGCACGCAACAACCAACCAATCAACGATACACTGAGAATGTGGGTTAAAACAAGGACACACGCATGGGGGGGGGGTGGGGGGGGAGATTATGCACAAACAAACACACACACACACACACGCACACACGCACGCGAGTACATGCACACACTATTCCAGAACTGATTTCAGGCCGGGTCGCGAGAGAGAGAGAGAGAGAGAGAGAGAGAGAGAGAGAGAGAGAGAGAGAGAGAGAGAGGAGAGAGAGAGAGAGAGAGAGAGAGAGAGAGAGAGAGAGAGAGAGAGAGAGAGAGAGAGATTCATAGCTCAAGATATGAGTGTTGTCTGTTCTTACCGTTGTGGGACATGCCGACCATGAGGCATTTCTGGAAGCGGCAGTATTGACACTTGTTACGAGACTTTTTGTGGATACGACAGTGGAGATGACAGTGGTCATAGACCAGCTTTAGCCGAATTGTCCTCCTGAAGAAACCCTGTGAAAAAGAAAGGATAACATATTTTTGAGTTTTCTTAAAACTTAACTGTTTCTTCACATAGTACCAGAGGCTCAGAATCATACAATAGCTATTTTTAATTAAGACTCACCCACATAATAACACCGCCAGTGGCTGTAGTTGTTTATCAAGT
>CM051002.1:8536382-8541382 GCA_027704905.1 Muraenolepis orangiensis
TCTAGGAAAATGTTCTGAAAAGTATAAGCTACCTTGACGAGAACAAGCTTTATTGTGAGTGATTAGTTGAAGAGACACACATATATATATATATATATATATTAAGTTTGTTTTGACGGAAGACACACAATTATATCCGTGATGAAGAATTCAGCGTCCTTCACTGTTGCAACGAGCCATTTTGTTTGCAAGCCAATATCGTCAAATTTGGCGCACTTCATTCTAAACCTTTATTAACCTTTTTAATTAGGTCTATATAAATATATATATAAACCTAATTATAGGGACGAACGAAAAATAAGGCATCAAACTGTTGAGGACTCCATACATTGCATGCTTTGTGATGTGCCTCAGACACAAGAACGCATGTTATTGTAGCCTATATATATATATACTGGAGGCCTACATTAATACAGGCCGATTCAATACAATATACACACACACAAACACATTGGTGAAACAACGTAGACATCTTCATGTCTATGTATGCGCTTGATTGAACAGTGTGTGACACATGCCTGAAACCGAGCTGCATGGAAAATCTTTATAGCTTTATGGTTATATATAACAGCAGTCTGACACCTACGTCAGGACCTAGGTCTGGGCGCCCCCATCTGTAACTGGATTATGGACTTCCTGACGGGCAGGCCTCAAGTGGTGAAGATTGGGAACAACATCTCATCCACTCTGGTCCTCAACACCGGAGCTCCCCAAGGCTGCTGCCTCAGTCCCCGGCTGTACACACATGACTGTACTGCCACACAGAGCAATAATCAGATGATCAAGTTTGCAGACGACACCACAGTCATCGGCTTGATAAGCGAGGGCGATGAGACTGAGTACAGAGATGAGGTCCGGCTGACGCGATGGTGTGAGGACAACAGCCTCGCACTGAATGTCAGCAAGACCAAGGAGCTCATCGTGGACTTCAGGAGCCACCGGGGCACCCGCTCCACCATCAGCCTGGACGGGACACCGGTGGAAGTCGTCAGCTGCTTCCGTTTCCTGGGACTACAGATTTCCGATGACCTGGCGTGGACATGCAACATGGAGGTCATGCTGAAGAAGGCACACCAGCGCCTCTATGCTCTGCAGTGCCTCAGGAAAAGTGGTATAGGCCAGAGGTGGCTTGGGAACTTCTACCGTGGCACCGTAGAGAGCGTCCAGACGGGTGGCGTCACCGTGTGGTACGGAAACACTACTGCACGGGACAAGAAAGCCATCCAGAGGGTCGTGAGGACGGCAGAGAAGATCATCGGGTGTGCACTTCCATGCATTGAGGAGATCTTTAGGACCAGATGTCGGAAGAAGGCCATGTCCATCATAAAGGACTGCAACCACCCTGGGCACCATCTCTTCTCCCCCCTACCGTCTGGTCGACGGTTGCGCAGCATCCGTACAACAAGGACTACCAGGTTTAAGGATAGTTTTTATCCCCAGGCAGTGCGCCTACGGAACTGCTAGGAGTGCTGCCACTTTCACTTTCACAACATAGTCATTCCATTACACTTACATACTTTGTTCTGGACTCTCTGGACTCATCACATATACTGCACTGTACTGCACTGTATTCACAATGCTGCTGCACTACTGGCACTTTAAATGTTTTTGAAACATTTTTGTAAAAAAAAATAATAATAATAAAAAATGTACATATCATTTATGTCACTTTGCTGCTCTTTTTTTGTTTATTTTATTGTATATATACCGTATTGACCCGAATATAAGACGGGGTTTTTTTCCTAGAAAGAAATCTGAAAAAGAGGGGTCGTCTTATAATCGGGGTTTAGACTTTTCGATGTACCGTAATTGCACATATAATTGCAAAACAACAGATCGCGCCAAACGAGTGTTCCGAGACACCGCGCGACACTTAAAGTAACTCAAAGTCTTAAAGTAACAGTACATAAAAACAGTTACCTGGAGAGATAGAAATGGAGAGACACAGCGACCAACTTGAAAAAAGTGGCTCAAAAGTAGGGCAAGTTAATAAACAGGAGAGACGAAGTTACGATGCCAATTTTAAGATAATGGTGATAAACGAAGCAGAGACATCAAACACCTGTCATTGCGACGCAGGACTAGCCCAGCGCCTGCCCTCAGACTTCAGAGAGAAGCTACTGTCTTATCAGCGATATGTGATCAAGTTAAGGAAGAAGCACTCATACCCCCTTGATCAGATGGGCAATGCTGATCAAACGCCTGTGTATTTTGACATGCCAACATCTGTCACTGGGCATAGGAAAGGTGACAAAACAGTGATTGTGAAGTCGATTGTGAAATCAGTGACTGGAAACGAGAAGAGCCAGTAACGGTCATGTTAACACGCCTCGCAGATGGGACTGTACCTAAAGAGGCAGTGACTGTACCTAAAGAGGCAGTGACTGTACCTAAAGAGGCAGTTTTTGTTTTTGTTTGCCAAGTTAGGCAAATTTGAACACAATGTGTGATGTGTGTTATCATTATTTTCAAATAAAATTATTTTCTTTATAAAAAAAAGATTTGGTCTTCAAGATTTTTATTTATTTATTTTTTCCAAAAATGAGTCTTGAAAAAGAGGGGTCGTCTTATATTCGGGTCAATACGGTAATTTAGATTTTTATGGTGTTTTTAAAGATTTATACTGCGGGAGGGAATGGGGAGTAAGCGTTCCTATGTACTTACCTAAAATTGTGTATCTTAAAGTGACCAGCATTTAAAATTAAGAAAGTGGTGCAGTTCCAGCAAAAGTGTCTTAGGTGAGACTTCAGGTGAATAATAAAAATGATACATACACACACACATATACATATATGTATAAAAATATATACATATATATTTATATATACATTTATACATTCTATATATATATATATATATATATATATATATATATAACAGTACAATTACAATAGAGCCAGAGGCAGCTTCTTCGACGAATGAGTTCATATTAGTAAAAACATATGATTTTATTTTTATTTGAATTGTATTTTATTTTAAAGATGGCCGTACCTTGCAGCCCTCGCAGGCGTGGACGCCATAATGGAAGCCCGAGGCTTTGTCTCCGCAGACGCGACACTCGATGTTGAGCGTGATCGGGGACGGAGCGTCGTCCAGCGGCCGTGGGTACGAGGAGGGGCAGTCTGAGTACTGAGGAGGGGACTCGGGCTCCAGCTTGATGGAACCTGACGGAAGAGGACGTGGGAGAGATCAATCAGACATGACTGCCTTCTCCAGACACTTGACTTGGAAGTCTTGAAAGGACTTGGAAGGACTCAGGCTTAAAATATGAATTAAATCTAATATCGGGTAAAAATTTAATATTTATATATATATTATATGGCGCTTTTATCCAAACAAAGTCAGCCTTACAAGTCATGCCTCACATTCACCCATTCATACACACATTGAACCACCGACGGCGGAGTCAGCCACGCAAGGAGAGAACAAGCTCAGGTCAGGAGCAGTTAGGGTGTCTTGCTCAAGGACACCTCTGCACTTTTTAGCTAGAAGGAGCCGGGGGGGATCGAACCAGCAACCTTCGGCGGTTGTGAGGCTACCGCCCCACATGACCGGCTTCAGCCAGACAACCAAGTATATCGGCTCTATAGCAGTATATATATATATATCACATGGCGCGTGTCTAATACTTAGATGATATCGGATCTTTATGGGTTGTGTATATTATGTATTTATTTATTTATTTGTTTGACCTTTAACAAAGGTTTTATATTATCTACTGCTGCTTGTTGTTGTTGAAATGACTGCCTTATAATGACATATAATATGTAACTATATATATTGTCTGAGAGTATTTGAGTTGTGTGTAAAGACTGGTCAGCTGCAAATGAATTGCCCTTCTTGCGACCTGTAAAGTTTGAACAATAAAGTGAGTCTAAATCTGTGAATCGGAATCGGAATCTTTATGAATCCATGATTTTTGTTCTTGGCTGGAAATCAATTTCTCAAAGTTGTAGCGATTGAGTGACGATTGTAAATTGTGTCACTCCATACATTTTCAGTTTCAAAGTTTCAAATTTCAATGTACAATTGGATATCCAAAATGATATCCAAAATGTAATGTAAAATGATATCAAACTTGGTTGCACCAACACAAAGCAGAATATGTCGTAATGTCAAATCCCCCCCAAGTTACATTTCAACAACAGCTAATGAAGCAGGCGTGACAGAAAGCCTAAGCTACACTCACTGTGCATGTCGAACTGCGGCCGGTAGCCGTGCATGTTGACATAGTCCATGTTGGTCAGGTGCCGGTCGTCGCCGGGCTGCGGGCTGAGGTCGCCGTAGGCGTGGGCGCCGTTGGAGGGCAGGGCGGGGGACAGGGAGGAGCAGGAGGAGTTGGGGGTGGACGAGATGGGGGCGTAGTCCAAGGTGGAGTAGCAGGGCTTCAGGTCCAGGGAGTGGGAGCTGTCCTCCTGCAGGTCCACCGCACTCAGGCTATAGCACACAGGCCAGGCCAGGAGGTGCTGTGTGTCCACCATGTCTGGATATATGGGGGGAGAGAGAGACAATGAGAGATACAATGAGAGAGAGAGAGAGAGAGAGAGAGAGAGAGAGAGAGAGAGAGAGAGAGAGAGAGAGAGAGAGAGAGAGAGAGAGAGAGAGAGAGAGAGAGAGAGAGAGAGAGAGAGAGAGAGAATACTAAAAACACAAAAGATAAAGAGGTGGGAGATGAAGACCGACAGAACAGACACAACAAGGAAATTATTGTGGCACATTCATATGGCAAACACAAACCCCCCCCCCCCCCCCCACACACACACACACACACACACACACACACACACAGTATCCTTGGTGCTGACGTTGGTGCAGTGTATGCCTGCAGTAGGAGTGTGTTGTCTGGGAAAACAGAGACGGGAGACATAAGTGTCACACAAGTACAAGACGAACTCTGGACAGCAGAACGCATGATTGGCTGCAGATGACCCTGTGCGCAAAGGCACGGTGTGCTACACACACACACACACACACACACACACACACACACACACACACAC
>CM051002.1:8551382-8568882 GCA_027704905.1 Muraenolepis orangiensis
TTCCTGTCCAAAGTCTTAATACATCATGATCACGTTCTGTCATGTTAATACAACTAGAACTCAAACCTCATTGGAAGTCAAGTGTTGTTATAGACCGTCACACGACTCGCCATGCTGACTGCGGGACTACAGCCAATGAGCAGGTAGACAGTGGTGTCTACCTGCTCCAACAGGTAGACCCGTATGATCCACTATACCGTTGAAATCGACGCTCCGCAGACATGTGAGTGCATCGATTTGAATGGAATTGTATTCCATTCAATAATCATTAATAAATCATTCATTTATTATTCAGTGATTTTGTTCCCGACTGATGAAGAAAACTCAAAATCAAGAAAAATAATTTTAAAAAAACTCTTACAAAAATCGCGATAGGCTAAACCTATACGACATATATATATATATATATATATATATATACACAGACATATAGATATACACTTGGACATATCAACCGCATCGTAAACGTCATATACCGATGGTCCTATACTGACCTTCGCTGCAGGTGTAGGAAGTTGTATCCACTATCGAGACTCCGGCGATGTCCTCCTCCGTCTTCCTCTGCAGAGCCACAGAGACACAAGAGCCACAGAGCCACAGAGACACAAGAGACACAAGAGACACAGTGCCACAGAGCCACAGAGACCGTCCTCCTTGTGACTGACCCTTAAGTACAGCAGCAGCAGCGGCGAACTTCAGCGGACAGAAAAAAGTGTCCACTTGGGTGGAAAAAAAAAGGAAAACGTCTGCAGTAGCTAGTTCAAGTGTGTCTGCCTGACGTCTGTCTGTCTGTCTGCCTGACGTCTGTCTGTCTGTCTGTCTGTCTGTCTGACACGCTGTTGCGGGTACCTCCCCGTCCTCCGTAGAAATACAACACAACATCAAGTGGAATGACGCTTACTATGCGCATTCAATGACACCACACACACACACACTCACGCACACACACACACACACACACACACACACACACACACACACACACACACACACACACACACACCGCGCGCGTGCACACACAATAACACACGCACAACGCGCGCGCGCACACACAATAACACACACACACACACACACAATAACACACGCACGTGTGAAACATTGAATGTGTCCATGAAGTCAGCTGAAAAAGTGCATTTGTGTGTTATCAGTGTTTTATATTCACAGTTACTCAGAGAAGTGTTTTGGTTAGTATGCTCTTAGTGGAGTTGTAAACAGTAAGTTACATAAGGGATCCAGTAGAGGGCGTACAGAGCTGCCAGTAACCTTGTCTTGGCTCAAATACTCCCTTTTTCGGGTGCGAGTCCCTCAGAATAACTGTTAATACTGTTAATATGTGTTAAATGAATGTATGTGTTCGTGCAGGAAACTGTTTTGATATCGTTGCCTGGTTTGTGTATTATTGTTATAGTAACCTGCCGACGGCGACCCTGGCGCTACCGCTAGCCCATTTTAGCCGCTAATTTTAGCCGTTTGTGGTTTATCAACAATGACGTCATTTCTACGCATGCGCCGTATATTGGTATCTTTTCCATAGAAAGTATGGCGTGCTCGACTGCTTAACGCGATTTTCTAGTCTCTGAATACCTAAAGAAAAACGTAATCAGGTCGCTAGTTCTACATATTCTTCTAAACTAAGTAACTTCATACTACGCATGAAAAGGTTCGGCTTCACTTCCAGACCCGTACGCATTGAAAGGATGGCAAAATAACCCCATTCTTTGGATCGATACGTATGCCAGGGAAAGACACAAATGAGTCTCTCAAGGCTTTCAGTTTTGTAGTGGTCAGGTTAAACTGAAAAATACACGTTATTATGAGTTTTCGAATGGTTTCCATTCCAATAACTGAGAAAATTCGTACCAAAACATTAAATAAAGCAAACCCTCATCAAAAGTTTATAAACTGAACATAATCGTAACCCAATAAAAACTGACCTGACAGGAAGATATACATATACATATCATCAGTCACTTAATTGTTATTTTTTATTGTGTATAGTATCTTTATAGTAGCCCTTTCGTGTTTTAGAAAAGTACGAGTTACTTATAATACTGCGGGAGGGAAGCTTCCAGTTCTTTCTATGAATAGCATTTATCCTGGCTTCTCGCTTTGGAATCCTCAGGACACCTATACTGACCCTTTTGAAACTGATTTATTTAAGCAATAACACTACAACTTGCCGGCATTACGCCTAAAACAATGGTTACCTTTCCTTACAATCGCATTCATTCGCATGTAAAGAATAACACATATAAAAAAAACACGTGACTTTGGCTGTGACGTCACGTTGGTTTGAGCCAAAAGACACATGTTAGTTAGCTGGTGCACATTTTCAATAGTGTTTGTAACGTTATGTTTATTGATGAACAGTTCTATTTTTACAGTTGTATTGTGGATGCATTATTATGATTATTATTATTATAATTTGTATTGGTTTGTTGTTACTATAACAATTTCAGTCAAAATACAGATGACCAGAAGAAAAGTTATCTCGTTTGTCTTGGCTCAAAAAACGCACTAAAAACAATTATTTGTTGTTGTTTCTTTGAGTAGTCTATATATATGGCTGGTTTGCCATGAAATAATCTAATGCAGTTGAATGCAGAACGTAAATAATTGTTTATAATTCTCTGCGTTTAATAATTGCGTTTACAACGCTAATAGATCACATCCTTCCAATACAAAAGTGCTTTCAATAGAGATCTTGATCAATGGTGTTAGGCCCTATTTCCCCATCTACTGCTCATCGATACAATGGAGAGAATCCGTTGATGAGAAGGTTGCAATACAGGCAACGACTCGCCCATACATTTGGAATATTTCCAGCGCTCTTCTCACGAATTGAACACTGGGCCAAGACATGGCTCAGATACACCAGAGAATTGTGGGAGAGGCTCAGCTGACACTCCTTTCACGGTAGACCGAGACCAGCACAATAGCTGTCATAAGTTTTCATCCATTTCATTATCCGCCCAGTGTGTGTGCGTGTGTGTGTGTGTGCGTGCGTGCGTGCATGCAACCGGTTACAGATGCCGTTCGCGATTTTTGCGCTTGCCCTAGAGAGGCCTCTGCTGGCCGTGAATGAGTACTGCAGCCCTCATAACTCATCACAGAGGTGTGTGATATTTGGGGTGGGGGGGGGGGGGTGAGCACAGGTTTAGCTCATGCTGTAAATGATGGGCACTAGGACTCATCCTGTGTTGCCTATTACACCTCTGGTCAAGGCCTATGAGAATTCACTGAAGAGTGATTAACTATATCCGTTAGTGAAAAGTGACAGGCAAATTTGTAATATTATCTTCGAAATAGATGTATTTCAATATATCACAGGATGCATTACCAGCCTAAGTTTGAAGATTGCTGAAACTAAACCAAGCCTCCTTTTTGAGTGTGATATGGGTGATATGTCTTCACGTGAACAAAAGCACCACAGCGTCACCACATCTCCCTCACAGAGTACTTTGGTGGAAGGATGGACACATCCACATCTTTATTGACTGTACAGAGAGAACAGAGTCAGTCACCGGATCATGCAAAGCGGTATTGCGTTACAGTTAAAAACACAATACCAACCGAACAATATACTTATATATTATACTCTAATTACGGAGCCTCGGAAAAATAAATAAATCAATATTTTACAAAAAATAAACTCCTGAGATGACACGTACGTACAAACATACATACATACAAATACAGTACAATATGTTTTATATTAATTTACTTAGTTACGCGGAATCACAGATCATGAAGAAAGCAGATGGGTGTTAATAAGCAGTCCTGTAAGCGTGAGACGATGATATTATTCTAATACTCATAGACCTGAAACATAGCAACTGGGGTTAAACCTAGCCCAGCCAAAAGGCCCTTCTCTTAATTCCAGGTTGGCTTAATGATATCATTTCCATACTCTCTCCACTGTGTGATAAACTCTTGTGTTCACGATGAAAGCCATAGGATGAGCCTATAGAACTCTCAGTCTCACACTCCCAACTGTCATCGAACAGACACACCTGGAATATTAACAGTTCAACACAAACCGTTGCAAAGGAAACCTGGACAGTAGTATATCAAGGATGGAGGACGGAGAGGTGTTGTATGCTGGGTGTGTATATTAAGGTTTCTGTTACGTAGAGCGGACAGCGCTCGGCAGTCCTGTCGAGGTGTTATTGCGCTACTGTCGCCACTGCATTTTTTGCCCCATATTTTTCTTATTTTTTTCCTCCCCAAATGAGAATAATTAACAAATCACACTACTTGTTGAATAGATCTACACGCACAGGTGAACGCACACATCACCAGTCACGGTCACAGACACAAGAGTTGAGGAACTATATCCGAAATGGAACAACATCACTTCAGCCGGGGGATTGTGGTTTGGTTTTTTTCGACGTGTGCCCAAAGGCTGAGCAGTGGGTCAACACATGGGAGGGGTTTCAAATAGCAACTGGAGGACCCAGGTCTGCACAGCTAGCACATCACGCTGTGGGATTAAATCAAGAAACACCAGCTTCACAATAAGGCTACACAACAACTAGAGAAAGAGAGATAGAGACGGAAAGAAAGAAAGAAAGAAAGAGAAAGCAGGAGCATGGAAGAAATATATAGATAGAGAGAGAGAGAAGGGAGAGAGAGAGAAGGGAGAAGAGAGAGAGGAAGAAAGAGCGAGAGAGAGAGAGAGAGATGGGAGGAGAGAGAGGCAACAGAGGGCAGAAGTTGTCCATAACATTTTCCTTCTTCTATAGTCACACAGAGCCACGTAAACCAGCCATGCATACCAATTGAACACAGAAGAAAACACATGTATCCACC
Organism: Muraenolepis orangiensis; assembly: GCA_027704905.1. Lineage (NCBI taxonomy): Eukaryota > Metazoa > Chordata > Actinopteri > Gadiformes > Muraenolepididae > Muraenolepis > Muraenolepis orangiensis. Next base: position 8,556,198 of record CM051002.1, read on the forward strand.
TGCTTCCCACCACATACACACTTCAAGGCTTCTCCAAAAGATGCACTACTGTACATTATGTATCCAGTAGCCAGCGACCAGAGACGGTGAATTCACACAATCTGATAATCTTACTAAGCAATGCACCAATTTTGTCTTTCATAAATGTCTATTTACTTCATTGAATTGATCTATTTTAGCTGTCGATTTGATCCGTAAAGTAAAGTTAAAACTGAACTTGGTATATTCATCTTCTTGTTAATGGAAATATGTAATTCCAGCAATAGAATGAAAGTTATGTCACTGAGGGTTTTTAATATAGATTCTGGCAGTAGATATTGGCTATTCTCCCAATAGTGGCTTCATTCTATACTTGTCTTCATCATATGTATATATACTATATTTTCTTTAGCTCAAATAGAATATAGTATATATATTTCCTCTGAGAAAATAAATAAATATCTGTTCTTCTTTTTGCCTATTTTGATTCCACCTCAATGCCGTAACTCAGTGTATAATTACAACAACGATTATTTTCACTATTTCAATCAATCCACCGTGCATCCTAAGTCAGTCAGGCCCCGTGGATACTGAGACACGTACAATACGTTGGAGGAGGACTGAGACAGAGAACCCAGGGTACAACACACACGCGCGCACACACGCACAAACACACACTCACACACACACACACACTCACACAGGGCACACAGATAGTTAAAAGGGCATTCACATCGAAACACCAATCAAGCCGACCAATCACTGGAGTCAACGGTTAGAGGAAAGGGGCGGGGACAGGGGGAGGAGTGAAAGGGGAGCATGGTGGACCTGGGGTTGGGTGTGGACAGAGGGAGGGGGGGGAGGGGTTGGTATAGAGGGAGACTCGGCTACACGTTGCCCGGTGGCTGGCCGTCTAGTCAGAGAAGAGGCTGACGAAGGACTTTCGGAGGTTGCGAATAGTCTCGGCCTTGGCCTCGTCCTGGCCGTCCGGGGCCGAGGAGGCGGAGGCGGAGGCGGAGGCAGAGGCGGAGGTGGAGGTGGAGCGGAAGAAGGAGGAGTCACTGAAGGCGTTGAAGGCATTGGTCAGGGACTGGGACTTACTGGGGTTGGGGGGGAGGAGAGGATTAGAGGAGGGGAGGAGAGGGAGAGAGAAGGATGAGGGTAAGAGGTGTGAGGAGCAGGGATGGGGGGGGGGAATCATAAAGGGAGGGGTGGATTGAAAGAAAGGGAAAAGAGGACAAGGCAAATGTGGACAAGTCTCAGAAGAGTGAAACAAACATCCATATAACAAAAAACAACACAATTATATCATAGAAACTTTTCGTCGCTAACAACGCATAACGTACAACTAAAACTAAGGTACGCTTGACTTTTCTTCAGACTGCTTTTATATACAGCACATTGGTAACGGCGGATGGTTCTTCTAATTCTACTCATATTAATACGATGAACACATAATCCAAACATGAATCTCAGCGTTATTTGACGTAAATTAGAGGTACGTAAGCCATTATTTAAGAGTCCATTTGCACCATTTGTTTTTTCCTGCATTATCAACACAGTGTTGATCATCAAGCCCTTACTTCAAGAGAGGGTGCGTCTTCGGCTGGTCTGACGGCTGCTCTTCCTGCGCCGGGGCTTCTGCGTCGGACGGGACAGGCTCAGGGTCGGAGGCCGCGCCCGGCCCGGCCTCGGACTCACCGGGCGGAGACGAGGCCGCTTTGGCCGGGGACTGAACCCGCACCGGGCCGGGGCCCGAGGCTGACTCCGGGGCCCGCGCCGGGGCCTGGCCCTCCGGCCGGGCCTTGGCGAGGTCGGCCGGTAGAGTCTGCTGCCTCACCTGGATCTGAGACCTGGAATTCCTGCGCACGGGAGGGATGGGCTTGGCGGGGGGCGTGGGCTTCGGGGGGAGATCTTTGGGTTTGCCCGGAGACGGGGAGGGAGAGGCCGGGGCCTGGGGCTTGGGTTGCTCTGTTGTCGGGGCGGCCGCCGGGGCGGAGGCCGGGGCTGGAGCTGGGGAGGCTGGAGCTACGGCTGCTGCTTTGGCCGGGGGAGACCCAGAGGCTGCTGCTGCTGCCTTGACTGCAGGGGAGGCTACAGGTGCAGCAGTGGGCTTAGCCTGGGCGACGGGGGGAGGGGGAGCGGGGCCGGATTTGCTGACAGACGGAGCCCTTGTCATCGGAGGAGGCCTGGGCACGGGAGGTCTTGTAACGGAGGCTGCCCGCTGGACGGGGCCAGGCTTCTGGGCCATGCTGGCCTTGGCTGCAGGTTCAGACGCTCTCTTAGCTGGCTCTTGGGGTGGGTCCACGCTCTGGGATTTCACCGGGGTCCCTAAATGACATGGGAACCACACATTTCTTTTCAGTTTTAAATCGTCTGTAACTCGTGTGGTCTCGAGCCCTGACACCATATATAGTATACATGTCATTTATTTATTAAACAAACACACACGTTAATTCTGACCAAGGTAATCAGTTAGCCTATGTATTAGCGCGTGAACATAAAATGCACATTCATGCATGGAATTAATCAAAACAATCAAGAATTTAAATACAAAAATCTAATCCAGCTCTATAAAAACTGAGAAAACAAAGCAACGTGTCACACAGATTATGCATATTGACATATCCCATAATAATCTAAAAACGGATCTACAATCAATGTAATACTGTAATACTATCAATATATTGACAAACGATCGAGAGGAAAAACGGATGTATCTCGATATGCACCAAGTGAACAGTAGGTGGCAGCAGAACACTGTATCGGGTGGCTGCGTGTCTGCAGGCCACCAAGAGGGTTTTCACGGTGGGTAGTTGAGAACAAAACGATGAGAGGAACGAAAGAGACAAGAGAAAACCAGCAGATAGAAAGCGACGGGGAAGAGGATTAAAGTCTAACTGTGAAGAGATTCAGTAAAAAAAATAAAAATAAACTCAAATCAGAGATCTACAGATGGAAAAAGAAAATGGGTAATTTAAAGCCAGCCTATTTTGATTCGCACACGCAGCAGGAGAACACGACGTGTGTTACATAACGACGTCGTGAGTCTAGTGACGTGTGCAACAGCAACAAAACAGCGCGGAGTTTATGTGTCTGCAAACCAATGAGCATATAATAGACGTTCCTGGCACGCACCTCCAAAACCTGACGGTGTTAAAGAGTTAGAACTAAACATGTTAAATCTCTCTATCCAAAATGGGGTCTCTAGATGAAAATAGCCTTTGACTGGATGTGTAATAGTAGGCTTATAGTAATCAAGATGACTGCTGCTCCGAGTCAACTCTTAAACTGGTTTATTAATGCAACAGATAAACTGTACATTACACTCTTAATGACCTTATGCAATAGAACAGCGCATTAACATAACCAATAAGTATTCTGCTTGTTGTAAACATATTCTCAGATTGACGTTTTTAAATCATATATTGCACTTGTCTTGCAGATATTTGGAGCATTGATTACATGCTATATCTCCCAGACGATCACCTCCTAGATGTAAGTAAGATGTAACTACTAACAATTGAAAAATAAGTATTTATTTGCTTTTCATATTTATCCAAAAGGTCTACCGATATCAATGAATGTGTTACGTGGATTGCTAGACAATTTCGTATCTGGTTTAATGACAATAAAGGCATTCTGATCTGTGAGTTAATAGTGTTATCTCTGCGATTGCAGGATGCAAATGTAACTATACATATTGCTTCATTCATTTGAATTAGGGAAATGTTGTTTAAATTGGTTCACGTACAGTTTTAACAAGCAGCCCTAAGCGCATGACATCACTGTTCTTGGAGAAGCTTCGGCGGATATTCAATCACATTTGTAGGGAAGGCAATAACGGGAACATCATTGCATCAACCCAAATAAAGGACTGGGTTTGCAAATTAAATTACCGTCACAATACGGATATGGGGATGCTATTAATTTGGTATTCAACAACAGCCGATGCTTCCTGGCGTTCACCCTGGATCCGTGTAGTTTTTGGTTTTCGAAGTTTTCCCTCATAAGCAGAAAATAAAATAAAAAAGCAAAGGCTTATTGAAATGTTCAATTAAATAACCAAAAATGAAAAACGCTAAACAAGTAGTGTAGATAGGAAAGAAAAACAGAAATAACAGGGGAAAAGGGAAAACGGCCGTTATTGAATTAGTCTGAAACCCTCGGAGATAAGTTCAGTCTACCAGCCTTTCAGAAACAATCAGATTCAGAAGAACCATACACTCGGAGATACTGTCTGTCTACCACCAGGTCTCAATGTCGTTCTACAGCCATGACAGACATCAGTCCTGCAGAAAACACGCTGGTTGCGTCAAATTGCTTGTTATTCATATTTTTCAGTCACGTGACTGGCGTTCAGAACCGCAGCCCAGGCGTGTCAATTTCCCATCAGTTTGTTTCAGTTTCAAGCCATGACTATGTATGTAGAGATCACCTCTATAAAGAAGAAAAACAAAGATATACGTGATCAAACTGTACGTGTTGTGCACCACCCGAATGATTACGCAAAGATATGACTTAAAATACAGATAACAGTTGAAATACTCAGTGTTTAGCCAACCTTTGATTAAATGTACACCGCAAAGACATGTACGTGTACTTTGATTGTGGCCATTGTTTGCCCTCCCCGGGGATGGAGACGCGTCTACAGCACAAAATCCACAATCTTCTCCTCTCTAGGGTTTATTTTCTTTTTCTCGGACGGGATTCTAAACAAACACACCCCAGGCTTGTCTCTTGAGTCTGCAAGTGCATCCGACTGCACAACCACCGTCCGCCTGGTTAAAATAACTCAATGAAAAGGCAATTGAATAGCTGGCGGACAGCAGAAGAAAGCCGCGTTTAGCCCTCCAGGTGGGCGTTCTTATAAGGCCGTGACGTCACGTGGAAACACGCGCGACAACTTCCCTTCTTAGAATAATTAGATAGTCGCCGTTTTTCCCGTTTTGTATTCACGTATCATGTATAAAAGCGTTTTCATTTTTGGTTATTTAATTGAACAGACTTTTTTTGTTAGTTTTGTTTTTGTTTATGAAGGAAAACTTAATTGGATACCAAAAAGTACACGGACCATCATAACATTGGTATCATGAACTATGTCTCACCAATTGAACAACCTAATAGATATGAACCAAACCTTACGTTTGGGAGAGTGCTTAAGTCAACAATGTATGATCCTAGCCCTGTTGGGACCCTGCGACTACAGCTGCTTTAGAGGAACACCAAACCCTAAAACAACTTACTTTAGAGGAAAAGTGATGCTACTGTGCTACAGAGAAGTGCCATGGAGGTGTAGTGGCTTGTCTGGAAACTGGAAGGTTGCTGGTTCAATCCCCGGCTCCTACTAGCCAGGTTTCTAGGTGTCCCTGAGCAAGACGCCTAACCCCAACTGCTCCTGACAAGCTGGCTGTAACCTTGCATGGTTGACACCGCCGTCGGTTTATGAATGTGTGTGAATGTGTGTATGAATTTGTGAATGTAAGGAACAACTTGTAAAGTGCTCTGAGTGGCCACGGGCCAGAAAAACACATTAACCCTCCTGGGTCAAATCTCGACTTAAATGCACATTCAAGTTTTAAAAGTGCAGGATGGATATGATGTAAATATGGATATGATCTCAAATTGCCCTTTATCAATTAAATGCATGCTATTTATGAGTTACCCGTCACTGGTCATTGTGGGTTGCCAGGTAACTCAACCACGCGCCCACCCCTCTCAGATCGGATCATAGCGAGAGGGAGTGGCTTGTGCAAGACAGCAAAACCTGAACAGCAATACGGTCCCGCTCCTAAATGACAAAAAGTGTCCCCAAGACGTTGGCGAGAACACATTTTTGAATGACGACAGTGGGCGTGGACTAGCTCACAAACACAGTGATTGTTTTTTAAACTTGAATACGTGTGTTGCAGAGGAGTGAGACAAGTGTTCACCTTGGGGTCGCTGGCCAGGTGTCCTGTTGGGATCTGACGCTCCCTCCTTCACGGCGGCACTCTGTAAGACAACGTAATACAATTATAGCAACACGGCAACGCCCACATGATGGAAACTAATGAGGCTGAGACCGGGATGACGCCAGATGGCTCTGACAGTGAACCATGGAGAGATGAGACCATGATAGACTTTGGCAATTACTGCAATTTGTACACATGACACAGTTTACTCTTTGCTATAGTAACACCGCTGCCTTTATGTGGTCTACAAATCTACAAATGAGAAATAAATCATGACGTCTCTTGATTTGTATATGGGTTGAGAGAGAGAGAGAGAGAGAGAGAGGCGATGATATAGCAAAAGACTCATCAAAACCAGGGTTGCTACAAGGAACTCTTGCCCACATGGATGAGAGGGAGAGGGAGGAGACATTTATTTTGGGGTTGTACATTTTTAAAACCTCGCTCTCGCTCTCCTCTTTACAACCCTTGCATCTTTCCGACAGCAACTTTAAATGAGATGCGATTGTCCTGGTTGTCATTGAAATGAAATGCCCTTTTGACTTCTGGTGACGAGTTGTTCCCTTACCCTCCTTTGTTGAAACGCACTATTGTAAGCTTTGAATAAAAGCATCTGCTAAATGACTGCAATGTAATGTAATCACAGACGTGTTGTGACCTACATATCTGTCGATGCTGGTGGTGATGGTGGTGTTACGTCCTACCTGTTGGGGCTGGGCAGTGGTGGCCTTCTGGCCCTGGGGGGAGCGGGCGGCGGTGGAGGGGGAGTTCCCGGAGGTCAGGACCTGGCTCATCTTGGCCAGGACCACTTCTGAGATCAGCTGCTTGTCCTCGGCCTGGTGGTCCCCGATCAGCTGCATGGACGACCCCATGACCTGGACAGGCGGAAACCATGGGCAGGTTTTGTAAAATGACGGCGAACTTCGCTGAACACGCTAAAGGATGAGCTGAGCTTTATGGAAAACGCTACTGCTTTTAGTGCTTTTAGAGACCAACCACACAAGATTGGACCAAGGCCTCCGCCAAGCTTTGGTTGGAAGTGCTTGTTTCTGTGTTCAGTTTTAGCTATAGCTACATTATGTTACATTATGCGTACCCCAGTGTTATGCTATTGTCTGCTTCAACTAATGTACACCTTGTAAGTCGCTTTGGATAAAAGCGTCTGCCAAATGCCCTAAATGTAAATGTAAATGTAAATGTTACAATTTAGAAATAGGCTATGTGCATTCTTTAGCCTACAAGTCTGCCTGTGTAAACAACACTGAAGATGAGAAATACCTACATACCTATACCCGGCAATGGCTCTTTCCTAGGATATTCAGTATAGTTTCCCTTATATAAAAGTTATAAAAAAACCAAAAAAACACCTAGTTTCCCAAAGAAAATTGTTAACATTAACGTATCAATGTATTTAGACCCAGTGGCTCTGCAGTGGCCTGGAGGAATCTTTGTCAATATTAAAGCTAAGGGACTTTATTGCCATGGCAACTACAGAGAATCCCCCAATTGGTCTCCAGCCACATACCAACCTTGAAGCAACAGAGCTTCATTATAGGTTGAAGGAGGTGGAGGTCGGATACATTTACACACACACACATTACACACATTAAGTCACACACTATGCATGCAAGTGAACGCATTCTCTGACCTGTGACATAGCGTAGCGGCTGTCATCGCTACCTTTATTAAAGCCCCTCTCTTAGCTATGGAAACCAGGCAGAAACCAGGCAGAAACCAGGCAGCGGGCACACAGGATAAACACTACCTTGCCATCGACACAACAGCTGGTGTGATTTTGGGGTGGGTGTGAAATTTGGGATTTCTTTGTCACTGGTGTGTGGTCAGATGTGTCTGTGGCTCCTTTTCAATACACGCACCCCTATTCTACCCTGGCACCACAATGAAGCAGTGTGTTAGGGGTTTTGTTGTTGGACAAAATGTCAAAGACCGACGGATAAGATAAATAGTCATGCGCTAGCATTGTGGCTGAGACATGGGGTAGAAACCCCACACCACTCCACACACCAAGCCACTGTTAGAATACAAAGACAAAGAGGAGACAGGGAAAGGGAGAGAGAGAGAGAGAGAGAGAGAGAGAGAGAGAGAGAGAGAGAGAGAGAGAGAGAGAGAGAGAGAGAGAGAGAGAGGAGAGAGAGAGAGAGAGAGAGAGAGAGAGACAGACAGACAGACAGACAGACAGACAGACAGAGAAGGAGAGAGAGAAGCAAAGGCAGAGACAGATGTGTGCACAGGCCATGTCGAGGGTGAAACAACAATAGAGAGAAAGTTAAACACGAGAAAGCAAGAAAGAAAAAGAGACGAGCGATGAGCCTGGTCAGTGTTGGTATAGTTTTGACGTGGGAGTCGAACAGAGTGACCTTAAAGATGCAGAAGTAATCTGTTTGTAATGATCACACCAGTGAGAGCTTTAATCAGGTTAGCCTGCCATTTCAATCCATCTATTCGTCATCACTGAGAAACGAGGGCAGACAGGCTAAAATTAACCTTCAAAGGCCTCATTAATATTTTAATCAGAGGCCAACAACAAGACATCCCAAAAAATTCCCCAAAGTGGATGCCATTTAAGAATGGCAATCTACCCACCTGTGTGTCTGTCTGTGTGTGTCTCTGTCTGACTGTCTGTATGTGTATGTGTCTGACCGTCTTTCTAATTTCCCAAAGTAGATGCCATTGAAGGCATCTGCCCACCATCTGCCCACCAATCTGCCCACCTGCGTGTCTGTCTGTGTATGTGTCTGTCTATCTGTGTCTGTGTGTGTGTGTGTGTGTGTGTGTGTCTCTATCTGTCTGTCTGTCTATCTGTCTTTCTAAATGTCTGTCTGTCCGTCTGTCTGTCTATCTGTCTGTCCATCCATCCGTCACTCTTCACCTCAGTAATGTAGTCGTTGCCGTCTTTGCCACAGATTGCTTTCACAGCGCAGATATCCAGCCCTCCGAAGATCTCTGCACACGCGTCCACCCACACCTTGTACCTGCAACACATTCAAGATCCCCCGCGGTCTCAGCTCACTTCCATGAGACGGCTGGCAGATGTCCTGTGTGTGTGTGTGTGTGTGTGTGTGTGTGTGTGTGTGTGTGTGTGTGTGTGTGTGTGTGTGTGTGTGTGTGCGTGTGTGTGTGTGTGTGGGTGGGTGGGTGGGTGCATTAGAGATGGTAATATGATTAATTTAGCGGTGGCGGTCATTATAGAATGCATACCTGCCAACATGCACACGTTTGGTGTATCAACAACGCATTGCTTGGTATGCAAGTATGCAGGTTCCAGCTTCAACTAAGCAAAAATGAACATTTTCTCAATTTGCGCATTTGATTCACTATGCTAATTTCAAGATAATCAATTAAACCGTTTCCCAAGACAAAACAGGGAGGCAGGATTTGTATCTCCCCCCCCCGTATCACTCAGTCTCATTATATAATCAAATAAAAATAATACATATTTGATGCATTTCCACATCCCAGTGTTTGCTGCTTTGGATTTTCCTTGCACACTTGCTGTTGACATCTGACTTGTCTTGACGTGCTGCCAGAGCCATATTGGGTGGTGACCGTGTGGTGCAGCACTAACACAGACAGCCTGCTCACTTGTCAGTCATGGCCACTTGCTCCAACATGGCAGATCCAGTGTTGCTCTTCCAGTTACCAGAAATGGATGTTCGCCTGCAAAGGAAACGGTCGAGCCTGATTACGCTCATCAACAGAGTTGCGGACAAAAACGAGTTGGGAAGGACTGAATGAGATTATATTTATAATAATAGGCACGAGAAAAAGTATGAAATAGTTGTATGACGATATTAACCATGATTGTAATGATTGCGAATATGATTATAATTATGATTATAACGCTACTCTATAACCTCTCCCCCCCCCCCCCCCCCAGAAGAAGCAGACCTACATGTAGGCTTTGTAGTCAGCGCCGATCTTCTGCACGCGGATGTCGTACTTGGCGTCTATGAAGGGTTCCGTGGTGGAGTAGGTCTGGGTGATGGCCACCACGCTGGCAATGTCCTGGAAGTCACTGACGTTGTCCACTTTCACCTGAAACGCAGAAGCACAAAGCACAGAGTTAGGGGCAATAACTGACCGAGAAGGAACCTATCTGACTGACTGACTGTAGTGAGGCGGAGAACAATCGGAAGTAGTCCACAATCAGGATTGAAGAAAAAGTTTAAAAAAAGAGAAAAAAGCCCAAAGTGAACAAAACGCAGATTTAGATTAAAAAAAATCGAATCTAAATCTGGAGGATTGAATCCGCTTTATTGGTCACATACATGTACACACGTTTATGTGCATTTAACCTATCCTAGTATTAGGTGTAGTGGTGGGCCAGCTTTTTTTTGTAAGCAGTGTAGTGGTCTGGTGCTTTGCTCAAGGGCACCTAGGCAGTGCCCAGGTGTTTCGGGGGGGGACTTGAGTCCTAACAGACTACTAGAGCTACTGCCGCCCCCACGAGTGACTTGAAGTGAGGCTGAGAACAGTCAAAAGTAGTACACAATCAGGATTTGGCTTAAAATGACAAAAGAGTAGACATAGGAATAAGTTGGGAAATAATTTCCCCCCTTTTTTCTGTGAGTCGTATTTAAGTGCAAAAACGGTTACATCTCAGAGACAGAGCGACAGTACATCTCAAGTAATACGTTTTAAATAATAAAAACATTCTATTAAAAAAAAATTACTAATATATTATCGTGTAGAAGTGAATTTCCCTTTGCCGGTGGCATGGCACATTGCAACATTGATTCCAGACACGTTACTTCCACGTGAGCCTATATATATATAGGCTATAGTATATATATATATATATAGTATGTGTCCGCGTAAAACAACAGCGAGAGGAAGCAAACAAGGAGGCCCCAACTGTACAGATGGGCAGAACCCACGCAAGCGCAAAAGAGACTCTCGGAGACCAACGACCGACCTATGGATTCAAAACAGGCTAAGAGGATAAATGAGCGCTGTTTAGGAGAGATAAATGAAGTAGACTATTGTATACCTAGACTATGTTTACATCCTATTTAACCACTGTACATTGTATATTACTATGCACTATGCACTGTTATGTTTGCATTTTTTTTTCTGTACTTGCTGTGCTGTGCAATGACAATACATTTTAATCTAATCTAATCTAATAAAGACAGTATCACAACACTGTCCCCCCCCCCCCCCGGAGCGCCACAGAAGAGCAGACAGGATTAAAGGGGGAAAACAGGCTGTGTTTAGTAGATCAAAACTGAGGGTAAAAAAAAGGAAAGATACAAAGATTGAGAGAGATCCAGATCCAGATCCAGATCCAGAGAGGAGCAGAAAGGGATGGGGAGAATTTGGAGGATTTTGTTTTTTAGACATCAAATGGGATGACGTCGTGGACCTCCTTGACAGAGTTGCCATGGTAATGGTAGCAATCTCACCAGCCCCAATCGTGCAGCCTGCATGGAAAATATTTTTTGATAATTATTACAGTCAATATTTTCTCTAACAGATATCCTTTATTTGAAACTGTAGCAGATGTCCCCTTTCAATTCTATTCTGCAATGTTGTAAAAAAAACCTTAATAAAAATGATTCCAAAATCTCATAAATCCTGGAAACTGGGAAGAGCAAGGATCAGCAACCAACATGCTTTTCACGGTCATGATTGCAACTAAATGGTATTTGGCAGCTTTGCTTCCCCTCACTGTGGTGTCAGGTCCCCCTAGTGTGACTCCATTGAGTGCAAGAATGATGACACACTGTCTGTTTTCCCCACTTCCTGGTTAAGCATCGTGACAGCAGAGGAAACACATATGTCGCTTGTTATGATCATATCACACCGCAAACCAACATTGAAAATCTAAATGTATGAATGAACCAGAGCCAATATTCTTAAAATCTAAATCTGGAGGATTAAATCCTCTTAATGTACACACATTAAGAGTGAAATTAGTTTCTCTGCATTTAATTTATCCTAATATTAGAAGCAGTGGGCAGCGATTGCATATACAGCGCCCAGGGGGTCTGGTGCCTGGCTCAAGGGCACCTCGGCAGTGCTCATGTGTGTCGGGGACTTGAACACGGCGGAACCTTCCGGTTCCCAAGCCAAGTCCCTACTGACAGAGCTATCCTGCCACCCATAAGCGATGCCATGGCTGTTTTTTCGTCACTATTTGACATTTAGACAAGAGTCTCAGAGTCCCATAACAACAACATCAATTTCAAGACAACACAGTATGACAGTTCTTTCAAACCTTATCTGGTATTAAATCAGATGCAGCCTGTTGAGAATTCAAGTGACCTAATGTGTAGGATTTGTGCCTCTAGCGGTTTGCTAGCAGTTGCTAGGCAGAATTTAAAAAAGCATTGCAAACAACACTTTTTCTCTCTTGCCCATACTTGTCTTGCCTCCTCCTCCGGAAATACTGCTGAAAGAGACCAGACCCCTCACACCTGACACAGTGGTGTCCGGTCACTCAGTCACCACTGATTGGCCACAAATGGGTCCGACTCCCAGGCGGACACATCATCCCACTCCCATCCTGTCTTCACCTCTCCCCACCTCTCAAATTGACATCCAATCTTGCTTTCAGACCTCTTTTAGACCCCTTCTGGTCATTTGCTGTCATATATATATATATATATATATATAGTATTTATATATATATATATATATATATGCACCGAGGTCTTTTGGCAGCTGAAGGCGCCGGGTTTGTCATTAGTTCCGCCATAGCAAGAGCACCACTAGTGGCGCGTGGGAGC
>CM051002.1:8573882-8596382 GCA_027704905.1 Muraenolepis orangiensis
GTGGGTTATTGGAACACACATCTGTTATTTGGAGCTCCTTCTTATTTTAGTGGCTATACTAATTAAGTGTGTCATCCCTCAGAAGTTGCTTCATTAGTGTATGATACATTGTTAATAAGACCTCGATACACACAAGGCGCCATGACGCGTTTACAAACTACAGTTTTCAAAACAGTTGTCACTTCGACATAAGCTACAGTCAGTGCTTATTTACCTCCACCATCCGAGATGGGACGGAGGTTATATGTTTGTCTGTATGTCTGTTTGTCTGTCTGCTTGTCTGTCTGTTTGTCGGTCTGTTTGCTTGTATGTCTGTTTGTCTGTCTGCTTGTCTGTCTGTTTTCTGTTAGGAAGAGAACAACCAGATAACAATTTATCGGAACAGAACTTATCGAAACAGTTGATTAATTTTTGGAAGGATTCTTTAGCATTGCAAAGGGCATAATAGTTCACAAAGTTACCAACATATTTGCATAAAAATGTATGAGGGTTGGAATGTTGGAATGCCAATTATGATTAAAGAACATTTAGGGAAATATTCAGAATCCAGACCGCCGCAGATCCGGATACAAATCCAGATCCAGGAATTTGAAGGATTCTTTAGCTTTTTAACTGTTGCTTTAGAGGGATCGCCTCAGAAATAAGGGCAAAGGGGAGTTTTTGTTGTGGTGGAGTTATGCGCTCTGCTGAGGGCCCTCTGGATCGGTACTGCGTTACTGTCTCTAGCTCCTGGCTGTGTTGTGATGTTGCCATTGAAGTCCTTCTCCTTGTTGTGTTGAAACCTCTGAGGGACCGCCGGTGGCCTTGCGCTGACCCAGCGTTGTTGTGAGACTTGACGCCAAAGCTGAATGAAGCCGTTGCTCTTAATAATAAGTCTCTGTTTCTTGACTGCTTCTGGCTACACAATGTGTGTGTGTGTGTGTGTGTGTGTGTGTGTGTGTGTGTGTACGTACACTTTGGATAAGCCTGCATGTTGGATAGAGGCCAAGAAGAGTCAACACTAAACCTACTCCATCCCTTTCATCTCCCCCTTTTCTCTGTCTCCATCTTCCTATCTATCTGTCCCTCTCTCTCTCTCGGTCCCTCTCCCTCTCTCTCTCTCTCTCTCCCTCTCCCTCCCTCTCTCTCGCTCCATCCCCTCGCTCTGTGTCTCTCGGGCCTCCCCTCGACTTCATTTCCATGTCTATAGGCTGGGCCTAACGCTCTGCATACTAACACCAAGCATGTGAAAAGCCTGCTGACAGCCCAGCATTGTGAGGATGACAAGGACGCCGATTCATCTGGGAGGGTGGAAGTTACTTACAACATCAGTTCTCATGGGCCTTGCTTTGCCATATTTCTTTTACGTCGCAAAGGAAAAAGACGCATTCTGGACGGCGTCCAGTTATCGTATCCAACAGGTGGTCTGGCACCAGTAGGAGGTCGGGGAAAGCCGGATGAAAGTGTTGTTGTTTGTTCAATGGATCTACGGAATGCTCCGCAGATGAAGTTGTTAGTATACCTTTAATGAGTGACGCGAATATAATATAACGTCATATAATATAATATGATATAATATAATATCATGATGTTGTGTAACAGCCCCAGTGGGGGGGGGGGGGGTGACAGTATGGACCACAGGTGCTCTTTTTAATGAACTGAGAACAGCCGAAACAGCTCAAATGTGAGCAGGCTCATTGGTTTAACGAGTGTTATACGAGTTAGTGAATGGGCACAGGGGTGTGTTCAAAGCCCCCTTTTGTTTAACTCAAAATGCTATTTGTGTGTTTGACCTGCTAGTTAACTAAAAATGAAGCTGCATAAATGGAGGGGGTTGGGAATAGGTTTTTTTTGTAGAATACTTTTCGATCACATTCTTGCTCTCTTAGAATTACCACAGACTGATTAAAATCACTGAACATTTAGAAGAACAAAACACCCACAAATGTACTAAAGAACATATAGGTGCACTATAATAACGCAGGAAGTAATGCCATTGTCGTTATTTCGACATTATTGGTCCTATTGTTGAACAGATCGCATTTTGAAACTCAGGCTCTTGTGTAGTAAGACAGGCCAACTGTTCAACACAATCCATGTGATATTATCACTTCCTAGTGTTTCTCTAACTCAGTCTGCCTTGGCATGTTTATTTGTGTTGTGTGTGTAGTGTGTGTGTGTGTGTGTGTGTGTGTGTAGTGTGTGTGTGTGTGTGTGTGTGTGTGTGTGTAGTGTGTGTGTGTAGTGTGTGTGTGTGTGTGTGTGTGTGTGTGTGTGTGTGTGTGTGTGTGTGTGTGTGTGTGTGTGTGTGTGTGTGTGTGTGTGTGTGTGTGTGTGTGTGTGTGTGTGTGTGTGTGTGTGTGTGTGTGTGTGTGTGTGTGTGTGTGTGTGTGAGAGAGCGAGAGAGTGAGAGAGTGAGAGAGAGATAGTTGACAGAGACCGATTGTTGAGACAAGAGACAGAGAGAGAGTATCGATGGTGAGTTTTGAGTGTGTCTAAATAAGCACTCTCCTGTTTATCTCCTGTAGCTCTCGATCATGTATTGATGCTGCTTCTATTTGCCATCTTGATCCTGCCACTAAAAGCATTACATGAACCTCACACTCCCTCGGCTAAATGTGTGTGAGCTGTTTACAACAACGCGGTGTAAATATGCGACGCTGGGAACATGAAAACAAGCCGATGGGTTTGCTTAGCTGTGTCCTGGGGAGAGGGTTATGCTGGTTTACACTCTCACTGTCTCTCTCTCTCTCTCTCTCTCTCTCTCTCTCTCTCTCTCTCTCTCTCTCTCTCTCTCTCTCTCTCTCTCTCTCTCTCTCTCTCTCTCTCTCTCTCTCTCTCTCTCTCTCTCTCTCTCTCCCTCCCTCTCCCTATGTCTGTCTGTTTCTCTCTCTCTATCTCTCTGTTCCACTTTCCTCCATGCTTCTCTTGCTCTCTACCTCTCATCCCCCTCTCGTTCTACCTCTCTCCCTCACCCTCTCTCTCTCTCTCTCTCTCTCTCTCTCTCTCTCTCTCTCTCTCTCTCGCTCTCTCTCTCTCTCTCTCTCTCTCTCTCTCTCTCTCTCTCTCTCTCTCTCTCTCTCTCTCTCTCTCTCTCTCTCTCTCTCTCTCTCTCTCTCTCTCTCTCTCTCTCTCCATCTCTCTCTCTCTCTCTCTCTCTGCAACTTCAACCCTGGCTCATGCCCCCGCCCCCCCCCCCCGAGGAGGGAAGGCTTTTATCTCTTTAGAGGAAAAACAATGGGAGAATAATTTCAGTTACATGGAGGAGGAGGAGGGAGAAACCTGGTAGCACTGAGACAAAAACACATCTCGTGGTCGCCAGTCAGTCAGAGATAGAAATATGTTGTGTCGTACGATCCATTCCTGGTAAAAAAAGAAAAAAAGGAGAATTTAATGAAGCTCTGAAAAAGCCCAAGCACTTCTCCGGATAACGAAAGTGTGCTCTGACCTTTCCCCCCCGCTGCCAAGACCACGTGCCGCAAGACATGCAGCTACAAAATGGAGGAGGAAGTGGGGGACACATTGTAGCTTCGGCCAAACCGAGCTCATCTGCTACATGCCTACATTGCGCGCGTGTATGTGTGTGTGTGTGTGTGTGTGTGTGTGTGTGGTGTGGGGGGGGGGGGGGGGGGAGTACGTTGCAGTTGTGGGATGATTGTGGTTTAACCGTCATTAGTGTAATGTAAGAGGTTACACTCATGATGGTTTCCACTTCAATCTGCATGATTGAGCTTTCATTTGGAGTTGGAATCCAGCTCTCACACCACACACACACACACACACACACACCACACACACACACACACACACACACCACACACACACACACACACACCACACACACACACACACACACATATTTCAGCACATCAACAATGTGCTGAGAAAGATCGGGAGTGTCTGCAATGTGTGCATGTGTGTGTGTGGGTGTGTGTGTATGTGTGTGTGTGTGTGTGTGGGTGTGGGTGTGTGTGTGTGTGTGTGTGTAGTAGTGTATTGAGATGGGAGTGAGGCAGCCCAATACCATCTACTTGGTATTCTGTGAAGGTTTGATTTCACTCTCAGAAGCAAAAGGGAACATGTCTGCTATCACCACTGGGAGCGGGGGAGAAGATCCTCCGTGTGTGTGTGTGTGTGTGTGTGTGTGTGTGTGTGTGTGTGTGTGTGTGTGTGTGTGTGTGTGTGTGTGTGTGTGTGTGTGTGTGTGTGTGTGTGTGTGTGTGCGTGTGTGTGCGTGTGTGCGTGTGTGTGTGTGTGTGTGCGTGTGCAATGTGTGTGTGCATGTGTGAAGGAGGGACTCGGCAATACGATGAAGGGTTATCACCTGTAGCCATCAATCCTTGCCAGGGTGGGAATTGTAACGTTCTCAATTTTAATATGGAGCAACACCCCATGTCCAGCTAACTACTATCTCTATTATAAGTATTTCAGATTTAAAAGTGGGAAAAATGAACACGGCTGGAAGTGTACAACAGCTAAAGGTGGACGAGTCATGATTTCGCTGTGAACTTTGGACCCTTTCTAGCCCCAGCTTTGTGTGTGTGCCGTACTGTACTGCACTGCATGTCTTCTGATGTCTCCTCCTACGTTTCAGTGATAAGGGCAAAGATCTCCGGTGAGAAGATAGTGTCGCCTAGCAACAGCTCCTCTCCTTACATGAAGATGATCCAGTACGAGATCAAGATGATCAAGGTGAGGAGGCTGTCTGAGGGGTCTCAGGTGTCCTTGTGTGCCCTCTGGGCAGCTGGCTGGCGTTACATTCCAATTGACACGCGCACGCACGCGCGCACGCACAAACACACACACATGCACGCACACACACATGTGCACACAGTAGCTCAGTCTGTTAGGACTAGGCTTGGGAACCGGAGGGTCGGTGGTTCAAGTCCCCGAAAACACCAGTTTGCCTCCTGGACACTGCCAAGGTGTCCTTGAGCAAGGCACCAGACCCCTACACTGCTCCCCACCCGGGCGCTGTATATACAAAAGCTGCCCACTGCTCCTAATACTATGATGGGTAAAATACAGAGAAACTCATTTCACTGTGTGTACATGTATGTGACCAATGAAGAGGATTTGATCCTCCAGATTTTGATTTTTAGACACACACACACACACACACACACACACGTGATGTTCTAACACGTTGCTGATCAGCTTTTTGGTTTGGTTTGTAGATGTTCAAGGGCTTTGACAAGGCCAAGGACATTCAGTATGTCTACACGCCCGTCTTCTCTTCTCTGTGTGGAGTCAAACTGGACTCCAACAACAAGGCGGGATACCTTCTCTCAGGTACAGTGTTACTACACAGTCCACCTGGATACAGTGGTGGACCTCCATGTCTACCCCCGTTGATACACCCCGCACCCCCGCTGAGGAAATGGGGAGAAAGCATTTCGTACTTGTTGCATATGGCAATTACAAATCTTGAATCTTGAATCTTGATACACTCGGTCTGAATATTATGTAATATGGAATTGTGTGAGAGGCTGACGGGCGTGTCCATGCATCAGCAATATTGTACTGTATATTTCAGGGTATTCTTACTTCTTACTATGACTATTCTTACAGTAAAAAATGTAATCAAAAGTAGAAGAAATCTTTTCAAAAAGTAGAATGATTATTAAATAACCAATATTAACAGATAAAAAAATCCATTTTACAAATGTCTTAGCAAAGTTAGCAAATCAAAGACAATTCAATGTATCTTGTTAACAGATGTTAATGTGTCCTTCCAAAGCCACAGTTGGTAACTGCCTGTTTCTTGATTGTGACAAAACAGGAAGCATGTGGAATGACGGGAGGATTTCCATTGGCCAGTGCGACCTGGTGGAGCCCTGGGACAACCTATCAATGTCCCAGAAAAAGAATCTCAACTACAGATACCAGATGGGCTGTGAATGCCGAGTGAGTGATCCAGATCCACTATTCACACTCTGTATGCTCCTTTAGCCTACTACTATAATTACATTAAACAAACCAGTACATTATGACTAAATACTGCATGTGGAGCTTGTGTGTGTGGTTGGTGGCTGGTTTAAGCAGCCTCACCTAGCCTGAATTGGACTGATTGGATGGTGAGGCTGCACACCTGTGGGTCATTGTTAATCAAAACCCACAGGTTAAAACAGCCACAACCACACACACACACACACACACACACTCGAGGGGAGAGCTCTAGCATCTCTTGCAATAAACTGGGTTCCTCATCACCCTGTTCCCTCAAGCAGCCTTTTCAATGGCTGGTGGCAGCATCGTCTGCTACACTGTGCTACACCAGTGTAGCAGACGACGCTCTTGTGGGCTTTGATTAACAATGACCCACAGGTGTGCCTCACCAGCCAATCAGTCCAATTCAGGCTAGGTAAGGCTGTTTAAACCAACCACCAACCACACACACACACACACACTCCACACTGCACTATCACTATCACCAAATAAACTCTTCCCAAATAATTACAGAAGAATGCACCAAAAGCCCATATAATAGAAAGGGCCTTGAAGTCACAGAATTCGTTCCTGTTTCATTGAATATATATGAATGATAACGAAAGGCCCACTCACAGCCTCACTGACTCCCTCCCTCACCCGCTGCCCCCTCCCTCCCCATCTGTCTGTCTGTCTGTCTGCAGATCAACACCTGCTACACAGTGCCCTGTGCCTCCACGGGGGACAACGAGTGCCTGTGGACCGACTGGCTGTTGGACAACAGCCTGAACGGAGAGCAGGCCCGGCAGTATGCCTGCATCCGCCGCACCGACGCCACCTGTAGCTGGTACCGCGGCGGGCCCCTCCCCGAGAGAGACTTCCTGGACTTGAGTGACCCCTGACTTCCTCCACCACCACCACCACCTGACTGACTGATCCCCCCACACCCCGCCCCCTCCAACCCTGACTGACCTCTAACCTCGATGCCCGTAGGCCCTCCGTCTCTCGACGCGAACCCAGTAATGCTACACTCAGACTAAGTTAGTCCCATTGGCTTCTGTGTAATGCACATTTGGCTGTTGTGGCTGACACATTAAGGCCTAAGGGGATTGCTTTAGTGAATTTGTCAACAATGGGCCCCGGTACTACTAGGCTTAGCAGGGCTACTTCAGGGCCCTGGTAAATACATTGAATTGTTGCAGGCTTACGCTGCCTTTCACTAGCCTTGCTTGGGCTCCAGCAGAGCACTAGCCAGAGCTATTTTGGCCCTTCAGAACTGTTTTTTCCATATCCGCCGAAAGGTTCCCATTGTTATAGGCTGGCCACAGTTAAGACATGAGGAAACAGCGTCTAGACAGGATTGGACTCTAAAGAGCTTGAGGGAAGAGGTAGGAAGCACCCTTTTCACCAACTCCTGTAGCTACTCTGCATCTTATTCAGTCAGGTTGTATTTGCAGACTGCCTGTAGTTATTTTTCCCCCTGACCCCCCTTTCATCCTTGCGTCTTTTTTCATTTATTTTTATAATCGAATAATTGCCCCCATTTAAACGACATTTAATTTTGATCACACCGTGTTTAGGATGCTTTTACAGGATCAAATAAACACTTTTTTTGGACAAATCTAGACACACAATTTATGCATGGTTATAATTCTTACAGTTCACACTGTTAAACGTTTTATGTTATGATTATGTAAATACTGTGCATGAGTGATACTTAACATTTTGAAGGCTAACCGTATTGTGTTCTAGCATAGAGGATTTGATTGTCTTTCTATTTCCTTAAAATGTTCCTGGACCGACACGTGAATAAAGAAATACTAGTAGTTTAAGAACCATATCATCTACCATGACTTCGGATTTAAGTGCTGTAGCTAAGATTTAAGAGCTGTAACTTAAATGTGTTAGAAAACGCCTAAGCCAAAACTGACTGCATGGTCCCCTATATGAGACCATTTCCATTTTAGACCATGCCTGACTCATTTATGACCAATCAGGGCATCTCTTCCCTGATTGGTTCGGGAATACAACCTTGCCTGTCAATCACAGGTGTACCACCACAATGAAACACTTCTCAATGGTGGAGAAACATTTGAATGTTGTTTGTTTAAAAAAATCTTGCGCTCTTTTCTGCTCTCGCTCTTTACAACTCTCAAATCATACCTACAGCAGCTCAAAGTCCAATTTATTGTATTCAACAATTACAAATATATATATATAATAAGGAACATGGTTAAATCATTTATTGTTGATTTTTCAGATCTTCAATAGTGACCTGAATGTGAATTCACAAATTCCTGTGATAGAAGCCCTATATTGAAGTGGTATACTGTTTAAATACAGACTGGTACTATTGGTTGGTTTGGTTGGTCCTTCTTTTGAAATAAACCTGTATATGTTTTGATGTACCTTTTTTCATAATGCATTCTAGCTCTAGGACTTTGGCATGTTGTCGCTGTGCTATTTTCTCCTTTAAATGTTTTATATAAAAGTGATGATTTGGGTTTGTATTTATGTCTTTGTGTTCCTGTCGATATAGTTTTCTATTTCAATGTACCAAAAATATTGTATATAAAACCTCTCAATAGAAACATGACTCATGTTGTTCTTTCTTCCGGGGACTAAAGCACCGGACAATAAAACACAGCAATCCATTCAGCTTGGTACTTTGTACACATTTAAGACTATTGTATATGGCTTATAATAAGCATAGGACTATTTGTCGTTGTAGAACATCACACATTATCAGGCTCTGAATCGTTTTTTCCCCAAATCAATAGAAGACAGTCAATATGACAGTCCTTACCATGTCTTTATGGTTGGGATAGAAGGTCTGATCGATCAGAGGAAACTTGTCTGAGCCCAGCTTCTTCTGGTTATTGATCAGTTGGGCAAACTAGAGAGAGAGAGAGAGAGAGAGAGAGAGAGAGAGAGAGAGAGAGAGAGAGAGAGAGAGAGAGAGAGAGAGAGAGAGAGACAGACAGACAGACAGACAGAGCAGACAGACAGACAGACAGACAGACAGTAAGGCAGACAGACAGACAGACAGACAGACATGCAGCAAGAGAGAGAGAGAGACAGACAGCAAGAGAGAGACAGACAGACAGACAGACAGACAGCAAGAGAGAGAGAGACAGACAGACAGCAAGAGAGAGAGAGAGAGAGAGAGAGAGAGAGAGAGAGAGAGAGAGAGAGAGAGAGAGAGAGAGAGAGAGAGAGAGAGAGAGAGAGGGAGAGAGAGAGAGAGGGAGAGAGAGAGACATACAGACAGACAGACAGACAGACAGACAGACAGACAGACAGACAGACAGACAGACAGACAGACAGACAGACAGACAGACAGCAAAAGAGAGAGAGAGACAGACAGCGAGAGAGAGAGAGAGAGAGAGAGAGAGAGAGAGAGAGAGAGAGAGAGAGAGAGAGAGAGAGAGAGAGAGAGAGAGAGACAGACAGACAGACAGACAGACAGACAGACAGACAGACAGTAAGGCAAGAGAGAGAGACAGACAGCAAGAGAGAGAGAGAGAGACAGACAGACAGACAGACAGACAGACAGTAAGAGAGAGACAGACAGACAGACAGACAGACAGAGAGAGAGAGAGAGAGAGAGAGAGAGAGAGAGAGAGAGAGAGAGAGAGAGAGAGAGAGAGAGAGTTATAGTGATTATTATTTAAAAAAAGATATAAGTGGTGCAACAAAAATAATGGAATAAGCTTAGGGTTATCAAGATATGGATCATTAAAGAGATTAATCAAAAACATATAGCAGCCAATATATTGCTTTTTATAACATTAAATGGTGAGGGCTCTGATTAAATAAAATAAAATAAAATAAAATAAATAAATAAAAAACAGCCCAATTGAAACAACCATTAATCAAAACATCCGAAACGACTATTGATTGATGAATGAACCGCATATGCCGATATCAGTGTGGTTGGAGTCACTCACGGCCCAAGGCTTGTCACTGAGGCTGTAGATGGACTCCAGGGAGTTGACGGATGGGACCCCGGCGTACTGCAGGCCGATGATCATGTTCTTGAAGTCCTCGTTCTGCGCCATGCTGAACGCATGCTGGCGTACCAGCACAAAATCGGGCCGGAACGACCTTATATGGAACAGGAGAAAAGAGGTCACAGCATTAAGGACCGGAACGACCTTATATGGTCGAGGAAAAAGGCCACCACCATTAAGACGAGAACGACCTTATATGGAAGAGAGAAAAAAGGTCAGATGTCAGACCGGAATGACTTTATATGATACTTTACCCGTTTAATTTTACACCTCACTTTATATTCATATTTATACTGCAATTATGTGAAGATGTACAGTAAATATGTGTATTTTTGCAATTTCACTGTACATTCTAAACTGTACCGTATACATCTGACAAATAAACTAAATCTGAAATCTGAATCTAGTAGCGGAAGAAGACCGGAAAGACCTCATATAGTGGAGAGAAAAATAAATAAAAATAAACAATACATGAAGAATATGGATATGAATGAATATGATTTGAAAAGAGGGAAAACCACATGCCATACTGTCCGAGCGGTTCATACGGTATGTGCGGTCGGTTTATCTTTATGGATGGTACGACCAGTAGAGTAGAGATGGGAAAAAGAGAGATTTGCGGAGAGGGAACAGAGAGAGAGACAAAGAGAAAAAGAGAGGTGAGAGAAGGGAGGAGCGTGGATAGAGACACTTAATCAGACACTTAGAAGCAATGGTGAGAAATGTGTGTTTATTTATGCATGCTTATATTGTTTGTGCAAGTGGGAGGGTGTGAGTGTGTGTGTGTGTGTGTTTTGTACTTTCAATTAGACCAATTTTTCCAAACCACCCAGGAATACATTCTTAATGCAAAATGGAAGAATGGAACCATATGCGATTGATTCCAAAATCTTGATACTAAAGTGATTTAAATGTTAAACTTAATATATATATGATAACATCTTTATGAAATCATGCAAAGCTTTAATACATAAGCACATCTTTGATACATAGTATTACATACATAAATGCATAGTATTAGGATATATTTTATACAAAATGTATTGATGGGTATGTGTATTTCATATTTTATTATCCTTAGGATCATATACATTTACTCAACCCAACTAAAATATAAGATTTAAAAAATGTAATTGTCGGTCGAATTTTTTTTAAACATTTAATATTTAAGGATTTGTTAAAAGCTGACTTCCTTGTACCAATTCTGCCCGGGAGCATTTAGCGAGCCATGAATGTAAACAAAGATAAAGATAAAGCACTTTGGAATCAATGTGTGTTGGTCAGTACACCACAACGGTGAACAGTGAGTACAAGTACTGTACAAAACATCTCATCACAGAGACCAAAGTGCTGGATGGCTATTGTGTACACGCGAGACACACTCTTAAGCTGAATCGGCAAAAGGAAACAAAACAAACTTTTTTTCTCCAAATGATATTGGTAACTGATGTTTAAGTGAAGAGGTTTTAACGAAGGTTTGATCACCCAGAGCGATATTCTCCTTTAAGAAATAACTGTCCATGTTTTCAGTGACTGATGTTGTCCATTTAAGGTAAGGGAGGATGTTACATTTACATTTAGCATGTTAGCATGTTAGCATGTTAGCAACATGGATCTATTTGTCTCCAATCCAAAACCAAATCAGCTAGCCTTGTGTGAGTGAGTCCATCCAGATGGTGGTATGGTTTGTGTGTGTGTGAGTGTGTGTGTGTGTGTGTGTGTGTGTGTGTGTGTGTGTGTGTGTGTGTGTGTGTGTGTGTGTGTGTGTGTGTGTGTGTGTGTGTGTGTGTGTGTGTGTGTGTGTGTGTTGAGCATGTGTGTTAGTCCCTCAAAGTACAGTTGCAGATAGGAGATAGCACTACTCAGACTAATGTGGTTTATTTCAAGTTGAGGAGGACATTGGGATTGACAGCACGGCCTCAGATGGCCTCTCTATGGCCTGGCGTGACCTCTGGGGTTCATGTGAGCAAGCGTGTGTTCTTGGAAGTCTGGCAGTCCAGTAGAATTTCCAGAGAACTTTAAACATAGTCCAGTTCAGATCGTTCATCAAAATGACTTACTGAAATACAATGTTATGACGCATACCCTAAACTAAATGGGTTGTCACAAAATACTAGAATACAGTGGATAGAGTGGATGTATCTCTGTGTAGCATAAATCCATTCACACATCCACACATCAACAACTGTATAAATGTATGTACTGAAATACTAAACATATATACATGTCTGGGGCTGTGTTTGCCCTGCTATGACAGCTCTGTAAAAAGGGTCCATGGTCAATGTGTGTTACCTTCACTCGCTTAGTCTACTACCGGTGTCCCCTGGTACACACACAAGAAGCAAGGACTGCTCATTAGTGTTACGAACGACAGCTGTGTTTGTCCTCGGGCGACGACGACCTCTGTGAATGGACGGTCTATTGCCCCAGTCACCTCGGGTCTTTCACCCGACCTCCAGGAGACACACTGTACTGACCTCATAACTTTAGTGGTGTTCCGGATGACCTGCAGGTCCACGTTGCAGGTTCCATTAGAGTTGGACACCAGGTTGATCTCAGAGAACTCGGCCTATGGGGAGAAGACGACACAGGATGTCTCACTGCCGTTGTTGTTATAATGATGTCATCACATGTATAGACAATCTATGTTATTTTTCCTCTAAAACGATCTGTGGGGTCCATTTAGTTCGATGTTGATAGCTGAAGATGAAGTCATCTCTATCTATATAAGGTCAAGACATTCATACACCTGACAACCTGACATAACCTGACATATTGTACACAGCGATTGACAAACTAACAATTAAAAAGAAGGCAAACAGACTAGTTCAAAAACACAGCAAACTCTGGATGTTTTGGTTTGTAACACATCAGTGTTGTCGCTCCTGTCTGTTGCCTTTGGTGTGAGCTCTGTTGAGAGACCTGAGGCGATACCTAGCTGTCAACATGTATTAACTCTGACTGAGAACATTCAGGGCCAACGCCATAACAACAATAGCCCCTTCAATTGTATTATTGTGGCTTTTTTTTATCTTGATCTTGCTGAAGTTTTAACTTAACTGAAGGATTAACTTCACAAATAAGCGTTTTGATCATAAGAGGTCTGGATACAAAACATTGTTAAGGACCACGTCTGGTAACCGGGCGTGGCCCTTTACACAAGTCATTCAGCATGACAAGGGATTTCCTCGACACGATGACCCATCAAAACAGAAGGATGACTCTGCTGTTTCACAGAAGCTGTTGACGCTTGCTGTGCTTATATGTATGGATTTTGAATCAAGTAACACTCAGTAACTTTTAAATATCAGAATTGTTCAGATTGAATCTTGGTAAATAATATATTTTAACACTGATAGCCTCTCAGAAAAGTATTGCAAAATCCAAAAGCTTTCACCATAAAATAATAAATAGTCTTGTATATTTTAGATTTTATGTTGTTTGACCCTGATACTATTAACAATTAACGAGCATATTCTACAGCACCTTGCTCAAGTATACTTAGGCAGATGTAAGTAGTAGTGCAGTTGCTTTTAGCATATTTCTGTAAAATTTCTGTTTAGCTGTTGTTTCATATTGAAAACACACGGCAACAACACCTGCTATAACAGGACAGATTTTAATGTCACAATATTTGATTATGGTTGGATTCTTATTGAAAGTGTTTCCAAAGCTACGTGGCCAGCTGTACCTGCTCTACTTTGATGTCGAAATCTCCCTGAAGCTTCTTCCCCCTGAAGACTTTGGCCCTGGAAGAGAAGAGAGAGAGAGAGAGAGAGAAGAGAGAGAGGCGAGAGAGGCAAGAGAGGAGAGAGGAGAGGAAAAGACAGAGGAGAGAGAGGAGGAAAAGAGATTGAGGAGAGAGAGGAGGAGAAGAGAGAGGAGAAGGGAGAAAAGAAAGAGGAGAAGAAGAGAGAGAGTAGAGAGAGGAGGAGAATAAAGCGGAGAAAAGAGAGGAGAGAGATGAGAGGAGGAGAGAGGAGAGAGAGGAGAGAGAGGAGAGAGAGGAGAGAGAGGAGAGAGGAGAGAGAGGAGAGAGAGGAGAGGAAAAGACAGAGAGGAGAGAGAGGAGGAGAAGAGAAAGGAGAAAAGAGAGAGGAGAAGAAGAGAGAGAGGAGAGAGAGGAGGAGAATAAAGAGGAGAAAAGAGAGGAGAGATGAGAGGAGGAGGAGAGAGAAGAAAAGGGGAGATGGGAGAGAAGAGAGAGGAGAAAGAGGAGGAAGAGAGAAGAAGAGAGAAGAGAGAGAGAGGAGAAGAGGGAGGAGGAGAGAGGGGGAGAGAGGATGAGAGAGGAGGAGAGAGAGGAGAAAAGGGAGCGGCGAGAGAAGAGAGAGGAGAGAAAGGAGGAGAAGAGAGAGGAGAAGAGAGGAGAGAAGACAACAGTTGAGTCAGAAAGAGTTGTCAGTTATTATCAAAACATTCTTCGTCAACATGAAGCAATTCATTATTGCAACTTGGTCTCATTACATTTGACACACACACACACACACACACACACACACACACACACACACACACACACACACACACACACACACACAGACTTAGTTGTGAAATAAGCCATTTGAGGCCTGTAAACAAGACAATCAATGATGGAACATGGACATTAAAGCTGCAATGCAGGCAATTGCTTATCATCACAGTCATAATATTATATTCCTTCACAACCATTCTCTCTCTCTCCCTCTCTCCCTCTCTCTCTCTCTCTCTGACTGGATACACTCTTTACTATGTTGTTTAGCAGTCTAAATGAGTTTAAACAGCTAGTACACATCTCCCTCTACTGGAGAAAAGCCACAACTGTTGGGCATGCAGGGGCGAGATGGGCGCCTCGTTATATATGTATAACAAATTGACACCGGTGACCATTGAAGCAACACCACTTAGGTCCGTATTGACAAGCCGACATTATCATATTCCCGTAATAAGACGAGAATACGGTTCCCAATCAATGTTCATAATCATCTTCCAACCACACACACACATACACACACACACATTCTTGTGACAATCCATCCATCCATCTTCTCCCGCTTATCTGTAATCGGGTCGCGGAGGTAGCAGCTTCAGGTGACAATGCATCTCATATATTGTCTCAACGTGCATTACAAATAGTGTGTGAATTTTGAATGCTTTTAGAACCCTATCACACCCTTGCACACAAACACACACCTGCAATCACACACACACACACACACACACACATACACACACACAAACACACACACATACACGCACACACAGTCAATTTGAAATACAATGTCAGTGTTTTGTTCTTTGTTTCAGCTCCCATCTGTTTAAAAGTCAGGGAGAGCCAAATCCACACAGGCTGGGAGTGGGCAGGGTGATAAAGGACACACAAAGGCAGACAGAGACAGACAGAGGCAGACAGAGACAGACAGACATAGAGACAGACAGAAAGACAGAGAGATCGACATAGAGACAGAGAGACATGCAGAGAGACAAACATAGAGACAGACAGATAGACAGGCAGAAAGACAGACATAAAGACAGGCAGAGACAGACAGAGAGACAGACAGAGACAGACAGCAAGACAAACGGAGACAGACACAGAGACAGAGATAGAGACAGACACAGAGACAGACAGATACAAGATACAAGATTCTTATTGGCCATTTGTAACATAGCAACAAGTACATAGGAATGCTTACTCCCCATTCCCTCCCGCAGTATAATAGATGGATAGATATGGACAGGGAGACAGACAGAGATTGACATAGAGACAGAGAGACAGGCAGAGACAGAAAGAGAGACAGCCAGAGACCGACATAGAGACAGACAGGGAGACAGACATAAAGACAAACATAGAGACGGACAGGGAGACAGGCAGAGATACAGACATATAGGGACAGAGAGACAGACAGAGACAGATATAGAGACAGACAGGGAGACAGACAAAAAGACAAACATAGAGAAAGACAGGTAGACATACAGATAGACAGGAAGAGAGACAGCCATAGAGACATACATAGAGACAGAGACAGATTTGAGTGGAGACAGGCAGAGAGACAGACAGAGAGAGAGAGAGAGACATAGATCGATCTGGAGTGGAGACCGGCAGAGAGACAGACAGAGAGACAGACAGAGAGAGAGAGAGAGACATAGACAGATCTGGAGTGGAGACAGGCAGAGAGACAGACAGAGAGACAGACAGAGAGAGAGAGAGAGACATAGATAGATCTGAAGTGGAGACCGGCAGAGAGACAGACAGAGAGACAGACAGAGAGAGAGAGAGAGACATAGACAGATCTGGAGTGGAGACCGGCAGAGAGACAGACAGAGAGAGAGAGAGACATAGACAGATCTGGAGTGGAGACCGGCAGAGAGACAGACAGAGAGACAGACAGAGAGAGAGAGAGAGACATAGACAGATCTGGAGTGGAGACAGGCAGAGAGACAGACAGAGAGAGAGAGAGAGACATAGACAGATCTGGAGTGGAGACAGGCAGAGAGACAGACAGAGAGACAGACAGAGAGAGAGAGAGAGACATAGACAGATCTGGAGTGGAGACAGGCAGAGACATGACCGGATGGAGAAGCCTGACGCACAGGAGAGAGATCTAGATTAGTGTTGCAGCAAAGCTTGCCTTGTTTATGACATCGCACACAAGGTATAGTAAACACATCAACAATCATTTGGACGCCACACGTCTCTGACGTATTGCGCCGCACACACGTTCCAGTAAATTCAATCAAAGAAAAGCAATTTGTAGTTTTTCTTGTCAGGCCCGAGACCAGATTACCAGGATTTGTGTACAGCCACAGTCGCCCAATCCACTGTAATCACCCTGCTGTATATTTTGACATGAACCCCCAGTACTGTGACGGTGCCTGTTTTTGAACATATGTTTGACACGGTTTTTTTTCAGAAGTCGAAGATTGACGAATCAATATTCATCACATGTATTTGGGAACATCTATATAGAAAGACCTTTGATGGTGTGATCTTCCAAATATTCTGCATAATTCCTTCACACGTTGTTGTATCTTTCCTGGAGATATGGATGGTGATGAAGATGAAGACATCAACAACTCTTATTATTAATATCATTATCATTATTATTATTATTATTATTATTATTATTATTATTATTATTTTCAGTTATAAACTCACAAGCTGTGTGGATATGTGGCTACTAATTTGTAGTTATGATTATTACATTTTTTTACTATAACATTATTAATAATAATAATAATAATAATAATAATACATATTATAACAATTAGTGTCATTTATTATTATTATTATAATTCTTATAATTATGATTCCAATTCTTTTTATTATTATTATCATTTTTATTATGATTAAGATTAGGATTACGATTCATAAGCTGTGTGGGTATGTGCTAACTTGTCCCTGCTGTCCCATCAGTCTATCAGTCTATTAGCCAGCCCTCCTCACCATCTGCAGGGAAGCAGTGGGAGGAGATGAGCCTGCAACTCACACACTAACCCCCCCCAACATCCAGCCCGGCACACACCAGGGAGCATCCCCCAGTCTGCCACCCGTGGCCTTTGGCCAGGATTGCCCACAATTTATCACTGGACAAGCAGTTTTTTGCTGTAGTATTTAAAAAAAAAAAAAGAATTGCACAATTTTGCCACTGCTACGGTTTTTTCTGTGCAGGTGAGAGAGAGAGAGAGAGAGAGAGAGAGAGAGAGAGAGAGAGAGAGAGAGAGAGAGAGAGAGAGAGAGAGAGAGAGAGAGAGAGAGAGAGAGAGAGAGAGGACGAGGGCGAGGGCGAGGGCGAGGGAGAGAGAGAGAGCGAGAGAGCGAGAGCGAGAGAGAGAGAGAGAGAGAGAGAGAGAGAGAGAGAGAGAGAGAGAGGGAGAGAGAGAGAGAGAAAGTCCCAATGATAGGGATAAAGGGACAGTGTGTTCTATACAAAAAAAAGTTATACTTGAGGAAAACATATCTTTTTTTATGAAGAACACGCTGTTCAGAATGTCTGGAAAGATGTCAGGCTGTACTAAACGAGCGTATAGGCAAGGGTGTAAGGTTTGTGCTCCATGTCGCCGTTTCTGATGAAATGGCCCTCAGCAGCCGCTTAGCACACAATGGACCAAGGCTGGGCCTCCTGTACAGTAAGGGCCAATTATAGCTCTACTCCACTGACAAGCTTTCCCCATGCAGCCCTGACCTCATAGCTAATATGGTAGCATTGTGCTGTCAGACATTGAGTATGAGGTGAACTCGGATTGCTCTTTTTACCGTTGAGTGTCTAGCTCTCATTAGCTGATTGGCTAAAAAAAATACATAAATACATAAATACAAAAAAATAATAATAATAATGATAATAATAATTCGTCCTTTTTTATTAAACAAAAACGTTATTTTTTGGATGTGGGTGTTACCATTTAATCATACAAACTATAGTGGATCTATGTCAAGCCCCATAGGCTACTGCTCCTTGGAGCGGCAAGAAATATCGCATTTTCCCGGTCGTTTTTTGTAGACGTCATTGGTTCTGTAGACCCTATGGGGGCGGGCCAAGCGGCGCCCCGCTACGGCACCAACTGAGCTGTGATTGGCTGCCTGCCCCTAGCTGTCACAGCAGAGCTCAATGCTGCATTGCTGACAGTGAGAAACATGGCAGAAGCCAACAGGGGCAGCAGCAACCTGTTGAAAGTCTGACTTTAAAAATACTTTCGCTTTTAGAGATGTGTTAATCCCCCTGAAATTACAATCAGGCACATTTCAAAGGACAAGGTGTAGGAACTACACACGAAATCATTTATTTGGCAAAATGATGATGATCAATTCTGCACCCATTGTGGCAAGTTCAGAATACCATTATTCTCTACCCAGAAATCAACCGTTTTAAGTGTTACCCAACGTGTGTTACCCTGTGTCAGCTCCAAAATAAAAAATAAAATCTGTTTGGGCTGAGATTTTAAACTAGTTCCGATTTGGTGTATGAGCGTTATAATGAACGATACTGAATAAAGAAATGGACCACATGTTTTGTGTCCCTTCATCGTCACGAAAAAAAACCCCGCAACTGGAGTTCAGCCAAGAGTAGATCGCTTCCAAACTGGTTGGCGGAGACTGGCAAAAAACATTGGACTTTTCCTCTAAACGACTGTCTTATTTTAAGCAAGAGTGACAAAATTGCCGGTAGGACTAATAAAAAAAACCCATCTCTATCAATTGGAGCCCACATTTCTCCATCTCCCAACCTGCGGGTGAGCACACAAATATGCTCGCTCGCACCACCTACTGGCCATCTCTGGAGCTGCCACTGTTATCTTTCGATGAATTACTTATATTATATAAGACTAAACATCCACTATCACTTAAATCGTATTGAATAAAGTTGATTATCAATGCTCATTTGAAGTGATTCTCTACCTAAGGCAGTTTTGAAAGTGAAGTCTATTTACAGGATAAGAATATACACAGTAGAGTAGTATAGTAGTAGTATATTAGGCCACGCCGATTACTGCACTGATTACGTAGGCTCTTGATTTATCAATCTGTCATTTGTAAATGGCTTAGGGGGAGATTATAATTACATAATCCAGATTGGTTTCCACAGCTGGTTTTAAATGGATCTGTTTGTACCCTACCCAGGACTATAGGTGCTATTAATACCATAACTTCCCCTTGAATTTAATTGTACCACGCCGGAAAGCTATGCTAATGGCTCCGTCGGAACGCCTCAAGTTCCCTTTGATCTGTAACAGTTTGTCAGCATAGCCAGATATCGTTAAAACGGGTGCGTTAAATGCGTATCGTTAAATGCTGTGTTAAAACAGAATAAGAAAATAAAAAACTAAGAATGGGAGTACATCATATGCTGCATGTCGACTAAATGGTCTTCTGTATACTCTGTATAATAAACACAACCTCATATTGGCTTAGCTTTCAGCTTTCAGCAGAGATTCAAGAGATTCATAATACATACATATATTGGTCAGCTCAACAAAACAACAGAACGTTCAAGACTCATGGATGCGTGTCCATGTGTGTCTTTCTGTGTTAGACAAACGACCACTGCGTTGTGTTGACTACATTTCAGCGGGGTCATGTGATCTCAGCTGATTCCATTATTGATTAGGCGGAGACTGATCGTCTAAGATACACACACAGGGTACAAATTAAGATCATGAGATCAATGCAGGGTAATTAAAGTGTGTGTGTGGGTGCCAGAGTGTGTGTGTGTGCCTGAGTGTGTGTGTCTGTGTGTGTGTGTGTGTGTGTGTGTGTGTGTGTGTGTGTGTGTGTGTGTGTGTGTGTGTGTGTGTGTGTGTGTGTGTGTGTGTGGGTGCATGCATGCATGTATGAGTGAGTGAGTGACAGAGAGAAAGAGAGCGAGAGAGAGAGAGAGCGGGAGATATATACAGACCAAGATACAGAATACAGGAGTTGAGGAAAAAAGGCCCAAAATCCAATCCAAACCCAAGTTGGGTTTAGTGTACAAGATAACCGTTGCAGCAGAGAGGACAAGATAATGGGCCGGGGTGGAAAAATCAATGACTGAATACCACGCCAAACCACAGCTCAATTAGACCCTGGCTCAATATCATATCCATGAGTACACGGAGCGTTTAGCTCTTAGCGCTGTTGACGTTTCAGTGGACAGAGCCCAGCTAACCACCATTGGCCGTCGTTGGAAATTGCCACACACCAAAATCGCTGTGACTGTGATTATATGCACACAACAGGGGAGGGGGATGTTAAAATGGTGCCACTACTACACACCACGACACGACTACATAATACTACACCACACTATCACACGGATACATGGTGTACGACACTACAGTACACTATACGACTACATCGTACTACATCACACTATCACACGAATACATGCTTCACCACACTACATTACACTATACGACTACATAATACTACATCACACTATCACACAAATACATGGTGCACGACACTACAGTACACGGCACGGCTCCATTATACTACACCACACTATCACGCAAATACATGCTTCACCACACTACATTACACTATACGACTACATAATACTACATCACACTATCACACGAATACATGGTGCACGACACTACAGTACACAACACGACTTCATAATACTACACCACACTATCATACAAATACATGGTGCACGACACTACAGTACACAACACAACTTCATAATACTACACCGCACTATCACATGAATACATGGTGCACGACACTAAAGTACACAACACGGCTTCATAATACTACACCGCACTATCATATGAATACATGGTGCACGACACTAAAGTACACAACACGGCTTCATAATACTACACCGCACTATCATACAAATAAACGGTGCACTACTCTCCAGTACACAACACTACTACATAATACTCCCCCCACACTATCATACGAACACTCCAGTACACTATATGACTACATAATGCCACACTATCATATGACTATCATACTATCATATGAATACATATTACTCCTGTCTTGCTCCTGTCTAGGAAATACCCTAATCAAAATACAATCTAAAGCATCATGATTGTATTAAGGTTGGCGTCTACAGTAAATAGTATGAAAAGGGAGCAATGACATTCAGAGAGATGTTGTTTTAATGAAGTGGCTCTATGTATTTATGTGGCTCTATGTATTTATTTATTTTTCAAACGGTGCCCTGAGGCGTAACGTGCTCCAAACGCCAACGCAAAGATGAGAAAAATACTATAAGTTTGACATGGTACATCGGCTGGAAATAATGTAGGATGTAACGTGTTACGACATCAGTCCGTCTCTCTCGCTCTCTCTCTCTCTCTCTCTCTCTCTCTCTCTCTCTCTCTCTCTCTCTCTCTCTCTCTCTCGCTCTCTCTCTCTCTCTCTCTCTCTCTCTCTCTCTCTCTCTCTCTCTCTCTCTCTCTCTCTCTCTACTTCATAGCAGTCCCCCATCTCCCAGCCACGGACGTCAGTGGTAGTTATGTACAAAATGAAAAGCGGTGAGTGAATCAAATTGAAATACACCGTTGGCACATGTACTATAGCCTACAGTAACATATTTTATCTTCTGTGAATATGAACAGTGAAGAGGAGATAGAGGAAGAAGCGGCATTGGGTTAATAGCGACAGATAATAACATCAACATTAGATTCTAGATCTGTGCCATTCTTGATATTTTGCGAGTTGGTCTCTTCAGAGGAGATCGAACGAGACAAGATTGCCATTAAAACGGTTATGTATTGATTGGCTTACAATGACCACAGTATCACAGAGGGACAGGTTCTCCTTGAGGGCCCTCTTTGGGGGAGGTAGTGCCAACACCATGGCCCTGTTTACAGCAGAGAAACACCTAGATTCTACAACCCTTTATTTGAATTCCGATTGCACCTGGATACAAAACTAAAAACTAAAACCTGAATCCGTTTACATGACTGGCACAACATCCTCACCACCTTTACATGTAGTGGCCATTGACCAGATCCGGGGCGGAGACGTAGCAACCGCGGTGTACCAGTTTACGTGTAAACAGGAGCACCGTGTAGCACCGTCTTGCCTGTCTTGTTATCATTCACCACAATCCCCCGCATCCTGTTCCAGATTTCAGCCCGGTTCATTCGGGACGTGCTAAAGGGT
>CM051002.1:8601382-8618882 GCA_027704905.1 Muraenolepis orangiensis
CCTCAATAAAACCCGGTATAGCAAAAGGTAACGAAGCTGGTTCGCGCCTGATTTAACGATCTTCTCCCCTCAGACGTGCGTGAGCATAGCATTACCCTCCACCCTCCGTGATTATGAACTAGAGCACCTCTGGGAACCAAAACACACATTGCTTTGTTATTATGTTGACGATACCTGTTCACCGCTGATCTGCTGATCTGATCTGTTGTCATGGAAGCAACACCATGAGGCTGATTGGAGGATGCAGAAACACTGGCGTCAAACAGTCGCCATACCTGGGTGTGATTTCATCTTGCGAATAGAATAATATGTGTTTATATAATATTGTGTTTGGTCTCTAGCCACGATAAAAAAAAATAAACACTTTAAACTTTTTTGTTAAAAGACATTTTGCTCATTTGCCTGGGCAAAATTTGCCGCGCTGATTTGAATAAAATGCCAACAACCGCAAGGTAATACGGAATTCCAATTCAACAGTCGTTTTTTCGTACTTTACTGAACACGATCCGGGCTGGATTTTAATGATGAACCACCTGCAGCTGCGGGAAGGGACTTTCACGGGGGATCTAAGTGATGCACTGCGAAACAGTCTTAATGAATCTCTTAATGACACTGTGTGTGTGTGTGTGTGTGTGTGTGTGTGTGTGTGTGTGTGTGTGTGTGTGTGTGTGTGTGTGTGTGTGTGTGTGTGTGTCTGTGTGTGTGTGTGTGTCTGTGTGTGTGTGTGCTTGTGCACCAGACTCGGGGTGGTTGCAAAAGGAAGCTTTACTTTGATGAAAACAGGCAGCAGGCAGAAACAAACCAACAACAAACCGACAAACTGTGGCCGAAACTAGGGAACCCAAATACAGGTGAACCCACAGGTGAACCCACAGGTGGAGGCTGGTTTAAGCAGCCTCACCTTGCCTGAGTTAGACTGATTGGCTGGTGAGGCTGCACGCCTGTGGGTCTTTGCTAATCAAAGCCCACAGCTTAAAACAGCCTCCACCACCACACACACACTCGGGGGGCAGAGCTCTAGCATGTACCATCTGCTCTGTTCATAATGATTCAAACTCTTGCATTAATTCAGGAGGAGCCTGCAAGTAGCCATTTTAATGGCTGGTGGCAGCGTCGACTGCTTCACTGTAACAAAATATTGTCTCCTTCTCTTAGCATCGACCACCCCGGTCATAAGCAGTACACTTCCTCTCAGAGCAAATCTCTCTCGGATTTGCTCTTTTCCCGAGGCTCCCCACTCCAAAAGAAGCCTTTTCGTTTGGTGTGTCAAACCTGTTGATGGTTCTCTTAATGTCTTGCTCCATTTCCTTCTTTTTTGCTCTCTGTCATCGTAGTCGGCAGCCATTAAAAAGACATTAGCCCCTGAGTTTCCTTTGGAAATCCACCATTAGTTTGACAGACCACAAGGTTAACTGCATTATACACAAAACCACATCCCTCATGAAACACACGTTTAAATCTCTCTTACTCAGAAGACAGATTTTCCATAATTGTCCATAGGTTTTGGTAATGGGACTTTTGTCCCACCCTTATCCTACCCTCTCTGCCTCACTCCCTATATTTACATTGTTCCTTACCTCGCTTTGCCGTCACATCCCTTGGTTTACCTGCCTCCATTTGAATGTTAATCTTTTAATTTTGTACGCAACCTTCTTTGTGTTCCGTGTATGCTTGTGTGTTTGTGCACGTATGTGTGCGCGCTTGCTTGCGTGCGCGCTGCGCGCGTGTTGTGGCCTGCCCTGGTTGCATGTGATCGCCCCTGGGAGGTCCGTGTGGTCCGTGATGACGGTGCTCAGGTGGTGGAAGGAAGGAGGCACGTATCCCTGTCTGTCCCCGTCAAAAGACAACCTGCACGTCCTCTCTGTTCTCCCTCCCTCAACAACAACAACTCGTGAGGATTGAATCCTCTTTATTGGTCACACACAGTGAAATGTGTTTTCTGCATTTAACCCATCCTAGTATTAGGAGCAGTGGGCAGCTATTTATACAGCGGCCCGGGGAGCAGTTAGGGTTAGGGTGTCTTCCTCAAGGACACCTCGACAGTTTTTGCTAGTAGGAGCCGGGGATCGAACCAGCAACCTTCCGGGTTGTGAGGCGACCGCTCTACCTCCTGAGCTACACTGCCGCCCAATGCTGCTGCTCCCCTCCCCTAGCTCACGTCCCTGTGTCTATATTTACATGTGGCGGGGATGCGTGATGACAACACGACGACGGCTCTCCAAAAAAAACCTTTTGTGTTTTTTCTTTCTTTTGTTTTCCTGTGTGTGTCGACGTTGCATCTCTCTTTCTGTTCCTTTATCCTTCTCTGGCTCTGACAAAAATGTGTCCTTTCCCACCAAAATCGGATTTGTCGCCTTCCCATTGTTCTCATTGTGATGGCTTGTTCGCTGTCCTTTATAGCACCTTGTGGAGAGAGATGCTCTCAGAGAGAGAGAGAGAGAGAGAGAGAGAGATCTCTCTCTCGCTTGCTTTCTTTCACTCTCTCTCTCTCTCTCTCTCTCTCTCTCTCTCTCTCTCTCTCTCTCTCTCTCTCTCAAGCTTAAGCCTGCAGTCACTTGGAGATTGGAGTTTATCGCTTCCCATCATGCTCTAGTGCAGGCATTAGATGCCATCACTGTGAGAACGGCGAACGGCCTGGTTGCTTTACCCATTTCATCCTCTATTCATCATCCTCTTCCTCTCTGCTATCTAGCGCCAGCAGCCCTCTGCTCTATATCCCTCTCTCCTTCGTCTCCTCTTCCTCTTAACTTCCTCCCTCCTCCTCTCCCTTCCTCTCCCCTTCCTCTCCCCGCCACCCCTCCTCTCCCCTTCTCCTCTGTTCTTCATCTCCTGTCCTCCTTCTCTCAACTCCCTCTCTCCTCTTTCTCCCATGGCCCTCCCCTCCTCCACACCCCAGCTGGACCCATTCACCCATTCTGGTGCATTGTAGCATTGTAGTCACTGGTGTTATTCAGTGAGAGGACGCCACAGAGAAACAACAGCAGAAACAGTGGGAGCCGTCAGACAGTGTGGGGCCTTCCAACCAGATAATCAGGATCATCAGAGAGCACCAGGGTCCTGTCTCCTGGCTGACAGTCAAACCACTGAGATGTGATTATATTGAAGCAGGCAGTTGGCCCAATGACATCCTCACACACACACACACACACACACACAATATTACAAATATTTGTTATTGTTATGATATGAAACAGCAGCAGAGTATTTGATTGTGATGCACGCACACACACATGCATGCACCACACAGACACAGAGAGACACCCACACACCCACACACACCCACACAGTGTGAGCGTTTCAGTTGTTAAGCTGAGCTCAGCAGGGAGACCATTTTCTAGTCACGACCCAAGAGTGCAGCGACCGCTTAGAGGTCTACGCATGTGCGCACACAAAGCATAAAGCTGCACACACAGACCTATGCAAACTCAGTAGCTCAGTCTATTAGGACTTGGCTTGGAAACCGGTTCAAGTCCCCAAGACACCTGGGCACTGCCGAGGTGCCCTTGAGCAAGGCACCAGACCCCCTACACACTGCTCCACTGTATATAAAATAGCTGTCCACTGCTCTTAATACTAGGATGGGTTAAATGCAGAGAAACAGATTTCCCTGTGTTTGTGTGTGTGGCTTATTTATATAAGCATGCAGATGCA
Source organism: Muraenolepis orangiensis (assembly GCA_027704905.1). Classification (NCBI taxonomy): domain Eukaryota; kingdom Metazoa; phylum Chordata; class Actinopteri; order Gadiformes; family Muraenolepididae; genus Muraenolepis; species Muraenolepis orangiensis. Next base: position 8,605,034 of record CM051002.1, read on the forward strand.
CACACACACACACACACACACAAACACAGGGAAATCTGTTTCTCTGCATTACACTTTTATCTCTGGTAAACGGCCACCATTTCTCTCCTCGGGGGGAAGAAGGCCATCTCTCACAGTATTTAACTCCTCAGAGAGTAGACAGAGTCCTTTAGTTCTTTAGACAAATCATCATTCCTCCCGGCTGGCAACCAGGACACTTAGGTATTCATCGATTCACCAGCCTCGTTTGGAGACATGATGGGGAAAAGTGAGCCTTGCAAGGGAATTAATAATGAGCAATTAGCCAGAGACAATAGGAGATAGATGAATCAGAAGCCCATGCAGGCGCGAGGCGTTTGTTTAAAGGGAAGATTGCGACGGACAACGTGTTATTCTTTCGTGTTACGGCGTACTCTTAAAAAGATTGTAGGTTTAATTAACATTAAACCGACAATTCCTATTCCCACAGACTCAACACAAACACACACACACACAAATATGTGAAGACGAAAAATATGAAGATATGTTAAGACTTTGTCAGGTCGTGGCAGAAATCCTTGCACATTCTGCTTCTTTTGCTGCGTGTGTGTGTGTGTGTGTGTGTGTGTGTGTGTGTGTGTGTGTGTGTGTGTGTGTGTGTGTGTGTGATTGTGTGTATTGTTTTGTTTTGTGCGCTCATTGCTCAGCGTGTGTCGACGAGGGGTTAAAAGCCCCCCGAAGACAGACCATCACGTTATGTACTGCGCTGTGACCGACACGACCGCAAGTGTCGAGCCGTCCCCAGTCTAGCTGGCTCGTTCCCTCCCTCACACGGCTGACACCGCCGCCGGTGTATAAATGTCCTCCCAGAACAAAGTGAGATTTTGTTTTGTGTTTTCACGTGGGCTTGTTAGCTTAACACAAATGCACCTGACGCTGACCATGGGTTAATTGAGAGCTCCCTGGTTGCGTCCGAAATCACGTACTAACGTACTAACGTGCTATTTAATTTTACGCTATTACTTCGATATAACTAAACGAAATATGACATTTCTTTAAGTGTGTCCGAAACCATTAGTATGCGAAATCCATTGCATATCCCACAATGCAATGCAGTGGTGACGACAAGGAAATGGTGACCGAGGCAGCGCTGGCTTAACGTTTAAATTAACGATGAAGCGTCTCGCTAGGAGACGACGAGGAGGCTCTCAGGAAGTGACCTGATAATGACAAGATAATGAAAAGATACATAGGCTACTGTTTATTCAGTCAGAAGTATGTTGAACCATAGTACACATATTGGGTGTGTAGTCATAGTCATAGTCTGCGATTTTGGATGCAGTCTCTTTCTTTCTTTCCTCACATAGTTAGCATCTCTGCCGTCTCTCTCTCTCTCTCTCTCTCTCTCTCTCCAATTAACAAATAAACCCTTAAGTGTAAACGATGTCCATGTGTGTGATTCCCCTGTTGGCTTTGCTCCAGCCAAGCGGCAGGTTGTAACGAGTATGTCGTCTAATGCAGTGATTCTCAACTGGTGGGTGGTGACCCACTTTTGGGTCGCAAGGGCATTTTGAGTGCAGAGCATATGTCAAACCTTAATCTTCAGAAAGAAGCCCATGTATTAACTAATGTGTCTATGTTAATAGACTGTATGTTCAATGGCACTGAGGCTAGGACCAGTTGAGAACCACTGGTCTAATGAACTGAAGTTCAATCTCAACTTCAGTAGAGCGCACTGACAAGTCCCCTGGACCTAGATTCAGATACAAATCAGTGTCAAAATTCAAAGAAAAAAATCTGTTCCTTGGTCCATAAGTAAACTTACCACCAAGTGTCCATTTCCGTACATAACTATTTGAGTTATCTTGCGAATAGACAAAAAAAACAACATGGGCGAACACATAACCTCTGTCCCATCTTCCGTGCCGGAGGTAAAAGGCATACAGAGAATCTGATCTGGTTAAATCTAAGGTAAGATCAGACAGTTTAGACGTAGTCAGAGAAACGCCTGGAAACCCACTTCCCAAAAGAGGAATGTGCTATGTTTGGTTTTCAACAAATTATCTTTTGGAGAGGTTGGACGTTGGAAATCTCTTCAGTCTTCAACCGTCCCACCTGTGCTGCTCCTCCTGGTTCAGCTGCTGGATATCAGACCGCACCAGAACCCTCCATCACGTTCCCTCCATCAGACACGCTGCTTTAGCATGCTGGCTCAGAAGGACTCATCTTAATGACTACTCCTACTGACTACTGACTACTGACTCCTAATGACTACTCTGACCTGCTCTGACCAACAACTGAATAAACAAACCCAATACTCTGCTGGTGAAGAATATTAATTCTGCTTGGGGTGTGGGAAGAATGATTAGCAGCACAAACATTAATGTTCATGTATTGGTAGAAGTAAAGGTTTCACCCGACGGGAAAAAACACCTCTTGTATTTGGTGTGGCCACAGTGGGAACAGCATTGGTTAAATGTAGTCATGCTTATGACCTGAGCTGAGCAATTTAGAGCTGCATTACGTTGCTCAGTCAGAGGCATTGCTTCATTGTGTGTTTCTGTGTGTGCGTGTGTGTGTGTATGTGTGTGTGTGTGTGCGTGTGTGTGTGTGTGTAGTCCTAACCGTGATCCCTTCTTCTTAAATCTTAATCTGATGAAATTCCTCCCAGAAGCACCAGGGTGCATGTACCGCAAAGCATCCATCTCATAAATTTCATTAGGCAGAAATAACATGCTCAATATAGAGTGGTGTGTGTGTGTGTGTGCGTGCGTGCGTGTGTGCGTGTCAGTGTATGCGTAGGATGGAAGAGACTAAGGGCGCTTTCACATTAGGTACGATTGATTTTGTCAGTCAGCGTCCACATCAGTAATGTTCCAGTGAGTACGCAAGTTTGTCTACACACTCTGGTGTACACAATAGGTGGTATGGTGCACACATACACAGATATACAGAATAGCAGTCCACGTATGTTTGGGCATGGTAGCTTTTACACCTGGCACCGACCATACCCGAGTACACGTGAACCGTACCAGAGTAATAATAATAATAATAATAATAATACATTTATTTTATATAGCGCTTTTCTGAGTACCCAAAGCCGCTTTACAAACTTTGCACACATTTACAAACATTGACATACATGGTGGGGACAGTGGGATGTGGAGGTGAGGAGTGGAGGTTACTGGGTGAAGGCGAGGTTGAAGAGGTGGCTCTTGAGGGCCTGTTTAAAGGATGATAAGGTGGGTGCTTGGCGGATGTTGATGGGGAGAGCGTTCCAGAGGGTGGGTGCGGCCACGGAGAAGGCCCGGTCGCCCCAGGTCCGGAGATTGGTCCTGGGGATCGTCAAGCGGTTAGTGTCTCCGGACCTGAGGCTGCGGGTGGGGACGTGGCGGGGGAGGAGGTGGGAGAGGTAGGGGGGGGCCTGGTTATTGAGGGCTTTGTAGGTGAGGAGTAGAATCTTGAAATGTATCCGGTGTTTGACTGGGAGCCAGTGGAGGTTGTGTAGGACAGGGGTGATGTGGTCTCGGCGGCGGGTGGAGGTGAGGAGGCGGGCGGCAGAGTTCTGGACATATTGGAGTTTATGTATGATTTTGTGAGTTGAGCCATACAGAATGCTGTTGCAATAATCGAGTCTGGAAGTGATGAATGCGTGGATGAGGGTTTCAGCAGCAGGGAAGGATAGGGAGGGGCGGAGGCGGGCAATGTTCCGGAGGTGGAAGAAAGCGGTTTTGGTGATGTGATTTGCATGGGGAAGGAAAGAGAGGGTGGGGTCGAGGATGAGGCCGAGGTTGCGGATCTGGGTGGAGGGGGTGATGATGGAGCCGTCTATGTTAAGGGTGAAATTTTGTGCAGAGCGGGTGAGGGAGGTAGGGCCAATAATAAGGATTTCTGTTTTATTGCTGTTGAGTTTGAGAAAGTTTGTTTGCATCCAGGTTTTAATGTCACTGAGGCAGGCGGAGAGGGTGGCGTGGGTGGCTGGGGTGATAGCTTTGGCGGAGAGATATAGCTGAGTGTCGTCGGCATAACAGTGAAAGCGGAGCCCGTGGTGGCGAAGGATCTGACCGAGGGGAAGGATGTATATGATAAAGAGTAGGGGACCAAGTACAGAACCCTGGGGGACACCGTGAGTGACTGGGGCAGTGGAGGATTGACAGTTATTGATGGAGATGTATTGGTGGCGGTCGGAGAGGTAGGAGGTGAGCCAGGAGAGGGCGGTGCCGGTGATACCAATGAAGTGCTGGAGGCGGGAGAGGAGGATGGAGTGGTCTATAGTGTCAAAGGCAGCGGTGAGGTCGAGGAGGATGAGGATGGTGAGGGAGCCGGAGTCGGCAGAGAGAAGTATGTCATTGGTAACCTTGAGGAGGGCGGTTTCCGTGCTGTGTCTAGTGCGGAAGCCGGACTGGAAGGGTTCGTGAAGGTTATTTGTGTCAAGGTGGGCTTTAATTTGTGAAGCGGTGACACGTTCGAGCATTTTGGACGTGTAGGGGAGGTTGGAAATAGGACGGAAGTTGATGGGGTTACCGGGGTCAAGGCCGGGTTTTTTCAGTATGGGGGTGATGGTAGCAAGCTTGAGTGAGGGGGGGACGGAGCCGATGGCCAGGGAGGAGTTGATGATGGTAGTGATGAGTGGGGAGAGTGAGGGGAGGCAGTCCTTAACGAGGGAAGAGGGGATGGGGTCAAGGGCACAGGTAGTGGGTTTCATACTAGTGACTAAGGAGAGTAGGTCGGATTCGGTGATGGGGGTGAAAGATGAAAGTGGATGGAGTGGAGGGGGGGGGTCGGTGGGCTGAAAACCGGGAGGAGAGGAGGGGGCGGAGGCAGCTAGCTGTGTGTGGATGTTGTCAATTTTAGTCTGGAAGAATGACAGGAAGGAGTTGCAGGTGCTGGTGGTGAAGGAATTGCTGGTAGTGTCTATGGGTTTGAGCAGTTTGTTTATGGTGGAGAAGAGTGTTCTGGGGTTGTTCAGAGTACATATGAACCATACCCGAGTACACATGAACTGTACCAGAGTACACATGAACCGTACTCGAGAGTACACATGAACCGTACCAGAGTACATATGAACCGTACCAGAGTACACATGAACCGTACTCGAGAGTACACATGAACCGTACCAGAGTACACATGAACCATACTTGACAGTACTCAAGAGTACACATGAACCGTACTAGAGTACACATGAACCGTACCAGAGTACACATGAACCGTACCAGAGTACACATGAACCGTACCAGAGTACACATGAACCGTACCAGAGTACACATGAACCGTACTCAAGAGTAAACATGAACCGTACCAGAATACACATGAACCGTACCAGAGTACACATGAACCGTACCAGAGCACACTTGAACCGTACCAGAGTACACATGAACTGTACTCAAGAGTACACATGAACCGTACCAGAGTACACATGAACCGTACCAGAGTACACATGAACCGTACTCAAGAGTAAACATGAACCGTACCAGAGTACACATGAACCGTACCAGAGTACACATGAACCGTACTCAAGAGTAAACATGAACCGTACCAGAGTATACATGAACCGTACCAGAGTACACATGAACCGTACTCAAGAGTACACACGAACCGTACCAGAGTACACATGAACCGTAGCAGAGTACACACGAACCGTACCAGAGTACACATGAACCGTACTCAAGAGTAAACATGAACCGTGGACCCAAGACTCAAGTAAGGTTTGCTGGTCCGTGCTTGAGTGTTTATGTTAATTATGTGTTTATGTTAATTATGTTATGTTAAGTGCAACTTGGCCCCCTGGTAAACCCACCCTAATGAAACATAGTCATGTGAGTGACATTCGGAGTGACAGAAAATGAAAAAGGTCGGAGGGCACAAGATGACGATTTTCACAGTGTTCGGTGCCTTTTTCTTAATCTTTAAATTCAATTAATTTAATGAGTAGGACATGGGAGACAGACCACGTACGACAAGTACCAGACAGCAGCCCCTTAAGGGCCTGGTAAAAGCAGTGCGATAAAGTGTCCCTGTCTGGTCTTAAATGTGGTACATGACTACACGTTCCACTAAGGTTGTTAAAAAAAATAAAATTCTAATGACTCGAATAACTATGAGGAGTCGAGTAGTCCCCATCCCTTTTCCATGTGACCGAGTGTCCAATTAGGCCGTTTCTAAACACACATCAACATAGCTCTCTCTTTCTCTGCTCATTGCCATAGCAACAGGAGGTAATTTAGATAGAACATGCCTTGGATGCTAATTGTCGTGTGTGCTGCTCTCGCAGGTATTCTCACAGCGTGCCACACACTGAGATACTAGATGCCTGTACGAGGTAACCACGTTATTTGAGTAAATAGACAATGTGTGGGGGTTAAAGAACGGGAGGAGAGTTGTTGGTTGTCTGTTGACTGTTTCCTGCCTTCTCCAAAAATGTTGAAAAGATAAACATTTATTTGAACGAAAACAAGAACAAAAATACAAACGAACAAATTGCTTCCAAAATATAATCCTATATTATATCCACGAAATGTTAACACGTCAAAAATAACAACGTAAAACTTCACACTTCTCCGCGTAAATACACTCCACTATATCCACACGAAACTAGTGCAAACCGGTGCGTCAATCAATCAAGTGAAAGTATTCTCCCGTTCTTAAAGGAACATGCACCCAATTTGGCCCACACAACACGAACGTAACCAAAATAAGAATATATACATAAACATGAATACCAAACAAAAGAATTACGAAATATAGCTCAATATAAATTATCATTAAGATTCTCCTACAGACGCCTTGCTGCGCGATCAGCGGCGAACGTTGATTCTCAAAAAAAATCTTCCGGGTCAAATATTATTGCTGGCGGGCCACCAATGGCCTGTGGGTTGCATATTGCCGACCCATGCTTTTAGAGTGTTGCCATATAAAGAACCGCAACACACACACACACACACACACACACACACACACACACACACACACACACACACACCACACACACACACACACACACACACACACACACACACACACACACACACACACACACACACACACACACACACACACCACACACACACATCGTACACAAATCATTTGTTTCTTATGTATTATGTGTTTAACTAAAGTGGTCTTGCGCACACCGTGAGACACAGTGAGCATGCAATAAAAATCGCGTATCGCGTATTCAACATCAAACCCTTTTTTCCACTGTAATGTTTATTGAAGTAATCAGTGGAGAGATTAAGAAACCAAGTCCCACTTAGTGTCAGAACGCCATCAGGCTTATTTAGCATTTAGCATTCAGCATTCAGGTTTGACAGACATTAGAGGAGTGGATGTAGAGGTGGCTGAGGGCTGTGCGGTTCTAATTGTGTTTAGGAAACACTGGGAAGTTGAATTGAATTCATGGGTAAATGGAGCGGAGTGGCTTCGTTAGCATCAGTGTAGCAAATGTTCCCATGGGAGTAACATAGTCCCTTAACAACTGCGATCATTTGTCAGTATTGACGCATAGGATTGGTTTCTCCTCCCCCCCCCCCCCCCACATGCACACACACACATACACACACACACACACACAAACATACACACACACACACAGATAAACACACGCGCACATAGAAACACACACGCACACAAACATACACACACACACACAGATAAACACACGCACACATAGAAACTCACACGCACACAAACATAGACACACACACACACACACACAAACATAGACACACACACACACATGAAAGATTGCCTCTTGCTATCCACTCTCTAGGATGAAACAAGTCATTCATGAAATAAGGAGAAGGAAATAAACGCATGCATGCGTGTGTTTGTGATACTGGGGATGGTACACAGGCTCACACTCACACACACACACACACTCATTGTGCTCCACTAATTAAAATTAAAATAGAATCGGATTGATGATGTTAAGAATACATGCAACAAATAACATTGTAAATGACTAAAAGCTAGATGTGGTAATGATGTTTAACATGACAACCCCTCCCCCTGAGTTTCAATCATGTGATCTGAAGCCTGTTACCAAGCCAGCCATCTTGGCATGGCAGGCTTGTCTTGTCTCGTTTGGTTTCATTATATTCATTATATACCAATATACACATATAGAGAAAAACATCCACCATGATATTTTCCTTTTTTTTAAACCTCTTCTTCGTAACCAACCACATCATCTCCTATAAATAAACAAACTAAAACAGTAAAAAAGTACATGACTAATTATAGCACGGATGAAGTTGTAGAATATAAAATGAATGCTTGTTGTTTTACCATCATTGCCACTAAATATAGACGCGATTAATTGATCTACTTTGCCGATAACCATCTATTACTACTTGGCAATGGTACATATATCCACCATTGCCAATAGCCATCTATTACTGCCAATTGCCAGCCATTGTCCAGTGGTAATAGTGTCGTGCTTCCAGAGAGCAGAGCAGACACTCAGCTGCTTTCTCAGCTTCCTATCTTGAAAATGGTGCTTTGTTGCAAACTTTAGATCAAGCGGTATATGACCAAGCCATGATGAAATCAATTGTTTCCTGCATGTTTTAAAAAACATAAATACAGTTTATGTTTTGAAAAGAAGCTAAATCACAGCGATCAGGTAGGCGCACACACACACACACACACACACACATGAAAGACACATATGAAACCGTCTGAATTAGAATCGCCTGGGTGAAGTCAAAATATAGAGGCTGTATTTCAGTTGACTTTGTCCAGGCAAGGACTGTGTCCAGGGAAGCAGCGCAAGTGTGCTCCTTTGCTGCTTCAATCAGCTCCACCAGACACACAACCTTGGATCTATTCAAGAGACGGAAGCAGAAGAAACAAGCATACGGTGTGTGTGTGTGTGTGTGTGTGTGTGTGTGTGTGTGTGTGTGTGTGTGTGTGTGTGTGTGTGTGTGTGTGTGTGTGTGTGTGTGTGTGTGTGTGTGTGTGGTTGTGTGTGTGGTGGGTGGGTGGTGGGGGTGGTATGATGGTGATGAGAGATACACCTCCACCTCCATTGTTCTTTCCTGTCCACTGGTAATTGGTGCATACACACACACAATGCACACACACACAACGCACACACACACACACACACACACACACACACACACACACACACACACACACACACACACACACACACACACACACACACACACACACACACACACACACACACACACACATGCACAATTAACACACACACCCTACCAATTACTTTTTTTACTACTAGGGTATCAGTGTTGTCTCTGTGATTCTAACACAATACGGTTCAAATATGCAGCAATAGAATAGAAAAATAACAACCAGACAATCTGTTAGGGGACATAGCACACTACATATTCCATATCCGCAGATTGAATCTTATCAAGTTACGGAGTTGGTTTTATTACAGTCAAAGGAAGGAACATCTGACTTGAAAAGATGACTGAGCAGCCAAGGCCAGACTTATGTTCAATGTGAAACGCAAACTTGAATATCTGGATGTTGTGTGGCAACATAACAATTGAAAATACTCCAAAGTTGCTCAGTTGCTGGGAAACTGTGGTTTAACAACATAATTATAATTTTTTCTCAATTTTGTTCAACCATTTATCACCATTGCCTTTACAAACCAAACGACCTACTTATTTATATACATACAAGCATGGACACAGCTCAAGAGGAGTGAGAGAGAGCAAGAGAGCAAGAGCAAGAGAGCGAGAGAGAGAGAGAGAGAGAGAGAGAGAGAGAGAGAGAGAGAGAGAGAGAGAGAGAGAGAGAGAGAGAGAGAGAGAGAGAGAGAGAGAGAGAGAGAGAGAGAGCAGAGAGAGAGAGAGAGAGAGAGAGAGCTAGAGAGCCAATAGAAGAAGAGAATAGAGCAGATGCAGCCTTTGGGCTAAAACCACTGACTCATCACGTCTCATCCCATTACTTCATCACATCATGGACCCTGAGCACTTCCTCTGGAGCCACATGTACACACACACACACACACACACACACACACACACACATGCACGCACACGCACACACATACAAACACACACACATGCAAACACACACACAAACACACGTGGTGAAAGGCAGAGATGGAATATATAGATAGAGAGTGTGATGGAAAAAGATGGAGAGAGGGGGAGAGAGAAAGAGAAAGAGAAGAGAGAGAGAGAGAGGGGGAGAGAGGGGGGGGGAGAGAGAGAGAGAGAGAGAGAGAGAGAGAGAGAGAGAGAGAGAGAGAGAGAGAGAGAGAGAGAGAGAGAGAGAGAGAGAGAGAGAGAGAGAGAGAGAGAGAGAGAGAGAGAGAGACTGGTGATGGCAACAGATAGCCAAACTGACAGCCTGGATGTCTTGTGGAATAACCATGTCCCTACCCCAGGGGACAGACATCCAGGGAGAGAAAGAGATAGAGAGAGGTAAACAGAGAGAGGGGAGAGAGGGAGAGAGAGAGAGAGAGAGAGAGAGAGGGAGAGAGGGAGAGGGAGAGAGAGAGAGACAGAGAGAGAGATAGAGAGAGAGGGGATATTTTCAACAAATGTCATTGTTTTTTATGCCCACTGCTCCCTCGGTGCTGAGCACCTCGAGCGCACCCAGAGGAGACTGTCCGTCCTCAGTAGCATCTCAATAGGCTTCAGCTTGTTGCATAACACACACACACACACACACACACACACACACACACACACACACACACACACACACACACACACACACACACACACACACACACACACACAATAGGGCTCTGAAATTGAGGTGTTAGATTCAGTGCACATCCATCATAAAGATGACTGCATTAGTTATTTTGCGCTGTTGCTCCCGCTACACCTCGTGAAACAACAAGACAACAAGAGTTTATAACCACTGCCTTCGCTCGGGGATGCCGGAAAGTTCTTCAATTTGCACCTTGCCGACACCCTTGACCAAAGAGGCTGGCGTAGACTTGATTAGTGTTGAATGGTGTTTGTACTGGACTAGTGTCAGAAGTCAGGAGTCAGTCAGAATGCCTCCAATCCTCCAATCTGAACAAAACATGTATATATTATTGTACTGTATTAATGTGCTTTTACCTGAGCACCGGCTCAGTTCTTGGAGACTTGTCAGGAATTAAATGCACTTTTGACTTCTGGTGACGAGTTGTCTGCTAAATGACTGTAATGTAATGTAATGTAATATATATACATATTGCAGTGGCCCTATGTAGAGTAGTGCAAATTAGAAAAGAAAAAAAAAAAATATATATATATATATATATATACGTACAAAGGTGCGGTGTGATGTAAACATGTAACTAAGTATTGCAGTATTGATTCAATACAGCATTGTAGTCACACAGAACAGTCAGTGTCAGTGTTTGTACCGTCAGTGTTAAATTCTCCTATGGTTCATGGGTAGAAACTGTCCTGTTGTAGTTGTTGTGTTGTTGTTGTCGATGCTTAAGCAATAGGCTCCATCTGTTTTAAGACTAAGTGAATTACTAATGCAGGATAGAAGCAGGAGATGGAGTAATACAGCAATAATGCCAACTGCACGTGCAGAGACACACGTGTGTGTGTGTGTGTGTGTGTGTGGTGTGTGTGTGTGTGTGTGTGTGTGTGTGTGTGTGTGTGTGTGTGTGTGTGTGTGTGGGTGTGTGTGTGTGTGTGTGTGTGTGTGTGTGTGTGTGTGTGTGTGTGTGTGGTGGTGCGTGTGTGTGTGTGTGGTGCGGTTCTCAGTGGCGGGTTATAAATCTAGCGTCACGGTTGCAGGCGAAACGTTAGCTGGTCGCTGACTTCTCCCCCCCCCACCCCCCACTCCCCACCCACCCCCCCCCACTCCCCCCACACTCCCCCACCACACTCCCCACCACACTCCCCCCCACTCCCCACCACACTCCCCCACCACACCCCCCACCACACCCCCCCCACACTCCCCACCACACCCCCGCCCCCGTTGTTATTTAATGTCACGACAAGCTCATCGCCCGGGAAACACGAGAGAGAGGAGGGAATATATCTGTTATACCGCAATATCTGGTGAAAGCATTTATCTGGGGATTCACATTGACACACAATATAACCTGATTCACCCTCCACTAGAAGATATACCACGGCAAGACATGTTCCTTTGCATATTTATGCCAAAGTATTCGTTTCATTAGTTTTGTAGCCATTCGATTTTATTTGAACACGAGAATTTTTTTTAAAACTTTTAACGAATATGTTCACCTCAAGGAATATGTATAAATATGGTAATGGTGTTTACTTTCTGATGTACAGTGTTCAATGTTCAATATGAGTCATCTGGAGGGCGGGATCCACACACACACACCACACACACACACACACACACACACACACACACACACACACCACACACACACACACACACACACACACACACACACACACACACACACACACACACGCAGCAGACGGCGGCAGAGATTCTGAATGAGCTAGCTAGTTATATCAAGGCTAGTTCTCATGGCGTGGCACCCATGGTGCACAATATAAGCGGATGGGATATGCATTATATGGAGCAAGGTGAGATGTGCGAAGGTCACTGTGAAATAACTGGTATAGACCAGTGGATTGGGTGCATTGAAGCCCAGTGCAGCATGGGTAGAACTGCTGAGATTCATAACAACACACAACAACACAGTAGCATAACGTACAAAACATCACCACCCGACTATCCTTCAAACAGGCTCTCAAGACCCACCTCTTCAAACGGGCTTCTCCCTGCTTAACATCCCCCCCCTCCAGCCCATGACTCTACATTTATAATTCTAATTATACTCCTTTTTACAATGTCTGTAAAGCACCTTGGATGTCCAGAAAAGCGCTTCATGAAATTGAATGTATTTTTATTATTATTAATAATAATAATATTATTATTATTATTATTATTATTAATAATAAACATGGATCATGTAGCAACAGATTCTGAGATACTTCTTTTTGCGAGAGTGAGAGCATTACAGTATTATTGATCTGGTGGCTGTTGGTGAGTATTGGCAGTATTTTCCATATTCCTGAGCAGTCCCAGGAAGGGTGACACCACACGCATTACTAATCAAGTTTTGTATTCGTTTTGTTTTTTTCTCTGTTGCATTATTCAGTGCACCCTCCTGATCTTTTTGATCAGAATGCCAGACGCGATCACTGCAGATGTGTGTCCGGTTGACTTTTGAGTGTCCGTTGTGAGGGGAAAATCAATAACCGTTAATCAATATGCCCTCCCTGTCCTGACCCTCAAGGGAAGCAGCGGCCTGCCGCTCGCATCCGCTGAAAGCACACATAACATAATATAGAATAGAATAATACAGAAGAGATTTTAAATAAATTCCAATTCAATAAAATGACCCACTACTTCTTGTGCTCTGGACGTCTGGATTTTCCAAAACACTTTTAACAGGCTTAAGACAATGCAATAGAGTAGGAGTGACTAAGATCATTGATCTGTCAAACTAGAACCGGCAAATCAGCCCTGCTGCGGCGCAGACCACACCACACCGCACTCAATGTCAAAGGCTAGAAGCCAAGAAGCCAAGAAGACTCACAAGACCACACACAACACTGCCACATCCCATGCCATTGTGAATGCAATTCATCAGCAAACGACGCTCACCATGAACACATCACCATCACCACCCAGCAAATATGAGGACGGATCTGAACTGTCGCTGTAGTTTAGTTTAGAGAACAGTACAGCGTTGAACAGAGACTGGGCAGACACACCGGGTCCCTCCCCCTTGCCGGTCGTCGACGCCAGACTAGATATTGATACAGCCATTTACGGGCACTCATCGCTCATGCACTGCATGCAGCTGCTCTGAGTTTAAACTACATTGTCCAGGCTGCATCCCAACCTGCAGCTGCTGTATCATAGATGCCACACAACCCCACCCCCCCCC
>CM051002.1:8626382-8698882 GCA_027704905.1 Muraenolepis orangiensis
AAAGTGCCACAGATGTACCTTCAGACGTGTCATCATCTGGTCATTGTCCAAATAGCCTTTGATAGCCCTTTGACCTTTGATTGTCGAAGCTGTAAAAGAGTATGAAGTGATCTCCATTTATTTATGAAGGTGGATACAACTGAATAATATAAAATAAATAAAAATGTTACTGTAACAATTACAGTAACATTGTTACACTCAACCACCCAGTAATCCTGTAATCACACTTGCGCTGTGTTCAGCGAGACGTTGAGCAGCATGTTTCGTCAGAAACTTTCCAATTTGTCAGCAGCCACCTTTGACTGGTTATAAGAGGCTTATATCCACTTCCATTTCATTACACACACACACACACAAACACACACACACACACACAAACACACACACACACACCCTTCGGCAAGCTAGCTATCTGGTAGATCCATTGCCGTAGCAATATCACTCCAACTTCTCTCCTTGTCTGTTTATGAAATGTCTTTGATGACACTGTTGCTCCATTTCGAAGACCACCTCACTTTGGCCTCCATGGCTTCTATTGTGATTAGTACTTGTGATTAATTGTTGGTTTAACTTTAGGCTGATTATACTCTGGGGCTGCCTCGTGAGGCTGCACACCTGTGGTGCATTACAATAATCAAGGCACACAGGATAAACCAGCCATCGGCACACACACACTCTGGAGGAGTGAGTACATGAGCACGTACCACCTGCTCTGCTTGCTCCAGTTTACTCATCATCCACCTGTGTCAGTGTCCTCGGGAGGAGCCCAAAAAAGCCACTTTAGCGGCAGGTAGCAGCGTCGACTGTTACAAAAAGGTATCAGGGCTATGCATAGACTCGAGCCACTGATAGCCGATACCACATATTAAATCTGTATCAGACAGACAGACAACGAGAGCTCCAGAGCTCCTCCTAGACCTTCCTTTCACAGGGGGTACACAGACAGTGAAATGTGTTTCTCTGCATTTAACCCATCCTAATATTAGGAGCTGTGGGCAGCTATTGTATATACAGTGCCCGGGGAGCAGTGTAGGGGTCTGGTGACTTGCTCAAGGGCAACTCGGCAGTGTCCAGGTATTTTCGGGACTTAAACCGGCGACCTTCCAGTTCCCAAGCCAAGTCCTAACAGACTGAACTACTGCCGCCCTCCTGGGCTCTAGGATGCGTGGCCACAGACTTGCTCACTGTGCATAGTCCTTTACCCTGGGGAATTTTTGGATGTGAATGCCCTGGAGTGTTTTATGTGGAAGAGTCTAAAGCAGTGGCAAGAAACGAGTGCTGGTGAAAAAACTAAACAAACTTTCAGTTTTTCAACAAAATTGAGAATTTCTTTAGTCTATAACGTCTATACGTCTAGTCTATAATTTTTTGGCTTAAAATTAGCTTGACAAATAGATGGAAATGCAGCTATAGTCAATGTTATGTTAATGTTAGCTATAGCATTGAATTGCATTGCATACCGTCAAGTTTTAAAACCTAGACACGTTTAACTTTTGCGGGCTGATGAATCATCAATTTTAAAGCCCTATTGTTCTCCTTAGAAAGTCATCCATCCTAATAGGGTATAATAAAATCTCATTGCCAAGAGTTTACTTGTACAGTTTAATGAGGTAAGGGTGGATCACATCTTCCTAGAGCAGCTCTTCTCTATGGCTCAACTATCTGTCAGTTCAGAGGAAAGACATTGCATGCAATTCACTGAACAGTGGTTCAGTGGTTCCCCGTAAGGAACCACTGAAAGAAACCCCATAACACAGAATATGAAGTAGTAAAGTTGATTTGAACTATCTAAACTTCCACTTCAAAGTTTTCTTTCGATGCCATATGTAAAACAGAGCTCTTAAAGGGACAGTGGTGTGTGTGTGTGTGTGGTTAGTGGCTGGTTTAAGCAGCCTCACTTGGTCCCAGCCAGACTGATTTGAGGCTGGGCGAGGCTGCACACCTGTGGGTCCTTGGTAGACTGTTTTAAACCAAGTAGACTTTGTTTTTACATCCTATTTAGCCACTGTACATTGTATATTACTATGCACTCTATTGTTACATCTGCACTCTTTTCGCTGTAGTTGTGCTGTGCAATGACAATACATTTGAATCTAATCGAATCTACAGGGACCGTCCACCGATTTTAGATATTTAAAATGGTCTCCAAGTTTCAGGAACATACGGGTTTCAAAAAAACGACCAGCGCTTTCTCAGTGCCCTTTCCTCCCAGTAAAATCAAACTAAAGCGATTTTATCTTTAAATGATTGAAGGTCAGCTAATTCAGTTTCAACCCAATGGTGGATTTTCCTTTCGTTGCAGGCCTTCTTTATGATACGTGCAGTGATATAGCAGGCGACTAAGTATGGCAAATACAATTGTGGTGTATTCATACAAAGCTTGTACTCTTGTATTCAGTACTTTACTTTGAACCTAGTTCAGCTGTCTCATAAACAAACAGCTTCAGCAGTTCAACGCTTACAGGATGCTGCATTGTACTCATATACTGTGTTCACACTGTGCTAAAATACGGTATTCGCGGCGCTGCAAAACTAGTTTTGTTTCGCTTTCACACTGGTAATGCGCATTCGCTACCCAACTAGTGCGCATTAACTAATCCACCTTGGGGGTAGGTGGTTTCGATCCCAAAGTAACTAGTTTGGGTGCAAAGCAATAAAACTACTACGGGTTTCGCTTCCTGTGTGTGTGCGAACAGAATCTTTAATGCACATTACTTTCACTTCACACACGACTTACCAGTCTCCTAATTGAATGCGCATTCGCTTCTCTATCGTGTGTGAACAAAAACCTGGTATCGAGTGTGCAGCGAATCGTGAATTAGAAAAGAGTGTGAACATAAGTGCGATGCGCACTAACTAATATCGACACCCATATGAACTAATACGGGAGTCGATGCCGTATACAGTGTGAAAATGGTAATATAGTATCTGAATCTGCCACCATCTGACCGATGCCATGATAAAGAATGGCATTGCTTCCATCTCTGCCTGAACCCCCATAAGCTTTCAGGTAGGACTCTAGACTTCACTCTGTGTTTCACTCCTTTGAAGTCCACTCCTCGAGGAGCGATCACGACTCTGAGGGGAGATGAGGGCACACCCGGAGATTTGACCATGTGCTTCATGTGTTCTGCACACACAGTCTGAGTGAAACAAGGCGTCCACAAGGGAGATTGCTGGAAACATATTCTGCTCCACTGGGGACTGTCCAAGAAGAGGCTTGAAAACCTTATAGTAAAGAAGTAAAGAGTCACAGAATTTATGAATTAACTAATCAATTTATGTTTAAATGGCTTACTATATAATTGAGATTAGCCCTGATTGTTGCAGCTTTTTGTTCGCTCAATGATTTTTAACAGTACAAGAAGGCATTGTTGATTACTGCAATGTTGGTCAATATTTGTTTGGGTTAGGGTTAACAATGTTTACCTTTCGTCCATGCTAACTGCACCCAGACGCCCCCGCTACTTTTGTCCGCCGGATGACGTGTTTAGGCCATTTAATGACGTCAATAACGTCAAATGACGGGGCCATTTCTTTAAATGACGTCAAATGACGGCGCATTTTCTTCAAATTACTTCAAATGACGACGCATTTTCTTCTGCCACTGTTCTGCCGGCTACTTTCTTTCATAATGGCTGTCCAGGTGAATAGGAAGAGCTACCGGTGCATTAATGCTTATCGATGTGCTGGAGGGAAAAAAAACACGAAGGCCTTAGAAGGCTATTCAGAAGAGACATATTGAAACCGCTTCATCCAATGAGTGCGTTCTCACTTAATAAATAAATAAATAAATAGCTCTGTGTTGCCACCTTGTGACATCAGTTTGAAATTGTAGCTTGATATACCATTTGATTGTATTTTAGAAAACAGCTGTTCATCTCATCAAAACGTCATATTAAATCATTAGTGAGCATTTGTTTAAAGCAACAGTTATGTGACCACTATACATCACAAACACGTATTTATTTTATTTTTAACTTGTGTAGATCCTGGCTCCACGTGGATCAGTATATTCCAGGCTCTGCTAAGTATGGTGGCACTGTCCTCATATCACACAAACAGACCCAGTGATGAGGGAGCCCCTAAGTACTGCAGAGAGACTGAGAGTCTGTCAGCAGGGGAATAATATGCATCTCAAATATTTTATTTTACATTCAAGATTCAAGATTCAAGATAACTTTATTTATCCCGAGGGAAATTAAGGTATAGCCAAACATAGCCAAAGCACACCTAGGAACAATGGGAATCAGCATCCATGGTAATATTGATAATACAAGGGGGGAATTGTTGTTGTCATACTGTATACCGGGATGTATATCTGACTTATAAAAAATCTATATTTCCATCTCTGTGCACAAGGTCCTCCTGAGGCCAGTGTCACTGTCTGAAAGTGCCCAGCAGCAGACCTGAATGGAGAGCAATTTGCCCAGGGCTTTGAGGAACAGTGGCCACTGGATGAGAATGGCAGAGTCAGTGATAGGGGTGTATGGAACAAGAGCAACCGTGGGACAGAGAAGGACCCTCCAACTACCAGACCTAAAATGTCTCGAGCCATCCAAGACCACAC
The DNA here is from genome assembly GCA_027704905.1 of Muraenolepis orangiensis. NCBI lineage: Eukaryota > Metazoa > Chordata > Actinopteri > Gadiformes > Muraenolepididae > Muraenolepis > Muraenolepis orangiensis. Next base: position 8,630,953 of record CM051002.1, read on the forward strand.
CAGTGCCTTATGTGGTGGTAGGCACTGGTGGGTGGTAGCCTTTGCCCTGAATACAAATGAGATTAAATCCTTCTAACAGGACACACCTCAACAGAGAGAGACCAGAGTTTTCAACTACAGGTCAGATGGTGACATTCACTTGACTATATTGTCATATTTATGTTACACATTTCACTCTGATGACCAGGATAATTGTGATGCTTAACGTGATTGTAGCAGACGACGCTGCCACTAGCCATTAACATGGCTACTTGCGGGCTCCTCCCGAGGACACAGGTTTACACCCCAACCTGAGCTGAGGGACAGAGAGGATGTTGTCAGCTGGCACGCAAACATGAACCACTGAAAATTGAACCCTTTTTACATAATTAGTAAATATTAATGAATTAGCATGAATAACAACTTGCTTGTTTTGTAATTTCACTCATTCTTGCTGTATTAATTTAAATTGCTGCTTTGCTGATAAACTGATGCTGGTAAACACCTGTTTGACTCTGGGGGGAAAAAAAATACAAACTAATCAAGAATTTGGGGGAAATTAATAGATGTATTATATAAAATGATAATATTAAATCATAAACAAAAAAGATAACCATCATAATAATCATCATAATAATACAATAAATAAATTACAAATAGCTTACAAAGAAGAGGAAATCTATTGACTTACATTAATTACAGAAGGGGAGATTCTCCTGCAGGGTCAACTTTACATTTCACTCATTACCCAAAGTCTTTGAAAAGGTCTTTCAACATATCTTGCAACACAATCTCAGCTTTTGCACAGCTCCATGTTCCCAAACCCCATGCTTTTCAGAGTTTAATCAATGTATTTGATCTACGACTACGATTACGGCTGGGGCGGACAACTATGTATGCTGCTACAGATTTTCATGTGGGTGGCATCATTCTCTTTATTATCATCCTATTTATTTGTTTTCCTTTGTTTTGGAAATGGTGTCCCCATAATGCTGGTACAGAAGGTTCAACACGGCAACGGTAGCATCCTTTACTGTCATGTCCAGAAAATGATGTTAACTTAATTTAATTAGTTTTTATCTTGTGCTTGTGGTGTTTCGTGATTTCCTGTTTTATTTTTATTTATTTTTATTTAGATAATGTAACTTCCCCCTCATGTTTTCCCGCCTGTGTGTTTAGCCTTAAGTTTTTCCCTCATCTGAGTGTGTTTTGTGTTGGACTTTGCATTAGACTTTATTTTGATACTTTTGTCTCGAGTCGTGCATTTGGGTTCGGGTCCATAGTTCGGTCGTGACATTTACCGCACATTGCATGGGATCTAGAAATGACTCCATCTGCACTAAAACTGACATAGGTTTTTTGTTTTTGTTTTTGGCCGCCGGGATGATTGTAGAACGTTTCAATAGCTTTGGGGCCATCTATAGCTGAGGAAATCTGGTCAAAATAAATTGAAAGGTGTGACAGAGCCAGAGAGGACCAAGAGAGAGAGGACCAAGAGCTCTACTGGTCTTGGTGAGTCAGAAGATTTTTTTCCTCACTTCTTCCATCAATATTGGATGTTAGAGAAGCCTCCGAATTTTCCATTAAAACTGTGTCGTAAAATCCTGATAGTCAAATTAAAAATAGGTTTAAATCATCAGCTTTGTTTGAATACCCCTATTTCCCTTATCCTGTTACCCATGTCATGCTTTTCCTTCATCTCCATCCTTTCCATCCTTACCTTGCTTCAAATGATTACTGCCTAGCCCTGCTTCCATCTTATCCTCTCTGCATCTCAATTTATCGGATTAGATTTCTGACCCGATCTCCTTTCTCCGTTTTACTTTCCCTGACTTTACTAACATCGACCTCCATAAAAGCCTTTTTCATTTTATATAACATACCCTTAAGGGAGTTAGAGACCCTAGAGAGTTTATTATTAAGAAAGATATGAACAGTTTTGGTGGGAGTTGCATAATCTCAAAAAAGGAGAAGACAGAGAGAGAGAGAGAGAGAGAGAGAGAGAGAGAGAGAGAGAGAGAGAGAGAGAGAGAGAGAGAGAGAGAGAGAGAGAAGGAGAGAGAGAGAGAAACTGCTCAATCAATATTCAGTCAGAAGTCTGTGCAGTCGAGGCCAACGAAAGAGAACTGTCCTCGGTCCATGTCTTCACCTTTTACACACCTTCTCCCTCCTCAACACAGTCTCACAAGTGGGTACACCCTTCCTGAAAGTACGTGTCACAGATGGCTCTGGAAGCAGGTCCCACCAAGTAGAAAAACAGCAGAGCTCTTGTAAAACACGTTCTGTAGTCACTCTGTGGAGCTCATTTTGTCTGCATGCCAGATGGCACTTCAGGGACTTAGGACTGCGGGGAAGGAGCTATGGCAAATTTGGCCATCTCCACTGGGGAACCAGCGTACGATGAGCAGCCGTGGGTGGTTTGAGATACCCGGCTAGGACGACACCTGTTGCAGGGGATGGATCGCTGAGGTCCTATTGGGCTTTGTTCTGCTATGAACAAGGCTTTCATTTCAAGGATGTGAGCAAGCATTAGCATTAAAGGAATGGCAAGTAGAAAACCATGAGATATTTCATGCTTGAAAGCCATGATACTCTACCTACCTGGGACTTTAAGAGGATGCATTGACTATGCATGATGCAGTACTCATTTACATAGTCTTACCTGCTGCAAGTAATACAAAACTGATATGTTTTGTAATTGTTTTTGTTAACTTATGCTAACTCTTATCAAGAAGAACATTTAACAATTAAAGATAAATCAGCTATCAATTTAATGACCTGACCGCAGACAGATGAGTGGGTGAGTGGGTGAGCTTAATTTGTGTTTAAACTCACTCACACAATTGATGACTATCACGTTATATTCATACTTCATAGCGTTACACAATGTCACCTTCAAAATGTGCATCCATGGCGCAACATTTGCCGTTTAAGGCGCCTCCATTGAAGCGGGACGTTGCACTGAGTGAGGGGTCCGTCTGTCTGTCTGTCTGGTTCACCGTGACAACCTCCAACATGACGAGTGTTCAGTCATCGTCTTTAAGCGTGGGCTTCACCTCTGCTGCTACGACTCTGTCCTAGGGGGGAACACAGATCCTCCTTATTAACTCTGAGCCGCTGCCCCCTTTTAAAGGTCTCTGCTCGGCCCTGGTTGTTTCTTATTATATAATAAAGCAATATGTATATAGCCAGTACCTTTGATGTCAGCCTTATTTATTGATGAGATTTATAAGGTATAAAAAATGTTCAAAAATCTTTGGCAAATAGTTATTTAGGATGTTGTTTCTGCTGCATGCTAAAAGGTCGTCATATGACATCATGTTTGGTCCTCTCTGGTGGTGATGTCACGTTAAATACGCTGCACTGCGGTAGCACAGGCTCCGCCCCCTCTCACGTTTTATTTTTGACTGAGGTGGAAGCATCCAATGACACAAAGTTTTGCCCACTGTTTTGGGCACTAGAATGAATGAAGCTAGTACAATATGTCCATCATGAAGAGGGGAGAGAGGAGGACAACGACCAGCACCCCCCCCCCCCCCCAACCCCCCAGCCCTTGGGTGCAGCCATCCAGAAGAGCTCTGCAGTGAGTCACGCAGCTGTCGCCCTAGTCCTAGTAATACACAGTGAAGCTGACCAATCATGAACCAGTACAATTCAAACTGGAATCAACTCAACTCAAATCACACCACACGCACTACACTACCCTACACTTCACTGCACTACGTACACACACACACACACACACACACACACACACACACACACACACACACACACACACACACACACACACACACACACACGCGCACACACACACACACGCACACACACACACACACACACACACACACACACACACACAAATGAACGCACATGCTGACACACGCTAATAATCTGTTTTAGTGTGCAGTCATAGTAAAACAAAGAAGATGGGCCCATGCAATTTGTGATGCAATTTCCATTTTAATACAAGGAACATTATTCGAAGGATTTTCAAGCTAAATCTTTGCTTATGATAGGATAGCTAAAACATACTCGGTACTATGAAAAGAAAGCACTTTTTGTATTGTATTGATTCATTTGACACGTCCACACACGGGTATCACACCTTCAACATTGGATTGTAGGACCGAGTGTCCCCTTCCCCTTTTCCGTCCCAGTGTGTGTGGGTGTGGGTGTGGGTGTGGGTGTGGGTGTGGGTGTGTGTGTGTGTGTGTGTGTTGGGAGCAATAGCGAGGCTATTAAGCAAGGCAGAACTGGAGCCTGGAGAATCACCCACTCACTCACACTGATCGATACACAATCACATACAAGCACTCACCGCACATCTCACGCCTCGAACACACACACGCGTCACTCACACGTCTCGTGTTCTGTTCGGCTAGATAGTGCACGTTCCTTCGTTGTTTCCTTAGGGCTATAGTCACCAGCTCTCGACTACATGGTCATCGCTGTCTCTGTAACGTTACGTCACCTCTTTTTGAGTTTCCATTTCCTCTTTTAAATATATATATATATATACACTGTATTTAAAAAAGATTCTTAATTATAAAATGTATTATTATTGTTATTATCCTTATCATTATTAATGTTGTAAGGTAGTGAGTATGTTGCCAGTAGGGGGCGTTCATGTGCTATTTTGTTGCTTGTGATTTGCCGTAGTGCGAGCCTGTTTGACGCTCCACAGCCACCGTAGGTTATGTTTCGTCTTGTGTTTCGTGCTGTACTACTGCAAATACTGTGTATAACTTATTAATATCATTGTGTGTGTGTTATTATTTGTATTTAACACTTTGCATTGTATGTGTGTTTATTGGTATGACTGAACCAAATATGTTAATTAAAAAACTGTTAAGCGCGTGTCTGAGCTACTCTATTAGCGAGCTAGTTGCACGTGGCATCGCTAACCAGATGTTCCGTTTTGTGTTTTCACAGACAATAAATGAGGGACGTTTGCTCTGCCTCAACTACCATTGGAGTCCTGTTCCCTGTCTATCCTCCTGGCCCTGGTACACATCAACCCAAAACACAACGCAGTCATCGCTGGGGATCGCCGTCTGAGAGACAGGATTACATCTTTGATGCCTTGACCCGGATCCATTTAAAGTTTCATTCTGTGTTTACCAAATCGGAACCGTTCAATTAAATGCGATTTCAGATAAACACAAATAAACAAGCACTCTTCTTCAGAACATCTCTTCCAGAGATTTAACCAAACCGCACTGCACTGTGAAAATTATGTAACTTTTAGGAGAACTGAACATCAGAAAACGAGGAACCCTCTTCCATCAGGGTTTAGAGCTGGAACCAGAGGAGATAAAACAAGGAAACGAGGTTAGAACACAAGGGTTGGTCCTCCAATCAATGCAAACAATGGCTTGCAGTGACCTTTCAGCAGAATGAATGGATGACTCCAACACAGTCACAGTGCAACCGTGCTGTAATCGGGCTAATAATCATTAAAATATTCATCGATCGCTCACGGCACGGCATGTTTACATTTTGTCTATGGGCACAGCCATTTTACATCTCGCAAAGTTACGGAAATTAACGAGATTTGACATCGCACTACATAGTAGAAGGGTTAGCTGAGCGAGATTTGACATAGCGCTACATAGAAGAAGGGTCAGCTGAGCGAGATTTGTGACTCTTTTACAATTATTTTGTGTACCTGTCTATTCAGCTAGTCAATTGAGAAGCTTTTATCTATTGTGTTTACCAAAATATGTTAAACTATATTGTTATATTTGAATGATATTTGTAAAAAATAAGAAAAAAACAATTTTTTCAATTTTGCGTAAATCTTGCATCTTGAATCTTAAGCTACCTATATGGATACTGTATGCCTAAAGCTCTTCAGGCTTCAACGCTTCTTTAATGGATTAGCAGTCATTTCACTGGGATGCGCAACTGTTGCCAAGGTACACCCGTTCCTAGGCTTGCAGTTTGAGCAACACGATTATAACTCTCACACAGATCCGAGACGCAATATCCTGTGTACTGTAGGGCTTTCCTTTCATAGATTCAAGCTTCAATTTCCATCTCAAGCTATTTAGTCGTCTCATCTTTGAATATAAAATAAATCAATAGATCAATATATATATATATACATACCGTAGATGCTAATAGTAACAGTCAAATCTTAGATTCAAATCATGGTTTCATACATGCTGTAATTTCAGATGGCACAGTTGCTGGGTGTATACTAAAAATCCAGTCCAACATAGTGACTGCACACTGACAGCAAATTGTATGCTTATTGCTTTGTGTAGGATATTTGTGTATCATACAATGAATTCATTTTCTTTCATTTGTTCTTATTTTTGTGCATGGTCCAACATAAATCATATTGGACAATTCTGTGTGTCTGGAAAATTGAGCATTTGCTTTTGATGTTCCATCTCTTTTCATGGGCAGCGATTGCCATCTCCATGGCAACAGGCATGTGAAAGCCCTGAAGTTGAACCAAGGTTGTGTGACTTAAATAGCATGTGTGTGTGTGTGTGTGTGTGTGTGTGTGTACGTGACTGGTGCGTGTGTGTGTGTCTGTCATATCATTATTTTTAAGTGCCAGCTGTAGTGAATTGCCAGATTCAGCCCAAATGTAGTGCTTCTAAAATACAAGTGCTGATCTTTCCTATGTGTCTGTTTCTGCTTCTGACAAAAAAAGCTTAATCTTTAGGATGAACTAAAGAGTCAATGGCATCTGGGTCAAAATCAAGCCCAGAGGTATGGTAGTAGAACTTAACTTGCAGGTTTAACTGCTGCAATACTAATACAACCCAAATAAATAATGGACATGGTCATGCAGTAATATACTATATATATATATATATATATATATATATCACACACCACACCACCCACCACACCCACACCACACACCACACACTCCAGTATGTACAATTCAGCTGAAATGAACCATTGCTTGTCAAACCAAATAAAAGGTTAGGCAGTAACTGCAGTAAGTGATATTAAGCAGATATGAGATATGAGATATTGAAGCACAGGGAAAGACAAAAAGCCTTAAGTCTGTTGCGATGATCATCATCGTCATTATCATGATATTTCGATATTCTAATAGCATATCATGCATAATTAAAACTTAATAATGTTAATAATAAATAAGAATGTTATGCTAATGTCTTTTCATTATTTTGGCAGCTGGTGAAGTCAGTGTTTCAACCCCCCCAAGCACTGTTAGCTGTTTCACTTACTTATACTACTTGTTTTTAAAAGTAACAAAGCAAATCATTTCATTATTCAAGTGGATATATATCAGTTATATTAGATCCTTTAGATACTCTTACTGCAGCATTGGAATGGTAAAGTCTTCCTTCTATTGAACACCGTGGATATCACCCTCAGACCTTTTAGAACCACTCAGGCCACGCCATTATCTCTGTTCACCAGCCTCCCCACAGGCCCTGTCTAAAAGCTCCTGTTTATGCAGAAAGATGGTGCTGTGATATTCGACAATATTACACCTTATACACCTATTGTTGCTGCACAGTTTTCGTTAGTGATGAAAACACCAAAGCATTTGAGGACTAATGAATTGCATAGTCCTCTACTGTATTGTTGTTGTGGTTGATTTGTGGTTGAATTGTTCTTATCCTTGTTTTCATGGCAGTGAACAAAACACCTTTTGACTTGTTGATCGACTATTGCTCAAGGCAAATGTTTGTGTGTTTTTAATGTTGTGTTTATGTTGACTTTTAAACACTTGACATAATTGTTTTAAACAAAACAAACAAACAAACCCTACAGCTATCCTGGACTAGATATTCCAATATTGAAACTGTGGCACATGGATTTGATGTCATGATGAAATTATTTCCTTCTTCTTCTTCTTCTTCTTCTTCTTCTTCTTCTTCTTCTTCTTCTTCTTCTTCTTCTTCTTCTTCTTCTTCTTCTTCTTCTTCTTCTTCTTCTTCTTCTTCTTCTTGTATAAGCTATATTGTTACTTATTATTGTTATTATTTATCCTAAGTTAAGTTTATAATTTTTATAAACTGCCACATGGAAGTTGTTAAAAAGAACCGATGGTGAAAGACTGCCATCTAGTGGCAAAATTGTCATTTTGATTCGGAAGCTATTTATACTAGAGCTTAGGCCAACTATTTATACAAAAAAAAACACATTTAATCTACATGTTCAGCTATTTTTTGCTTTAACTTTGTATATCAGCATCATAAGAAAATAAAAACGCCAAATGATGCAGACAAAGTAGGCCCTATGGTAAATATACGAGAGTCGGCTATTCTAACGACTCCATTCCAAAAAAACTACATTTCCCACAAGGCAACAACACGAGGCGCACATAACATACGCACATTTGAATCGACTTGAACTGTTCTTTTAATACATCCACGAGTAGTACTCACAGGATGACCTGATTCAAATATGCACACACGGTGTATGTAACATTTATTCTTCCACCACGTTGAAGTATGACATTGTTACTTGTACTGAATGTGTAACGTTATACAGGCTTTTCACAAGTCTACTACTACTGTCAAGTCAAGGCTACTACCAACGCCCACTGTTAACATGACAGTACCAGCGTTGCAAAACATCGGCGTCGCTTACAGAAGGATTTTGTCCCAATTCCCACAAGACTTCAGTGTAGCTTTTGCCTATGGATCTGGTGTGTTTAAACAACAGGGGACCTCTCAAGGTCAAATGGGGGTAAGCAACGCCCAGCGACCTTAATACAGTGTGTCACTCCGTGGTCTTAACCCTTTACCTTGTGTCTCTAGAACTGACAGTGCTTTGCGTTGCATTCTCTGTGACTACTAAATCCCTTAACCTTCTGTCTGTACAACTGACAGTTATTTGCATTGCGTTCTCTCTTACAAAATAAAAAATACATTCAGTTATATGTACTTTAACCTATGCTTTGTTCTGTTGTTCTGTGACATGATATATCAATTGTAATAAAGATTACTTCTGTGTCATCTGTAATTCGAATCAAACATTCTGTGTGAAGATGAATAATGATATGTAATTATTATTATATTATTATTATCATTTTTTTTATTAGAAGGTTCAAAATATATGAATCTTTGTGCACCCCCTGAGATCTCTGGGGACACCCTTAAGGGATCCCGGACCCCAGGTTGGAAACCACTGGTCTATTGGGATCTGATGTATTTAAGGAACTTACTAACTTTGAAACTGAGATGCTGAGAGTGAATCGCATTTATTGGAAATCAAATGATTCTTGCAATACACTTTTAACGAGTATTCAATTTGATTCTACATCTTCTACGTCTGTAGAAGAACATGCTGGACTTCGTCTTTGCGGTGGACGACGCGGTGACGTGGCACACCATGAACCTCTTACAGAACCGCAAACACTACTCCCTCCTCAAGCTGCTGGGCCCCAGGAAGATCAGCTCCATTCAGAGCGACCACGGGGCAGGAGTTTATTATAACACACTGGTGCCTGTAGACGGAAGGGTAACGCCACTATTCTCTCAGTCAAACGCATTGGTTTATGATTCAAGATTTGTATATTTGCCAAATAAAAGCATTCCACAAGTACAATAGAATGCATTTCCTAAAATTGTAACACTATATGCTATACTATGTACTATTGTGTTATATATATATATATATATATATATATATATATATATATATATATATATATATGTGTGTGTGTGTGTGTATAGCATGCAGTACAGCATGCAAATTATATATCCATACCACTTCACGACTTTACATCCTTTACTACTGTATTCAATGACTACAATTTACCATGACATGAGATTTGAGATTTTGAACACACAGCATTCATGCAAAACTTGTTTTTCTTTAAAGTTAATGTTATTAATAATAATACATTTTTCTGCTATTCTTATCTCCTCCTTTGATCAGGTAATCAAATATGGCGTGATCAGTACAGAGTCTCTGATGGAGGACCTGTTGCACTGGAAGACCCTGTACATTGCTGGACGCTTGCATAAACCAGTAAGTCAGTCAAATCTTTTAAGAATTGTAATCAATATGTACAACTGCAATGTCACTGTGGTAAACGTAATGAAATCCCTTCACAATGAACAATTACGGGCTACGGTGAAGTCACCATCAAAACTATAAACATTTAAGTGAATCAGTCTTGAATGCATAAGGAAGTCGACGTCCATTTGAATAATTGTACTGTATAGAAAAGTCTAAAGTAAATAATGCCTCGCGCTTGCTTCCTAACAAACAAAAGGGTCGTTGTTGCCAGGCGATGCATGAACCCCCCCCTGCCCCCCTGTATGACTGCTGGAGATGAGGGATACATGTGATTTGCATGCAGGTGAAGATGCTGGCTCAGAGCGACAATGCCAAGCTGCGCGCTGCTCTGGTGGGCAACCTGAAGAGCGCGGTGACGGCCTCCTTCCTCATGCTACCCGAGAGTTTCTCAGAAGAAGACCTCTTCCTGCAGATAGCCGGCCTCTCCTATGCTGGTAGGTGGTGGTGCAGACAGTAAGACATGAATGTGCAGTCATCTGACAAACGGGATTTAAATAGAGCGTGCATAATGCATAGGCTGCATTGTTATGCTAGTAGTAGTGCAAACACATGCAAGGCCATGCTACATACAAGATACAAGATATTTGTATTGCCAATTGCAAAAGGTACATTGGAATGCTTACTCCCCATTCCCTCCTGCAGTATACATCTCCAAAACAATACCATAACAATAATATATACAATAAAAATAAACATAAAAAGAACAGCAAAGTGACTGATAAATTATATTCATATGTTTTTAGTTTTTTCTACAAAACATGTGTTATATGGTCAAATCGTTAACACTTTAAGGTTCTCTTATTGATTATTCATCCCTCCATTCAATCTTAATCGTTTGATGGTGATAAAGATATATTTTCTCCTGCTCATCCTAGGGGATGTCAGAATGTTGATAGGAGAGGATAAGTCAAAGGTGACCAATATTGTCCAAGACAACATGCAGCACTTTCGGATCTTGTACACCAACATCCTGCAGGACTGCCCACAAGTGGTCTACAAGCCTCAGCAGGGGAAATTAGAGGTAAGGCATCCTATATGAACACATACATACATACATACATACATACATGTTTGTGTTTCGTAAGCAAGGTTAACGTGTGTTTACAGACATCCAACCTGGTCGGCTTTAGAAAGTAGTAGAAGGGACTTTACGTCTACTCATTTACTTCTGACAAAACATGGCTCACATCCTGCTGTTTAAATCTTTCCTCATATTACTCACACTTGTCGCTGATTTCCTGTAAAGTAAAATCAAATAAAACAGTTCACACACTTTTGTTGTCTGGGGAAGCGTGGCATAGTGCAGATGGCAGATAGTGCAGATCGCACCTTCATTGAAACAAACAATGCTTTCTCTTGTCTTGTCTTGTCACCTGCTGGTGTGTTCACAGATACAGATACACTCCTAGCAGTTCAGTACGCACACCTTTTTAGATGTGACATTTTCACCGAAGTGTCATCGCGTTTCTTTAAGCTTATTTCAAGTGTCTTAGGATAAATTTAAAAAAAACATTTGCCCATGGCTTACTACTACAGACGTTCATTAAGACCAAATTGACTTATCAATCAAATCTGTATTCCTTTTTGTCAAAAGTTCAGAAAGTCGTGCAGTTTTGAAATTGCCAGCTACACTTCATCTATACTTCTGTGTCTACATGCTGTTCAACTTGATGATGAAGGACGGCATTTAGACACACGAGTGCTAAGCCTGCCGCTGAATGGCGCCAGCTCTATTCTTTGCACAGGTGCTGAACTGTCGGCGGGGCGCGGTAGGGCGTGGCGGTGGCAGCGGCTTTCTCTCTCGGTCTGTCCGACCCCTTACACCCCCCCCCCCCCCCCCCCCTTTCCTGTTTTGCTGACACGCCACGAAGACGCCATTGTGCGTTGGTCGTCAACGTGCATAGACATGCGCAAGTGCTGTTCCCGGTATCCGGGGCTCTGGTTGCTGCCTGTCTCCGTGTTCCGCTCCGCTACTCCCCCGTGATTTACTGAGGAACCCGACCGCAGTCCGCCCAGACGGAGACTCGATTAGTGTAGTGTAGAACATGCACTCAGTACGGAGCTATTGGAAGTAGAACCAAAAGGACATTGATTCATGTGTTGATGTGTTTTTTTTGTTACTGAAATCTCAACGCATAGAGGAAAATGATTTATTCATGATCGTCATTCATGTGATGCATTGGCAATGTCATTACACGTAGTCTATGCGTCTTACTGTTCTCATTTCGATGCTGGGAGGGGTTTTCTGGAGCAATGCGTTTCTATAAGCTCACAGATCCCCTCTACATGATGACTACATTCCATGACAGCAGACGGAAGTAAAACTGGCCTACAACCAAACACGTTTTATACCACACTAAATATTGTAGCCGTCAGGCTGGTCTATGAGAGAGAGAGAGAGAGAGAGAGAGAGAGAGAGAGAGAGAGAGAGAGAGAGAGAGAGAGAGAGAGAGAGAGAGAGAGAGAGAGAGAGAGAGAGAGAGAGAGAGAGAGAGAGAGAGAGAGAGAGAGAGAGAGAGAGAGAGAGAGAGAGAGAGAGAGAGAGAGAGCGGCGAGCGCGGGAGAGAGTAATTAATCCAATGACAATGACAGTAAATCGTTAATCCGTGTACAACAAAGTGTATTTGCTTGCGTCTCGTTTCGTCACACCTGTTGTACCTGCAGGTGGACAAGAGCCCTGAGGGCCAGTTTGTCCAGCTGATGGCGCTGCCGCGGACCCTCCAGCAGCGGATCACCAAACTGGTGGATCCACCCGGGAAGAACCGAGACGTGGAGGAGATACTGCTCCAGGTGGCCCAGGACCCAGACTGCGGGGCCGTCGTCCAACAAGGTGAGAGGAGAGGAGAGAGGGGGGGGGGATGGAGCGGTGGATGGACGGACAGACAAGCAGGATAGATAGGGGACAGGCACAAGGGAATGGGGATAACCAACGTGTGTTGATCTTCTGTTGAAGTATTGGGGAGAGGGGGGCGGTGGGGCGAGGATATACAGTGGTAGTGCCGTGGTATTGACATCGTGCTGTGAGCTGTGAGGATGTAGACTTATTTTTATCTGATGCAATTATAAAAAGAATATCAAGAAAAGGGGAAAATACATTAACGCTGCAAACAAACATGACTGCATTTAGACGAAGTCCCTGAACTGTTCTGCTAATTCCACAGGCTGCCGGTCAAACCCGAACCCATATCTTCAGCACACCAAACTCTTACATTACAATTGTAATGTAACGTTGAGACCTACCCATGTATAAATGCAAGGTCAAGATTCAAATACAATTGTTTATACATACATTGCAAGGACCTCATACTGAAGTTGAAATTGTGACCTCCCACAGTGTAGGCGTGGCTCGGTTCTGGCCCTTTAGCCACTCCCGAAAAACATATGCATAGGACATTGTTAACATACTACTATGTGTTGGGTGCATAGTGCATTAACAGCCTGTGTTGTTAAACCAATGAACGTGGAGTTGCCAGCCACAAAGACGGATGAACTGCCTGGAGTCATGTGTGCTCGGGATGAAAGTGCAGCTTTATGAAATAAAGATGCAGATGTATGCCCGTTGTGTACGTGTAGCGTGCTAAGATGGTAACGTTTGCACTCCCTCTTTTGCAGCCATCTCTTCTATCGTCAAGTCCTCCAGCATGACTCAGAGTGTCAAAGGCATCGCCACAGCTGGTAAGCAAACCGAGGTCTTCTGCCTGTTCAGTACATATGGCTGTGGTTGTAATTGCTAGTCAATTATTTGATTATTAATGCCTTAAATGATCTTAAAACATTATGGCTCACAATTCTAGAGGAAAGAGGAAGTGATGGACAGTCTTGTAGGCAGTGAGATGATGATGAAGTCATTTCTTAGATGCAGTCTATGCATTTTAATGATGAACTATTGCAATGTGATTATGGAAAAGGTATTTAAAAAAAACATGACAAAGCCTTACTTTGTTATCAAGTTTAAAAAAGTGGATTGTCCCCCATTCCCAGGCCTGTGGAAGTCGGTGTCCTACAGTGCCAAGAAGCTGGTGAAGATGTGGAGGGGATGGAGGAGGAAGCCGTCCGTTCCACAAGTGTCCTGATCACCCCTCCTGATTGGTTCTCTGACCAGCATGTGACCGCATGTGTGCAGGACCACACCTCTGGTCTTTCTACGCACACCTTTGACCTTCTCCTGAACTTTAGCTTGTTGTTAAGGGGCTGCTCTTATGGGATTACAAAAGAGGCAGGTGCAACAGACTTCTCCTGCAAAATGACTCCATGACTCTCATATGAAGGAAGCCGTATGCAAAGACGTTTCAATTTCATGTTTTTATTTCTTAATTCTGAATGATATGGTTACTGCTGTAAAATGATACAAAAATAAAATCAAGTGAATATAAAATCAAATCAATCAAATATTGAATATTATATAATTGTACACAATTCTGATCACAATTTATACTACGTAAACATGCACTAGAGTTAGTGCGGGTGGTTAGTGTTGTTTGGCCTTGGATAGTCTCTTACCTCTACAGCACAAGCACCTAAACATGAGTACAGTGGAGAGGAGAAAGACCATCACAGCAGCCAACAGAGTCACCAGTATATCTACAGAGTGGTAGGCGTACCAGGGCATCCTGTAGGCCTCTGTACGCAGGTGGGCTGCATCCTTGTGCCTCATCACATACTCTATCCAGAAGACGGCGTGCTCCAGGGGGGATATGGGCTGGTCCCTGTGCAGGCGGGACAGTTTCTGTATGTTGTGTCTATAGCTGTCTTGGAGCACCTCGTTAAGTCCCCGCTCGAAGCTGTGACCGCTAATGTCGGCCAGCTTTAGGATCTTTCCCGCTCCCCTCTCCTGCAGACGGAGCAGGTTGTCGAACTGGTCGAAGAACAGGGGTATGCCCAGCACCGGGACCCCGTAGTAGATGGCCTCCTGGACCCCGTTGGTACCACCGTGGGCCACAAACACCTTGGTCTGAGGGTGGCCCAGGAGGTCCTTCTGGGGCATCCAGTCCACGATCAGCGTGTTGTTGCCCAAAGTGGAGGGACGCTGTCCAATGTGCCGCCAAATCACCTGTTTGCAAAAAAAATGATGAATGATTACGAGCTCATTAATAGACGTGTGGTGGTATGACATTTTTGGGGTTGGAGAGCACTACATAACTGCGGTCCAATTACCTTTTAAATACAATCAATCGCTGAACTACATCACCTTTTGGGGCATCTTTGCGAAGACGCTGGCAATCTCCTCGGCAACATCATCCGGCAAGGCTTTCACCAAAGTGCCCAGGGTCATGATGATCACTCCGTGCTCCCCGGCGCTCTCCACAAACGCCTCCAGGTCGGGTGAGAGGGGCTGGGCAGGCTTGCACTGGAAGCCCCCTATGTAAACCACGTTTGGCATCGTGGGACGGGGAAAGTCAAAGACAAAGTCTGACCTGAATAGCCAAATATCTGCTTCCTGGATGAGGGAGACCACGTCACAGCCTCCCTCAATGTACTTGTCACAGATGGCACTGTAACTTGGTCCCACCATGAACCTCTCCTGGAAGACGATGACGCTGTAGAACAACATGTTCTTGAGTCTCTCCGTGAAGCTCATGTTGTCTGTTAGACCCGAGCCCGGGACGGGGACGTAGGACAGCGGGGACGGAGCTATGGCGCTCTGGCCGTCTCCGCTGGTGATCCAGCGGACGTTTAGCACCATGGGCAGTTTGAGATACTTGGCTAGGACGACTCCTGTCGCAATGGCAGGATCGGTGAGGACCAGGTCGTACTTGGCCTCAAAAAGGTTCTGAACGAGGCTTTTATCGTCAAGGATTCTAGCAAGCATAGCACAGTTTACTGCATGAGCCTGAGAAATCATGGTCATGAACTGCCTCATGAGTTGGAGGTGAGCAAACCAAGATGCTCCTTCTCTTTGTGCCTGAGCAACAATGGAAATACAGAAAAGGGTCGGAACATAAGAACATAACATAAGAACATAATAAAACTTAGAAGTTAAAGTGGCCTAATATACAAACATCTGTAGCTCATGAAGATGTGTTATACATGATGATGGCAACCGAATGAGTCACACTAATAATTGCATATTACAACTTTGACAATAACCTACCTTCAGCGCCTTCTCCAAATATAAGACAAAAAAGTTTTCTAAAGGCAGATCTTGAGGGATGGTGATAGGGGTGTAGAAAGGGGACTCCTCTTTGATGTACCAACTGTCTGATGCTCGTATCACATCGATGCTGTGTCCTCTGGCGTGGAGTTCTTCGATCACAACCTTCATATTGATCCAGTGACTCCCATCCACCGGAAACACCAGGATCTTACCTCCATGACAAGATGCGGCGAACAGCAGCGGCATCACAAGAACCGCGAAGAGTCCACGTGCTGATTGTGACGGCATGGTTCCTATATAGGAAAAATATTGAATTTGCAATCTTGCAAAGCTTGTCTTTGAGTCATCTGACACCTTACATTGACAGACCAACGTCACAAATATTTAACAAAACATCTTAACTAACGTCTGATTTAACAAAGCGAATATGGATTGATGACGCCACATACCCATCACCACACAAACTTATCCCACGTCGGCTATACCGTTAAGAGGTTCGTGTTGTTTCACCCGGTTCAGTCCTGGCTCAGGAGTTCAGGTTCAGGTTCAGGTTCAGGTTCAAACTCCACCGTAGACCAGATGTTGCGCAACACTTGTGTAACAATACTACTGAAAAGAAAAACTATGTGGATTTTCCAGTTGTATTTATTTAACCAGGATAAGGCTCTTTTGGCAGCACATATCGTGTTCTAGAGCAGCGGTTCTCAAACTGTGGACCACAGTTACTGCAGGTGGTCCGTGGAAAAAAGCTGAATAAAATCCACTTTTTACTATCAAGGATTTTCGGAGACCACCTCATATGTGACTTGCTCCATCGAATATATTTGAATAGTAATACATATAAAATCATTGCCAGTGTTATCAGTTGCAAGTGTGTATTTGTTGTAAAAATGACGAAAAGGATGTGTGTGAGGGGCAGCGC
The DNA here is from genome assembly GCA_027704905.1 of Muraenolepis orangiensis. NCBI lineage: Eukaryota > Metazoa > Chordata > Actinopteri > Gadiformes > Muraenolepididae > Muraenolepis > Muraenolepis orangiensis. The sequence goes on from CM051002.1 coordinate 8,647,977, forward strand.
CGTGTGTGTGGGAGAGAAGCAGCGCTGTCTGCTTATTTGCAATGACGTAGCTCAAGCATTTATGCAACTTGATTTGAAGCCTGTGTGTGTGAGGGGCAGCACCGTGTGTGTGTGTGTGTGTGTGTGTGTGTGTGTGTGTGTGTGTGTGTGTGTGTGTGTGTGTGTGTGTGTGTGTGTGTGTGTGTGTGTGTGTGTGTGTGTGTGTGTGTGAGAGAGTGAGAGAGCGCACATTTCAGGACAACTTTGGGAATTTAGTTAGTTTGTTATGAGTTTTAAATCGATTTTGAAAGTGGAGAGAGAGAGAGAGAGAGAGAGAGAGAGAGAGAGAGAGAGAGAGAGAGAGAGAGAGAGAGAGAGAGAGAGAGAGAGAGAGAGAGAGAGAGAGAGAGAGAGAGAGAGAGAGAATGTCACATGATATAATGACTGTGTGTGTGCGTTTGTGTATTTTTTTGTGACGTTAAGTTGCTCCGTTTTCCGTTTGTAATTATTCCGTTACAAGCTTCAAAGTTGTATTTATCATCTGAATTTGCCGAAACAAGTTTAATATTCTGAAAGCCATGACTTTGTTTATTTGAAATCAGATGAAAACAAACTCTCACGGACCCTGCCGTGTTACTTATGATTAATATAGGCCTTACATTCATAATTTCAGCCGGAGGGAGGGGGGGCTGCGCTGCGGAAGAGCAGAGTGCAAGTGAGAGCTCTCATCTTCCCACGTGTGCGTACAAAACCACAAACATGGATCGGTGGCTAGCATCAAGTGGTCTGAAGAGAAAAGATGTTAACGTTAATGAAGATCATGAGAGTGAGTCGGAGGCATCTACAAGCCAGATTCCGCGAAAAAAAACAAAGAAAGTGAAGATTAAGCGAAAATACAATGTGAAATACTTAGAACTGGGATTTACATACACAGGCACCGAAGATGAGCCTTTGCCATTATGCGTTCTGTGCTACGAGACACTGGCTAACGAGAGCCTAAAACCAGCTAATCTTCGCCGTCACCTTGAGACAAAGCATGGAGAGTTGAAGTCCAAGCCAGTTGAGTTTTTTAAAAACAAGCTCCAAGAATTTCACAGTAGCAAGAACATCATGGAATCCACATCTACAGGTAGCAACAATGCTAAAGCAGTGGAAGTCTCATACAGATTGTCAAGAATTATCGCAAAAAATGGGAAAGCGCATACACTCGGTGAGGAGGTGGTGCTGCCATCAATTAAGGTGGCGGTGGGTGTTATGCTGGGTGAAAAGGCATGCAAGCAAATTGACTTGATTCCATTGTCAAACAGCACCGTACAGCGCAGAATTGAGGAAATGGCCAGCAATGTGAATGACCAGCTAATAGCGCGGATAAAAGCCAGTCGATTTTTTGCACTACAGTTGGATGAATCAACTGACATAGCTAACCTTGCCAACCTGCTCTCATACGTAAGGTATGAACACAACGGAGAAATAGAGGAGGACTTTCTCTTTTGTAAATGTTTGCCAACACGCACAACTGCAGAGGCACTTTTTGACATGTTGAACAGTTTCATAACGGAACATAGGATTGATTGGTCAAAATGCGTGGGCATTAGCACAGACGGGGCAGCAGCCATGTTAGGCCGACACGGTGGGCTTGTTAAACGTGTACAAGCAGTGGCTCCACAAAGTAAATCAATCCACTGCAGCATCCACAGGGAGACTCTCGCAGCCAAAAAAATGCCTCCTGATCTCAAAACTGTTCTGGATGAAGCAGTACAAACGGTCAATTTGATCAAGGCCCGTCCACTGAATGCCCGTTTGCTTGCCGTTTTATGCGATGAGATGGGCAGTGATCACCGGCAATTACTTGTGCACACCGAGGTCCGGTGGCTATCGAGAGGAAAGGTGCTCGCGCGGCTCTACGAGTTGCGTGATGAAGTGAGAATGTTTTTACTTGACTCAAAATTTGAACTTTCAGATCGCTTCAGTGATGCCCCGTGGCTTGCCAAGTTGGCATACCTGGCAGATATTTTTGAGCATTTGAATGGACTCAATCGGAGTCTTCAGGGGAAGTCAGTGACACTTTTTCACGTGCAAGACAAAGTTGAAGCTACAATCAAGACGATGGAGATGTGGGCCAGGCGCCTGGAGCAGTCAAACTATGACTCGTTTGCAAACCTATCCGATTTTTTGGACACCGCGGAAATGCAGCTTCCAAATAATGTGAAAAATGATGTCAGGGAGCACTTGCACAGTTTGAAAACACAGCTACGGATGTACTTCCCTACCCTGACACAACTGCGAACTAGATCAGAAATCTATTTGCGACCCTGGACGATGACATCCTCGCAAACCTTACGTCCAGAGAGCAAGACAGCCTTGTTGAACTGTCCTGTGACAGTGCTTTAAAAGTGGATTTTTCTCAGAGATGCCTGCCTGCCTTTTGGCTAAAAGCTGCTTCAGAATACCCAGAGCTGTCCGACAAGGCCTTGATGTTTCTTATGCCCTTTCCTACCACTTACCTCTGTGAGTCGGGATTTTCATCACTGGTCTCGTTGAAGACAAAATATCGGAACAGACTTAACATTGAACCAGATCTCAGATTGAAGCTGTCATCGCTGGAACCTGACATCCAGATGTTGACGTCTGCGAAGCAACATCATCCATCTCATTAGCTGAGTGATAAGGTTAGCTTGGACTTGCTGTGCGTGTGCGTTGTTTTGAGTTTAATTAGCCTATAATTGCACAAAATCAGTTATTTTATTTATTATTTCCTTATTACACACGTTTATGTTAATTTATTTTATATTCAGTGTGATTGATAAGATTATTTGTTTCCACTGGACTTGCTGTGCGAGTGTAACATGGTTGTTTTGAGTTTAATTAGCTATAATTGCACAAAATCTGTTATTTTATTTATTATTTCCTTATTGTCCACGGATACAATCGGATGTTGAAAGAGCTGAAGCTGCACTTCATGTTCACTGATGCAGCTGTTGTGTTCTATATGAGTGGATGCAGATTTGAATATATGGTCAAGGACCAAAAGAAAAAAAGAAGTTGTCCGCCGTCCTCTGGGAGAAACAGACACAACGCAGACAGACACCGGTCACACGTGCAACAAAAGTATCAGATTCAAGCTTCAATTTACTTTTGATTGTCTATAATTAACTATAAAAAAATATCTGCGTTTTAACACTACGTTTATATGTACTTATTTTTACGGTTTGCATATGAGGTGGTCCGCGAAAATCCTTGATGATAAATAGTGGTCCGCAGAAACAAAAAGTTTGAGAACCCCTGTTCTAGAGTATGACTATGAGAGACATTGGCGTATATACAAACACAACAAAAAAAACATTAGTTTTCATTCGTACAAAGGCGCAAATGGAAATGTTAAGCCACAGGAATCTGCCTCAATGTGGCTAGGCTATAGGCTATAGGAGCCTTCAGGCCCGTTATGTCTGTTCTGCCACAATCACACACACACACACACACACACACACACATATCTATATATATATATATATATATATATATATATGTGATTATGGAAAAGGTATTAAAAAAACCATGACAAAGCCTTACTTTGTTATCAAGTTTAAAAAAGTGGATTGTCCCCTATTCCCAGGCCTGTGGAAGTCGGTGTCCTACAGTGCCAAGAAGCTGGTGAAGATGTGGAGGGGATGGAGGAGGAAGCCGTCCGTTCCACAAGTGTCCTGATCACCCCTCCTGATTGGTTCTCTGACCAGCATGTGACCGCATGTGTGCAGGACCACACCTCTAGTCTTTCTACGCACACCTTTGACCTTCTCCTGAACTTTAGCTTGTTGTTAAGGGGCTGCTCTTATGGGATTACAAAAGAGGCAGTTGCAACAGACCTCTCCTGCTAAATGACTCCATGACTCTCATATGAAGGAAGCCGTATGCAAAGACGATTCAAATTCATGAAAAAATCAAGTGAATATAAAATAAAATCAGTCAAATATTGAATATTATATAATTGTACACAATTCTGATCACAATTTGTACTACGTAAACATGCACTAGAGTTAGTGCGGGTGGTTAGTGTTGTTTGGCCTTGGATAGTCTCTTACCTCTACAGCACAAGCACCTAAACATGAGTACAGTGGAGAGGAGAAAGACCATCACAGCAGCCAACAGAGTCACCAGTATATCTACAGAGTGGTAGGCGTACCAGGGCATCCTGTAGGCCTCTGTACGCAGGTGGGCTGCACCCTTGTGCCTCATCACATACTCTATCCAGAAGACGGCGTGCTCCAGGGGGGATATGGGCTGGTCCCTGTGCAGGCGGGACAGTTTCTGTATGTTGTGTCTATAGCTGTCTTGGAGCACCTCGTTAAGTCCCCGCTCGAAGCTGTGACCGCTAATGTCGGCCAGCTTTAGGATCTTTCCCGCTCCCCTCTCCTGCAGACGGAGCAGGTTGTCGAACTGGTCGAAGAACAGGGGTATGCCCAGCACCGGGACCCCGTAGTAGATGGCCTCCTGGACCCCGTTGGTACCACCGTGGGCCACAAACACCTTGGTCTGAGGGTGGCCCAGGAGGTCCTTCTGGGGCATCCAGTCCACGATCAGTGTGTTGTTGCCCAAAGTGGAGGGACGCTGTCCAATGTGCCGCCAAATCACCTGTTTGCAAAAAAAATGATGAATGATTACGAGCTCATTAATAGACGTGTGGTGGTATGACATTTTTGGGGATGGAGAGCACTACATAACTAAGGTACAATTATCTTTTAAATACAATCAATCGCTGAACTACATCACCTTTTGGGGCATCTTTGCGAAGACGCTGGCAATCTCCTCGGCAACATCATCCGGCAAGGCTTTCACCAAAGTGCCCAGGGTCATGATGATCACTCCGTGCTCCCCGGCGCTCTCCACAAACGCCTCCAGGTCGGGTGAGAGGGGCTGGGCAGGCTTGCACTGGAAGCCCCCTATGTAAACCACGTTTGGCATCGTGGGACGGGGAAAGTCAAAGACAAAGTCTGACCTGAATAGCCAAATATCTGCTTCCTGGATGAGGGAGACCACGTCACAGCCTCCCTCAATGTACTTGTCACAGATGGCACTGTAACTTGGTCCCACCATGAACCTCTCCTGGAAGACGATGAAGCTGTAGAACAACATGTTCTTGAGTCTCTCCGTGAAGCTCATGTTGTCTGTTAGACCCGAGCCCGGGACGGGGACGTAGGACAGCGGGGACGGAGCTATGGCGCTCTGGCCGTCTCCGCTGGTGATCCAGCGGACGTTTAGCACCATGGGCAGTTTGAGATACTTGGCTAGGACGACTCCTGTCGCAAAGGCAGGATCGGTGAGGACCAGGTCGTACTTGGCCTCAAAAAGGTTCTGAACGAGGCTTTTATCGTCAAGGATTCTAGCAAGCATAGCACACTTTACTGCATGAGCCTGGGAAAGTATGGTCATGACCTTCCTCATGAGTTGGAGGTGAGCAAACCAAGATGCTCCTTCTCTTTGTGCCTGAGCAACAATGGAAATACAGAAAAGGGTCAGAACATAATAACATAATAAAACGTATAAGTTAAAGTGGCCTAATAACTAACATACAAACATCTGTAGCTCATGAAGATGTGTTATACATGATGATGGCAGCCGCATGAGTCACACTAATAATTGCATATTACAACTTTGACAATAACCTACCTTCATCGCCTTCTCCAAATGTAAGACAAAAAAGTTTTCTAAAGACAGATCTTGAGGGATGGTGATAGGAGTGTAGAAAGGGGACTCCTCTTTGATGTACCAACTGTCTGACGCTCGTATCACATCGATGCTGTGTCCTCTGGCGTGGAGTTCTTCGATCACAACCTTCATATTGATCCAGTGACTCCCATCCAGCGGAAACACCAGGATCTTACCTCCATGACAAGATGCGGCGAACAGCAGCGGCATCACAAGAACCGCGAAGAGTCCACGTGCTGATTGTGACGGCATGGTTCCTATATAGGAAAAATATTGAATTTGCAATCTTGCAAAGCTTGTCTTTGAGTCATCTGACACCTTACATTGACAGACCAACGTCACAAATATTTAACAAAACATCTTAACTAACGTCTGATTTAACAAAGCGAATATGGATTGATGACGCCACATACCCATCACCACACAAACGTATCCCACGTCGGCTATACCGTTAAGAGGTTCGTGTTGTTTCACCCGGTTCAGTCCTGGCTCAGGAGTTCAGGTTCAGGTTCAGGTTCAGGTTCAAACTCCACCGTAGACCAGATGTTGCGCAACACTTGTGTAACAATACTACTGAAAAGAAAAACTACGTGGATTTTCCACTTTTATTTATTTAACCAGGATAAGGCTCTTTTGGCAGCACATATCGTGTTCTAGAGTATGACTATGAAAGACATTGGCGTATATACAAAAACAACAAAAAAAAACCATTAGTTTTTATTCGTACAAAGGCGCAAATGGAAACGTTAAGCCACAGGAATCTGCCTCAATGTGGCTAGGCTAGGCTATAGGCTATAGGAGCCTTCAGTTCGTTGTCTGTTCTGCCACAATCACACACACACACACACACACACACACACACACACACATATATATCTATATATACTGTATATTTATATATATTTATATAAATATATATACTATATATATATTTATATATATATATAAATATATATATAAATAATATAATAAAATAATATAATAACAACTATATATATATATACTGGTTGTAAAATGAACCACCAGTAAACCACTATATATTATATTATATATATATATATATATATATATATATATATATATATATATATATATATATATATATATATATATGATAACGCAGTATACTAGACTCATCACTCATCGGAGAGGTGAACAAAGTAATTAGTAACTTGGAACAACAGGAGAGGTTTGTTTATTTTAGTTTGTGCAGGTTATAGTGTATTCGTTTCATATTATTGATTATTATTGATCTTCCCAGAGACTACTTAGCAAATTATTAGAACAGATTGTATTTGGGCAAAGTCAGGGTTTGGCCAAATTATTTTCGCTGAACTGTGTGCAATGACAAATTGTTTGACAACCATCAACCATCAACCAGCATGTGCACATAGGACAGGTCATTCTACCTGCACTGCAATGTCACACATGAGCTGGTGGACAGCAACTAGCAGGTCAATGCTTGTGGGTACAGGTCAATGCAGGTCAATGCTTGTGGGTACAGGTCAATGCAGGTCAATGCTTGTGGGTACAGGTCAATGCAGGTCAATGCTTGTGAGTACAGATCAATGCAGGTCAATGCTTGTGGGTACAGGTCAATGCAGGTCAATGCTTGTGAGTACAGGTCAATGCAGGTCAATGCTTGTGGGTACAGGTCAATGCAGGTCAATGCTTGTGGGTACAGGTCAATGCAGGTCAATGCTTGTGAGTACAGGTCAATGCAGGTCAATGCTTTTAATGTGTCTCTATCGAGCAGCCGGGGGCTGGACTGCGGTGTCCCGTGGGCACGTTGCCTTGGGCTCCTCCTCCTATTCTCAATATTTACTTAGTTACTCATGATTTTCCATCCGCATATCGGGCCGGCTATAGGTTGATTCAAGATGTTTATTTGCCATATGCAACAAGTACAGTGGAATGCTTACTCCCCATGCCCTCTAAATTCCCTACAATTTAACATTATATGCTATACTATGTGTACTATATACGATACTTATTCTATACAACACTATACTATAACGATACTGTAGACAATACAAATAACAATAAAGTGACTGATGATATACACATGTACAATTGCAAAAAGCATTTAAAAGCATTTTAAAGTGCCAGTAGTGCAGCAGCATCATGAATACAGTGCAGTTCAGTGCAGAACGATGCAGTAACTGTAATGAGTCCAGAAAGTCCAGCAAAAGTATGATAGTGTAATGTAATATGGGTGACAATGTTATTATAGTGTAATGTAATATGGGTGACAATGTTATTATAGTGGCAGCATTCAACTCTGTATGATTGTGCTGCACCCACACATTTTGAGCTTAAACCGGTCCTGTCTAGTGAGCTCAACATCATAACTGCATAAACACAAATAACCTTGTGCTTAACATATCAACAATAACATTAATTAAATATCAATTATTAATAATATTTTATTCTAATCATTAACACAGCACACGATCCTAAACAGAATCTTCAGATAGCGGGTCAACCTATACAAGAAGTAAAAGAAAGCCAAGCCAAACTTCTGGTACTCTGGCCTGCTGCCTGTACACTGCACCTTGGCATAATCACCTCAACCAAATAGTCTCTCTAGGATGGGCAGAGCAGTTGCTACTACAACTAAATGTGCACCATTTGTATCTACCCTTCATTGTTGAGCCTAATGGTTTGTTCTTTGGTTCTTTGTCACTTGGATTATTGCTCCGTGGTGCGATCTTCTCTTTCAAAAGGTCTACTAGAGAAAGTAACAAGTAAGCCCAAAACATGGCAGCTTGCTAGACTTGTTTTGGGCTGCTCTTCAAGGGCTAACATGATTCTTTCTTTATTCTTTATTTTTTATTCAAAATGACTGCTATGCACATCTTAAATGGCGATACCTGAAAAAAACCACATATATAGAGTTATTGTGCTACGGAATTGTCTTCCAAGTAGTATTTGTTCTGTTAAAGGAAGGGCATGTTTTAAAAATGAACTCAGATCCCATCTACACTTACATTCTCTATCCTGAGGTTTTACAGCTTTTTCCTTTTTTTCAAAACCAACACACCAACACATCCGAATGTTGATAGGGGACTTTGGGCTTGTCTGGGATCCCTATCAGAAATCTCGATTGGCAGGTTAATCAAGTCTTTAACTCCATAATTTATAAGCTGATAACATAGTATCCTATCCATTCCTCCGCCTGAATCTAACCAATTATTAGTGAGTAGCTGCGGTTAGTGGAAGAGTATGACAGAACCGTTGCATTGTTGCAACGAGTACAGCTCATCAGGTCATTTAAGGTTGACTGATTACCATCAGACACGTCATGCTTCTGCATAATAGACTCCCTGTGCAAAACGTTTCACTTGCTCTTAGTAGGCCGATAGTTAGGTCATGTGGTCCTGAAATACGACTCCGATATGTAATGTCCAGCCCTGCCTATAGGGGGCCTGCTATAGTTAAAAACACAACCAACAATATCGGTCAGCCTAACGCCACCCCACGGCTGGTCTCTACATCCGTGGGTGGGGTGGACTTTAAATGGGAGTGGACTTTAAAAGGGGGTTGGAAGTAAGGAGGGACTGAGCCCATATAAATGCCCCTTCGCGCAACGTTGCTATACAACTTTAAAACATTGCATTGTTTATATGCGTTCTAGCTTTCTATTTGACCTATACGTCAATGTCACCCCCCCCCTCTCCCAAAAAAACTCTATCTAGACGATTCACTTAAGTCAGTCAAATTCGACATTCACCAAAAAGCGAGTTGTTTGCATCTCATGATGATATTGGTTAAAGGAATGTGAGACAATGCAATATGGAATGACAGCCAGTGTAGTTCACTAACTCATTTAATTGAATCGAAGGGGTTAAGTTTTCAATGTGCAGTCAAGACGCTTAAACAGTGTAGCAGCTCTAGGGCGCATTATGTTTATATAAATATATATATATATATATATATATATATTGTTTATATATTATATATTGTTATATATATATATTGTTATATATTGTTGCCTCTTTATTTAACAAATTGTACGGTGTCCTTGAAAGGTGTCATGAAAGGCGCCTATATTATTATTATTATTATTATTATTATTATTATTATTATTATATATAAGAGACTACGCCGTGCCACATGCCACGGCGTAGTATCTTATATATAATAATAATAATAATAATAATAATAATAATAATAATAATAATAATAATAATAATAATAATAATAATACATTGTATTTTAGGCGCCTTTCATGACTAATAAATCCCCATCTGACACGCTCTATACATATACACACACATGTGTGTGTATATGTATAGAGCCTCCTCCGATCCGAGGAGAGGATGTGATGCAACGCGACATTATCATAATTTATGCTGACATCATTCCTTCTCTCCGGACCAATCAGCGCTCCTCACGCTCACCACCTGCTAGGAACAGAATTCCATCATTCCAGGCATTTTTTTACCCCTTCCTCGCCTACCACCAACCGACCGACCAACCACCGAGTTGGGTCCCGACGAGACGAGAGACCAGACGAGCTGCCGTTGTGTGTTTTTTTCCACACTCTGTTAGACTCTGTGTGAGCTCTGCCTTTAGTTGTTTTTTAGTGGTTTCTTTTTGCGCGTTTCTGTGGAACCTACTCTGCGGGATTAATTTTCCTTTTCCTAGTACACAACCGAAGACTCCAAAGTGGCGCTTAAAGTGAGTGTGTGTGAGTGTGTATCCTAGTGGTGCGGCAACAGTGTTTGGCCGCCTTCTCTTTACATGGTCACTATACTGTGACAACAGTGTGTGCCTATAACTCTTTGCATGGTCACTCACTACTACTGTAACGACAGGGTCGGCTATACTACATTGTCGCTACTGTAACGCGTTCACGGTTGTGCAGCACGAGTGTGTGTGTGTGTGTGTGTGTGTGTGTGTGTGTGTGTGTGTGTGTGTGTGTGTGTGTGTGTGTGTGTGTGTGTGTGTGTGTGTGTGTGTGTGTGTGTGTGTGTGTGTGTGTGTGTGTGTGTGTGTGTGTGTGTGTGTGTGTGTGTGTGTGTGTGTGTGTGTGTGTGTGTGTGTGTGTGTGTGTGTGTGTGTGTGTGTTGCGATGTAAATATATTGTGTGGGGGATTTTGTTCGCCATCGGGTCGACTATAGCGAACACTGTCTTCATTAAGCTTTATAGAGTATAGGGTTTTAAGTGTTGCGTGTTTTCTTTTTTCATTCGGTCGAAGATGTTTAGTCATCATTTCATTAGTCTTTGCGCCATGTATGTATGTAGCCCATTAAACAATATTGGTCCGTGGAAAGTAGTGGAAAACCAATGAGTTTTCTAATCTTTACCATAACGCTACTGCGTGAAATTAATAAATGATGTCGAATCTTGCAACAACAAAACAAGAAATTGAGGTTGTGGCATCTTGGGAATGTTCAAAGTGGGACGATGAAGCGCGCCGGAGCGTTCCAGTCATAGCGTACTAGTGCTGCCCCACGCAGCCCTGGGTATAGTAACCCATTAGTTCCCGACAGGCGCAATAGTGGCTTATTACTTACACGTGTATACAATCTGTGTCATCACAGTATATCAGATCATTTGTACGGTAAACTTGTTTTTTTTATTATTCATGACAACAACAACAACTCTGTCAACGACCCCACAGTTGTTGTAACTTGTGGCTGCTTTACATGTTCCGCATTGTTATTCCTCGCTCACAGGGAGCCCAGTATGGAGACGCCGTTGGATGTTCTCTCCAGAGCAGCGTCACTAGTCCATGCAGATGACGAGAAACGTAAGTTGAGCGTAGTAGGGCTTATTACCACTTTGTTGTACTTTCTTGTTTCTTGTTCACCAAACTGTTTTTTTTTTTTTGGAGAATGATAGGTAAAGGGGCAGCTAAGATATAGAAGGTTGTGATTCGTTCCAGTAGTGATTGGCTTACCAGTCCAGACCCTTGCTGTTCCAATGTGTGTGTGCATTTGTGTGCTCATTCATCACATTTGTATAATAATGCTCTTGTGACATACATTCTAAGCAGGCTTGGAATACATAGGCAATTATGGCCAGCCACGCTCAACTGCCTCAACAACATTCACCGACTGAACTCTACTAGCGGTGTGACTTGACTCACTTTTGCTCAACATCATCGTCTTTGTCTTTATTGGACTCCTATTTCCATATTTCTAATCAGTTTTGGCATTAATGCAACAACAAACCAAAAAAAAACATAAATTCCTTCCAAGATTACGAATTGAAAAAAAAACAAAATAACCCTGCCAATCCCTCGTAGTCAGCAGACTGACCCGGAGCTGTGTGGATTATACTGCAATCTGAGTTCACTATTGTTTCACTATTGTTTCGTTGTTTCCCGATGACTCCATTGCTGACTGAAACGTCAGCCTTCTCGATCAGCCTGGCTGTTTAAAGTGTGTTTAGTGAAGGCTGAGGTAGGCCTACAACTCTTGTTGTGAATGTCATTGTGTACAAAAGGGCTAGTGGATGTGGGGGGATGGGTTTACTAACCCTAGTCCAAAGTAGAGGAGGGGGTCTGAGGAGAAAGAAATATCTTGAGGAAAAAGCTGATTTACTTTTCAAGTTAATTTCTTTCTTAAATCCATGTTTTAAATATATACATAGAAAATGCATATTAGTACTTGCCTCATACCGGTTATGAATGACAATGATGGTTGCGAAACAAGAGGCAATTAAAAAATTGCCTTGTCTGTCCTTTGTGGATCTAATGAAAGATAGGTCGATGACACTTTGAAAGAGTTCCAACTGTCATTTTCCACCATGTTTTCTGGCTTGGTCCCAGAATGCACTGCTGGGATGTGAGATGAATGTAAGCTGCCTTGCCCTTCTTGAGTAAAAGGAGGAGGAGGAGGAGGAGGAGGAGGGAAGCCTTCGCCTCCTCCTCCCACTCTCCCCTGTGGAGTCATTGTTTTTTTTGCTTTTTTTTGCTCCTGCGCTGATGTCACTTTTTGTTGTGGGTTGTGCGTGGTTTCTTTGTCCAAAAACAATGCACCCGACCCGTTTCTATAATGGTGTGGGGGAACAAAAACAATCCATGGGCCGACCAGCATGCTAACCCTCGGGCTAAAAGGGGACAAACTAGCAAAGTAAGTTTTCCTGTTAGCTCAGGTCAGCGTTTTGGGCTAAATAGCCTCAAATAGCCTTATATACAAGATACAAGATACAATATGTTTTATTGGCCATTTGCAACAAGTACAATGGAATGCTTACTCCCCATTCCCTCCCGCAGTATTAAAACAATACTATAAAAAATACTATATAATAAAAATGAACATAAAAAGAACAATATAGTGACAGATGATATTTACGGTTTGAATTGTGCAAAAACGATTTCAAAAGCATTTAAAGTGCCAGTAGTGCAGCAGCATCATGAATACAGTGCAGTACAGTGCAGTGACTAATGAGTTCAGAAAGTCCAGCAAAGTGTAATGTTAAGATAGTGGCGGCACTTCTAGCAGTTCAGTAGGTGCACTGCCTGTGGATAAAAACCATCCTTAAACCTGGTAGTCCTTGTTACGGATGCTGCGCAACCAGCGACCGGATGGTAGGAGGGAGAAGAGATGGTGCCCAGGGTGGTTGCGGTCCTTTGTGATGGACACAGCCTTCTTCTGACATCTGGTCCTACAGATCTCCTCAATGCATGAAATACATTTACTCCAAATGTATAAAATAACCATTTTGAGAAGCAGGTTGGGAACACACACACACACACATGCACACAAGTGAGCTTAGGGACGGACCTTCCGAATGCCTACGCAGTGCTTCATGGCGAGGCAGAGGAGAGGGAGAGGCTGCTTAGGCTGGGCTCTGCCTCTGTACTGAATACAGCCTGGTTGGGGCCTGTTGGGGCCGGTGCTGGATTCATCATAAAGACCACAATGACAACCCATCACTACTGCTAGTACATGTGTTGAAATGGTATTCCCGCATTGCACTGTAGGGGCCAATACTAGTTATTTACCGTAACAGAAAGTATGAGGAGATTTAAATAAAATAAATATTTAAAAATAAAATGTGGCGAAGTGCTGGGAGATGTGGGAGTTAAAAGAAGAGGGTTTCGTATTTCTTACAATCAAGTGAATCCTTTTTTAAAGAACACTTGTTTCGTGGACCACAATGAGTAAGCACCATATAGGCCATTTTGGTTTTTGACAGGAACCACAACAAAAGAGCCAACTGGTGCCAGAAGAGAGTTTGAGAGAGCAAGAGCAGAGAGAGAGAGCGAGAGAGAGAGAGAGCGAGAGAGAGAGAGAGAGAGAGAGAGAGAGAGAGAGGTGCAGCTCCCGCTCCTTCTGCTCCTATACCGAACCCACTGAGAGTCATTTCCTGCTTGTTTGTCTATAAACATAGTACACAGCCAAATACACACACACACACACTCTCTCTCTCTGTCTGTCTCTCTATGTCTCCCCTCTCTCAATCTCATTCTGTGTCTTCCTCCCTCTTTGGTAATTACAGTTTCCATTGTGTTGTTTAAACATCTCCAGTCTTTTCCTAGCTCGGAGGCTCTTGAAGGTTGTACGGCTACAGGAGTATGGCTAGACTGAAGTCTGGTATTTAGCATAGCGTAGCTGGGCTATGCACCTAATGCCTACAGTGCAGTGTAGTGTAGTGTACACATCCCCAAGACACATGGGCAAATGGTTGCAAGTAAAAAGGTATTTCCATGGAAGGAAACAGGACCCTAGTGAGATGTTCAACCTTGCCGTGGGCCGTGTGAGGGATTGCACAGTGGGCACCACATTTGGTTATGTTGTTTGCATGTAAGTGTTTACCGAGTGTGTACAACACTATTTACAAAAATGGTTAAAGAAGTCCAAATGGGATCCCTGGACTTTGCATGATGGCTCTCTTTAGACTGAAGCGGTTTAGAAAGAGCCGTGTACATTTGGGACAGACATTTGTCTGACATTTGTCTGTCCCAAATGCTATGACTGAGTTTAGGGGAGAAAGCTTTCTGAATGTAAAGCCCTAGTTTCAAATCAATGGTGAATTCATGTTTGTCACACTGAGTAACTTTGTGATTACCTCGGTCTCCCTTGAATTATTTGATCTCAATGGGACAAACTTGATCAAATAAAAGTATATAAATACAAAATAAAGAGGGAGGGTGTCAGTGTCTAAAATGTGGGAGGTATAGGGTCCTTCCAGCTTCTCTGTGGTTGTCTCCTGTCTGTCTCCTTGCCTATGGTGCAGCATTTCTTCGGCGGTGCATGCGGCCAGAGTGACAGTGATGGAACGCAAGGAGCCGTTGAATCCAATATATCTCGGAAAGCTTGTTTCCCCGGGTATCCTCTATCGCTCAGAGTAAGGTGCTGGTGTATTTGGTTTCTTCTGGTTTTGCCGCCTTGGTAAGTGTCCCCAGGCGGTAAGCCAGTGTTGAACACCAGAACGGTTTTGCTGAAACCATGAAATGAATATGGAAAAAACAAGGAATTGGCTGAGGTTCCCTTTGGCTGCCTGCCAAACGGTCTGATTTAATGAATGCATTTACTTATAAACCAAATGTACATACATGATTGAGTGCTGACTTGAGTAGGCTAACATTTGGCTTGACATCAAGTAGCTTGTTTAATAGTGATTCATTGTTTTGTATCGGATTTTTCAGCAATAAACCTCAACCATAATAAATCGATGTAGTGTAAATGTAAAACTCCCCGATTATATGATTCCATATTGTAAAGCTTGGGACGGCAGTAGGACTTTGCTTCTGCACCCGTCTTAATTCAAGTGTGAGTGTGGGTGTTACTGAAATTGGATAGATGAATGAATATATGTCACTATATACATGCTGTCTTCTCCTCTGTCAGTGCTTCTTATGCAGGGTTCACTGGCCACTTTGACAATGAATGGCAGTTTGCATGATGTCATGCTCAGTAAACCAGGCTTGAGTTATTGTCTCTTATATGGGTCACACAGTCTGCAACAGAACAATCAGCAGAACTGCCCTTATCTGTTAAGGCTTTATTGCTCCACTGTTATCACACTTTCCTGGGTTAAAGTGTCATGCCATTGTTGGCATTGCAGAAGTCGCACTTTCAAACGTACGCATTTTTGCGACACTCCCAATGGACGACCCTGGGTGGAATGTGTGCGTGTATGTAAATCCAGGGCAGGTGACATGGGACTGCAACACTGCCCACGCTGCTAAGACTTCTCTCTCTTCTTTCTTTCTCCAGCCAACCCTTTCTTTCTGCTGGCTGGCCTCTTGACCTCTACACAGACCTCCACACACACACACACACACACACACACACACACACACACACACACACACACACACACACACACACACACACACACACACACACACACACACACACACACACACACACACACACACACACACACACACCACACACACACACACACACACACACACACACACACACACACACACACACACACACACACACACACACACACACTTGCGTCATCGTTGGTGCTTGTCGTGGTTCAGCAGGCAGTCATTAAAAGCTGAGAGAAGTGGGGTCAACTGGGGTCACAGAGGTCAGCGGTTAGGGTTTTGAGGTCACAGTGTTTGGTAACAAGGCCTTGTTTTTCTCAGAATTTGTTAAAGCAGGGAATTTGCTGACAGGAAATATGCCAAAAGCCTTTCAAGCCTAGTTATGGGTTCATACAAAATTCACTTTGGCATATGGTTAATGCATTTGGATTCCCTATAACAGTGGCACGTTTGGTTCATGTGGTGATGGCACATAGTTTTTCAATTGTGGCTTGTATTCAATTATCTTTCCCCCATCGTCAACAGACTAAACACAAATGTAGGCGCCTGAGCAAATAGCACGTACGCAGCCTACTTTGTCATCTCGTAAATATCAAGTATTAGAGTTGAAGTATCAGGCAAACATTTGGAGCCTTGAACTATACAATACACCCCCCCCCCCCCTCTCAAATGCCACACATGCCGCTAGCTTGTTCAGCACCAGGGTCTGTTGGAAGCAGTCAGCTCTCCAAGGCATGCTAGCAACACATGCTTAGCATTCTTCCTCTCTATGTTGCTATAGTTACGAAGATGAACATGTCTGCAATGCAACGCTATATTCTCCTTAGCCTTGAAGTACTGTATGCCTAAAATGCATGCAAGTCACATTCAAGACATTGTCTTGAATGTGTTCAGTGAGATTATATTTAAAAACGATCATACCAAGTAAACATGAGAAACAGGTTACATAATATTCATATTGCATATACTAATATTTATATAAATATGTGATTCAGAATCTGTTAAACCTTTTATAAATCAATCAACAAGTGTGAATCGTAATATATGTTCATGTTGATTTAATCTTATGTATTGGATTATACAGCAGCATAATTTTTTTTTTAAATCAAAAGGTTACATTTTTGCCATGCAGAGAAAAGAATATTATTTTAATTTTATTTGTTTTTCTCCAGTATCTTCCTGGAGGACCAGTATCCAGACACGGACGCATAGCAGTAAATACGGTTGTGGCACTTGCTCTGTTTTCATCCAGTGGCTGTGGCAGAAAGCACCGTGCGGAATGGTTTAGCATGACTGGGCCTTTTGAATGGGGTTTCATCCGTAGTCCATTATGAGAAGGAGAAGGAAGGAAGAAGTCTTATTAGAGGCGTTGTGATTTCAGTCCAGGCTTTGGGAGGTTTCCAATATCTGGCCATGTGGCGCATGTTGTCGAGACACACACAACACACAACACACACACACCACACCACACACAACACACACAACACCACACACACCACACACACACACACACACACACACACACACACACACACACACACACACACACACACACACACACACACACACACACACACACACACACACACACACACACACACACACACACACACACACACACACACACACACACACAATACACACACACATACATAGAACAGCCTGCCCTTACACACACACACACACACACACACACACACACACACACACACACAATACAAAGGTGGGAAAAGAACGTACACAATGCAATACAAAGGTGGGAAAAAACGTACAGAGGCCCAGCTTTCACAGAATGACAGTTTTGCTCGCATTGTTCAGACAAGGCAACCTGATATTTCCCATTCGACTGTGCGTGCAGTGGGAGTTTTCTTCTGCACAGTCTCTTCCTATGCACTCACTCTTGTGAACCCGGGGAGGGTGTCTCGTTGCGTTGTGTTGTATGATCATGACTCAGTTAAAAATGATGTTTATGTTAAGGCTAGAGGAGCAAAACGTTGCTTTCAGGGTGTTGGGATATAGATTTGGGTTGCTCCGCACAAAAATCGGACCCATTTCCCATAACAGGAGCCGGGTAAGCGCAATAATGAATATAGAAACTTAATATAGAAACTCAAGATCAACTTTAAAAGAACATTCATGATAAACAATGAATGATCATGTTCAATTTTTTTTCGTTTACGTCCATGACACATGGACACACGTTACCCGGCTGGCATCGCTACACAGGTGCACTATTCCAACGGGCAATCCCTGGTGTGTAATGATGCCATGGGTACATGCAAGGAGATGAGGTCATCGTGACAACACTGGGGATAACGTAGGACCGCTTCATTGACACCTCATATCTACATCGATCACTGAGATGTATGATCACGTGAGGTGAGAGACGGACTCAGGCAAGGTATCAAATAAATAAAATAAAATAAAATATATATATATATATATGCAAGAAGAAGAGTGGGATGGGGGAGACTTTTGAATGAACCAACAGGAGGGTCAATTGTTTGATTAAGGTCACGTTGGTCCTTTGTGTGGTAGAATGTGTCTGTACACTGCAGGGTATAAAATAGTAATAAGGCATGACTCACTGCCAAACCTTTGTGTTGTTATCCAGACACACCTTCTCCCTGGAGAAGCCTGGACTTGTTTAAAAAATCAAAACACCTACCACTCTCTCTTCCTTTCTCTCTCACTTTCTCTCTCTCGCTCTCGCTCTCACTCTCCGTCTCTCTCCCTCTCTGTCTCTGTCTCTCTCTCTCGCTCACTCTCACTCATTCTCACACACACACACACACACACACACACACACACACACACACACACACACACACACACACACACACACACACACACACACACACACACACACACACACACACACACACACACACACACACACACACACACTTAAGTGGAGATATTGTGTTTGTTTTACAAAAATAATTGTATTGCATTCAGACAAAACAGCATTATTGAATCCTACTGACTGTCCGACAACAGTCAGTATTTGTCATTGTGATTGACAGGGTTACTGGAAGGAACAGACAAGATATTGAGTTTAACCACAGTGTGCTGTACTTCCTGTAACGTATCCCTATGGAGGAAAGGGGAGGATATTTCACCAGCCTGTTGTGTAACAATTAGTCACCTAAAAGGAAGATAATAATCGAAGACCATCGGAGTCCATACTTCTGGGATAGAAATTGCACACTCTGTGTCGGACACAAACGGACTGAACAGTCGTTGTATTTGGATGAATCCAACAAATTGCGAAACTGTTTTTAAAAATAGACAAGATAATTGCAGAGACAAGATTGTAATTGTATACTCAAGTCACTTCTAAAATCAAGGGTTGCTTTTAGATGGGCAGCCCTTTGGTTGGGTCCTGTGAAAAGGGCCAGTTGATTTGAGGGGCCGGACTGCCAGCTGCAGTTAGCAGCAGTTGCATGGTGAATAGGCACTCTGTTTGCCCACAGCCTTGCAATGAGTGTGTGAAACAGGAGACAATAGTGGCCCTCCAATGAGACAAAAAACATGTTCCTTCGTTTGTTTTGAGTTGTCGTGAGAGAGGTCCTCGGGCTGGGGGGGGGGGGGGGGGGGGGGGGGGTTGCCGTATGTTTGTTTGTTTGTGGGATGTGTAAGTATGTTGGTGTGTGTGTGTGTGTGTGTGTGTGTGTGTGTGTTTGGGTAAGGAAGGGTTATATAGGAGATGAGTGATTGTGTGAGTGTATGTTTGCATGTGTGTTCAAGCGGAAGGGTGAGGGGGTTGGGTGTGTGTGTGTGTGTGTGTGTGTGTGTGTGTGTGTGTGTGTGTGTGTGTGTGTGTGTGTGTGTGTGTGTGTGTGTGTGTGTGTGTGTGTGTGTGTGTGTGTGTGTGTGTGTGTGTGTGTGTGTGTGTGTGTGTGTGTGTGTGTGTGTGTGTGTGTGTGTGTGTGTGTGTGTGTGTGTGTGTGTGTGTGTGCGCGTTTGCGGGTATGTGTTCAACGGTAAGGGTTAGGGGTGTGTGTGTGTATTGTGAGAGGAGGTGCATTTGTGTGTGTGGGGGGGGGGAGAGGGAGAGGGAGAGTGAGAGGGAGAGGGAGAGAGGGAGAGAGAGAGAGGGAGAGAGAGAGAGAGAGAGAGAGAGAGAGAGAGAGAGGAGAGAGAGAGAGAGAGAGAGAGAGAGAGAGAGAGAGAGAGAGAGAGAGAGAGAGAGAGAGAGAGAGAGAGAGAGAGAGAGAGAGAGAGAGAGAGAGAGAGAGAGAGAGAGAGAGAGAGAGAGAGAGAGAGAGAGAGAGAGAGAGAGAGAGAGAGAGAGAGAGAGAGAGAGAGAGAGAGGAGAGAGAGAGAGAGAGAGAGAGAGAGAGAGAGAGAGAGAGAGAGAGAGGAGAGAGAGAGAGAGAGAGAGAGAGAGAGAGAGAGAGAGAGAGAGAGAGAGAGAGGGCAGAATAAAAGGGTTAAGTCCCATTATATGAAGATTATATTATATTTTCTATCTATTTGTTTTTCGGGAACCATTTTGGATTTCCGTACAGTGATGTAAGAAAATGAAAATGATTCACCATTTTCTTTTCTCGACATGCTAAGAAGCGTACTTGTGCACAACGTAAATTGCCAATCTCACCTTAAGTCTACTACTACGCCTTGTTATGGGGCTCTACAATTATACAATATCAAATATTGAATTAGAATGATACTTTCTAACACATTCTCTTTACACACCAAATTCTGTTGACAGATATAAAATCTGAAATTCAGAAGCCAGAGGCCCTCTGGCTTGGTGTGGTGTAGTCAGACGGCAAGCTTCATTGAGACTATACAGTCTACGGTGGAGGTTCTCCATTAGAACACATGGAGAACATACGCTGGGCACCAGAGACGCTACGCTCAGTGGCAGCAGCTGTGCCCACTTAGTCCTCACACAGGACAGTTATTGTCTCATTCTCTCTCTCTCTCTCTCTCTCTCTCTCCCCCTCTCTAGCCCTCTCACTCTCACTCGCTCTCTCACTCTCACTCTCACTCTCACTCTCTCTCTCTCTCTCTCTCTCTCTCACTCTCACTCTCACTCTCTCTCTCTCTCTCTCTCCTCTCTCTCTCTCTCTCTCCCCTCTCTCTAGCCCTCTCACTCTCACTCTCTCTCACTCTCTCTCACTCTCTAGCCCTCTCACTCTCACTCTCTCTCACTCTCACTCTCTAGCCCTCTCACTCTCACTCTCTCTCACTCTCACTCTCTAGCCCTCTCACTCTCACTCTCTCTCACTCTCACTCTCTAGCCCTCTCACTCTCACTCTCTCTCACTCTCTCACACTCTCACACTCTCACTCACTCTCTGTCTCACACTCTCTCTCTCTCTCTCTCTCACTCTCACTCTCTCACACTCTCTCTCTCTCTCTCTCTCTCCCCTCTCTAGCCCTCTCACTCTCTCTCTCTCTCTCTCTCTCTCTCTCACTCTCTCACACTCTCTAGCCCTCTCACTCTCTCTCTCTCTCTCTCTCTCTCTCTCACTCTCTCACACTCTCTGTCTCACACTCTCTCTCTCTCTCTCCAGCCTCCACAATAATGTCCTATGACTATGCACTTGGACATTGTTGTCGACAGGCAGGAACACTGCTGCGAACATGTCCATGACACATGGCTGGTTTTTGTTATGAGTTTCTTTGGTCTGTCGTCTGTTAGCATCATCCATCTTATATATCTATATATTACATTGTATATTTAATCATATATGTGTGTGTTTGTGTGTGCGCTCTTGGCTTTAATTAATCTAATGAATTGCTCAGTCAACATGCGTGTATTGTACCTTGTCTTGTTTTGAAACGTCCTCTTGCTTTAACCCAACTCTGGCAGCAGGGGGCAGTATAAACCCACTATGAAACAAGATTGCTCATACTAACTTTTTTTTGTAACGGATCAGCATCAGTGTCTACTAGCAGCACGTTTATGTTTTATACTACGATAACACCTATTCAATCACATCCTATCCAATTGTATCCTATTCTATTAAGCCTACTTCATTCTAGTCGAGGTTTTAGTGCCACAACTGGACGGGTGTAGTATAGTAGAGATATAACAGAATCCTAGTATGCATTACAAATACATATACATATATGTATACATATACATATAGAGAGAGAGAGAGAGAGAGAGAGAGAGAGAGAGAGAGAGAGAGAGAGAGAGAGAGAGAGAGAGAGAGAGAGAGAGAGAGAGAGAGAGAGAGAGAGAGAGAGAGAGAGAGAGAGAGAGAGAGAGAGAGAGAGAGAGAGAGGAGAGAGAGAGAGAGAGAGAGAGAGAGAGAGAGAGAGAGAGGAGTCTAGTAGCTCCTCTAACCGCCCCCTCTCCCCATTCCCTTGTCCATTTGACAGTCAGTCCCTTTCCTGTTTCTCTCCCCCCCCCCCCCCCCCCTCACACTCAGAAGGCATTTACTGTCATTGTACAACAACATTGTCTGGCAATCCTCACGGCACTCAGGATTTAAGAGATTCTTTATTTGCCGTGAAGTATCAACAGCAATGGAACGCTTACTCCCCCATTCACTCCCGCAGTATTATTCACAACAATGACTGTGCAATGAAGTAAAACTTTACAATAATTACAAATAAAACGGGATGAATAGCGATAAACAACACTTTTTTTCAAATGTAAAATGATAAATGATTAAAAAACAAAAAACAAAACTTTCTCCCCTTCCCGTTTCTGCTTTTTGGTTTGTTTTGCTTTTCCAGCCCCTCTTGTGGCCCCGCCCCCCCCCCCCCGCCAGTCCTCAATAGTCCCGCCCCCCCCCTATCCCCGCCAGTCCTCAATAGCCCCGCCCCCCCTCTATCCCCGCCAGTCCTCAATAGCCCCGCCCCCTCTCTATCCCCGCCAGTCCTCAATAGCCCCGCCCCCTCTCTATCCCCGCCAGTCCTCAATAGCCCCGCCCCCCCTCTATCCCCCCAGTCCTCAATAGCCCCGCCCCCCGCCCTCTATCCCCGCCAGTCCTCAATAGCCCCGCCCACTCCCCTGTGATTCGTATGGAGGAGCTGAAAAATCCCTGATATTCGAGGCGCTCCTCCGGACACAGGGACCGTGCGCAGCGCGCATGCGTAGAGCGCTTCCCCCCCCCCCCCGAGCAGCAGCAGCGGCTCCACCGCTGGTGGCGCAGCGGTGGGAGTTCATACCAAGCATAGCCTGCGTGTCAGTGCAGTCGACTTACAGCTGGCTGTGAGGACAACTGACGCTACTCCGACTTTTTCTTTTTTAAATATATATATATATATATATATATAAATATATATATATATATATCAATGATCATAACGATAGGATTTAGTTGTTGTTGTTTTGTGAAAGTGTCTCAACAAGTGGTTTGACTTACTGAATAAGGAAAAGGTATATTATTTTATTTTTATTTTTGTGGGGTAACTTTGGAAGAAAGTTAAGAGGCTGGGCCTTCGGCTTATTGGACTGTGGGAGCCACAATTTGAGTCGCTAAATTGGGGTCAATTTTTATTTTTTTTCCCCCTCCTTGCAAACTACGATAAATGCTTCTTACGAAAATGGATCTGTTGAACTATCAGTATCTGGACAAAATGAACAACAACATCGGCATCCTCTGCTACGAAGGTAAAAACAAATGAGTTTTGTTGTGTATTATTATTGTTTATTATTATTATTATTTCAGCTTATGAAGTAGTGTGTCCCGCCCCCCCCCCCCCAACGACTGATCTGATGTTGTGGTCGTCGGATTGTAGTTTAGTATATTAACTTTATCTATACGTCGTTTGGAAGTTAGAGCCTTCATACTGTTATATGTAGATGATTTGTGGGCCTATATCGTTGTCATCATTGTCATGTGTGTGTCATTTTTACACACTATGAATGCATTTTGTGTTTTGAGTATTATTATAGACTTATATAAGCCTATCTCTGCATCTTTATCAACAAACGATGGCGCGCTGTATGAGGCTCGTTTCCTCTCGACAAGGGCAATGATGTAGTAGTAGTAATAGTAATAATAATAATAATACGGCTTAATAATCACACTAATCTTACCCCATCCTGTTACCGACGTGGGCCTCAAAGAGAATGTTAATGGCCGGGATCAAAGGCTGTGTAGGAGTGTAAGCCATGTGTGAATTTCAGTGATCTCACGTTGGGTGAGAGCTGCCCCCCCCCCCCCCCCCCCCCCCACTCCGAGTTACCTCATTATTGGGCTTCTCCATTGTGCCTTCCTGCTCTTTCAAAGTTTCCCCTTTTGAAAGTATTTGGAAGTTGGAAACGAATGAATATGTGCTTCATGCTTCATCATACACTTTCATGGCGCAGTCTTGTCTATTGACTAGTGTGTGTGTGTGTGTGTGTGTGGTGGTTTTCGGTCTTGTGTGTTTGTTTGTTTGTTTGTTTGTTGTTGTTTTTCTGCTCCGAATAGTTCTCCCGAATTCAGATTCGGTCAGTAGGAAAACCCTTTATGGCGTAGATGTAAACTCCGTCTCTTGCTCACCAACTTTTACCCCGTCGTCTCCTTAGATCTCTCCTCCTCTCTCATCCTGCCCCTCCTCCCCCCTCCTCCCTCCTCCCCCCCACTGTCTCCTCCTCCCTCTCATTCTCAATTTATTATATTTTTTTCGGCTTCTCTCTCTCTCCTCTCTCCCATCTCTCTCTCTCTCTCTCTCTCTCTCTCTCTCTCTCTCTCTCTCTCTCTCCTCTCTCTCTCTCTCTCTCTCTCTCTCTCTCTCTCTCTCTCTCTCTCTCTCTCTCTCTCTCTCTCTCTCTCTCTCTCTCTCTCTCTCTCTCCCCTCTTTCTCTCTCGGCTGTTGTGAGTTCTCACATGTCAGGGGTTGGGCTGTAATATGATCCATCTTACCCCTGGGGCTAAATGCATGTTCCTTTCTCTGTCCCGTCTCTCTCTCTCTCTCTCTCTCTCTCTCTCTCTCCTCTCTCTCTCTCTCTCTCTCTCTCTCCTCTCTCTCTCTCTCTCTCTCTCTCTCTCTCTCTCTCTCTCTCTCTCCTCTCTCTCTCTCTCTCTCTCTCTCTCTCTCTCTCTCTCTCTCTCTCTCTCTCATATGCTTGCACCATCAACTTTTTAAAAGGAAAATAGAAAAAGGGTATAAAGCATAACAAAAAGCAACAGTGAAACCAGTTTTTACACCAATATTGTCATTTATTGGATGTTTTATAATTTCACTGTTAAAACCATGTTATGAAATTACAATTATAGTTAGCACAATAGGCAAATTACAAAGCGTAACAATAATAAACACACCGTTTTGCAGTGGATATCAAATTGAACACACATTTTAAGCAACATTTAAAAGTAGATAATTGAACAAGCGTTTCTGTTTCTGTCTGTTTCCCATTTCCTCTCCTCGGCTCTGCTGTCGACCTCCTCTCCTCTCTGCCCTGATCACTGCCCTGGGTTGGGCGTCTGTGTTTGTCAGTTGGTGCCACCAGTAGCAGAATTAGAGGCTCTGTTTTAGCCCACTGCATGTAATGGCCATGGTAATAGCACTCCTATTAATACTGCGCCAGCAGAAACCACTCTGAATATAAGGGAGCGAGGCGAAGAGACGGAACAACGAGGAAAATGAGAGGGAGAGCCAAACAATATGGAGCTATCATGACGGTTGTAACATGATGAGTGAAGATGATTATAAAGGGGACCACGGAAACGCCCTTTTAGTCAGTTTTGATGGAGCAGGTACAAGAGTTTCAGAGGCTTCTTGGGTTTTGTAGTTCTTGTTGTCGTGAGGGTTTGAGTTTGAGTTCTTGGGAGTCAAATGGTCCTAATTAACAAGTTGTCTCATGTAAGGATGGATTGTTCTACACTGTAGTGCAGTAGTCCAGTACTGTGTTGAACGTTCATTCCAAGACACGTATTGTTGACTTTTTAAATCTCTGTGCACCGCTTGTTTGTCTATGGTGTATGTTTTTCTTTTTGCTGACTGAGGTAGAATGGTTTGTCAGCCAATGAAGGCATGGAAGATAAAAGGAACAGACGAGAGGTCTGATCAATGAGAGAGAGAGAGAGAGAGAGAGAGAGAGAGAGAGAGAGAGAGAGAGAGAGAGAGAGAGAGAGAGAGAGAGAGAGAGAGAGAGAGAGAGAGAGAGAGAGAGAGAGAGAGAGGAGAGAGAGAGAGAGAGAGAGAGAGAGAGAGAGAGAGAGAGAGAGAGAGAGAGAGAGAGAGAGAGAGAGAGAGAGAGAGAGAGAGAGAGAGAGAGAGAGAGAGAGAGAGAGGAGAGAGAGAGAGAGAGAGAGAGAGAGAGAGAGAGAGAGAGAGACGCCCTTCATGTATAAACATGTCCTGTCAAGTGTGTGCTGATGGGCAGGTTGTGATACAGTGGGGTCATGCACACACACAAGCAAGTCTAACCTAAGGGCCCTTGCTGTTCTGTCTTGAAGAGCTCCGCCATCACTTTCATTGTCAATGTTTAGTGAAGATGACACACACACACACACACACACACACACGTGCAGAGCTACTGCTGTATTTTCAAATAAAAAAATCATGGTTCCTCTGGTTTTTCTCTGTCTCTCCTCCTCTCTCTGATTGCACACTTAGTATTCAAAACCTCAACATGATCTTGGTTCTCTGGGCTCTATCTCCCTAGAACCTTCTCCCTTCTCCCTTCCTCCAGCGCTCTCTTTCTACTGTTAGCCTAGAGATGGCCTGGGGGGGGGGGGGGCGGGGGCGGAGGCTAATGCTGACTTTCACTGCTGACTATTTAACTTTTGACAGTTTCGACCGTATAGGAGAAACTGTTCTGTCAGCTGTGGGACAGTAAAACACACACACACACACACACACACACACACATGATGGGCTTCATTTAGTTTTCGGCCCGGCTTTTTTCTTTGTAGTGTCAGTCTTAAAACCAGTGTGTTTTTAATAATTTTCTTAAATAAAAAAAAATGTTAAACTTTCAAAATAAAAGCACCTCTGCTCCCACTCTCATGGGTCAAGTTCAGGTGGCAGAGTAAAGAATCCCCTCTCTGCCGTGGGGGGGGGGGGGGAAGGGGGGAGGGGGGTGGGAGGAGGGGGGGCATGCTTTTAAAGCATCAAAAGGAACAGGAAGTGCATTGCAGGAAGGGTGTAACAGAAACGGAGAAGAAAGAGACGGAGATTCACCTCCTTTTCGTAACCCGAGCTCCTGGTGACTCTATAGTTGAAGTAAAAGCCTCCACAGAGGGACCGGCCGGGGCTTTGATCATGATCATATGGACCCAGAAACCAGTCGAGTCGTGGTCTTTGTTAAGGAACTGGAAACTGGAGGAGGAGGAGTCTTGTTTAACAGGGGGGGCCTCACCGGTCCTCGTGTATCGAAACACACCGAGTTCAGATTTATCCACCTATACGTTAAACCGGATTTCGTTCTCTTCTACTCTTAAGGTCGCTTACGTGTGATGAACTTTATGGATCGTCAGACAACCAGTTCAGACCCCGCTTCACCGTGTCATCAACACCTAGGGTCGTGATTTGAAACACGTGCACAAGCTTCAAGTAGCAACGCTACTGTCGAATCAAATGGATTTTTCAATGATGATGATAATGTGTGTGTGTGTGTGTGTGCATTTTCCACTATGTCAGCGTGTGTTTATATTCAGCAGCATTTGTGTCTTGTCTTTTGAAATTCCTCCATATTCCTTCACTGGGCAAACATTGAGAGCTCCCTTCTCAAACACCAGTTGACTCAAATATTGGAAATAAATGCAGTACAACCTGGACTAGCTGGGTCTAACACACACACACACACACACACACACACACACACACACACACACACACACACACACACACACTACCATTGACTTGACCTGACCGCCAGGGAAAACTGCAGTTACTCAACATGGGGGACATGTGAACGACAGGAGTAAACAGTGACTCAAGTCACACTATGAGAAAAGCCAAACACCAATGTTTCCCCACACACACACACACACACACACACACACACCCCCCCCAACGTAGGCCTATACATGTTACGCCTCGAGCAAGTTGAGGGCGTGCTGAGATCGGCCGATGGGGAGTCGGATTGTCGTGTCATGTCCCGGACTTTGGCGAAGGATTACGATTAGGTGTAGTGACACACAGAGGGGAATCTGAAGGAAATGGGTTGCATCAGTAATAATAGTGCGTGTCAGGTGCACCGCCATGTTGTCCCTCGGCGATGGAGAGCGCCACATCAGTCGAAACAAAAATAACACAATGCACCTTTTGTGCGGCCCCCCTTCCTCGAGGGGAGAGGCGTTCTTTCCTGTGATCCCGCCGCTCGCAAAGCGCTAAATCGCTGTCCTTTCCTTTGGTTCAGTGACTGTCCCGTGGTGGTAACCGGGTGGTTCGTGTGTGCGTGTGTGTGTATATATGCACACTCATAACAGGCACTTACACATACATGCATGTGCCTGCCGCTCACTGGCTCCCGTTGACTTAGACGGACGGTTGTCGCGGCCCGTCCCGCGCTTGCACTGCGGGCCCCGCTGTCCTGCCAAACACGATGATGTCATCCGTGTTGCCATGGCACCGAATGGGGTGAGCAGGGACATGCCAGAGAGGCAGAGAGGGTTGCTTTGTTTTGTTTTGGGAGGCCAGACCTGCGAGCAGGCAAAACTACAACCGCAGTCTCAGAAACAATTTGGGGGAGGAGGGGGAACTATTTGATTATTCCTCGGTCGCTTTTGCTGGTACAACGCACTCAAATGGAGATGCTAAATACGGCACATAATGTGTCCTCCAGCAATGCTCTTCTGTTTACTGTACTCTAGTAGGTACCGGTGGGGGAAAATAAGCCAAATGTTGGTTAGCGTTAGCATAGCACACATTTGGTTTTGGTCCTGACAGGCAAGACACACAAGGATTTAGCAGTGGAAAGTCCCAGCACAGAGGCAGAGCCAATGGTACTTTTCCTGTCTCCCTCTGGCTCTCTCTCTCCCTCACCCCTTCACACTTCTCTCTCGCTTTCCCACTCACTAAACTACTGCATGCCCTCTGAAACCATGGTTAGGAGGGTTTGAGGCAGATGAATAAAGAGGCTTCACCACACACACACACACACACACACACACACACACACACACACACACACACACACACACACACACACACACACACACACACACACATACACACACACACACACACACACACACACACACACACACACACACACACACACACACACACTCTTTCAAAACATACCCAACAAGCTACCTCTCAGACGAAGAGGTACAGACAGATGCCAGGGATTGCTACCTCTGTCAGCAAACAAGGAAGAACCAAGTGAATTTGTAGTGATATTTCAGCGGTCTGGTCGTCCTCTCTACAGTTTCACTGGTGGTCTTTGCAGCGTTTTTGCAGTATTTTGTGCTCAAGTTGTTGGTTTTAGTCATGGGTAGTCTTTCTAGGTGGACTTTTTGCAGTCTAAACTGTTAAGTCGGTAAAGTTCATGACTTGATTCATTGAACAAAACCAATGACATCCAATATATATCCAATATCCATATGCCCACATACGCCTTCAATCCCTGGAATGCTCCATCCACACTTGTCTTTATCATGGCGCAAGTAAGGCCAATGAATGGTCGACTTCTATTTGGAATTATATTGGTAAAATTACTTTATATTCTATTAACCTTCTTTAGATTTGACATGTTTTTTATTTTTACCTTATAAACTACAGGATTGCACATTGTGTACAAGTTGGCATCAAAATAAATGTGCGTGTAAAACAGGTTTCACGATTGACCATTAATGAGTAGATTCCTCTCCCCGCCAGGTGAGGCAGCACTGAGGGGGGACCCGAGACTCCTGTCCCTGTCCTCGTCGTCTTCGTCGTCGTCCTCCTCCTCCTCCTCGTCCTCTTCCTCCTCCAGCCACAGGACGGGCCCTCCTCCCATCAGCCCCAGCAAGAGGAAGCTGAGCGGGGAGCAAGCCGACAGCGACATGGACGACAACGAACACGTGGCCAAGATGAGCCGCCTGTTCGCCGCCAAGCTGTAAGTTAGTTCACACATTAACACACATACGCACACGCACACACACACACACACACACACACACACACACACACACATACACACACTGTGTATATACATACACACACACACACACATACAGTACACATACAAGTTCTGCATTTGACTGGGTAACATTGTGCACAGTGCAGTGTCCCTGTATGGAGCAGGGCCCGTGCCAATGCCAGGCCCTGTTTAGCTGCCTCCACACCCCTCTCCTTATAGCCACTGAGCTCAGACGGGCTGCACAGCGGAATGCCCAGCAGCAGAAGAAGGGCCGGGGGTTGGCAGGACTGTGGCAGCCACTTCAGTCCTCCCAAGGACCCCCCGGCGTTTCAACTTCCAGGCAGTCTGTCATTCTGTCTGGCTGTATGTCTGTCTGGGTGGGTGTCGGATCCAGGGATACGTGTTTGACGTGGCTCTCACAGGAAACTTAACTATTTAGCCTACAGAGTACACACAAATACACACAAACGGTGTATTTCTGTGATGGTTCACTTGATCTCCTGCTGGTTGGTTTCCTGCCAAGGGGGCCTCGACATGTGCTGCTACCGATGGGACAGCCAGTGGCTAAATTAGACTGCAGGGTTCAGTTACAGTGTGGAAGACAGTATGCATCCACCACCCACTGTCATACGGTCACCCACTGTCACTCTCATAGCCCCTCTATGCCACTAAAGTGGGCACAGTTTATAGGTTTTAGATGTTCCATTGTTTCATAGGCAGTCAGTATCACTAGAGTGGCAGCCTTGTGCAGTTTGTCCTTTGACCGTCTCACTTGCTCTACATCACAGGCAGACCATCAATTGGAAAATAATTGGGAGTCGTCGTCCCTCAGACCCACGGGACGCTGGTGTCATGTGCGCAACTTGTGGGCTTGTGTGACAAAAGATCCCCTTCACATTTCACACTCGTAGTCATGGGCTCGAGTGTGAGCGGGAGGGAGAAGTTAATGCGACGTTGTCTTCGGTCCAGTCGGTCGTTCGGTGAGTCAATCGGGGGCCCCGGTCGGAGCCGTCTCTTTTCCCCGCATTGCAGCGTTGTTCTCCGTTTGGCCGTGGGTTTTTTTCCTGGAACCCGTTGTGGGTGTCATGTGCCGTGTGGTTGTCTTCTGCATACATTGATATGTAAATGCCCTCTCTCTCTCTCGCTCTCTCTCGCTCTCTCTCTTTTACCCCACACATTACAAGTCAGTCTGGGGCTTGTCGTCTGCCCACATCGTTCGGCACAATGGGGCTCTTTGTCGTGTCCCATTCCACTCGGGGCTACAACTTCGTACTTGCCGCCATTTCAGCGCAGCGCCAATCACTGTAGTTTCCTCCGGTGTTTACAATGGTAGAAAACAAAGTTAAACCCTTAAATCGATTAATTCGGTTTTAATTGAACATTTGCTGTCTGATTAGTTAGCAATGGGAAATAACTAAGTGATAGATTGCATTGAGGTGGCTTTCATTAAGCGGTAATTTACAATCATTTGAATTGATTTGACAGTAGGTGCTCTAGGCTGATTGATATCTTCATCAAGACGGTGGCTGGTAGGCAGGCTTTAACCTGTCGTTTTTTTTAGGCTTCGAGAACATTTTCTTAAGGGCATCATAATGATGTCTTACTTTAAGCCGGTTCATTGCAAGGTTCTACCGAAGAAAAACCGCTCGGGGACTTGTTGAAACCTGTCATCAGACCCAATCCGTCTAAAAGGTTTGACCTCGACTGAACTCTTTGAGTTCAAGAGAAACCCTGATTGGGGCTTAATTGGAGAATGATGGGTTGTCACTGAAAGGGAGAAAGTTGTGCTAAAAATACCAGAGAAAAACACAACACCTAAAGAAGAAAACAAACTCTGGGCCCTTCACACTTGGCACCTCGCAAAGGGCCCTCTGCTTTCGGCCTCATTTACCTCATCTATGGTTCCCGGAACAGTGATTAGGCTTAATTTGAAAATGATGGGCTTTCTTCTGAGAATAAGGTTAGGCAGAAAAGCCACAGCCCGCTGTCTAAATCCCTCCCTCCAAAACACATTTACACACGCATGAATGCACATGCATGCACACAGAATTTTTCTTCTCTCTCCTTAAATGCTGTGTAGCTCCATTAACTCCTTTGGGTAGCAGTAGTACACTTTGCAGTGTAAAGAACTTGACAATGCTCTTTGTGTTGCAACGTAAATATGTTTTGTTTTTCAACATTCTCCTAATATTTTCCATGAGCTCTGTTTTTGGGGTCAACTAGCTGACATCTGACCTCAGATAAAGGGCGGGACTATGAGACAGGAAGACAGGAACCGCAGACAGAAGGCGGGGCTAAGAGGAAAAGCTCATCAGCATACAAGCACGATTAAGCCTAGAGGAGGGGGCGAGTGAGAATCATTCAAATGTGTATATAGAGAGAGATTTGGAGATATGTTCTAAAACAAGTTAGTGCTGTATGCCCTACCCAGAAGGCTTGGGCTTTGGAATCAACACATCTAATCAGACAGAACACTAGACACATGTCATTGTCGTGAACTTTCTTGAACATTTTCCTGAAGAAAACCTTTCGACCTTCGTTTTCAATTAGGAACATTGTAGTCCGCTATAATAGAGCTATACTACAGTTATAGGTGTGTTTATGGGGGGGGGGGGGGGGGTAGGGGGCGGTTACTGCATGGCTGTTTTCTCATTTTCCTCCAGGCGGGAGGAAGAGGAGGAGGAGGAGGAAGAGGAGGAGGAGGAGGAGGAGTGAGTGAGTTGGGGAACAAAGAAGCCTTATCCTGTGTAGTGCTGGAGCCTGTGGGCTGGAAGCTTGCTGGTGCCTGTCCACTTGCCTGCCCCGTCGCTCGCCTCTTGTACGTCTGCCAAGCCGAGGAGATCCCCAAACCCCCGCCCCTTTACCCTGTCCCCCCGCTTAGCCGCGCCGCTCCCTCGCTAATTCGACAGCTAATCACAAGAGTTGGGCTGTTTTGACAGCAGCCCACAGGCCGGCTCTCAGCTGACACCCGTGTTCACCCCAGAGGGTCTTGACAAGCGAGTGATGTTGGGGTTTTCATGTGTGTGAAAAGCGCTGCCGAGCCAATGGAAAAATTGGTTTTGCGGGTGTTTTTTAGGTGGGGGTGGATTTGCAGTCTAGGGATTGTTGTGCAACCCTGAACCCTGACCCATGATTTTTTTTTTTTTATCACGTTTTTTTTTTTTTTTTCAGCTGGTGTTCTCTGTGACGTCAGTGTGGCCGTACCAGAAATACTTTAGATACTATTATATATTATAGGGCAGACATACAATCATTACTGATGACACTCTACGCCCAGGCCTGTCGTCCGTCTTCTCAAGTCGTCATCACCCTCTCACTCATACTCACTCGTTTGATTCACCCTCTCATCGCCATATCTTTGGAGGAATGGAAGTGAAATGGAAGTTGTGTGGAGTGTATGTTTCTGACACACAATGTAGCAATTATGTTTCCTATCAAAATATGGATTGTTTGTTTTGTGAGCTGTCCAGTCGCAGTGGGAAGTCCAGCTGCCGATTTTCTTCCTCTTCTCTCCTCCTCCTCCTCCTCCTCCTCCTCCTCCTCCTCCTCCTCCTCCTCCTCCTCCTCCTCCTCCTCCTCCTGGTTTCTATTCTTCTCCTCCATCTTTAAACTGGGAACAGTACCAGCTCCCCGTTCTCATGGCCTGGTCTCCAGAATGGAAACAGAGAGCGGGAGAGCAAGAGAGAGGGAGAGAGCGAGAGAGCGAGAGAGAGAGAGAGAGAGAGAGCGAGAGCGAGAGAGAGAGAGAGAGAGAGAGAGAGAGAGGAGAGAGAGAGAGAGAGAGTCAAACCACTGGCAGTCAGAGCCCAGGCTGATGAAGTCAGTGTTGGGTGCTTGTTCCACACAGGGTCTACTTGTATCACATGTGAGACTGTGGAGCACTTCTCCCTGTGTGTCTTTGTGTTGTGCGGCTGTTTTGTTTTGTGTTGCTAGGCATGTGTGTGTGTGTGTGTGTGTGTGTGTGTGTGTGTGTGTGTGTGTGTGACTTTACATCTTTGGCGTTTAGATTTTTTTGCGTTTGGTCTTGGTGTCTGTCACAGAGTGACATGAAAGAGTTTGTCCATTTCCCCCCCCCCCCCCCCCACTCTATTCTCTCTAAGACACAAAACGTTCACTATTTATATAGCTGCTCCGAACCCGTATGGTGGGTTACCTTTAATGGATTGTTTTTAAAAAAAAACAACAAACATACGACAACAACAAAAAAATGCAGGAAATTAAAGTGGTCGCTGTTTACTCCGGCCGTGGGAAACGGAGGCAGTACCACCTCAGTGTGCACCTCAGCGTGAACGCCAATCTCTAGGTCACAGGAAATGAAAAGCAGAGAGAGAGAGAGAGAGAGAGAGAGAGAGAGAGAGAGAGAGAGAGAGAGAGAGAGAGAGAGAGAGAGAGAGAGAGAGAGAGAGAGAGAGAGAGAGAGAGAGAGAGAGAGAGAGAGAGAGAGAGAGAGAGAGAGAGGAGAGAGAGAGAGAGAGAGAGAGAGAGAGAGAGAGAGAGAGAGAGAGAGAGAGGAGAGAGAGAGAGAGAGAGAGAGAGAGAGAGAGAGAGAGAGAGCGATGCGGCGATGCTTCCCTCTGCTCTCTAGATCTACAGATATCAACACTTTACTTCCGTTAAGCATTAGAGCCACCCCCTCTAACCAGAGCAAACTGTGTTTAGACATGTGTACACTTTATATATTCAAAACATACTCGCTTGGTTTTGTGGCGCGCGTGTGTGTGTGGGTGCGTGTGTTGGTGGTTGTGCGTGTGCGCGTGTGTGTGTGTGTACACGTGCGTGTGTGACACACAGTTAACTCAAGTGTGTCCTGTATGTGTGTTTATATTCATTTTGTGGCTTTCAGTGGGCCGGACTTGCAGAGCTTGGGCCTGTTAGCAACCTGTGGTTTGGTTCAGCCTCCCACTCCCACCCCCCCCTCCCCCTTATCCCCCAGCCACCCACCCACCCACACACACACACACGCACATGCACAAACGCACACTCACACAACATATACACACACACACATACACACATACACACACACACACACACACACACACACACCACTTCCCCCCCTCTCCCCACTGCGGCCCACTGATTCTTCCCAGATGTTTCCTGTGTATCTCTGCTCTATCTTCGCTCTCTCTCTCTCTCTCTCTCTCTCTCCTCTCTCTCGTCTCTCTCTCTCTCTCCTCTCTCTCTGCTCTCTCTCTCTCTCTCTCTCTCTCTCTCGTCTCCTCTCTCTCTCTCTCTCTCT
The DNA here is from genome assembly GCA_027704905.1 of Muraenolepis orangiensis. NCBI lineage: Eukaryota > Metazoa > Chordata > Actinopteri > Gadiformes > Muraenolepididae > Muraenolepis > Muraenolepis orangiensis. The sequence continues at coordinate 8,683,116 of CM051002.1, forward strand.
CTCTCTCTCTCTCCTCTCTCTCTCTCTCTCGCTCCCCTTGTTTTTCTTTTGAGAGAGGAGGGAGAGCGAGATATAAAGGCTGATGGTGCCAAAGGTTGTGGAGTGAGTTTTTTCCTCTCGTTTCGGAAGGAGGCCCCTGGAACACAGTTTGTGAGAACTTTTGGATTTCACTTTAATGGCCCTTTACATTTCACGAGCCCCCCCCCCCCCCCCCCCCCAAAAGAAAGTCCAAAACTACTGCCACGCCAAGTTGGCAGTCCCCCCCCCCCCCCTCCCTCTTTGCTGTAAGCTGCAGTAATTTAGTGCCGTTCAGCATCGCCTCGAATCAAAACTAATCAGTTGAGTGCCGTTTTTTTCTGCTCCCTATCGAGACGAGATGGTACGGCCCGAGAGGCCCTGGTTTGATTAGGGCTCCAGTCATCGTCGGCAGTTTTTCTCTCTCTCTCTCTCTCTCTCTTTTTCTTTTTTTTTGCCTTTTGTTGTTGTAAACGTTCTGGCCTCTTCTTCTTTGTTTCCCTTTCATTGTTATGGTTATTGTCGTCAACGTTGGGAGACGGAGAGCCAGGCGTACTTAATGACAGATCGGCGGATCTGCGTTCGCGTTAGCGGTACGGTGCGGTGCGGTGCGGTCGGTTGGTGTACACGTCAAAACCATTCATGTGGCAGGGCTGCAGCAAAAAGGGGACTCTATCTATAAGCTCTGCCACAGGGACCGCAGCTTAATGCCAGGCTACACATAAACCCAGATACCCCCCCCCCCCCCCCCCCCCCATCCTCACCCCGAAGATGAACACGGTATATACTGATAATCGACCGTATCCGGTCTAAATGCAAGGCGGTCTCTGCGAGGCCTCGTCAAAAGGCCTGTTGGGGATCACACACACACACACTCTGCCACGCCCCCTTTTCTTCTTTGACTTGTACCACAACATGTATTTGATCCTATATCGTACGTCTGTCGGTGAGGTCGTTGTGATTAATTGTAGTGCGGTAGTGGACGCGGTAAGACATCATAACGAGTCTCAAGTCGCGGCAGATTGGGAAATCAACAAGTTGAGACCTCAGTGAAAGCCTCCAGCAGTGAGTCAGGTGGGGCTTTTGGTTTGGTTGTTGTGTAGTGAAAACCTGGGAGCAGGCGCAGCGCCATGTCCCTCCTCTTTCAACATTCTGTCAGCAGCGTTTTGAATACACCCCGCTATTAAATAGGACGGTTTTTTTATATTTTTTTATGTCTTGCAGGGTTGCCACCGTGGTAGTGTAGTGTAGTCTGTAGTGTTGACGCCGGTCGTGCCGCCTTAATGTAAAGTGACAACCAAGAAATAATCTGTGCCAGGGAACTTTTACTTTGAAATAGTAGCCAACTGTTGTCCTCTCTCTCTCTCTCTCTCCTCTCTCTCTCTCTCTCTCTCTCTCTCTCCTCTCTCTCTCTCTCTCTCTCTCTCTCTCTCTCTCTCTCTCTCTCTCTCTCTCTCTCTCTCTCTCTCTCTCTCTCTCTCTCCTCTCTCTCTCTCTCTCTCTCTCTCTCTCTCTCTCTCTCTCATATGCCAACCGCGACTTCTGTCTCTATAATTAAGACAGACAACGACACCGTGGGGGGGACGGGGACGACAACAACAACAGTTAGAAAAAGGGCTTGGAGGAGAGTGTGTGTATGTGGTTGGAGGCGGTGTCTTGGTGTGTGTTTGGGTGGTGCCACCCGGGAGCAGAGCGGAGCTGGGGGTGGCGGTTGGGGAAGGGGTCTGATGGCTACGCCGCTCATCGTTTCCATGCTTCCATGCTCCCATTTGTGAGTGCTTGCGGTGGGCCGGCCGCGGGCCTCTGTGCCCACTGGCAGGGGTTCAAGTCCACCCCCCCCCCTTCCACTCCTCCACCACAGTGGAATTGCCTCTCCCCCTCTTTACTATCAAGACAGAACTGCCTCCAAAAACAACACACATGACTAGAACAACCAAGCCTTGCTTTTTGTTATAGTTTTTCTTTATTCCATTTACTAGATACCAGGCTGCTTCCCCCTCCCTATCACATTGTGCCGTTCTCTGCGCTTGCTACAGGATTTAAAGTTTGGATACAAAAACGCTCGAAGTGCCCGATCAATGAGGACCCCGGGCCACACAAGGTCCAGGTGTGGCCATAAAGAGAGCCGGGGCCCCCGGGGTGGAAGCTGCTCCCATCAGAGTCACGGCACGAAGCCTCCTCGTCATGGCATCACACGCTGTTCCCTCTGGCCTGCATGGTCGCAAATACCAGCCCACGCCAAGACCCCCCCTTCCCTTGAAACCTCCAGGAAGTCCATTGTTGCTAAGAAGAGAACACTGCGAGAGAGAGAGAGAGAGAGAGAGAGAGAGAGAGAGAGAGAGAGAGAGAGAGAGAGAGAGAGAGAGAGAGAGAGAGAGGAGAGAGAGAGAGAGGAGAGAGAGAGAGGAGAGAGAGAGAGAGAGAGAGAGAGAGAGGAGAGAGAGAGGAGAGAGAGAGAGAGAGAGAGGAGAGAGAGAGAGAGAGAGAGAGAGAGAGAGAGAGAGAGAGAGAGAGAGAGAGAGATGTGAGGGATTGTGAGGTTTGGGGGTGGGAGGGGGGTTGCACTAATGAATGATCTCTGAACAAACGAAAAGAAACGAAAGAAACTCGGCCGGCCCAGCACTAGGAGTACTCGTAGTAGAAGAGACCAGGTCAATGAGTTTCAACCTCTCTCTCTCTCTCTCTCTCTCTCTCTCTCTCTCTCTCTCTCTCTCTCTCTCTCTCTCTCTCTCTCTCTCTCTCTCTCTCTCTCTCTCTCTCTCTCTCTCTCTCTCTCTCTCTCTCTCTCTCTCTCTCTCTCTCTCTCTCTCTCGCTTTCTCCTCCCTCCCTCCCTCCCCCTCTCACTGGGTTTCCGCTGGACGGCGTAGCGGTGGGCTGCAGATGCTTGGCCCAGCGCTCATGTTGCCTGGTCACACTAATCTATACAGCAGCAGGTCACCTGGCCCTGGCTCCTTGGAACCAGAGCCCCTCGCTTGTGTTTTGGTTCTGGGAACCCTCACCGGACCACATGACACACACACACACACCACACACACACACACACACACAACACACACAAAGAAAGAAGAAGAAGAAGAATAATATCATGGCGATTAAAGCGTGAAATAAAAACAGGAAGACGAGGATAAGATAAGAACCAAATCAGAGACCACCAGATGCTTGGGTTATTTTGACTTTTGAAGTTCTGACTTTTCTTTCTTCTTCTTTCCCTACTTCTTCACATGTTTAAACACGCAAGGCGTGTATTTCTAAAACTATGATTGAGTTTACAAGAGGTGTGTGTGTGTGTGTGTGTGTGTGTGTGTGTGTGTGTGTGTGTGTGTGTGTGTGTGTGTGTGTGTGTGTGTGTGTGTGTGTGTGTGTGTGTGTGTGTGTGTGTGGTGTGTGTGTGTGTGTGTGTGTGTGTGTGTGTGTGTGTGTGTGTGTGTGTGTGTGTGTGTGTGTGTGTGGTGGAGGAGGCGGCGCACTGTAACTTTTGTTCCCTGTCAGTGGGCCCCAGGCTGTGGGAGGAGGCCTGGAGCTGCAGGAAGGGTGGAATACATCAGACTCCCATGTTCCTGGCTCTGTCTCTCCCACGCACTTACTCTCACACACACATGCACACATGCACACAAGCACGCACACAACGCACAGATAATCACAGCCCAACAACATGATTGCCACTCAGGTAGCAACACGGTACATGGCAACAGCCAAAGGAACTCATTTCTTACCCAAAAATATATTTGATTATATTATATTTGCAAAGCTATCAAAACCCCCCCCCCCGTGCCAGTGTGTGTCTGTGTGCGTGTGCTGTGTGTGCGTGTGCGTGTGTGCGTGCGTGTGTGTGTGTGTGTGTGTGTGTGTGTGTGTGTGTGTGTGTGTGTGTGTGTGTGTGTGTGTGTGTGGTGTGTGTGCCAGCAATAACAACCAGGGCTGTTCTGGCAACGCTTGACACAGAGCCCCTCTCACAATCCACACTACTTTTGTTGTCATCCTGCTCTTTTCTTCTCTTGTACTGCCTGATCTACCTTCCTCTGTGTGTGTGTGTGTGTGTGTGTGTGTGTGTGTGTGTGTGTGTGTGGTGTGTGTGTGTGTGTGTGTGTGTGTGTGTGTGTGTGTGTGTGTGTGTGTGTGTGTGTGTGTGTGTGTGTGTGTGTGTGTGTGTGTGTGTGTGTGTGTGTCTCTCTCTTTTTTCTCCCCCCCCTGCTGGGCCTCTTCCTCTGTCTCTCTACGCTAGTGTTTTCCTACTGTGAATATCATGTGGAGGTTGTTCTATTCTCTTTGGATCTATGGCTGTCCGTTTGTGACACCCACCAACAGACCCTAATTGGTCCACTTGTGCCTTATACAATGCACTATTTATAGGGTGCCACTACTTAGGAGTGAAATGTGAGCGCACGGTCGTACACAAAAAGTGTACGACTGATGCATACTTTTATTTCCCGACTATGTCCTCAATACATGTCTCACCGATGGATAATTATGCCTAACAAAGCAACTGTAGGACCACTAAACTGTAGGACCAGAATAACAAGTGTAACAAAAACGTTTCACAGCTCTCAAATGAGCCAAATGGTCACACATATGAACCCCTTGTTGGTGTCTAACAACATCTCTCTCTCTCTCTCCCTCTCAGGAAGCCCAGCGGAGAGTACCGCGGCGTGAGCTCCAAGGACCGCAGCCGGAGCCCCATTGAGCGGGTGGCGGTGGCCCCCGTGGGCGTCCTCGGTATCCACGGCAATCACCTGTACAGCCACGTCCACTTCCCCCACCACCACCACCTCCACCACCAGCACCAGCAGCACCACCAGCACCAACACCACCACCAACAGCAGCAGCAGCAGCAGCACCACCAACACCAACAACAGCAAAAGCACCTGGCCAGCTTGGCTAGCATGGACCAGCCGCTGGCGCTCACCAAGAACAGCGTGGCGGCGGCAGACTCAACGCGCGGTGGCGGCCCGCTGAACATGAGCACCTCAGCCCTGGTAGCACACGCCATCACCAGCAGCAGCAGCAGCATAGCGGAGCGGCAGCAGGTACACAGCAACGCCCTGCTCACTTAAGCTTGCCGAGCTAGCAGTGCGCTGTGCGCAGTTAGCCTAGCTTTGGCAGGCTTAAAAACGAAATAAATGTATATTTATTTTTTTACTCTCTTGACGCTAAAACCAGCCAATCGGTTGTATTTCCCCTTATTTCATTTGAGTTATTTTGTCACCGGCTAATTTTTACATTTGTGTGTGTGTGTGTGTTTCAGAACCGTCCGTCAGTGATCACGTGTGTACCGGCCAACAACCGCAACTGCAACCTTTCCCACTGTCCCGTCTCCCACAACGGCTGCTCCAGTCTCAGCAATAACTACAAGAGAGCAAACAGTGAGTACCCAGCACGCTGCCCTGAGGGACACCGCACCGTTGACGCACCGTTAAACCACAAGAAACCTGACCCCTAATGCCTCTTAATGCTTTCAATAAAAGCTACTTATCACTACTACCTAACCACTATGTAAAATCATCATTCACATTTACTTGTATAATAATTACCACAATGTTAATTCTTTCAATTTGAACACATACGTGCGTGCGTTGTACATACGTGCATGTAGTGCCGATCCCAATTTAGCTCTGTAATGTGGCGAGGCGTTGTGGCGTGTCTTCAACGTGAATCTCGTGCCTGTCCCCAGCCAACACGCCGTGCGACCCGGTGATCGAGGAGCACTTCCGCCGCAGCCTGGGCAAGAACTACAAGGAGCCGGAGCCGGTCGCCACCAACTCCGTGTCCATCACGGGCTCGGTGGACGACCACTTCGCCAAGGCCCTGGGGGACACCTGGCTGCAGATCAAAAACAAGGGAAGCCCCTCCTCCTCCTCTTCCTCCTCCACCAGCCGCGGCAGCAGCCCAAACTCCTCCCCCAACAGCCACATGGTCAACCACAACCACTCCCCCTCGGTGGTTTCCTGAGAAGGACCTCTGTCATCAACCCCCCCCTGGTCTGTCTGGTCTTGTCTCCAGGAGAGATTTGCTGGCCTGCTAATCCAACAGACCAACCCCCCCCCCCCCCCCCCCCAACCATCCTCGAACCCTTTCTCCCTTTTGGTGTGTTTGTTTGTCTCTATGCGCCTGTAGAGAATGAACTGAGAATGATGATGTTGCTGAAACATTTTCCGTTTTTTTTTTTATTTCATTTTTTTATTTGACATTTTTTCGTCTTTTCTTTGCGTAGCTGACAATGCTAATGCTAGACGCGGTTCAGTAACGACACAATGTAGGGTTTTAGGGTTTTTGACTTTATTTTTTTTTTTTTTTCAGGGGGGGGGGGGGGGGGGGGGGGGGTTGTGGGATGGGGTTTGACTTTTGTAGTCAGTGCTTTGGTTGGCTCCTGGTTGGCTCCTGGCCCTGCGAACATTCACCCCTCCTACCCTCCCCCCCCCCCCCCCCCCCCCCCACACATGACGAGTTTGGAGCCGCGTGCTAATGTTTATACCTTGTACATAACAGACGGGAGCGCAGATGTTTGACGTTGATTTCACTTTGGTTTGTTTAACTGTTGTTTTTGTCGTTTTTTTCCTCGTTAGTTTTGTGTTACTGCCTCTTTTCTTTCTTTTCCTTTTTTTTGTGCGTTACGAGTCTCTCTCTCTCTCTCTGTATTTTGGAAAAAGAAAGAATATCTAAACACCCCAGAGAATCCCAGACCACCCGATTCTGCTACCAAAGAAACATCACATCTGAGCAAGCCCCACTCCCCCGAACAAAAGATGAACGTGCTTAGTGGTTCTATCTCAAAAGGTCTCTGGCTCTCCCCAGTCTGCGTGTGAAGCTAAACCCCCCGAACATCGAAGCATCCCACAAACACAAACCGCTACGAAAGTCCTAGTTTTACAACAAAAAGCGGAAACAAAACTCCCTTATAATACACATCCTGTATTTGGACCAGCTTCGCCATGCTATGCCTTTCAGAAATCCAAGCTTCAGAATGCTCGCTCCCAGCTAGCCCTAACCAAACTGATGTTTTAGTTGTTTAGGAGGTTCTGTTCCATCACTTTCATTGAAACCCAGCATCTTAAAGGATTGGTTTGTGGATGAGTGTGAATCAGTGGTACACTTGTTTCGCAGTGCATTATGGGTAGTAAGTAGCGCACCATACTGTATAGGGAACCAGATGTGAACACGTTTGTAGGCTTCAAAAAATGGTAACACCCTAAATAGTGCACTATATAGGGCACAAGGGGATCAATTCCAACACAGCCCCCCAGTCCTCTCTCTGCGGGGACACTGGTTTGGGACCAGCTTGTACACAGGGGTACACTTGGTTGATGAAAGGGTAGCCTATACTAGCAGTACTTTAGCTGATGCATGTTTAGTGTTTGTTGTTTTTGTTGCTCTTCTTCTTCTAATAGCTGGTATCTATTTTTTTGTTACTTTGTTTTGGGTTTTTTTTTGTAGGCATTTCAATCTTACAAAACTACTAGCTTTCTAATTCAGACGCACGTTATTTCACGTATCGGTAACAGTCGTAGACACTATACAATCACTGCTGGGTCAGTTGTACTCAATTTTATTATTATTATTATTATTATTGTTTTGTTGTTATTATTATATTATTATTTTGTATTTGTGTTTTTTTTCCCTCTGGGTAATATCAGTATGGTTACACAGTTGGTTACACAGTGCTGTAGTGGGACAGCCTCTGGACAGGCTCTCGTCCAGGGCTGTGGTCCTCTCACCCCCCCCTCCCCCTGGGACGTAGCGCCCATGTCGCTAACGATGTAGCACGGCTCGTCTGGGTGTCCGGGGGGTGGGGGGGGGGAGGGGGAGGGATGCGGCCCTGGTCCAGGTTTTTGCGAAAAGACGTTTTTGATCTTTTGTCGGTGGTGGTACAGTACAGGAGGCTACCGCCTTCCGCACCATCCCAGCTGGGGAGGGAGACAGTCAGCGAGCAGCCGGGGGCCAACTAGTCGGCGGCACCTCAGAATAAAACAACCACCTTAAAGGAACTCGTCCAACGGCTTTGGGCTGCAACTCCCGCGGGGAACGTTGTTTTTCTTAAATTTAAATAAATACAAATAAAGACTGTAGCAGAACAGGCTAGCTGGCTAGTAAACACAAAAAAAAAGAAGTCACGTATCTGAAAACACAATCGAGTTTGTTTGTTTGTAGCGAGGCGACGAAGGCGTAGATTCGTTTTTTCTCTCCGGGGGGGGGGGGTTGCAACACCTAGCCGTGTTCTGCAGTCCCGCTGTCAGCACTGCTTTCACACACACACACACACCACGTTGTGCCCAGGCTTGCCGTGTCCCGACGTATATGTGTTTTAATACTTCTCAGTGTTTAGTTTGGTGGTGCTGCGGGCTAGCCCTGAGTCACAAGAGAGCCTGTATCAAAGTGGCACACATTCCTTCTGCAGTGAGCGTTAGCGACCCCAGAAGCTACTAACTAGCCAGGGCCCGGCGGCGTCCCACAGGTTGGAATAGGCCTCCGTACTACAACAACAACAACAACACGCACAAAGTACTCCACAATCGCTTTTTCTTTTGTTGTTTTTATATTTCTTTGCTTCCACTTTTTAGTGTTCTTTACTATTTTTTGTTTTGTTTAGGTTGGGTTATGATTGGGGGGGGGGGGGGGGGTAGGAGATACAACAGACTTGTGAGGAACAACTACACAAATTCGAAAGGAACACACAAGCATGTTTAAAAAGGAACTACAAGCATGGCTCCTCCAAGTCTGATGTAACGAGGGAAAGGAATTGGGTGTTTGGTGTTTTATTATTATTATTTTTTATTATTATTATTTATCATTTCACTACCACCATGTATAGTAGAAGACTCGTTTTTTTTTTTGTCGGCACACACTTCCCTACAAACTGTAGGGGAAATCACTTAAAATACTTTTTTTTTTTTTTTTTTTATATAATAATAGGTAACTTTAAGACCATCATTACGCTGTGCGTAATGAGTGTACAGAGAAAAAAAATCGTAGGTATTTTTTGAGGAACAATTAACGTGTTAATGATATGTAGCTATTTAATTGTTTGTTTTATCCTGTCCTTTTATTGTAATCATGCATTTTTTTTTTTTTTTTTCTTTCGGTGAAAAAGTTGATCTTTTTGTTTTGTTTATAGTTATAAAGTTTTTCTCGTTAGGGGGGAAAATTTTTTAAAAAAAAAAGGTTGCAAGTGCAGGAACACCGTGTCGATGTGTGGGATCGCGTTAAGCCGCTGGTGCGTCACTGACAACACACATTTCTCATCTCCGTTTTTTTTCTTCTCTCCTGAGACTCCTGAAAACAATCAGATATCACTCACCCATCAAAGCCAAGCCGTGGCTACACCTGCCCCATGATGATCCCCCCTTATCATACAGGAATAACTTACTAGTCATTCGGTGAAATAACTCAAATGTAAATAAGCGACCCACCACCACCCCCCATGGTGGGACTAAGATGTTCCCACTCGCGTCACGCATTCGTTCAGACGCACGTGATCCCACCTGATCTGATCCTAAAATCCGGTTGGTGGTTCCGTCCGTCGGTTTTGTGTGTACAAAACAGTGGAGGTTAACTTTGACCATTATCTGTTCATCTGGTTTCATTCATTTTTTTTTTTGTACATGGAAATAGAATGGACTTCGTTGCAGTAGTATTGGAAAACTGTAAAAACGTTATGTAAAAAAAAAAGAAAAACAGTAAATCAACAACAATCTGTGGCTCTGTGTCTCCCGTTGAAAAAGGTTTTGGCAGGCCACCTTTTTTTGTACGTAAAGTAGCCTTGATAAACAATAAAGTGCTCTTAAACCACTGTCTGGCTGTGTGTGTGTGTTATGGTACTTGTGTATGCATTAATAATGGGCATGTGTACTTATCGGGATGAGGTAGAATGGTGATAATAATTGTAAATTATGTACAGAAAAGAGAAGACTTGAAATTACAGTTTTTATTGAAGTTGGTTACTTATTTTCTGGTTGTATAAACAATACATTTATAGTAATGCACACAGACATGTCACACAGAAGATAGACACAAATGCACATGGAAAACATATTTGCAAACGCCATCACCCACACCCACACCCAAACTGCATCTCCTCCATACACACACACTGGCACCATGGACCGTTTCCTGGAGGAGTTGTATTTGGTCAAATGTTTTGTTTTATTTCTTGTTGTAATGTTTAAAATAAACGTACAGGTTCAACGGGGCCTCGAGGGCTTTGAAAAATGTAAGCGTGTGTAGGCCTAGTTTTAATCCAAACGTAATCCAGATTGATGAATACTTAGCGAAGCGTTAAAAGCGATGCATTTCCACGCTGGCCCCCACGTGGCATAGGATTAAACAAAAGATCCACACAAATCCACAACACTTTATTAGGACGGCGGAGGACTATAAAAGGAGTTCCAACTGTGTGTACACTGTTGCTGTTTTGAAGAGGAACACAATCCCTCAAAAAACCCTTAGGGGGTGGGGGGGGGGGGGGGGCGGAACACTTCACACACACCGAAAAGTCACACACAGTCTTCTTAAGCATTTAGACAGTGACGGAAAAGACCGGTTTGAAAGCTCATAACATCCTGTCTTACCGAGGCCTTGTGAGCATCCAGTGAACATTTTTGGCTTATTTGTACGTGAGGCTAATTGTTTTCACATTTGCACGTGTCTTTTAAAGCGGCTTCTCCGTTGCGCAACATAAATATAACTTTCTCATCTCATGTTTTGCGTGCTTTGCTTGACTATCCGTCCCTTCTAAGGTGTGTGTGTGTGTGTGTGTGTATGTGTGCATCGCTAACAGATCAGACTCCGCTTTAGCTTAACAAGAAACAACTGACCCACTTAATGTCAGCCATTGTTTCTCACCTCTTGTTAAATAGCAAACATCCTCCTCAAGATCATATTCCACACCAATGAATCCGGGCCATCAATATTATTTTATGTGACATCTGCTGATACATCTTTATATATCTATATATACACACTGTAGATATAGATATCTATATATAGATATATAGATATATACAAAATAAAGTATAACGTGAAAGTATACAGTCTGGTCTCCAAGGCAACCCAGTGATGTGAAGTGAGGTCTTCCTTCTTCTTCTTCTTCTTCTTCTTCCTGGAAGGGCATGTCAGATGCTCTCATCGTCGCTCAAATCCCAGATCTGAGAAAACAGAAAAAGAAAAGAGATCCAACCGGGTGTTAAATCATCTCATTTACCCTAAAGACCACACGTATTTCCGTGGAGGACGGAACGGGTGCACTGCGACTTATCGCCTGATCAAATGGCTCCGGGGCTTCTACAATGTGCTCTACAATACACACACACACACACACACACAGCACAACACGGTGTTGCACAATCCATAAAACACAAGTTAGCTTCGAACGTACTGTAGTTACATTATAGTTACATTGTAGTTACATTATAATGTCATATAATGACATACAGAAACTAACACACACACACACAATGAGGCACATACTCAAACATACAGTCAGACATGTACACATGCAACTCCAGACACAGACAATTATGCATAGTCAGACACACAAGTCATACCGCACACACAGACATGCCACACCCAGCAGGATGCTCCTCTGCAGCAGTGTGTGAGCAAACAACAGAGTCATTCTCCGGACAGCACATTCACAACATTCCCTCGATGCAAGACGCAATTCACATGCCTCAGAGAGAGAGAGAGAGAGAGAGAGAGAGAAAGGGGGGGGGGTGGACAGAGAGAGAGAGAGAGAGAGAGAGAGAGAGAGAGAGAGAGAGAGAAGAGAGAGAGAGAGAGAGAGAGAGAGGAGAGAGAGAGAGAGAGAGAGAGAGAGAGGAGAGAGAGGAGAGAGAGAGAGAGAGAGAGAGGAGAGATGAGAGAGAGAGGAGAGAGGAGAGAGAGAGAGAGAGAGAGAGAGAGAGAAACCTTTAACACAAACGTGTCACATTCCATGAGTGTGTTACTTTACTAGTGATATGTGAATTACACTACAAAGAATAGGAGGCGGCCAGGTTAGAGTCCTTCAGTATATATATATATATATATATATATATATATATATATATATATATATATATATATATCTATATATATATATATATATATGATATATATATATTCATATATATATATTTGATAATATATTAGTTATATATATGTCGGAATGCATGTTATTACTTTAATAAGAAAGCAAAGGCTGGAATGAAGTCCCTTTGAGTACAGCGCAGTAAGAGGTAACCAAGCGATTCGTACAGTAAGGTGAACCAAGTGAACTGTACAGTGAGGTGAACCAAGCGATGTGTACAGTGAGGTGAACCAGGTGAACTGTACAGTGAAATGAACCAAGTGAACTGTACAGTGAGGTGAACCAGGTGAACTGTACAGTGAGGTGAACCAGGTGAACTGAACAGTGAGGTGAACCAGGTGAACTGTACAGTGAGGTGAACCAGGTGAACTGTACAGTGAGGTGAACCGTGTGAACTGTACAGTGAGGTGAACCGTGTGAACTGTACAGTGAGGTGATCCAAGCGATTCATACAGTGAGGTGAACCAAGTGAACTGTACAGTGAGGTGACCCAAGCAATTCGTACAGTGAGGTGAACAAAGCGATTCGTACAGTGAGGTGAACCAAGCGATTCGTACAGTGAGGTGAATCAAGTGAACTGTACAGTGAGGTGAACCAAGTGAATCGTTCAGTAGCGTACAGCTGCAGGGACCTACAGGGAGAGGGAGCCGGGAGTGAAAGGAACAGCAGGGAGTTGAACCAACAGTTGCACAATAACTCCCTGCCCACGTGACCTACTTATCTCACAAAGGAAACACAAAAACGGCAGCAGAAGAGAATCGCCGGACCTTCTGCCACTTTGTCCAGTTTTTACAAAGCCATCGCAACACTAATACCAGGGGAAAAGACCCCAGCCCCCCCCCCCCACACACACAGCCACACCAATACACTGAATGGAATCTAATTCAACCAGAGGAACATCAACACAGAAGAAGAACCGTCTCTCTCTCTCTCTCTGTAAATGATGAGTGTTTGTAGTTTGCCTGTCACACATCAACCAGTCTGCCACACACACACACACACACACACACACACACACACACACACACACACACACACACACACACACACACACACACACACACACCACACACACACACACACACACACACACACACACACACACACACACACACACACACACACACACACACACACACACAGCCAGCCAGCAGCCAGCCAGCCAGCCAGCCAGCTCGACAACATGTGCAATTGTGAAACACTGTGCGATGGTGAAGCATCCCATACGTAGGTGGGCCTGTTAGTTACCGTCAGTCTCCAGGAAGACTTTTATAGTCCCGGTTCAAGTTTGTTTCACAACCAAACCAACCCCACCCCCCAAACTAAAACAATAGGAGTTGCATGGGGGGGGGGGGGGACGGGACATGGCCCACTGTGGTCCAGCGCTGCCAGGCCAGCCGGCTTCAGCAGGGGACAGCGGGGCCAAGGGGGGCCTTTGAAATAGACCAGCACTGGAGCCCTACTCTGGACGGCCGCCATGATGCACTGTGTGTGTGTGCGTGTGTGTGTGTGTGTGTGTGTGTGTGTGTGTGTGTGTGTGTGTGTGTGTGTGTGTGTGTGTGTGTGCCTTGTGTACACAAAATGAAACCCTTTGTTCAAAATAAAGAAAAAAAGAGCGCCAGGCAGACAGAGAGAAAGAGAGAGAAGAGAGAGACTCTGAAATGATGCATGCTGGGAGGCCAGGATAGTGTGTGTGTGTGTGTGTGTGTGTGTGTGTGTGTGGTGCACACCTTACGTAACGCGGCCCACTCCCGACTCCCAACTGCGGCCAGCGACTTTACTACTCTCATTGACACAGGGGCTGAATAGCTGGGATGTTTCTGTGGCCCTAGCTCCCTGTGGCAGCAACACGCCACACACCACCCCCCCCCCCCCCCCCCCCCCCCGGAGACGGAGGCCTGAGAGAGGCTCCCGAACGGCCACTAGTGGAGTCCACCAGTGGACATAAGCCTTAGCAGCAATCAGGACAATCGAAAAGGGAGAGGAAAAGGACATTAACCACACTTTCGCTAAGGCTTCACACACATGCGCGCACACACACACACACACACACACACACACACACACACACACACACACACACACACACACACACACACACACACACACACACACACAGCCCCTCGAGGAGATTGGCTAGTGCGACGTATATACACTAGGTCGCCCGTGTGTTCTCTGAAGCACCTTATCAATCCATGACCACCTCAAATCGTTCAGAGCCTATGTTAATCTGCTTTGAAACAGTGTGTGTGTGTGTGGTTTGAGATTGGGGTGAAAAAAGATAAGTCTTTACAGATCTATGTGTGTGTGTGTGTGGCAGGATCGGATTGGGCTGGTAAGTGGTGGTGGTGCACACCTTACGTAACGTGGCCCACACCCGACTCAACTGCGGCCGGCGACTTTACTACTCTCATTGACACAGGGGCTGAATAGCTGGGATGTTTCTGTGGCCCTAGCTCCCTGTGGCAGCAACACGCCACACACCCCCCCCCCCCCCGGAGATGGAGGCCGAGGCCCAGAGAGGCTGCAGTGTGCTGCACTAGTGGAGTCCACCGTGGAACGTTGACACAAGCAGCAATCAGGACAATCGAAAAGGGAGAGGAAAAGAACATGAACCTCGCTTTCGCTAAGGTTTCACACATGCGCGCACACACAGGCACACACACAGGCACACACACAGGCACACACACAGCCCCTCGAAAGGATTGGCTAGTGTGACGTTTATACACTAGGTCGCCCGTGTGTTCTCTGAAGCACCTTATCAATCTACAACCGCCTCAAATCGTTTAGAGCCTATGTTAATCTGCATGGGAACAGTGTGTGTGTGTGTGTGTGTGTGTGTGTGTGTGTGTGTGTGTGTGTGTGTGTGGGGGGGGTGGTTTGAGATTGGGGGGATGGGGTGTTTCAGGCCGTCACGGCCTTTGAAGGCTTCCTGGCTGTGGCGGTGGGACCCGGGGTGGGATCTGATCACATCTCCTCTTAGGAGACACCAGGCCAGGAGGACCGCCTGCCAACGCTCTGCCGTCGCTGATTATTTGAACATGTTTAACAACACCGGGGGGGGGGGGGGGGGGGGGGGGGGGTTAGAATTGACCATCCATTGACTTTGCTGTGGCTGCATATCTCTTGTTCAACAGAAAGGGCGCGGAAGAGCCAAACGGGAACAGAACTTTGTGTTTTCAAAACATATTTGCGAAGACAGCTTCAATTCCGTTTGATTTGTGTGCGTCTGTGTCAATGCTTCGATTATGGCGAGTGAAACCAGACAAGACAAGACAAAGTGCCTTTGTTGAGAAGAATAGTGTATAGTGTGGGTCTAAATGAGGACGTGGATGTCGTGGATGTCAGTTGGGGAGAGACCAGAGACCATGGATTAGTGCTAGTTTTGTCATGTTCCTTGTAGGAAGATCAACGCTGGAGAATGCCGTGTGAACTGATAAGAGGAGAACAGAGGGCATCACACTTTGGCTCTCGAATATCTCCGCAATCTCTCGCGTTCGTCCAAGTCGCTGTCTTGGCGCCGTTGGTTGTTCGCCTTTCAGACAAGGGGGGGGGGGGGGGGGGGGGGGGGGGGGGGAAGGGGAGATCCTTGTAAGCATAGTTATTAAAACCAAATGTGTTTATATAATCAGGAAGCGATTCTTCAATCCAAACATTGACTCGGGACCAGGATGGTTACAGTAGGAGCGGTCG
>CM051002.1:8701382-8706382 GCA_027704905.1 Muraenolepis orangiensis
TTTCAAAATCTTGCCCTCTTCTGCTCTCCTCTCTCTTTGCATCTCTCGGATCTCACCTTCAGCAACTCTTGGGGGTCAACTTTTTGGGTCTTCATCAGAACAACAACAACTAAATGTCCTGGTATTAACCGCTCGTATCCATCCATCCCCCCCCCCCTCACTCACTAACGGGGACAAGACCTCATGCTCCACAATGGAATGTGCCCTGGTATGCTACAGCATGACTAGCTACATTCCCAGAGAGAGAGAGAGAGAGAGAGAGAGAGAGAGAGAGTGGAGAGAGAGAGAGAGCGAGAGAGAGAGAGAGGAGAGAGAGAGGAGAGAGAGAGAATAGAGCCACAAACAGCAATGTTTAATTGAGGCATCTGTCAAACTATAGGATGGATGTGCTATCAGAAGAACACTATCATAGATCTATAAGATAGATCTATAAGATAGATCTATAATATAGTTTGGAGTTTTTCAGAGCTTTGATTGGTGATTTTTGATTAAGGAAGCAAAACATGAGACTGACTTGACCAAGGCAAGTAGGCAACATCATATATACATAACTGATCATATCCAATGATTGTACTAGTAAAACATCCAAGATTAGAATATATATATTCTCATTTTAATACCAACATATTTTACTCATAAATCATCCAAGATAAGAAATATATATATATATATATATTCTCATTTCCATACGAACGTATTTTACTAGTAAATCATATAAGGGACATCCTATGAATGTAGCCAGGATGTTATTCACCGCCTCACTGGCTGGTGCAAGAGTGGGCGTACGATAACACCACCTGTGCACCTGCAGAGGTCTACCTGTGGTGTGCGAGTCATTCAGAGTTTGTGTCTGGGTCCACGGAGGGGAGACCCAGACACAAACTAGTACTGCTTGAAAGTCCAATCAGGTATTTGTGGTGACTTTTCATTTCACTGTGACCTTAAGGTACAAGTGTACAAGTGACTTTACGTTAAGCCGACAAATGTCTCTTGTGCGTGCGTGCGCGCACAGCGCGCGCACACGCACGCGCGCGCGGGGCTGATGAGATGTGAGTTAAGGTCACAGCTCGGGTCCCCTGTGTCTTCCTCCTGTGTTTTCCCTGAGCCCTGATTGGTCCTGACGAGTGTTTCTTCATCTCCCCCAGGAGGACGCGGTGTTCTCTACAGCCTCCTCATTGTTCCTGGCTCCAACTCTCAGAGGGGAACGCCACAGTTCTAAGAAAAGACGAGTGGCGGTGGTGGCGGTGGCGGTGGCGGTGGTGGTGGCGGTGGTGGCGGTGGGGGATCAAATACTCTTGGCCAGTAACAAAAAACAAAACAAGTTCACCACTACACGCACCACCCAGGAGGATGACTCAGAAGTGAAGAAGTAAAGAGCCGAGGCAAGCGGATGTGGTTTGATAGGGCATCCATCTCACGTCCGATTGGTTGTGGGGACTCCATCTCGCATGTCACAGGTCACATCATTATTATTATTATTATTATTATTATTATACACAAAATGCATGGCGGAGAAACGTTGCGATGGGAGTGAAAGTTATCGATGTTTATTATTATTATTTTTTTTATCTTGCTCTCCTCCCTCTTTAGATTTCTCAAATCTCACCTACTGCAGCTCTGAGTGGTTTGTGTTGGGTCTTTATCAGAAAAACCACTAACTAAATGTCCTGGTATCAACCGCTCGTATCCATCTCGTCTGACAACAACAATATATATATATAAAGAAACATTTTATGAACTGGCATCTGCCCTGTCCATACACTATTGAGGCTTACAAAATATAACACATAGCCATACGTCTCAGGGGCTCAGGGGGAATCGTACAAAGCCAATCTTAGGTAACAGGTTTACACATGCACTCACATGAGCTTACAACAGGAACCACCGTTTCTCACCCAGAAAGGAAGGAAAGGGTGTGAGAGTAAGAAAGGGTGAGAGATAAAGGGCGAGCGAGGTGGAGAGAGACACCCTACTCTGGGAACAAGAGAAAGTGTGCATGAGTGTGACCCCCGGCTGAGGTTGTGTCCTTGTCCCTGTGTTTTCATACACTCCCTACTCTCGGGTTAATCAAACAAGCCGCTCTAGATAACAAGACAGCAGCAACAACAACAACAACAACAACAACAACAACAACACCACCACTAGGAAAATGGGAAAACACAGAAAAATAGGATTTGGGACTGTTGTTGTTTTTGCGTGGTAGCGGTGGAGCTCCACTCTCTGACCCTCTTAACCAGCTGATGTGTTAATGTCTCCCCCCTCCCCCCACCTGCCTCAGGTGTAACGGATGCTTTTTATATAGCGCTTTTATCCACAGCACTTTACACATCCACCCACACACATTCAACCACGGAGTCAGCCATGAAAGGAGTCAGCCATGAAAGGAGTCAGCCATGAAAGGAGACACCAGCACATCAGAGCAGTTAGGGTTAGGGTGTCTTGCTCAAGGACACCGACGGTTTTTGCTTGCAGGCCGGCGGGGCCGGGGGATCGAACCAGCAACCTTCCGGTTGTGAGGCGACCGCTCTACATCCTGAGCTATACTGCCGATGAAGGTGTGTCAGGGCTGTGATCGGAAATCTATATCCTCTCACCATCTCTATCTTCTAATTATAATATATTTAATTGGGGTCTGTACAAGAAACACAAAGACAGTATTCAAATAATCTGGGAGATACAGTGGATACATAAAACACAACCCTAAATTACATATTAAAAGCAGTACTGAACAGTCTCGCTAATAACAAATAAATGTAAAGGCTAATTAAAAATATGAGGCCCCTTCTGTACAAAAACCATCCATCCTCCTTTCTTTCTCCCCCCCCTCTCCCCTAGTCGGTTTCCTCTGTCTCTTGTAGAGGGCTGAAAAACAGCTAGAAAAACACATTTGGTGGTCTCTCGGCTGGGTGTGGTGGCCCACAGGGCTGCAGCTGGTTCCTGTTCATTCTCTTGGGAAAAAAGGGACAGAGTTCGCCTCGCGCTCGCTCTCTCTCTCTCAAATGACCAGCTAGAGTCCATCTGACCTTATACTGATACTTACCAAGTTAGAAACTAAACACTGTCAATACTGTATAACCAACTACGCAACTCCTGCCCTCTTTCATCACAACCTCACTTCTTGTGTGTCTTATCCACTCAATCATCGAACAATCAAACCACCCGGCTGATGGTATCCTCCCCTGTTCTCTCCCACTATTCTTTCATATCCTCTACTGCTTCATGTGCTGAAGCATATGCGCGCTCGCTCTCGCTCTCTCTCTCTCTCTCTCTCTCCCCATTTCCGTCTGTGACACATTTCCTGTAGGTTATCGGCTCAAGCCTGATTCACACACTTGCATGGTGGCTGCTTTCTCACCCTGGTTAAAGGGCCTGCCGAGGTGTGCTGGAATACGACCATGATTCAAACAACTGTGCCAGTAAGAGAGTCTGTGGTAGCGCGGCTGCTACACAATTGTTCACAATTATTGACTAAACAAACCCCTAACTACTGAACCATAAACAGAGAGTAAAATGTTGTTCATCCATGTGTGGGTCTTCTTAAAGCATATATATGGTATATAAGCAAAATAGTAATTTGTGTGTGTGTGTGTGTGTGCGTGCGTGAGTAGGGGGGGGGGGGGGGGTTGTGTTGCCAGTAGAGTCCTGCCCGCGTTTAATTACAACCGACCCAGTCAAAGCCAAGCGTGTGGTCACAGGGAGCAATCAGGCCCTGTGGAGCTTCAACTGAGATAAACAGACACACCCACACCCTCTTCAGAGTCATATAGGTATAGCTTTCATCTTTATCTAAATCATGAGTTCAATTCAAGTGCCGATTTCCATAATCAAACACAATTTTGTCCAAGCCTGTGTGATTGCTTAGCCAAACAAACGTGTTGTGTGTGCGCGCGCGCGCACACACACACACACACACACACACACACACACACACACACACACACACACACACACACACACACACACACACACACACACACACACACACACACACACACACACACACACACACACACACACACACACACACACACACACACACACACACACACACTTTTTGATGTGAAGTCACAAGGCCTGTTCACTCTGAAAGCCAACATGTACAGTATGGCTCCCAGTCATGACCGGGAAAAACGAGAGGGCATCTTAGGAGAGTGGCCTCCTGTACCTGGTTTCCAGATCTGCACTGAAATCGAATCAACCGTTCCTTGGCCAATAAGGTTATCTAACCACCAAACCCAATGTCCTAATCCTGTACATGTTTTTGTTTAAGTTATATCGCTAACAGACAAACAAACAAACGGCGGCCAAACAAACCGAATATGGAAACAAACCCGAGAACATGACACGCAACAATAGGAGATAACAATGGAGCGAGCCATGTGGCGCTGACAGTCACGCAACTGAAGTCTAAAGTCACAGCCACACCACGGACGGACGCACACACCAGGCAACAACACGCTGCAACTGGCCATGTAACCGCCAACCAGGACGCACGGTGACCTCGCACCACAGTGGCAGCACATCATCCACGGTGTCAGCTGACGCCAAGGCTCCGAGGAGGCTCCCTCCTACTAGACGGTTCCAGGAGTGTCTACTGCACAGCTCTTCTTCCTCTCCACACGGACTACAGCCCTTCTATTCATTCTTTACTCAAATTTAAGTTCATAGGTGATGCTTTGTTGGCTAAATAGGTTAAATTCAACTTTTCCTTTTGTCGTATGGGTAAACAGATCTGTGTGTGTGTGTGTGTGTGTGTGTGTAATCTGGACTTCAGGCCTGATGTTATCACAAGCTATCACTCGACACCATATGCTGGGCAGGACAGATACAGGCTTAAACAGTGGTCAGATGCAGTGTGTGTGTGTGTGTGTGTGTGTGTGTGTGTGTGTCTCTCAGATGCCAGAGCTCCGAGGCAGATTACCTGTCATTAAGCCGGCCAAGGCCTTATGACGCCAGATGCACACAACAGGATGCTGGCAGACGTGTGCACATATATGTGT
>CM051002.1:8713882-8718882 GCA_027704905.1 Muraenolepis orangiensis
ACACACACACACACACACACACACACACACACACACACACACACACACACACACACACACACACACACACACACACACACACACACACACACACACACACACACACACACACACACACACACACACACACACACACACACATATATATATATATAGATATATATCTATAGATATATATATATATATATATCTATAGATATATATCTATAGATATACATACACACACACATACACAGAGACAGAGACAGAGAGAGACTGAGACTAAATACTCCTAGGCGACCTCATCTCTGGCCAGTGACCTGCAACATTCCAAGCCTTCAAACCCAATGATTGTGCCTCAAAAAGGAGAAACTTCTCAATCTTGCGATCCCATAGCCTCCCATCCTCTTTGGAGAGGGAATCCGGTTTCCCAGGCTAGAGAGTCCTTCTACTAGAGGGCACTGGTTGGAGTGGCTGCGTAATGCTTATGAGATACGTTCTTTTAGTGTTGTTGTACATTTGTTCAGAGTGTCTGTCCCTGTGGCTCCCCGATTGGAGGCAGTACTTTGCTTATACCCCCATCACACCAAACTAGTTCTCAATACGTTCGTGAAAATGTTTGTTGAACGAGCTCCAACTGTGCATGAATGAATGTAGTAGCAACTATTTACAGTCTTCAATTAGACAGATTGGCAACGTACTTAAAACGAGATAGACGTACTACGAACGGAATTGCCGTACTTCGAACCTACTAGGGACAAGTTACGACGTGGTGCAGTCGGACACACATTTTATGAAACAATGTTGTTTAAATCGCGTTTTCTAGAATAAACATGGCTTTGTATCTATGAAGTACATTGTCCAAGAAACTGGTAATTTTATTATTTTACGTAGAGGGCCAATAAAGATTATTACACGTGTAAATACAGTTGCAAGAAAAAGTATGTGAACCCTTTGGAATTACCTGGATTTCTGCATAAATTGGTCATAAAATGTGTTCTGATCTTCATCTAAGTCCCAACAATAGACATCTGCTTAAACTAATACCACACAAACAATTATATGTTTTCATGTTTTTATTGAACACACCATGTAAACATTCACAGTGCAGGGTGGAAAAAGTATGTGAACCCCTATGCTAATGACTTCTCCAAGAGCTAGTTGGAGTCAGGAGTCAGCCAACATGGAGTCCTAACACTGAGACAAGATTGGAGGTGTTGGTTAAAGCTGCCCTGCCCTATAAAAAACACACACCAGTTTTGAGTTAGCTATTCTCAAGAAGCATTGCCTGATGTGAACCATGCCTCGCACAAAAGAGCTCTCAGAAGACCTAAGATTAAGAATTGTTGACATGCATAAAGCTGGAAAGGGTTACAAAAGTATCTCTAAAAGCCTTGATGTTCATCAGTCCACGGTAAGACAAATAGTCTATAAATGGAGAAAGTTCAGCACTGTTGCTACTCTCCCTAGGAGTGGCCGTCCTGTAAAGATGACTGCAAGAGCACAGCGCAGAATACTCAATGAGGTGAAGAAGAATCCTAGAGTGTCAGCTAAAGACATGCTAACATCTCTGTTGACAAATCTACAATACGTAAAACACTGAACAAGAATGGAGTTCATGGGAGGACACCACGGAGGAAGCCACTGCTGTCCAAAAAAACCATTGCTGCACATTTGAAGTTTGCAAAAGAGCACCTGGATGTTCCATAGCACTACTGGCAAAACATTCTGTGGACAGATGAAACCAAAGTGGAGTTGTTTGGAAGGAACACACAACACTGTGTGGAGAAAAAAAAAGGCACAGCACACCAACATCAAAACCTCATCCCAACTGTGAAGTATGGTGGAAGTTTTTTGCAGGAGAACTTAAGGCCATCTGTCCACTAATTGACGCTCAACAGAAGATGGGTGTTGCAACAGGACAATACGTCCTGTTGCAAAAGCACAGAAGTAAATCAACAACAGCATGGCTTCAACAGAAGAAAATACGCCTTCTGGAGTGGCCCAGTCAGAGTCCTGACCTCAACCCGATTGAGATGCTATGGCATGACCTCAAGAGAGCGATTCACACCAGACATCCCAAGAATATTGCTGAACTGAAACAGTTTTGTAAAGAGGAATGGTCCAAAATTCTGATCTGCAACTACAGGAAATATTTGGTTGAGGTTATTGCTGCCAAAGGAGGGTCAACCAGTTATTAAATCCAAGGGTTCACATACTTTTCCCACCCTGCACTGTGAATGTTTACATGGTGTGTTCAATAAAAACATGAAAACATATAATTGTTTGCGTGGTATTAGTTTAAGCAGACTGTGTTTGTCTATTGTTGTGACTGAGATGAAGGTCAGAACACATTTTAGGACCAATTTATGCAGAAATCCAGGTAATTCCAAAGGGTTCACATACTTTTTCTTGCAACTGTATGTCACGAAAATGGGAATCCTTTGGAGGCATGATGAAATCCTTTGGAGGCATGATGATCGTGTACAACACGGAGCCCTGAACTACAATGAGGACTGGCTACAACGCGCTCCGTATTCATAGCAGTCGGGCCAGGGCGCGAGTACACGCACACCGGGGACGAGATGAGGACGTAGTGCGAACGAGTTGGTCAGGTTAAGAATTACTTAGAACTGGCTTGGACGTATTGTGAACAAGGTAGAACAAGGTTGAACTGGTTAGGAACGGGTTGAGAATGGCTACGGACGGGCTCGAACTGCTTTGAAACAAACGGACTGCAGACTGGCTAAGAACAAGATATATTGAGGACTGCTTATGAACAAACTACCATCGTATTTTACGCCAAACTACGCATTCTACCGCGATCACAGCCCATTCTAGTATTTTTTTTAGAACAGGCTAGAACGGGAAATAACTACTTTGGTGTGATGGGGGCATTACAGCCGCGACATAGGTGTCCTCCTCATCCTCTTCAAAGGACAAACACTTCTCCTCTTTTCTAGAACCCGGGTGCTGTGTTGTCTGAGTTGTTTTCCTCTTTGGTAGAACCCGGCTACTGTGCTGTCTGGCTTTTCCTCTTGGATAGAACCTGGTTGCTGTGTTGTGTTGTCTGGGTTCACCTCTGGGGTAGAACCAGGGTGCTGTCTTGTCTGGGTTCACCTCTGGGGTAGAACCAGGGTGCTGTCTTGTCTGGGTTCACCTCTGGGGTAGAACCAGGGTGCGGTCTTGTCTGGGTTTCCCTTACTGGCTGCTCCTGTTTAGGGACATGTTTTCGACCCTCTGCTAACAGAGCTTTGCCAGGTCCTTCCTCTCCTGGTCAGCATCATCGGCAGCGCTATCCTATCAAATGTCCTTTTGAGCTAGACCTCTGTTTGACTAGAGTCGCTCCTGCAGGTCTAGGCACTGGGCTCTTTGGCCATTAGCTTTGTAGTTAGCCCGTTTTTTTTACTAGGTGCTTGTGAAGATTATTATTCTTTGATGAGGGTAAAGTTCTCACACCTGACACATAGACTACAACTCACCAGTAAAGGTTTGCCTATATTTCCATGACGTCAAGCTCACAAACTTCCAAACTGTCTGCTATTGTGTGGGCGAGTCTAACGCTGATTGATTGATTGATTAATTTGTTGCGCCACCGTAACGTCGGATGACGTTAGATCATGAACAGCAAAATTGGGGTAAACGGCTCAAGACAAAAGTCAAGAGTAACACGCCCGTTTGGATGTCAGTCAATGTCATTGTGTGATATAACTTAAAAAAGTAATTAGTTACGTTACTTGCAAAAGCATCCACTTACTCATAACACGTTAACACCGGTTATGAGTGGGTGAGTCGAAGGAAGGAGAGAATGTGGGGTTTTCCCACAGCTCAACAGGACCAGACAAGACCCCCCCCGCCCCCACACACACACTTACACACCAAGACACACCAAGACACACACTTACACACCAAGACACACACCCACACACACACACACACACACACACACACACACACACACACACCACACACACACACACACACACACACACACACACACACACACACACACACACACACACACACACACACACACACACCCCTCCTCATCTGATGAAAACACAAAACAAAACACACATATACACACACATGCTTGTCTCCCCCCCCGGTCCGAAGGGAGTCTTGAGGGAAACCACCACCCTGACTCACTCCCACTACGACTGCTCAGGATGTTTGCAATAAATACGTGCCACCGATTCAACACGCCGTCGTTGCCGTGGCGACGGAGACAATAAGGGAAAATTGGAAGGCCAAAAGTGAAGTGCCACAGAGACGTGCGTACTTCTCCTCTCGGAACGTCACGCGTGGATGAGAAACAGGGACACGAGGAAAGTCGTTAAATGGATAGATAGATAGATGACCATGTGTCTAATCATGTCCATTTCCAATATTTTGTGTGTGTGTGTGTGTGTGTGTGTGTGTGTGTGTGTGTGTGTGTGTGTGTGTGTGTGTGTGTGTGTGTGTGTGTGTGTGTGTGTGTGTGTGTGTGTGTGTGTGTGTGTGTGTGTGTGTGTGTGTGTGTGAGAACCGGCCGACCGCGAACGGAGGTCAACCACTCTGACCTCTGAACTATGCGCCCGAAGCCATTCCAGTAAAAGGTTCACCGTAACCTCCTTACTGTGTGTGCGTGTGCGTGTGTGTGTGTGCGTGCGTGCGTGCGTGCGTACCTCCGCGGCCTGGGTCTCCTGGTGCAGCAGCGTCAGCCCCGTCAGGTCTTCCAGGAAGGAGTGGGAGGAGTTAAACACTTTGGACAGGAAGTGAAAGCCGTCCCTCTCGTACTGGTCCAGCACCTTGAGCAACAAGCAGACAACAGGCCATTGAACAAGGGCACCTACTATTACTACGGGTAACTACTGGGATGCACGACAACAAGGGGAAACAAAACAGTGGTTGAACACTGGTAAGCCCCCTTCAACCTTCCATTTAGATTCTCAAACACGCCTGTAGCGACATGCGTGTCTACTATGTAGTGCCCTAAGTGGAATGTGTCATTATTATTTTATTTATTTTTAATTGCAATA
>CM051002.1:8723882-8771382 GCA_027704905.1 Muraenolepis orangiensis
AGGAAGGGTTGTGTGTGTGTGTGTGTGTGTGTGTGTGTGTGTGTGTGTGTGTGTGTGTGTGTGTGTGTGTGTGTGTGTGTGTGTGTGTGTGTGTGTGTGTGTGTGTGTGTGTGTGTGTGTGTGTGGTGAAAGTGAAGCAGCCGCTCACTTATCACAACACCGTGTTTTGCGCCGTGTATCTCTCCCACCGCCCACCTCAACTCCACCTCTTATTTTCTTCTTCTAACTTTTCTCCTTCTTCAACCCCCCCCTAACCTTCCAACTCCCACCCTCACCCTCACCCCAGTCTTACGCACAACCGCCCCAGCCAATAGGAGCACTCCTCCCGCCCCCCAACCTCAGAGCTAGAACTAGGCCGGGCTATTGGCCTTTTGTTTTTTTGGACCAATGGACAAAAAGGGGACTAAAATACTAAAAGAGTCCAGTGCTGCCGCCCACCCCGGTTGGCTGATTTAGGACACTTGAACCATTCAATAGACTTCATCTACGCACACACACACACACACACACACACACAACCGCACACAAGCAGACCACACAGACCACATGAGTGGGAGATAATGTCTCTCATACGACGCTCTGTGACATCAATGAGACACTGCTGCCTGATTATTACCATCTGGTTTGAGCAGCTCTACTGTGTGTGTGTGTGTGTGTGTGTGTGTGTGTGTGTGTGTGTGTGTGTGTGTGTGTTTTCCTCCAGGGAAAACATTTCAACACTGCTTGTACAGTGAGTTGACAACAGACGGGTCTATGGGAATCCCCTTACTATTTTCTGCTTGAGTTGTGTCTTCCCTGTTCAAACACCAACAATTTTATCAAGGTGGTCCACATATTTAAACAACATCTTGACAACAATCACAGTCAGCAGCAACATTTTGCATTTCGTTTTTCCGGCCACTCACAATAGGTGAACAGGCGGTGCATTTGTCGAAGGCCAGGCTGGCAGGCAGGACGTTGTCAAACCTGGACAGGAAGCCTCGGATCTGGACATTCAAGACAAAATAAACAGCATTAGCTGAATGAAATGCAGGTTAATCATAAAATATGTATTATTTGGTAAAAAAACAAACAAGCAACTTACTTGTAGCTTAGATGAAGTTTTTTTTTCTCCCCGTTAGTTTGAAAGTGTGTCGTGAGCGCCCTCCGGTGTTAGAAAGGTGAACACCAAGCGCTCTATCAAAGAGTGCGGACTGAAGTCTAAGAACAGGGACAGCGCCCCCTCTGGGAAAACACAGTTATCGCCACCACTGCTTCCGTTTGTGACCAACTTGTGACCTCACTTGCAACACTCAACAAGATTGTCCAACCTGTGCTGTTCTGGTGGTTGGACATTTAGCGTTTATATTTGCTATTTTAGATACAAACAACTACATTGTTTATTTCGGCTGATGAGATGAAACTCGATGACTCAAACTTCCCGACATCGAGATCCAGTGCCTAGAAATACCACAGGGTGTCACTGTGGCACCAGTTTAAACAAACAATGGCCCTGCCAGACCACTTAACAAAGGGGAACTTTTGGCCACTTTTCAATCAGTCAATCATTTCATTATGTATATGCAAACAATGTTTGCCTGCATGTTTTTACTCCATGTTTACCTGTACTCCCTGCTTCAGCTGGATGCAAAATCTTACCCCAACTCAAGTCATTGGACCGAGGTGGTACCAGGTTTAAGGATGGTTTTTATCCACAGGCAGTGCGCCAACTGAACTGCTAGGAGTGCTGCCACTTTATAACACGTCATTAACATTACACTTACAGACTTTGGACTTTCTGGCCTCATCACAGTTACTGCACTGTACTGCACTGTATTCACGATGCTGCTACACTACTGGCACTTTAAATGCTTTTGAAGGATCTTTTGTAAAAATAAATAAAAAAAACATGTACATATCATTTAAGTCACTTTGCTGCTCTTTTTTTGAGATTTTATTGTATATGTTATTTCAATTTTTTTTATTGTTTTTGAGATATATACTGCGTGAGGGAATGGGGAGTAAGCATTCCTATGTACTTGCAGTGATGGGGACGAGACCACCGATACGGAGTTTGAGTCAGGGCCGAGACCTTAAAAGGGTTGAGTCTGAGTCAAAAACCAAGCCTTTGGGATTTTGGGGGCGGTGGACCCCAGACAGTCTTTGGATTTAAATTTTCAAGACCCTGAATTGAACCATCATACCACCATTTACCATCATATCCCTAAATATTTCAAAATCTCTAGCTTCCTTAAGGCCCCGTCATCACACCATAACGTTCTGGTCAGCGTTCTATGAACGTTCTAATCGTTCAATTTTCGAGCGTTCTAGGGTGAGCGTGTACATCTGGCGTGTGACTAACGCATGAGGAGCGTGTACCAGCGACCACGTAAGACACCCCTGAAAACTATTAGCGTGTGCTGACGTGTCACTGTGTTCAAACGGGTATGAAACGCGGGGAAATCACAGTGGATTCAGTTGTTCTTGTCACGAGTGGATTGTTCGGTGGGACGCAGACCAAGACCCAGTGGAGCTATAACAGAGCTTTATTTCAAGCAAACACAACACAAGAGAGTGATCAGGGACAGTCCAGGGGTCTGGGTACCGGGAGGTCGATCCGCGGAGTACCGGCAGGTAGTACACCGGCGAGTAGTCCGGGACGGGGGGAGGAGTCTGGGTACCGGGAGGTCGGAGTAGTGACAGGTACCAGACAGGTAATTATAATTACCGGGGAGCTCGTATCGAGAGTAACGCGAGACAGGCGGGTGACGCGGGATAGGTAAAGGATCTGGATCTCCGGGACATCAGCGTGGCGATTCCGTCCAGAATGTACGACGTAACATGAACAAAGTACGACCTAACGCCGGGGTAACGGGGAGCCAGGGTCTATAGACCCCAGGTGAGGGGATTAGCAATCAGCCACGGCAATTGCTGACAGGTGTGTGTGTGTGTGTGTGTGTGTGCGCCTCCAGCGCACGTGGCTTGGCCACGCCCCCTGACAACCACAGTAACCGTGACAGTTCTTCTGGATATTGAACAGTGCACATCATGCCGCCAAGAGGAAAAAAGGGTGTGAGGGGGACTACTGCTAAACTCCATCTCCAGCTCCATGTCGTCTGTACTGCATCTCCAATCCGAAAATAGGCACACAATGTCGGATGTGTGTATGACTAAAAGCACTGGTCCTGACCCACACACACACTCCATCTCTCATCCAGACAGAGAAACACTATGTCGGATGTGTACCAGAGAGACTGCCTTCACTGCAAAGCAAAGATTGTGAATGATTAATAACAACCAAGTAACGCTAGGGTAACGACTGACTAACAATAGCCGAACACGTGCAACGTTCGGTGAACGTTCCGCGAACGTTCTCCAGCGTTCTCCAGCGTTTAACGTTGAAGAACGCTGGTCTCCATGAGAACTTTTGTGCATGATCAAAACTTTATTTTCGGACCAGCGTTCTCCGCCGATCACCGACGATTACCAGCGTTCACCCAAAGCTCTTCTGGCGCGATGCCAGCGACCACGGACGATTACCAACGTTTCCTCAAACGCTGACCAGAACGTTATGGTGTGACGGGGCCTTGACAGGGAGTTAAAAATAGACTCTTGTAGGCTGTCAAAATAACTGAGAGCATCAACAAAAATGAAACCAAAAAATCTCGAGGTCTCCCTCGAAAACGACAAGTCCAACCCATGCAGCTCTGGTCTGAGACCGATTCAAGACAGAGTCTAATTGCTTTAAATTCCGAGTACGTGAAAAAGTTACCGTACTCGATTACTCAACAACACACAACACAACACTGACAGAGAGCATTTGCAACAACTGCAGGTGTTTTTTCCCTCCACTATATCCCTAATGATGAACAGATAAGGTTGAAAAGCAGCAGAAAATGCTCTTTAAGGCATTTCTATACCAAAAGGCCGTAAAAACCGCTCACGCGTGCAACACAAACCCAGGACGGCTGTAGCACGTTGTCCTGTGTTGGTTTTGTGCGTCCCCCCCGAGGTACGGAGTATAGATACTGCATAGATACTTACGCAAGCAAAGTGCGATACCAACATAAATCGTGAGCAGCCTACCTACTGACGTTCTGCGAGATGGAAACGGCAAATAAGGAGGGGGGGCGGCACACAATCAACTGTGAAGAACTATGTGAGCTGCTTTCCCATCTGTGTCACTAAACCCCGGCTGCAAGTCGTGCATGCCGGAATAGTTGGTGAGAAATTGGACCGGTTCTTAACCCTGAGCAAGAGAAAGAACGGGAAGGACAAATGGAACAGAGTTGCTGGGGTGATTCTGCTGCTGCTGGTGTGTTTTGTCCCCCCCCCCCAATTCTCAAACGCCTCCGAGTGAACATAGCTTTTAAACATCCCTTTAAATCTAAATCTAAACCTGGAGGAGTTGAATCCTCTTTATTGGTCACATGCATGTACACACACAGTGACATTAGTTTCTCTGAATTAAACCCATCCTAGTATTAGGAGCAGTGGGCAGCTATTGTATATACAGCGCCAAGGGGGGAGCAGTGTAGGGGTCTGGTGCCTTGCTCAAGGGCACCTTGGCTCAGTGCCCAGGAGGAGAACTACACAAACACACAAATCGTGAGGATTGAATCCTCTTTATTGGTCACATACATGAAGACATACAGTGAAACGTGTTCTCTGCATTTAACCCATCCTAGTATTAGGAGCAGTGGGCAGCTATTCATACAGCGCCCGGGGAGCAGTTAGGGTTAGGGTCTTCCTCAAGGACACCTCGACAGTTTTTGCTAGGAGGAGCCGGGGATCGAACCAGCAACCTTCCGGTTGTGAGGCGACCGCTCTACCTCCTGAGCTAGACTAGCACCCTGTTCCAAGTACCAGTTCTCACTCAGTCATTTGTTAGGTTTTTTGGGTAACTGGGGAACCTCTGGTCCCAACAGGCAGAGAGAGCCACTGCCAGCCCATGAAGTGCACAGGTGGAGTATGTGAACAGTGCTGCTTGCATATATCGAGTACATCGAGATTAATATATAATATAAGGCCTTTAACCCGATCAAGTGCAGGCGTATGGGTGTGACCCATGTCACACCCATAGCTCTTCATATACTACCTATTCAGCCCCCCTTTCGCACATCCACTTACTTACCACCGCTCTATCAAATTCATGTCATTTAAGGACATGCTTTCTACCGGTGACTGACTCAAAATGGCATTAATACTCGCGACGATGATGCAAATGGTAAATTGTGAGGTGTTAAGACTGTCCGTCAACTGTGACTGAGCAAGTGGGCACAGCTTGCTTAGCGGCGTCTGGGCTGGCCTTTCCGAGCCTTGGCCCGCTGCCGGTGGAGATGTACTATTTATTTGCATTCAAATTTATGGATATGAGTTTGGGGTGTGTGTGGCCGGTGGCTGGTCTAATCAGTCTGACTCAGGCCAGGTGAGGCTGCTTAAACCAGCCACCAACCAAACACACACACACAATGAGCAACGTGGAAACTAAGTGTGAAACCCAATTAAAATGCAGCCATTGACAACAATCGCGTTAATGATAATACCACATAATGACCCTTGTGTTGTTGACTCTGAGATGGAGGACACAGAGAGAGAGAGAGAGAGAGAGAGAGAGAGAGAGAGAGAAGAGAGGTGTCTATTCAAATGTAGGGTACTTGAGTGACAATTTAAGGCTGCTGTAATTCGCAGAAGTTAATTCATAGGGCCAGAAATCCACTTTTGGGACTAAAGCCCTAAAAACACAAACTTCAGAGTTCTGCTCTATATAACTGTACTATTTAAATCCTATTGGAGAGAGACAACTAGGAGACATCAATATCATCAATATCAGCGACTTCACGTCGTCATAGAGAAAGTTACGGCAAAAAATCCTTCACCTCAGAACCTTAAATAAAAGCAATTAGCATTCCTTTTAGCAGCTGGTGCCTTTTAAGTGGCTGCATGTACAGCTAATTATAACCCCACATGAATGCAGATGCCCTTTGTGCGTCTGTGTGCATAGCTAGTCGTTTATCCACGTATTAATGAGTAGATTTTTTCTAAAAACATTTGAGGATGATAAAAGAGTTCCATATAAAACACACAAGACTGGGGCTGTTGACAATGGAAGGAGCTGCTCTTTATCTGTATGTATCACTACACCTACACAAGCTGTTTGGGTCGACTTGGTCTGCAGCGTGCAGCTCAGTCCGTCAGGACTTGGCTTGGGTACCATAAGGTCGCCGGTTCAAGTCCCCGAAACTCCGGGGCACTGCCGAGGTTCCCCTTGAGCAAGGCACCTGCTCCCCGCGCAGCTGTTTAGAAAATATAGCTGCCCCACTGCTCCTAATACTAGCATTGGTTAAATGCAGAGAAACAAATGTCCCTGTGTACATGTATGTGACCAATAAAGCGGATTCAATCCTCCAGATGACGAGGATATAGACGCAAAGATTTAGAATATTGTGGAACATGTCGTGGCGATGGGAATGAGAACAGAGGAGAGAGCAGCGGGTTGGGATGAAACCCACAAAGCTCAGCGTTAGGTCACCCACAGAGCAGAGCAGTGCTGTGGCCGTCGTCGTGTGATCACTGACCTGATGTGGCACCAGGCCTAAAGAAGTAGGAGGTTCATTCATTCGGTCGTCGCTGCTGCTGGCGACCGCGTAGCCCCTGAAGAGAAGGTTGAAAAAACAAAAACAAAACGCATGAAAAGGGAGCGAAAAATGGAGACAAAAGGAAAGTCAGACATAAGTGGACAAACAAGTCCACGCAAGGCGGACCTCAGTCATTAGTATTGCTTGCCGATTGGAAAGTAAACCCATGTCTGTGGTAAGTGTGTGTGCGCGCACAGCGGTGTGCGTGTAGCGTGAGTAGTAGAGGCGCAATCTCGAGTGAATTTGTTTTCCGATATTTTGAAAAGCAAGCCATTATTTTTGTTCTTTTGTATGACCGTCTGTCTGGCAGTACAGTGGTATATATTTTTGTATTATGACTTGATAACAGTTTATTGGATATTTTATTGTCCGCGGCCAACAACAATCGGATTGGAATGCGATTGGTTAGCTCCTCGCAGACTTTAACACCTCAGGTAAATGGTCCACATTTTTTGTGCCTCTGATTTTCACCTACTCAGATAAGTAATAAACCAGGTATAACCTGGGATACAGGCTGCATAGAAACAGCATCTACAGATCAGAAAAGTCTGAAAGAAAATCTGAGCAAAAAGGCACAAATTACAAAGTATGAAGCATTATATAAAGCATACTCGGCACTGAAACGTGCATGAACACGTTTGAGTCGCAGTGCGACTTGAAGTTCAATGATTTCCTCAGTGTGGATTTGCACAATAGGAAAATATTCACCATCCTTGCTTTACGGTATCGAAAGTAAAGACATATCATCTGCATTGCTTTACGGTATCGAAAGTAAGAGCCATGTCATCTGCATTGCTTTACGGTATCGAAAGTAAGAGCCATGTCATCTGCATTGCTTTACGGTATCGAAAGTAAAGACATCATCTGCATTGCTTTATGGTATCGAAAGCAAAGACATGTCAACTGCATTGCTTTATGGTATCGAAAGTAAAAGACATGTCAACTGCATTCATTACTTTACGGTATCAAAAGTAAAGACATATCATCTGCATTGCTTCACGGTATCGAAAGTAAAGACCTGCCTAAATCCACATGGGGCCACATTCGGATTTGGCGAACTGAATAACAGGCCAACAGAACAACAGCAAAAACAACAGGATAATTTGACTAACAGGGTATTGACTTTAACAGTGAGTAAGTGAAACAGCGGGACAAAAAATGAATAAACACAAAACAACGGCCTTACAGAGAAGAGCAGGGTGGAGAGCCCATGAGGAAGAACTATTGTGAGTCACTTTGGACAAAGACGTCTGCTAAATAACTAATGTAGTGTGAAAAGAAAAAGAGAAAAGAGGGAACGAAGAACGGGAAAAAACAAGACAAAGGGGGATATGAAAGGATGGAGAGAGGTAGGCTACAACACGGTCTCCCTGGGCAGAGCACACTGGGGACCTTTCTTTCCTGTCCATCCTCAAGTCAAATCCTTTTATCCTTTTATCCACACAGACTAGCCACGCTAGTCCGCTAGTCCGGAACTTAAAGAACCTCCAAAAAGAAAAATGGCCACCTTATCAGGCCTGCACGCCGATGGAGACGTCTTTTCACACAGTACAGCTGACTGAATGACTTTGAAAGGCCTTTGAAGGGGGAGGCAAGTGCTTCCTGGTGGAGGTAAGTGGCTCAGAAGTCTGGGGAACATGTTGCTGGGAATTGACAGGGTCTGAAAGCATAATTGCTGCCGACCATACTTGAAAAAGCCTTTCGAAAAAGCCTATATATAAATATATATATTCTTATATATTCTTAGCCACTTATATATATAACTTTTGTTTTCTTTTTCCATTGGACATTACTGAAAATGCACAAATACATTATTAATGATAATACTTCTAAGTGTGTGTGTGATTAAAAATACATTTTTATTTTAGGACACTTCTTGACAGCAAAAAGTATTTGATTTGATGAGAGCACAACCATGCGCCAAAAGCATCTTCAGAGAGACGATGGGTTTTCCGAGTCGATAAGCAGTACATTGTAAAATCAGGAAGGGGGTGGTGGTGGTTGACGGAGGCAGGTCATTTCCACTGTAAAAAGGACTGAGATGGTTTACCCTGGGGGAAAAAGGGGTGAGATGGCCATACATGGCATGCCTGTAGCCTTAGGTCTTGTGGTTACAGTGTACAGTTATGCGGTGTGTATAGTTTGTATTTTCCACGACAATGTGTAAAGGCATTGTGTACGTTGTGTACATTGATGTCAAATAATTGTGGTGAGTTCTATGTTTGTTTACCGCGTTGTATGGTACAACTTTTTGTACAACTTTTTGCCATTCCAGCGTGATATAATACACATCGTCGAGAGTCTATAGACTTACCCTTCGCTGTGCTGCAGAATGGACACCATCATCTCAACCGCCAGAGCCCCTGCGATCATGGCCAGGCCCGGGCGGCTCACGGTGCATTGCTGGTCCAGAGTCCGATCCCTGGTCGACTAACCACAAACAAAAACATAAACAAGCCGATGAAGATCTTTGAATGACATTTAGTGCAGAGTTAAAAGGAACCATTCCAGAGTTAATGTTTGAGTGTAATTGGATAGAAATGGCCCCTGCCATCCGTCAGCTATTACTGAATATCTGCTTATAGTTGACTGCGCCTGCGCCCTTTGTATGAGACCACTTACATTGGATTGAGTGCTGCCGGCTAATTCAGATTCTAGATTCAGGATAATTTCTGATTGGGTTTTGGGAAAATCCATCTTGCCTTGACAGGGACATTAAATGCAACAGAGAATTGTAGGAAGGGAGGGAAGGGGCAGAGAGAGATGCAACTTGTTTTGGTCGTTCAGTTTAAAAACACTAGAGCGTGGTAATTGAGACAAGACGCTGCCAGAGATTACTCACATCAAAATGTCAAATAACAAAAATGAACACTTGAGTAGTAGTAGTAAGGGGGGCGCAGAGAGAGAGAGAGAGAGAGAGAGAGAGAGAGAGAGAGAGAGAGAGAGAGAGAGAGAGAGAGAGAGAGAGAGAGAGAGAGAGAGAGAGAGAGAGAGAGAGAGAGAGAGAGAGAGAGAGAGAGAGAGAGAGAGAGAGAGAGAGAGAGAGAGAGAGAGAGAGAGAGAGAGAGAGAGAGAGAGAGAGAGAGAGCATGAGAAGTGGAGAGGAAAGCCCCGATTAGAGGAACGTAAAGGGGAGAGCGGTGTGAGAGTTGAACGGCATTTCAAAGTAAGTTCCCTGGCACAGATTCAGATTACTCCCGGTTGTCACTTCACATAAAGGCGGCACGACTGGCGTCAACAACTACCACGGTGGTAGTGTAGTAACACAATACAAACGACAAAAAAATGAGAGAGAGAGAGAGTGAGAGTGAGAGTGAGAGAGAGAGGGAGGGAGAAAGAGACAAGAGGAAGGAAGGTTAGGGTGAGACAGGGCAAGAGTGAGGGAGTGTGAGGACAAGAGAGACAGGGAGAAGAAGAGGAAGAGGAAAGGGGAGGGGGGGGGAGAGAGAAGAAGCAATGCATAAATGACACGGGCCACAGAATGTTTGGGGGGAACAAAAAAACAAAACAAAAGGTGTTCCAAGGTAAGTCTTCTCTGTAATCTCAAATTCAGTCCTCTGATCTCCAGCATGCCCTCTGGCGTGCGGAGAGCCGCTAATCTGCCTTCCGCAGCATATTCCCCCGAGATGAATTACCACTTGAGACATTGAGGCACACAAGGTTGTACACGCGCAGACAGACAGACAGACAGACAGAGGGACAGACATATCGACAGAAAGACAGACAGACAGACAACACAGACAACACAGAAATATAAAAAAAAAAGTGTGCTCACATCTCCTGGCGCGACGACGTCATTGCAAAAGTAACAGCCCAGCCTGTGTCCGGGAATGTTTGAGAACAGAGAGGAGCCCGGGGTGACAGGGGCGGAGCCGGCCGGAGTGCACGGGGAAGAGGACGTAGAAGAAGAGCCGGAAGGGGAGGAGTCCACTCCCTTAGTCGCCACGTCCTGATCGACGGTCGGGGGGTTCTTCAAGCCGTGCCTCATGACAACAAAGGTGTCAAAGCCCAGGGCTGCGTTCATCACCAGCTATAAAGAGAACAAAAAACACAAACCAGGTACAGTTATAGTACAATCATATATAAGTACAAGATGCATCGGTTATTATACATTCCCTTTGACAGCTATTTGAATGGTTCTGATGGTCTAACTTGAAGTCAAATGAAGTCACTTGAATGACCGTGTTGTTTTGGCTGCAGAACGTGGTTGCATCTAGAATTTCAGATCAGAGCCAAGACTAAACCAAAAAAAAAAAGGCCCCACTGAACAAAACTGGGCCAATTGTTGTTAAGTAACAATACTTAACCACTTGTAAAGTTGAAGTCGTACACTTGAGCCCACATGGTCCTTGAGCCAATAATGACTATGCCCCCTTTACAAATGGAGGGTTTTCAACATCAAATGTTGAAAACCAAATATATATATATATATATATATATATATATATATATATATATATATATATATATATATACACACCTATATCTGCACATATATCATACCGACCATACCTCTGGCCAGTATGGCTACCATAGCATACTACACTCTATCTATGGTAAACCTCACTAATTAAAAAATTAAAATAACTAGCGATGTTCTAGCGGTGAAGCTAGAGGGCCTATGGGTTTTAGCTTCTCACGTTAGAACGTCACCTCTCATGCCGGAGGTAGTCAGTTCAAGCCCAGTGCGGGACACTGACTGTTAGCATCAGCATCAGCATAACGAATACGCCCAGGGCATGCAATAAACTGCTCGCAGGATGGTGAAGGAGATGGTTAAGGAGATGTTTAAGGAGATGGTGAAGGTGAAGGACATGGTGAAGGTGAAGGAGATGGTGAAGGTGAAGGAGACAGTGAAGGAGACTGAGAGGGAGACGGTGAAGGAGACGGTGAAGGAGACGGTGAAGGAGACGCTGAAGGAGACAGAGGGAGACGGTGAAGGTGAAGGAGACTGTGAAGGAGACAGTGAAGGAGACTGAGAGGGAGACGGTGAAGGAGACTGTGAAGGAGACAGTGAAGGTGATGGTGAAGAAGACGGAGAAGGTGAATGTGAAGGAGACGGTGAAGGAGATGGTGAAGGCATCAAATATATATTTATACACAAAGATATAAACTATATATAGAGACCCAATTCAAAAGGTTAACAAAGTTTGTATGGAAGCAAACAGCTCTTGAAAAAGGCACTGAATTATTCATGGCGGACATAATTGTGTGTGTTCTGTCAGTCTGAACCAAAGTAAATAAAAAGGTCTCTTCAAGGATTTTACAATAGGCTGCAATACAAAACTAAATACAGTCAGGTCTCGAGAAGGTTAATGTCATTATTATTATTATTATTATTATTATTATTATAATATCCTACATTATCTCCTAACAACGGAGGCATTACCTTGTATAACCCCTTAAACGGAAAAAAACGTTGCTTAGGGGAAATAATGACAGAAATGTGTCTGCACACCACTCGCAAAAAGATGAAATCAGATATACAAGATATCAATATAAGATATACTTCAGCACACACCCCAAATAAATTGCGTCATGCGCATGTACCATTGAAGCGCTGGTCGTCACACGTTTCAGTCCTCACATGCCCTCGCAGGGGCTGATGGGTGGGTGCCAAACACTCAACGGGAAACAACTGTTCATGAGTGCCGCTATTGATCAAAGAATTTAATTCCAATTCCAATTTCATCCGGTCAATGTCCGGCACCGTGAACTGTGTAAACGAACACCCTTATCTCGGAGTTTGGACATTGATTGCAATCTCATTTGTCACAAGTCTTTCTCAAGTATCTGTTTTGTGCCGGGCAAACCACCAGCGATGTAACATTCAGGTGTATTGCAATATTCAAAATCTGCAAAAATCTGAGGAGACCAGGTTCCAGCTGTCCTCCTTAGGGCAGGATCATGTATTGTACTCCTCCTCCCAAACCAATCAACAACCAGAATAAAATCTTGACTGTATCGCATTGGTCCAATGATAATTCCCAAATGTCATCTTCAATTCTCTACCCCTGTATTGTACGTTGGTTGACGAACGGAGCACTAAAGCCATAGCGTTTTACAAATTGTTGTCTAGTTTAACCAATTGCTTCATATTTATAAATTGGAGTTGGTCGGGTGACAGATAATAATGAATGGGATTTTCTCGTTATAATAATAATGATAATAATAATAATAATAAGGCAACTTGGACCAGAAGACAACACGGTGAATGATGCCGACCCCAATGTCGTTCCAATAAACAAGGTGGAATTCAACCAAAGCTCCAAGATCCAGCTTCTCATGTGATCCCTCCCACATCCCCTGAGGAGGAGAAGACTTATGCAGAGCTCTTGGGCCACAGACTCCTCAGCTCTCCATCTGAACCATCCAAACCAGCAGAGCCCTGAGAGAATCTTCTGTTTAATACATTTTGTATTACACGGTATGATCGTATGAATGCTGATTTTGTATAAGCAAAGTAATCTGCATTTCAAAACAAGTTTGCCAACACTACAAGGAGGATGACTAAACGTGTGTGTGTGTGTGTGTGTGTGTGTGTGTGTGTGTGTGTGTGTGTGTGTGTGTGTGTCTACGTGTTCAGTACATTATTCATTTGATGAATGAATGTTTCGTATACAAATAAAAAAAGCTGCCTTCTGTCCTTTCCAATTTCTGAAGTCACCAGCTGCCACTGGGGTACATAGTGTCCATGACGTCTCCCATTGGTTTACACACAACCGTCTTCCAGGTTTTTAGATTTACCTTCTACGGAGCGTTATTCAAGCAGTGATATATTGTCTTAACACTTCTGACAGTTGACGTAATGGTTCGTCCGTTTGTAGGGGGGGCGCAGATGGTTCCTAGTGTTACCAATGGTTCTACCGCAGGGGTGCCCTAAACGTAGATCGCTATTGATCAGTAGAACGCAAAGGCTATGCTGGTAGTACACGTGACATAACAAAAAATGTATGTTTTTATTTATTTTCACATTTTCATCCCTCCTCCCTTTGGTGCCTGCCACTTGATTGACCTAAAGAGTGGCCAATCCGCTGTTGCTGAGAACATTGTTACATTAGGTTACTATAACAACTACTTCTCGTAGTCTTGTGGTCCACACCACACAGAAACTGAGAATACATGCTAACGTTATTGTAAATCTCAAGCTAGCATTGCGACCTAGCATACCAATTCAATACGTGAATTGGTATGCTAGAAAGAGGGATATAAAGAGGGATATAAAGAGGGATATAACAATGTGTGCGGGAGCCGGACCAAGTAAGAAGCCCAAAACGTACCAGTTGCGAAACGGGAGGAAGCGTTATTTTCCACCATGTCCTATTGAAGTGGGTTTGCCTAATCTGTCGATCTACCATTGCTATTAGAAAAAAAAGGAAACGCGGAGAGACTCTTACGAACTGTTCATAGAAACTACGACAGTGACTTCCCTGTCAACAGTGAATTAAGAAAGAGAAGGGTGAGGGAAGTAAAATCACACTTAATTGGACAGCAGTCACTTTTCATACAGCCAAATTAGGAATGCAAAGGCAGCCACCGAAGCATCATTCCGGATGAGTCACACCATCATTAAAGTCACAAACTTGACTTGGAACATAAGAAGTCCTTCCACGATGGACTAATGGTAAACGAGGCAGCAAACTCGTTGAGGCAGCAGACTCGTTTCGGGATTTCAAAAACAAATCGGAAATATTATCCGCTACCAAAGATGTTCAGTAATCAAGAAGCACAGTGACACGGCGCTGTGAAGTGATGGCTGATGATTTGACGAAGCAGCTTCGGGAGGAAATTGCAAGACTGCGAGTGTTTCTCACTGCCGTTAGACGAGTCCACCGACATAAGCGACACAGCACAGTTGTGCCTTTTCTTTTTTTTTTGTAATTATCTTTTTATTTTCCTTTCCTTACAGGTTAACAAACGGACTTATACGTAGACAAGAAAAAAAAAAAGACAAATAAAAACACAAAAGACATCACAACAGGACAATCACGTCCATCCATTCTCCCTCCGTCGGAACCTCTTGGCTCATCCACTTCCTCATTTTTTTGGTTGCCACTCTTAAAATGTTAAAAATGTACTTATTGTCGTTGTCCATTATATCAAAGTCTACTTTCCCCAGGTACATCACTTCAAATTTCAATGGTACTTTTGCATTAAGCATTTTTACCATATAATTGTGGGCCTGAGTCCAAAGAGGGATTATGGATGGACGTTCCCAGAACAGGTGAAAGTGGTTGGCATTAACATGACCGCATTTCCTCCAGCAGTTCGCCCCAGTTTCCCTACAGCAGGCGTGATGAACAACCTGACCGTGTTCTTCCATTCAAACTCCCTCCAGGTCTGGGAATTGGTTGTTTTCCATTGTTGTTTACATATTTGTCCCCATTCTTCTGTCGTAATATTAACATTTGCTTCTCGCTGCCACTTTTCTTTGAAGTAGGATGTATTTGTCAATTTCGAGTTCTGTAAACCACTATATATTTTTGCTATTAACCCTCTACACTGTTCCGAATTGTACGCATCTACAAATACCCTCAACACGCCTTGTTGCCTATGATTTTTGATGATGTACTTTTGTGATTTTCTGGTTCAAATAATGCCGTATTTGGAGATACCTGTAGAAATCATGCTTTTCCAGTCCATATTTAAATTTTTAGCTTTTTAAAGCATTCTATAGTCCCCATGGTATACAATGTGTAGTAAAATGTGAGTCCCTTTTGCTTCCATCCCTCAAATCCCCCCTCTACTCTATTTGGGATAAAGTCTGAGTCATGTGCGCACCGCCTCAACAACCTGGCCGCCTCTTTTAAGTCTTTTATCGTTAACATTTTGTTCCATATCTGTGGCAGCCTGATCCGTGGATTGTCTATATCAAAGTTTCCCATCAAGTACCCGTCTCCAATCAAAGCCTGCAACGGTACTCCTTCAACCGAGTCACTCTCTATGTCCTTCCATTTAGCATTGTAGTCGGGGTTGCACCAGCATACTAAGGGTCTTAGTTGAGCTGCATTGTAGTAGTCTTTGAGGCAAGGGAGAGCCATTCCCCCTTTCTCTTTCCATAGTTTTAGTGTTTTGAGTCTGATTCTGGGCCTTTGCCCCTGCCACACAAATCTAGAGATCATTCTGTCCCACTCTATGACTTGTTTCTCAGTGACTGCTACAGGACGTGTCTGGAAGAGATACAGGAGCCTTGGTAGGACATTCATTTTTATAGAGTCTATTCTAGAGCTTAGGCCCAGAAAAGGCAACAGGTTCCACCTTGCTATGTCTGCTTTAATTCTTGAAATCAAAGGCTCGTAGTTAGTTTCAGACAGCTTTTCCAGATCTCTTGGAATATCTACTCCTTGGTACCTCATGAAATCCCATTCCCATTTAAAGTTGTATTTTTCCCTTATTTCTTGAGAGGTTATAATTGAACGTGAGGGCCTGTGTTTTTTTTAACATTTAATTTATAACCTGATAATGAGCCATATGACTCCAGACTCTTCATCAGCTCAGGGAAAGATTGCTCTGGTTGGGTCAGATATAGCAAGA
Organism: Muraenolepis orangiensis; assembly: GCA_027704905.1. Lineage (NCBI taxonomy): Eukaryota > Metazoa > Chordata > Actinopteri > Gadiformes > Muraenolepididae > Muraenolepis > Muraenolepis orangiensis. Next base: position 8,740,034 of record CM051002.1, read on the forward strand.
CGTCGTCCGCAAATAAGGATATTTTCTGTTGGCCTCCAGCCATGTCCACTCCTTTAATGTCATTATTCTGTCTCATCCACTGGTTTAGTAGTTCTATGAAAATGGCGAAGAGTAATGGGCTCACCTTGACCACAGCCCCTTTGTAGTATGAAATAATTTGATAGGTCCCCATTAATCTTTACCCTTGCTGATGGTTTGTCATACAACGTCTGAATGGTCCTAATTATCATTTCGTGAAATCCAAATCTTTCCAACACCTTATATAAAAATTTCCATCTGACAGAGTCGAACGCCTTTTCTGCATCTATCCCTACCAATAATGATTTAATCTTTCTCAATTGTATGTCTCTTATAGTGTGCAGTGTTCTCCTGACGCTATCCTGTGTCTGTCTTTGCGTTATAAACCCTGTTTGGTCCGTATTAATAATCACTGGTAGAATGTTCTCTATTCTTTTGGCTATAATTTATGTGAATAATTTATAATCTTGATTCAGAACACTAATTGGCCTAAAGTTGGAACAGTCATTTATCTTTACCTTCTTTTGGTATTATTGAAATGGTGGCCTCTCTCCATGAAGATGGGATCACCCCCTTTTGTAACACAAAGGTAAATGTTCTCAGTATAATTGGATCTAATGTTTCTCTAAATGACTCATACCACTCCGAGGTGAACCCGTCTGTGCCAGGGGACTTTCCAGGCTTTAGTCTACCTCTTCCTGTTTGATTGGGCTCATAAGCCTTCTGTTTTGGTCATCATTTACCATTGGCAATTGGAGGGACCCAATGAACCCTCCAATCTGAACCTCATTGTCTATACTTGGTTGTGTTTCTTTATAGTATGTCTCAAAACAGCTTTGTATGTCCTCCAATTTATCGTGAATTATTTTAGTTCTTGGATTTCGGATCTTGGTTATGGTATTCTCCGCTTGTTGTTTTTTAAGTTTATAAGCTAAAAGTTTGGCTGATTTCATAATAATCACTTCAATAACCTACTTCATAATATTTTTGTTTGAGGAATACATTTTTTTTTCGTACTTCTTGAGTGTGGATTGTTGTCATAAGTTCACGTTTTATGTTGGGGTCACCAGATTCCTTATGCTTTGTTTCTAACTGTTTATATTCACTTTCCAAATTCCTCAGCCACTCCTGCTTTGCCTTCTTGACAAAGGCTGATTTGGCTATAATTTTCCCTCTCATTACTGCCTTGCATGCGTCCCATAGCACATTTTCCATCAAGAACAGTTTGATTTCCTTTTTAAAGTCCCCCTTCACTTGTTCAGTCAGGATACATGAGTTTAGTCTCCATAGGGTGTTTCTCTTTCTATTGTTCATATTCAAAGTCATATACACAGGTCTGAGAGATCCATTATACCAATGTCAGTTTCTAATTATATGTCTGTCTTTGTTATACATTGGCTAGTAGTCAATCCTTGAATAGACTAAATGTGGGGATGAGTAATGCGTGTCATCTCTAGCTTTTGGGTTCGACTCCCGCCATACATCTATCGGTCCCATTTCCGTCATTAGGCCCTTTAATTTCCGAATTAGAGATTTATTGCGAATTGGATTTCATCCTGTGGCATCCAATTTTGGGTTTAGTCTCACATTTAAATCCCCCCCACCTATCAGAATGCCCATCAGCCATCAGATAAAAACATTTGTTTATAGAACTGCCACTGTGTGTGCCCTGACCTATATGAAGATGAAAATACATAAACCCCAATCTTTTTAGCTTACCATGTTCCAATTCTGTGAGATTTAACGTCCTCCGTGACTTGCTCCTTGAGCGTGGTTAAGTCCTTTTTCATTTCGGTTTTGAGGTTGCGTATTTCTTTGCTAATTGCCTCAAGCCCTGACCGCATTGTCAAGGTTAGCGAGTTAGCTTCAGCAAGTTGCACCTGTTCTTCGTCGTGGTTCTGCTCCATTGTTTTAGAATTTTGTCCATTCTGTTGGTCTCGTCTTTCCCTACCTCTAGTTACAACTCCCCCACTCATCGAACTTTACTATAACATGTGTTTTTATGAATTATGGGGAGTTAGTTTTAAGCTATCTATCGGAGAGAAGTTTTACGCAGCCATCACCTTCGCCGACCGGAAGTCCTCCCCACAGTTGTGGGGAGGACAAAGATATGTCAGCAAAAGTAATATTACAGCAATATTACCAATAAAGGAACACAATCGGGGAGATGACATTTTTCTGACATTCAAAAACTTTGTTGACAAAACCCAGCTCCCAATGTGTAAGTTGGTGTCAATGGATTCATTGCCAAGTGCAAGGAGGAGGATGCTGTTTTCCTGTTTCCTGTTTCCTGACTTCCTTCACTATCACTGCATAATACACTTCATGTGTATCTGGAGGAGGCTGACTGCAACTACACTGACCTCTTGCTACACACTAATTATTGCAGAGATTTCGAGAGCTCTACCCGGAGGTATGGGAGTTTCTCCTTAAGGTTGGGAACCGAAACTTGGTTCCAAATCAATAACAAAATGCCGTGTACCGGGTACCCATAAAAAATATATAATTTTGGTTCTGCTTAACTGTTCCTAAACGCGGTAGACTAACCCTTTAGTATTGCAAAGAAACCTACATGTCTGCACGGACTTAGGCTACGTAGCCATCTGAAAGGACCTGTATAGTAACGTGACTACGTCATGCATCAACGGGACAGCAGCGTGTGGTTTGTTTATGTTTAGATACCAGCATGCACGGCTCACGTCAGAACACTAAAGATGGGCCGCGGTAAACGCGGAGAATGTAGCGTCTTTGATGGCTTGCGGTCTCCGAGCCCGAGTATGGCATCAACAGCCAGCAGTAGTAGCACCCCGATGGCATGTCCAGTATTGCCAGGTACAACTAGCCGCGACACACCGTTCTCTTTGGCATTAAAGGGAAAGCTGACCCAGGAAGAAAGTGTCACAGAGCGGTAACATTTGTTGTAAAAGGACTGCATCCGTTCTCGGTTGTGGAATCTCCGTCATTTAGGTATGCAAGGTTAAAAAAAATGTGTCGGAAAAAAATACTATTAGAAAATACTTTAGTTTGTACATTTTTCAGTTAATGCTTAAACGATTTAAAAATGTTTTGTTATCTAAACATTTGACCTCTTTATTTTACAATTTTGGATTCGAAATGGGGAATCGATAAGAACCGGAATAGATAAGCAGAATCGGAATCGATAAATTTCAAACAATACCCAACCCTATTTCTCCTTGTCACTAAGCATGCAGAATACCAACAACTTAGTGATGATCAGTGGCTGCTAGATTTGGAATTTTTAACCGATCTGACAAACATGTTGAATGGGCATAATCTGGAGCTGCAAGGAAAAGACAAAACTGTGATCAACATGATCAGCTCAGTTAATGCTTTCAAACTAAAACTACAACTGCTGTCTTCAAAGCTGCAGTGCCATGATTTGGGGAACTTCCAAAAAATCGGATCAGAGCTGGAGAAGCAAGGGAAGGAATGTGCGCAACTTGACTTGTGCTTGCTACAAAGAGCATATTGAAAATGATCGGCCAGACTTTGACAGACGATTTCAAGATTTTACTTTACTTGAGCCAATCACTACATTAATGTGTTTTCCAATTGGAGAACATACTGAGGTTGATTCCCTCGCCTTTAAAAATCGTAACACTGTTTCACCTGAACTGGTCTGCAGTAGAGGATGAGATCTTGTCACTACAGGCTGACATTCAGTTGAAGTCATGTGCCCATGATGGACAATTTTGGAACTTACTCATGGAGGAAAAGCTTTAAAAAATGTGCTACCTCACTGACTGCATTATTCGGCTCTACTTATTTATGAGAGTCAGCCTTTTCCTACGTGGAAAGATTATTAAGTCGAAAAAACATTCCACCATGACTGATTCTCATTTGGAGGCCTGCTTGAGATTAGCTACCAGCAGCTACTGTCCTGACAATGCAACCCTGGCTGACTCCATTCAATGCAAATCATCAGAATAAGGTATGGACGATAAATATATTGAATTGTATGGTGCTGTAAGGGTCCATGCAGTAATGCAAGGTATAAAAAAAAAGTGTGGTACGGCAACTGCACTGTCTCAGACCGGAACGCGCTGCAGAGGGTGGTGAAAACCGCCCAAAGCATCATTGGATTAACACTCCCTGCAAAAAGACTACCCACCAGAAACGGTGAGGAAGGCACGTTAAATTGTCAAAGACACATCTCACCCCAAACATGGACTGTTTGCCCTCCTCCCTTCCGGGAGGCGCTACAGGATCCTATGTTTCAAGTCAAGCAGGCTCAGGAACAGCTTCTTCCCCTCAGCTGTCATTTCTCTGAACTCTGTACCATGATGACCCAGGTCTAGCGGTTCTGTAGCCGAGCCGGAGGGTCTAGCGGTACGGCAGCGTGAGGTGAGTGCTGTGTCTGGGTTTCACAACAAAAAGGTTCAACCTATCCGTGATTGACTCATTAACTTGTTCTTGATTGATATCAACCGTTCTGAAACCGAAAATACCGACAGCGAAGCGCTTGCTTGAGTCAGTAAGAGTAAGAGTTCTGGTTTAAGCTTAAACATATCCTAACCTGCTACTTGAAATAGGCCCCTGCCTGGACCTTGGAAAATACATCATATGGAGGTGAACTACAGCCACTGAGCTCCTAACCAATACGAAGAAAGCAAATACTGGCTTTGTCACATTTCATGAAATTAAATTACATGACCCTAGACTTATTTACCATCACGCCTTAGTAGTAATCACTATATTGCAGAATTTACATTCTGCGCTGTGTTTTAAGAAAGCAAATTTCACGACACCTCATCTTGGCACGCTTAGGACCAAACTATTCAAAAAAATCTTGGGTTGGACTAACTTTATTGAATTATTTTTAGAGCATGAAGAAACTGTGTATCGTGTCACCCATGCAGCTCTGGTCCGAGACGGATTCAAGACACAAGTACAATTGCTTTCAATTTCAAGACGAGCCAGAGTATGTGAAAAAGTGACCGGACTCGAGTACTACTACAACACTGGTGTACAGTACCTTCCTCTTGCTGGCCCCCACCACAGTGGGCAGCCAGCGGCTCTCCCTGGTGTCCATGAGCAGGAAGATGACGTCGTGCTCGGAGATCAGCGTCTCCAGCTGCTCCACATCCTTCTGGGCCTGGGCCAGCGTCGCGGCAGAGAAGTCCACAGGGTGGCCCGGCATGGGGATGCTCATGTTGTAGCCCTGGGCATTCTGCAGGTGCAATTAAATGAAGACACTTTAAATCATCCACATTAGATCAACACTTTCACCTCATTGTTTTTTCATTATTTGTCATTTTCACTGTAAGCCCACATCCATTCTGTGTAATAAAAACCCATCCACCCATCACTCTAAAATCAATGTTGCTTCTAGGAGAGAAGCAGAGTGGTGTCTGAAGGGGTCTAGGAGAGAGGCAGAGTGGTGTCTGAAGGGGTCTAGGAGAGAGGCAGAGTGGTGTCTGAAGGGGTCTAGGAGAGAGGCAGAGTGGTGTCTTAAGGGGTCTAGGAGAGAGGCAGAGTGGTGTCTCAAGGGGTCTAGGAGAGAGGCAGAGTGGTGTCTCAAGGGGTCTAGGAGAGAGGCAGAGTGGTGTCTCAAGGGGTCTAGGAGAGAGGCAGAGTGGTGTCTGAAGGGGTCTAGGAGAGAGGCAGAGTGGTGTCTCAAGGGGTCTAGGAGAGAGGCAGAGTGGTGTCTCAAGGGGTCTAGGAGAGAGGCAGAGTGGTGTCTCAAGGGGTCTAGGAGAGAGGCAGAGTGGTGTCTCAAGGAGTCTAGGAGAGATGCAGAGTGGTGTCTCAAGGGGTCTAGGAGAGAGGCAGAGTGGTGTCTCAAGGGGTCTAGGAGAGAGGCAGAGTGGTGTCTGAAGGGGTCTAGGAGAGAGGCAGAGTGGTGTCTGAAGGGGTCTAGGAGAGAGAGGCAGAGCGGTGTCTCAAGGGGTCTAGGAGAGAGGCAGAGTGGTGTCTGAAGGGGTCTAGGAGAGAGAGGCAGAGCGGTGTCTCAAGGGGTCTAGGAGAGACAGAGTGGTGTCTCAAGGGGTCTAGGAGAGGCAGAGCAGTGTCTAAAGGAGTCTAGGAGAGGCAGAGCGGTGTCTGAAGGAGTCTAGGAGAGGCAGAGTGGTGCCTCAAGGGGTCTAGGAGAAGCAGAGCGGTGTCTCAAGGGGTCTAGGAGAGGCAGAGCGGTGTTTGAAGGGGTCTAGGAGAGGCAGAGTGGTGTCTCAACGGGTCTAGCAGAGGCAGAGCGGTGTCTGAAGGGGTCTAGGAGAGGCAGAGCGGTGTCTGAAGGGGTCTAGGAGAGGCAGAGCGGTGTCTGAAGGGATCTAGGAGAGAGAGGCAGAGTGGTGTCATGTCTGAAAGGGTTCATTATCAAAGCCAGCAGGTCGAAGCACTCATGCTTCAAAACAAGGAAGAGGAGAGAAGAGACGGATGGATAAATGTCAACTGGTTTAACAATAACCTGGTGCATGAGGAGGCTGACCCGTTGGTCTTAAGGACAAAATTGTTATCAAATTGTCCTCAGAGAAAAAAAATGATGTTACTTTGAATCAATTAGGTATGCGTGCAATGCAGTGGAGGCTCATCCATTGAGGAAAGGAGGACCATCCTCCCTACAATTTCAGAGAAAAATCGACTTGCAAGAAAAACATTAATACACATACGTTTAACAGATTCATCTGTGAAAATACTGATCTTATTACTATTTTAATGCTTTGAAGGCACTAGTGAACCCCCAATCAGAGTTTTTGGGTGGAGCATCAACATCATGCAAGGATCTAGCGTGTCATACATTAATTCCGAGTTACAGACAACTCCTGAGTCTAATATTTCAGACTTGAAACTTTCCAGTTACGAACTCAAAGCGCTCCAGGTGCACAATGCCAAGGTAAACAGAAAACATGGCTGACCGTGACAAGGTGGTGTTTATTTGGCTCGTATTTAGACAATTTACGTTCATAACTGCTTTTACTATATGATAGTATGTCTTATTTTAATAAAATGCAGGTACATATACTTATACACTTCTCCCTCAAATCTCACTCAGTTTCAATTATGTTAGGTTTGTATGGTAGTGCTAGCTACTGTGCATAGAACTTATATTCAGATTTTTCTGATTATTATCATTAATGGAGTAATGGCCAAATAGTTATTTTTCATCAAAACAATGCTTCTTCCCACTGAGATCACACTCGGTTTAAATTCAGTTTGGCTTGCCTGCTAAAATTACCCACTAATACACTGTCAAAAATTGATGAGGCCGGCTGAGCTACTGCGTCATTAAAGCTATCTTTATAGTAGGCCTATATTGTCATGTGAAGAACAGAATGTCATTCCCACTAGCCGCCCAGGCTATGCATTATGCAGTTCTGTGGTCAGACCACCTCTTGAAAAATGACAAAGTCCCCTTTTGCTGCTTCAAATGTCTGGGTTTTACATGCCCGCATATGTAATATATAACAACCCCATCCACCACCACCAATAAACTTCACCAAGTCTCACCAAGAGCACCTTTTATTCCTCTACTTTTAGATTAGATTAGATTAGATTCAAATTTATTGTCATTGTACAGCACAAGTACAAGTACAGCAAAAATAATTGAGCATCTAACCAGAGTGCAAATGTTGCAGTAAAGTGCATGGTAATATAATATAATTGACAGTTTAAATGTACAGGTTAAAAGACAGTCTAGGTATAAATGTGATATGAGCATAATAATAGGTATATGTATATACAGGTAAGTGAGAATTTAACAGGTAGTGATCAGGGGTATGCTATTATTGAAAGCAGGATACAAATATATAGATGTAAATGTATATACAAGTGAGCATATATAAATGTATGGCAAATATAAATGTATATGTATATACAGGAGTAGGAGCAGTTCTATCAACAGATTTAAATATATATGTCAGGTACAGTAAACTAGGTATCTTAGTAATAAATATGTAAACTATAGAGAGGTAGGTAGTTGTGATTACAGTTCATTTTTACAGTTTGTTTTACAACCACCACCACGCCACTGGTGCAATGTGATTACAAAGTTGCTGTGTGACATTAAACGGAAAACAAGCGTTCCACTTTTACTCCCGACGTGATTCAATGCAAAAAACAGCAGTAGTCTAATCGGCGGAACGTATCATCAAATCTGCATCAACGCTGGCCTGAACACAATTTAGACGTAGCCCTTCTGTTGGAGCCGTGGAACCAGAAGACAAAAGAACAGAAAGACCACGGCCATTTTTGCGACATCCCGGCTATAATGGCTGCCCTTTTGGGGATAATAGATTCAAAATCCGTACCAGTAGACTAGACTAGGGGATAACATGACTAGCTACAAGAGATGAGAGGGAAACCAAAAATAGAGAGGATTTCTTTATGGGTTGCAGGTGTTTGTTTGTTCTGTTGCATCCCATGCTAAGCATTCAGAAGCGGTAGTCCTGTAGTCTTCTGGGCAATAATATTTGTATGTAAAGCCTACCTAACCTTTTTCTGGAAGGCTAAACAACAAACAACAGCTGACTTTCATTAGCATTGTTAAAATTGTACACCTCCAGAAAGGCGTGCCAGTGTGTGGTACAAAAACAATAAATGGCGCTTGATTGGAGAAAAGGTGACGTTCAACGAGCAATTACTGTCACTCGGTGCCTTTGTCCACAGACAATGAGACTATTTCTATTTTTTTTCAACCACAGCAAAAGCGTCTTTTTGGGAAGCACGGCAAGTCTTTATCCGGCGGCGTCCGACTGCACCCGCTGGCAGGTAGCCGAGCACAAAGACCAGTACATGAAGTGAAAAGAAAGAAAAAGAAAGGAGAAAAAGAAAGGAGAAAAAGACACCCAGGCACAGAGAGAGCGAGAGAGCGAGAGAGAATAGGGGATAGGTGGGTATATTCAGCGTTTATTCTTCCATACAACAATCGTAGCACACAATGTCTGTACCAGGATTAGCAACCACCTTTTATAAAGCCCCTGATTGCAAGTCAGTCAAGGTCAGTGGTTTGTATTAAAGGCCCCACCCCCCTGCCCCCCCAACACCAAGTTTAGGGCCAATACAACAAATCGTGAGGATTGAATCCTCTTTATTGGTCACATACATGAAGACATACAGTGAAACGTGTTCTCTGCATTTAACCCATCCTAGTATTAGGAGCAGTGGGCAGCTATTCATACAGCGCCCGGGGAGCAGTTAGGGTTAGGGTCTTCCTCAAGGACACCTCGACAGTTTTTGCTAGGAGGAGCCGGGGATCGAACCAGCAACCTTCCGGTTGTGAGGCGACCGCTCTACCTCCTGAGCTAGACTGCCGCCCCCAATAACAGCACAGCCGACAGCACCAGTCACCAGTACTCCACACCGAGTAAGTAAAGTGTAACTGTGACTTCTGACCAACTTGCTGGGCAGGTGGCGCCAACTGCTGACACAGTGGCTGTATCAAGGCTGTATCTGTGTCCGGAATCCCTCCCTACTCGCTACATAGCGAGTTCCCCATTTTGTAGGGCAATGTATCCCACAACGCATTGTGAAAAATAGTGTACAACCGATGGTCATTCGCCAAACATACATACCATCCTGCATTGGGCTGAAAGCAAAAGGCTAAGAGGGATAAGTGACATCCACCGACGTAGATCTGGCACGTTTAATTATTCACTTTTAATAATTAACGATTAATAATTAACAGAGACTCCAGTGGTGTCCCAAATGGCTTTTCCAGACACTACTGAAAAAGGTTTTTTTTCATTTAGCCAATGAGCTCACCATATAGTGCCCTACAATGAACTCCCAATGTAGAGAATAGGGAGTAAGGCATGAGGACACAGCCATTGACTTATCAAAAACAAACACTGTTGCCGTCAGAAAACAATTTCAAAAGCACTTCACACAAACCGCACGATACACACCACACCATATGAGAACATTCAAACTCCCTCCTCGCCTTAGCGGGATGTTTATTTTCAATATCCCCCCCTGCTTCATGTGAAGGTGTTGGGAGGATGTTGAGGGGACTTCTTCCACATCCAACACACAGAGCGACACTCACACGAGTCAGCTCCACTGGGTGTTCTCCTACGCCATGGACTGAAATGTCACTCACCATGGCAGGAGGCTGAAAGCCCTATCCTGCTCATTAATTAACCAAATAATGGAACTGCCAGCGCTAATAGGCCCGTAATGAGAACACTTCATTTTCTGCATGGTTTGTCCACATCACGACCAGGACACAAGGCAATCAAGAGAGGAATATGTTTATCGACCCAGATTAAACAAAACTGACATAATGAGCTAAACAAGCAAACATCGATCATTGTCAGCCAGTGGTGGAGTTATCAGGCTGCAACATAAGTCACACCGAAGTTAAACAAACAACCAGACTAGGACGAATCCACCTTTTGGTTGGACCGACGACTAGCTCCTTGACTTTTGACTGAGTTTATGAATGAACCGCTCGCTACTCACCACTCCTGGGAAGATCTTGGTGAGTCGTTCGACGGCTGCCATGGCTTTGGACTTGCCCCCGCCCAGGCAGTCCTCGAACTCATACAGAGGCTGTCTGACCGGGTTGGAGTAGGAAATCTTTGCGTTGTCGACAAAAGTGATGTGGCGCACACCCCATCCCTGGGAGGAGAAGAAGAAGGAGGAGGAGGAGCAGGTGTTGTCAACACGGAACAATATATTTTGTTGTGGTTATTGCCTCTGTCTTGGAAAGATGAGAGGAGGTAATGTTTTGCGTTTTTTCTCCTTCTGTCTGTTTGTCTCCGTACATAACTCAAAAAGTTATGTATGGAATTGGACTAAACTCGGTGGTTAGATTACAAATGGAGGAACAGTTGATTCGATTTTGGCGCAGATCTGGATTTGAATCCGGATCCAGGGGACTTTCCGGTGTGGTGGAGGTATGCACTCTACCGAGTGCCCTCTAGTTTTTAATGTATTTATTCATGAAAGAGTTATAGGATTGGTAGTCAGAGCCACGTCTTAAGGGAGCATAGTCTCCTCAGCTGCATTTCTTTCCCCCTGTGTTTAAGCTGCAAATATATAAAATATAGCAAACATAACAACTTATATTGGTTGAGATACATGTGACTATCGCTTAGGCTGTTGTTTCTGAACAATGGATAGCACTGTTTGTTGTGTTTATGGGGTTCACAAATCACCGTATGACTGCGATTGCCCCCTATATATAGGGGGCAATCGCAGTACTTAGGGTAAAAGACGCATTAATCATTCCTCTCGGCTGTTTTCTGCTAGACTTAGACTCAATTTATAACGCCCTCACGCCAGTACCACCGTTATCTCACTTCACTGCAAAGTCATCTCACTTCACAGCTTAGTTGACGGCAGCAGTACAGCTGCTGGGTGATGAGAGAGTCAGGCACGGCGTCTTTCACATTCAGCTTTTGGGATTCAAGCTGTGGAAATGTTTTATGGCATGACAGCGAGAGAAACATGACTAATATTGGAATCGATTGAGGAAACGTTTGACACCCACACAACGATATGCCCATCTGTGAGGGGAAATAAACCATAAAAAAAAAAAATCATTCAGTCCTCATCCCTCCCTCTTTTCGTCCACTCATCCATTCATCCCATCCTTTGACCCATGTACCATGAGAGTCCTGGCCACGTTGCAGCCCAGGGTCCCAGCACCCAGCAGCAGGCACTTTGTGCTGACCACCTTGTCCAGGTCCAGGGAGGGAACCAGCCTCCATCTCATCAGCTTTAGGTTGAGGTCCACCGAGGACTCGGCGAGCCTGCAGCCGTTCACGATGACATGCGGTGAGAAACATCCACGCGGACGCCCATTGTAATACGGTGACTCACGGCTGTTATATCGCCTCACAGACACACACATATATATATATATATATCCATAGCTGAAAATACCATGATCAATAATATGTCGTACTTTCCCCACACTGCCGCGAGGTTACGTTGGCGTACCTTTTGGGGTCCATGCACTCACTGAGGTTCACCATCCGGGGGCCCATGGCTCCCTTGGCGTTCTTCTCCCAACCCACGCTCTTGGAACACGCTGCCACATCAAAAGAAACAGTGGGCGAAGTCAGGTGCGTAATAGAACAACAGAGATAACGCGTCAATACAAGTCCGACATCCACAGCTGGTCTCTCGCTTGACCTTGAACATTTTCAGATAAAACGGCGACCGACCTACTGGTTGTTAAAGGGAACAACCAGCATCTGGTGGATTTCAAGAAATCAATGAGAAACGTTTGTTTGTTTGAGACCTTGATCTCATCCCAAAGGGAGCGTCTACAGATCACAAGGGCAGGTAGGCTGCATCCTGCATCACCCCCCATTAACAATAAGGCCTTTCATCTTCTTTTCCCAACATCATCATCATCGAAAAAGTTCATTGAGGCTGGTGGAGCCCTGTGTGCAGATTCCTGTCCTCCAGTGTTGCGGCAGCATGATATAATGAAGGACGCCAGAGCACAATCAACCCAGCAGTTGATTGTTAACAAGATTCCTTTTGGAGGAAACAGCAGCCCATTTGCTCCTGACCTACAGTGGTCAGAAACGAATCAAAACTCATCTGAAAAATATCCAAATGAAGTGTAGCTCTATAGAGCCCGACGAAGATTTCAGAATCTCCCACAGGGAGGACAGCAGCAAGTGGCAAGGCAATCAGCTTGTCTTTACTCAAACAAAACAACAACTGCTGCTGCTGCTGCTTTACCGTTAGCTGGGGAGGGCAAACACTGATCAGCACTCTTGTTGGTCAACCAGAGGTCGGAGGCTCATTACCAGCAAACCAAACACACTGTGGTTAATAATGTTATCAACCTTACACAGCTTGAGGGGTAATTCCATAAGCACCGGCCATATGGACAGTGCTGGCCTATGTTGCAGCCATTCACACAGATACAGAAATGGACACACACGCATACACACACAAATGGTTACCTGAGTTGGGGGGCAGCTCAGGTAGTTTGACGTGGAAGATGATGCTATGCTGAATGGACCTGCTGCCCTGAAGTGTTCTGTCCCTGAAGCACAGCACCTCCACCGTGTCCACCTTAGAAGCCCTACGGGAAACACAGGCATACAGCAAGTCACAAAATAAGCATAATCACCCCGAGTCACACTGCAGAGGGACCTCACCAGGATAGCATGTCATTGTTGAGTGGACGGACTACACATTTCCTATTATATACACTTCACATAGTGCACTATGTTAATTGTATATAATATAAAATGCATGCATCCTTTAACAGCATCATATTAATATGCACATTTAAGGGCAAACTAGGTCATGAATACATATTGATATCTCATCAATTGATCAGAATACAAATCATTGCATAAACAAACCACACTTTTCCCGTTTTCCCGATTTGACTTGATTACAAAGGACACTCAGTCAATAATCACACCCCAAACCAATATGTTTTGGGAGCACATTTCCAACGTGAAAATGTATTGTCAACAGATATCCACACAATAAATGCTTAGCGTCTGATGCTGAAAAAAAACTAAACAATAACTGATTCCAAATGCACACAGAATTTCAAATGCACCCACAGAATCAGCCACAGAACGTGTATGATCTCATAAGACAGGCCAAGGATGCAACAACAAAACACTTGGCCAGGAAACAGCCTTGCAAACCCAGCACCCAATTACTCCTGATCCTCTTCAATAAGGGGAGGGGGGACTTTGTATAAACAGTATGCCAGTTTCCCTGAATAAATTAGATTCTTATGATGCGGGCCTAGAAGCCCGCATCATCAGGTTCACAATCCTTGATGGCGGGGTCAAGACGTCACCACCACCAGCTGCACCCACACTCACACATCACGTCTCCCACCTGCCTCTTCCCTAAAGTCCCTAGGCCTTTGAGCAAAAACCTACTAACCCTGACCCCTACAGCTATTCTCAGATACAGCACTCTCTTGGTTGCTGTTGTTGTTTTTTGAAAACCTGCTTGTGCATCACTTCTTTTGTATTTGCTCCAACATCGGCTGCAAGCTTCAATTGGTCTCTTCGTTCACTTTTGGATAAAAGCATCCGCTGAATGGCTCTGCTCCGTTTATTTTCTTTCCACTCCCCCGACCCCCTCATGTGCATATACACCATGAAGAGAAGCAAACACTAAAAATACATTTAGCCCAATAGGGTACCATGTACCAAGTACCACTGTGGAACAACAAACAAGCAGGGAAGCAACCAGAAGCAAGCAGAGCTCCACTCTGCCAGAAGACCAACATGGCAACAGTTTACATGGAAATCTGGATAGTAGGCTTAGGAGATATTTCAAGAGATTTTCTGATATTGCGTATGCAACTGACATCACTGCACTTAGCATAACACCGGAGTTAAATGATTCAATGACCTTCAGTCATTTAGCAAGAACGATCAAGTGTAAAATAGGTACTAAATAAGTACTAAATAGTGATTACAGTACTTCTTGATAGTCTCTGACAACCCACATATTACTACCAACCATTAGTGAAGGTGAATATAACAGAAATATTATATATACAGTATATTCAGTTTTCCGCTGTGTCAAAAAAGGCAAACATCTCTGCCTGTAAAAAGGTGTTGTTATTGTTATTTTTATGTTTAGTTTTATTGTGTATAGTATTTTTTTTGTTTTGTGTTTTACAAATTCATACTGCGGGAGGGAATATGGAGGAAGCATTATATTGTTGCAAATGGCAAATTAAATTAATCTTGAGTGTGTGTGTGTGTGTGTGTGTGTGTGTGTGTGTGTGTGTGTGTGTGTGTGTGTGTGTGTGTGTGTGTGTGTGTGTGTGTATCTAGCTTCAAGTTCCTCGGCGTGCACATCTCCGAGGACCTCACATGGTCCACGCACACCACACACGTGGTGAAAAGGGCCCAACAACGCCTGTATTTCCTCAGGCGTCTGAAGAAATTCAGCATGGGCCCCCGCATCCTGAGAACACTCTATAACGGCACCATGGAGAGTGTTCTTACAGGGTGTATCACCGCCTGGTACGGGAACTGCACCTCACTAGAGCGCAGAGCGCTTCAAAGGGTGGTGTGGACGGCCCAGTATATCGTTGGAGGTGAGCTCCCCTCCCTCCTGGATATATACAACCAGCGGTGCGTGGCCAAGGCCAAACGAATCACAAAAGACAATGCCCACCCCAACCACGAACTGTACTCACTGTTACCGTCAGGCAGGCGATACCGCAATATCAAGTGCCGTACAAGCTTAGAGATAGCTTCCACAGTCAGGCCATCAGGCTGCTGAACAAGGGCGTATAGCATATAACATGTATATTTTATTACATTGATTTATATATACATCTTTTCTGTGCCGATATTTTGCATTTTATAAATTGCATTTTTATTTTTATTTTTTAACTTTATTCTATTTGTATTCTATTTTTATCTATTTTTATCTTATTTTTATAACTGCTGTCTGTCGTCGGGTATTGCACATAAGATTTTCACATCACTGCTTTATACTTGTGTAAACTGTGAAGTGACAATAAACTTGACTTGACTTGACTTGACACACACACTATTAGGTTACCATTGGTAAGACAGTAGGATCAAGAGGTTCCTCAGAGGCCAACCCGGATGTTGGGGCAAAGTGCATGGATCGTAGACGCCCACCGTAACCTATAAAACCAAACACATGTCTGTTTACACAGGCAAACTGTCGAGTGTCATCCAAAATGTCTGTGTGCTTAATGTCTGAAGGCATTTAACCAATGAATCAAAGGAACTACAGTATGTCCCAGTACATATAGTAGTAAATAGTACAGTGTGTTTACACAGTGTGGAGGCGTGGCCGGATTGCAAAGATAAATACAACTATTGAAATAAAAATGTTCCATTTCCTGTGTAAATGTGCTATATTTTCCACCTCTTAGTTACGACATCAGGCATTTGAAATGGAGTAGAAAATAGATTCCTAAAGAAACATGGGCAAGGTACCTTTTTGTAGTCTGTGATGAAGGTTTCCCACTGGGCCAGGGGAGCGAGCTGAAGGTCGTCGTCTGTGTACTTGACCAGGAAGTAGGGCACGGCGGTGGTCCCACTCACACTGCACAGGCCATCGTAAGCTCCCTGCAGGGCCTCGATCTGCACCAGTGGGAGGATAAGTCATCAACACATGTGGCTGAGAGGAGAGTGTGTGGATAGTGCCCCTAAGCCCTTCGAGCAAGGGGTTTAAATAACCATAAGTGCCATTGTGGCCAAGAAATACTCATTTTATAATTATCTTAAAACGGAAAAACAGAACCAAATATTTGCCTTTCTGAAGCTTTCGGCAGAAAACCATTGATATTATATGATATTGACTAAAACTAAATAATATTATATATATATATATATATATATATATATATATATATATATATATATATATATATAAAGTGGAACAACATGTAGCCACATGTTGTTGCTGGAAGACAATGGTTAAATTATCTGCACTCCATGGAGATGAATAGGGAAGTTTCTCTTGTTTGACTCAAACACAATTGTGTGTTGCTCTGAATCTGTTGGTATTTAAATACTTTAAAATAAAAATTGTTTAGGTCCAATACGAATTAAGGCCAATTAGAACAGAAAAGTCTCACCGATTGAGCAGCATGGAAGGATATGATCACTGGCCTATGTGTCCATATCGCCTCCACTGCACAGCTCAGAGGAAAGAATGCCTTGAAGGATCTCCACTCCAGTTCTCCCTCAGACATTTACATCTCTTTTTGATCTCCAACAGACCCTTACTGTATATTTTTGCACATTCTATATCCTGCATCTAGCTCTTTATTTCTATACCCTAAAGACAAGTTGCCAAGATGA
Source organism: Muraenolepis orangiensis (assembly GCA_027704905.1). Lineage (NCBI taxonomy): Eukaryota > Metazoa > Chordata > Actinopteri > Gadiformes > Muraenolepididae > Muraenolepis > Muraenolepis orangiensis. The sequence continues at coordinate 8,756,815 of CM051002.1, forward strand.
AGCAAGCATGACCTGCAAGCTCCACCCTGTGTTCAGACACATTCCAGGATATTGACCTCCTTGTTTTCTAAGCTGGAAATAAATGCTTAGAATTTCATCTTTTTAGGTGAACTATGTTCTCAAGTAGCAGTGTTGGGTAGCAGGCTTCATTCCAACAATCCATTCTTGGAAACAAAAAGCTTAATTTTTGGTTAAAAGTTTGATTTCAAACTGTTCTCAAATGGGCAACTGTTTTAATGATTTGTAGCTGCGGTATGTCGGTCTGTGCAGTTACAAATCATTAGGCAGACTATTAATGGATATTAACAGCAGTGTTCAATACGCATTGAACTGCATATTGAAAGCCCACAAAAATGCAATTTAATACCCAGAGGGTGGGTGGTCGCAAACTTTTTCAGGCAAAAAAAAGCATGATGAGGCCAAAAACAAAGAAGCAGTTTGTTGATGCAGAGCCAGGATTGGCTAGCAGTTACTTTTAAATGAAATTTTTGAAATGTCAAATAACTCACACTTCACAACACCACCCCTCACAATAAGAATTAGTAGACATAACAGTGATAAGAACATTGATCTGCCTTCATGAAAAATAATGATAAAAATTAACTTCAACAGAAAAGCGGATAGAAGATGTTGATCAATTGACGGACCAACCGCCTCACCCCACCTGTTTAGCTGACAAAACATCTGGTAGAAGAGAGGGCTGCCGCAAAACCTTGATCCCCTGGGGGAAACAGAGCGCTGGGAAGCAGAACCAGTAGTAGAAATGATACTTCTTCAAATCCTGTGGATGGATGGATGGAGGGAAAGGAAGACAGAAAGAAAGAACAGACAATATAAACAATGAGAAAGAAAGTTTAACAATATAGGAGTAACCATTTTCTTAAGGTATATATATATATATATATATATACGCACAGCAAAAGTAAGCAGGATGAATTTGCAGAGAACTGAAGGGTCCTTCATCGCAGCCCCAGACTGAATAGCATCCCATATCTGGAAAGAAAAGAAAAGGAAAAACAAGCTTACCAGATGATCTATAAATTAAAATGTTCCAATTTAATTTATGTGAACTGAAGAGTAACGTTGACATTTATGTCACTGTGTGTGTGTGTGTGTGTGTGTGTGTGTGTGTGTGTGTGTGTGTGTGTGTGTGTGTGTGTGTGTGTGTGTGTGTGTGTGTGTGTGTGTGTGTGTGTGTGTGTGTGTGTGTGTGTGTGTGTGTGTGTGTGTGCACGCGCGTGCGTGTCCTGTTCTTTACCTCTTGAGCTTCTTTTTCCAGCAGACCTTTCTTATCGGTGGTCTTGAAGGCATCCAGGGTGTTGGTGTTGTACAGAGTACCTACAGCTGGGCAGCAGCGAGCTGGGGTTTTACCGTCCCTGAGCAACAGGCCAATAACTCATGTTTACGACACATCTCTGATAAACATCCACATGATTGACTCTAACATGTTTATATCATGCAGGGTTGTTTTTTTTGGGAAATGAGTTTCACAAATCTTAGATGGGAAAGATAGACTTTTTCTTTTTTTGAATGAATTGTAATATTTACCCAATCTAATCTAGATATTAAATGAAATATTACACACATTAGTTGATACATGAAGCATAGTAAATGTCCAAAAAAAATCTACATTACTGTAATCTACAATACTATAGAATAATATACTGCATAAAAGAACACCGCAATTAGTTACATACTACATTCATTAAAACTGTATTAGGAAACAATTTCACTCTGCATAATCTATTGTTGATCATGATTTTGTAGAAAGAAGTAAGATATTCAGAAAACAAATGTCTACATTTTATGAAAGTTACATTGAATGTTTTACAAAGCAAAAGTTAAAGTTAAATTCTACCAAAAAATTATAAGTAATTCAATATACCACACTTACACATCAAATGCACTGAACTCTAAAGTGAGACGTGTAGGCAAGCTGATTGGATCACCTTAAAAAAAACAGAACAATTTAAAAAGACATTTCACAAGACAGGACATTATTTCATTATATCCCAGCTACAGAATATTTCGCAATTTCCACTTCATCTCATATTCCAAAGGATAACATTCAGCCAAAACAAAATAAAGACAAAGAAATGCATAGAAAAAGGAGCATTCAAGCCATCATTTGAATAAAAGACTCAAATTCCTATTATTCCTGCCTATTCATACAAGGTTCTGCTCACCATTATAGTAGTAGCCCTTGATACATCTGGGGCTCTCGTCCAGTCTGTAGTCATTGAGTTTCTTCTGAGTGAGCTGGTGCCAGAAGCCCGCCTCCAGAGCACTGCAGAAGGGAGCGAACTGCAGATTGGTGTCCACTGAAGAAGACCCCGCTTCACTGGAGCTGGACGCCATTGAGAATTGACTGATGGGCTGAGTTAACCCGAGCTGTAAGGGTTAACGCGTTGAGGACATTTCACTGGTTACTATACAATACTGAAACGTCACAGCTTCGTGGATTACAAAATAAATACAGTGTAACTGTAACTTCCTCTCATGGAGTCAGAGAGATTGACTGAACAATAGATCAATTGGTATTGGTAATTAATTGTCACATAGCTCAACAGACTACAACAAAAAGGGAGAACACACATAAACAGAAGTTCAACATGATTGATTAATAAAACCAAAATAATGCATTAGCATTACATTGTTTCCTAGGAAATAATAACTTTGGCTTTGTGTAGCCCACATCTTCTACCCTGTTCCACAGGAGCCAGGGTAAAAAAACAATGATAAGCGGAAGGTCTACAAAACATAACATTATGATTAGGGAACTGCCTAGCTGCTGGTAATGGGTACTAGTGTAATTCATGGGTGAAGACACATCGTTGTGACAGAATGCAGCATCATGCTGACAGCTACATCAACAGCAAGTTCAGTGGATGAAGCATCCTTATTCACTACTGTGTAGTAAACAAATCAGCGGGGAACAGATTTCCCCCCCCCCAGAAATATATGTTCATATACTGAGACCCATAGACGCCACTATCGCCATAAAACGTACACTTACCAAGTCTCGCTTCCTCGTTGAGATCACGTGACCAGCGCGTCCGGTCAATAAAGCGATGCACTCTGGGAAGTCTGGGTTGATGCTATGCTAACAACAGTAGCTTAGCCTGGGGGGGGGGGGGGTCTAGTAGTAGTAGTAGTATGCGCATTACGGAGCGTACACCATTGAATAAAACACAAAATACCAAAACAAAAACAAGAAGGCGGACACGACAAAGCAAGAAAACACCGACAAGAACCTGTACGCGCCGCTCCTTTTCATTTGGACTTAGACTGCCAGACAGCGCTTGCTTGTACGGGCATGAAAGTGACAGTTGAGCTCTTAACAACCTGGAACTGTACTGTAAGAACGAGACGATGATTACTTAACAAACATGTCTCTCACTTCGTTTTATTTCTATTAACGTGTAATACTTTAGAACTCCTTGAAAGAAGAATACAGCCGTGCTACAGTTATGCGCCGAGTAGTTTCTTTCAGCACATATCTGACTGACTGCATTCCTACATTCAAGTTAGGTCACTTTCTGGCTGACATCTCATTGGCTGATGGAAGCTGCGGCAGTGGACTGGACACACACACACACACACACATCCCTTCAAAACCCTTCAGTAACATGTAATAAATACAAGATGTATGATCAAGTATAATAATTATAACGTCAACAAGTATTTATAATGTGAGAAAAAATGTCCTATTTCCTACAATGTCAAACAACAATGTGTATAAGAGAGATCAAGAGCCACATCCCCATTGTGTCCCAAGCGAATATTTATATCCTTTTAGTGCTAAAATCACATACATCTAGACAGAACTAAATGTGAACTGTAAACATTTACAAGCCACAGATAAGGGTATGTCAAAAAACAGGAGTTTATTTCAATGGGAGACAGCAGCGTTTGCAGAGGCTTTGTGTGTCTGACTCTGCACCATGATGAGAGCACTCTAAAGAATCACTCTAAATTTAACCATTGAAGGGTGGTCTTTGGTTTTCATTGTTGCCATTCTACTTTGAACAAGTAGAGTATTCTTTGGCCCGTCACATAGATTAATGAAAGAAAGAACCCAAGCTGTCATGAATCTATAAATATGTAGTCGTTTTGATGACAGAAAACAGAAATGTTTCGTATTCTATTCAGAATAGCACTGGGTGTATGTGTTGTGGACGTCTGAACTACATACTGTATGTCATACAATATGTCAAGTGTAAATCGTTTTTTTTTACTTTACTTTTTTACTTTACTAAATAAAGATCACGGCAACAACAACTCAGACGATTAGTAAAGGTCAAATGTGAGAACATCAAAGCAATGGTATTATTTATTGATCTCAAAAGATGATCACATTTTGTTAGCAGCAGGGCAATGAAATGACTCGTATGGACACTTCATTTTTAGAACACTATCCTATCCAGCGGGTGAAGGCGTGCTTTAAATCCAATAGATCATTGGAACACACTTTAGTGTATCCTCTGCAGTGAGCAGTCCACACATCTAAATGAATCAATTGTTATTAAACAACAAATATTCAAAAAAAAACATCTACTTTTCAGTATATACACTTCTGTTTTTATCTTAATAGGAAATCCATGACATCCACACCAGGCGCACCACTGTTCTCCATGCACTTCCTGTGTGAACGAGGAAGTCTCTGGATTTTTCAGAACCTGCACAGTGAGTCTCCTTAAATAATGAACAGTACCACTGTATATTAAGTGAACAGTTAATCAAAATACTAACATGTTTTAGGACTTACCCTTGTTTAGTCTATCCATACAGTTTGTGTGATTTGGAGAGGTATGGTCTGTTTTATTTCACCCTACTACAAATTAACTGGCTTGGTGTTTTGTTCAAAGCGATAAGAAGTTTAGTAAAACATTTTCCTGTATGTGTTCTTGAGCTTAGTATCAGTCTATCTCCCGCCACTTAGATTCTCTGGTAACTTGGCTGATTCCTGTGTCCAGAACACGCATCTTCTGTTTTTACTTACAACTTACAAACATAACTCCATATACTTAGCTTTGTGCTGCACCAGCAGTACTTAAATGATAAGGAGAGATGATTTGTCAACAACAATAACCAAAAAAAACGTTAGAAAATAAATTAAGTACTATATTGTGGAAAAAATAATTCTATTGAACTCTTATATTAGTAGAAACCATGGATTAGTTTGTGATTAGTATGTCTCTTTCATTCATTCAGGAGCCTGATGAGCCAGAGCTTGACGATGTTGCTGTGGCCCTCCTTACTGTCATCAGTGACCATGACACAAGTCCAGTTCACTACCAGCCTGTGAAAATCTCTGTCGTCCTCGAGAGTGACACCGTGATCAGCCTCCCCAGATTTGGTGATGCCTTCCTGGTCATGTTTGGACTGATTTATGCACTACACCTCAGCTATCCTAAAGCGCTGACCAACACTTTTGAATTCGTTCAGAAGATTGTACTTGGTCTAGAAGCTGGTAGACTGTCGCCCAGGTTGCAGACACTCAAGAATGACTTGATGATAAATGTGTAGAAAGGATGTGGGGTGAGGTATTATTATTGTGAATCAAAGTTCTTTCCCTTTGTCACAATAATGCCTTAAGAAGTAAGCAAAGAACTTTGATTCAGAAGGCCTTCAATAATACCTCACTGAGGTATCCTTCTTTCTATACATTTATCAATAGGCCTACTACACAATGTGCACTGTTCATTTTTTCTATTTTCTATTTTTCTATTTGTTTTTATTTTCTATTTGCCATATTTAACTGTTGTAAAGTTGTTTAATTATAGTGATTCTATTGTATTTATGTTTGACTTATGTGTACATAAAACTATTTTTTATTAAGTTCAAATAATGTGGTTGTGTACTTATTTTTTTTTTTTAACTGAAAACTTTAAGTCGTAGTAACTGAAAATAATCAAGTAGCACCTAATCAAAACTTTTGAGTTCTGAAAACTGACAACTTTAAGTCATAGTAACTTAAATTAGTCAAGTAGCACCTAATCAAAACTTTTGAGTTCTGAAAACTGACAACTTTAAGTCATAGTAACTTAAATTAGTTAAGTAGCACCTAATCAAAAGTTTTGAGTTCTGAGAACTCAAAAGTTTTGAGTTGATCAACTCAAAAAATTTGAGTTCTGCTAACTTATTCGGGTTTACAGTGCACATGAAACACACCGGTTTCTTAAACATTCTGTTTAACACAAAGTGCTAAATATAATTGGAGTCACTTTTCGTGAAGCGTTTATTGTAAAAGGTAAAGGCAAGGATGCATACCAGATCCACCGTAGACATTTGTGTACATGCTGAGGGACAGTATGTATATGTTTACAAAAATATTTATAATAAATAGAATGTATTGACATGGAGAAAAGCATTTGTACATTGGCAAATAGTAGACACATGTTTTTGTATACACTTTGATAGTGCCCTGATAGGACTTTGTGAAACATGTAACAAACATTTAAGTCCCTTTCCCTCTACGTGGGTCTGATTGTTTTATATATAAATGACGACTCCAAAATTACAGATATACATTAACAGACATGTTAAGTGTCTCCATGGATCTATCCCATGTGGCCAGACTAAGTCATTCAATACGCCGGTTATTTAGTTATTTAAAAATGTTCTTCTACTGCACAAAAATATGACATTTCTCATGTTCTCATTTGTATATTTTACTGTTCTCAGCTTGTCACGAATTTAAAATACATTCAATATATTAATTATTTGTTCTATTTACACAGTTTACAATTCAAAGCCTTTTTGTGAAGATCATTTTTTGATAGGCACCAGTAAGCATTACATTTTTTTAATATAGGCACGATAAGCTCTTACAAATGCTCAGGTATGTGGAGAATACTTTTAAACACTTTTTTAAAGTTGCCATTGCAGAGGGGGTATATAAAGGGGTTGAGTGTGGAGTTGATGTAACCGAGCCATATTGTGAACATGTGTAGTTCATGCTGGACACACTCCTGACAGAACGCCATGACCATGAACGCTATGAAATACGGTATCCAACACAGCAAGAACGCCGCGATGATGAACCCCAGCTGTTTTGCCGCCTTGTGCTCTTTGCGTATTCTGAGAGATTGGATCCGCTGACGCGATTGCTCAATAAAGCGTTGCCAGGTCTGTTTTATTGTCACGGCGTTGGCCGGATTTGATGTGGTCTCCTGACCGGTTTCCTCAAGCCAGGGTGTCGACGGGCTCACGTCTTTGTTGTACATGACAGTGGTGTACTGCTTTACCTTTGGCAGATGACCTATGTGGCATTCGCCGCTCACTGAGTTTGGCACCGTAACCCGACACTCAGTTATAGACACGTAGTGTTTGATGTCTTTATGATTGTCATTTTGTTCCTCTAAACATGCCGTACAATGTGACCCGTCTGGCAGGCGTGGAGCAGTCGTCGCGTTGGTCTGTTTCTGTTCAGGGGACCGGGAACTGCTGCTGTCCTTCCTTGGTTTTTGTTCCGTCACGGTCAGCACTGACCTCTGAGTAACAATATTTTCTCTTTGAGAAGTGGCATTCGCTTGTAATGGATTTTCCATTACTTCCAGAGAATACCTTTGATCAAGGGTGTTGTGATCTAACAAATGGTTATTCTTGATATATCTACCTAAAGTGCTTGGGATTCTCATGGGCAACTGGCGAGCACTTTCCTCCGGGTTGAGAGCATTTTGCTCATTCTCGTTTTCGCCAAATGAATCGACTGGCTGTACGATCCTCTCTCTCTCTCTCAGATGTTGCCTTACTGCCAAGTAGACGTGTGTGTAGAACCACAGCATTAAAATGGAGGGCACATAGAAGTTGAATATAGCTGTAATCACTTTAAACCAGGTGACAAAGCGAAAATCTGTATCACACTGGTTCTCATCCTCCGGTTTGAGGTCCACGTGGGTGAACCATCTCCATCCTAAAATAGGAACGATCCACATCATCGACAGCAGCCAGGCCCCGGAGATCATCAGACACGCCCTGCCTCTGGTTCTGTACTTCAGGTACTTCAGAGGTTGCCTGACCGACCGGTAGCGATCCAAACACAAAATGAACAGGTTGAAAATGGAGGCCGTGCTGGCCACGTAGTCCATGATGAGCCAGAACTGGCAGACGGCGCGGCCCAGCTTCCACTCGTCCTCCAGTAGGTACACCAGGTTGAGGGGCATCACCGTGGCGCCCACGATCAGGTCGGCCACGGAGAGGCTGACGATGTACAGGTTGCCCACCGTGTGCAGGCTCTTCTCTCTCCGGACCGCGTAGAGGACCAGCAGGTTCATCAGCACCGTCAGCAGGGACACCAGCCCCAGGCACACTCCCAGCGCCGTGCCGTAGACAAAGTCCTGCAGGGACGTCGTCCCGTTGCCCTTGGCCTCGCGGTGGAGGAGGCGGTGCTGGTGGTGGAGAGTGCTCCAGTTGTAGACGGCGTCGAAGTCGTCGTCGCCGCCACCGCTGCTGAGGTGCAGGGGCTCCGGAGAAGGTGCGAAGCCAGGTTCCATCATGGTAGTCTGGGGGTGGGGGCGGGGGAGGGGGGGGCTACTGCGTCGACCCCCTGGTGTCACCTCAACACCAGGGGTTAGTCATCTCTCAGGTTCAGTCCACCTGAGTGATTCTCAGACGCAGCGCTGCTTACATTAGACCCTGTGAATCCAGCTTGCCGTGAATCCAGACAGCCGTGTTGTAAGTGGAAATGGCTCCCTTATGCTTGATCCAGGGAAATGTGCTTTCACAATCCAGCCAGTTACAGCCTTGGAAAATAGAAGGGGGGAAAAGGACGGACAAGGACACATAGTGAGTACAATTAACATAGTGTTACATACTGGAGCAAAATATACATAGGAATGGATGCTGTGTGTGTCCTAAGAGCCTATGGTGCATACTACAAAATTAAAGGAGAGGAGTATGAATGAAGAATTGCTGTGGGTATAATTTTTATGGTCATCATATTTTGCAAACAGACCGGCCGGCTTCCATAACAGATATACATATCAATGTGCTGGGTGTTTACACCTCCGCAGACAGAGTGCAGATACACCTCGGAGCAAGTGTTATCATATGACACATCAACACTCTTTACCCTGATAAGAATACCATTTTTTGTTCTGTTACTAGTTGCAGAAATGCAAGCCAAATAGGTTGCTATAGTGATGCTGTGTGGAATACATCCAGAGCACACACTTTTTCATTAACATTAATGACATATTCCCACAAATCAAATAGATTTAGAAATTGGAAAGAGTCAGATCACACTGCGTTGCGGGGCCCCTCTGTTTCACACAGCCGATAACATCAAAGAGCCAAATATAAATTCTTCATTTAATGATGTTAGTCATTAACTACTTCCCTTTTGCATGTGAAAAAGGGTTCAACGCTGATTAATTACACATTCATTCATTACGTTTACAATAGAGAGGTTTAGGGTTACACAGTGTTCATCAGATCCTCCACAGAACCATGTTCATGCCAGGTCATGTGGTGGTATTCATTTAGCGGTCTGTCTGTCTTTCCAGTCATATCGCTCTCTATCTACTCTCTCTCTCTCTCTCTCTCTCTCTCTCTCTCTCTCTCTCTCTCTCTCTCTCTCTCTCTCTCTCTCTCTCTCTCTCTCTCTCTCTCTCTCTCTCTCTCTCTCTCTCTCTCTCGCTATCTCTCCCCTCTCTCTCTCTCTCTCTCTCTCTCTCTCTCTCTCTCTCTCTCTCTCTCTCTCTCTCTCTCTCTCTCTCTCTCTCTCTCTCTCTCTCTCTCTCTCTCTCTCTCGCTATCTCTCCCCTCTCTCTCTCTCTCTCTCTCTCTCTCTCTCTCTCTCTCTCTCTCTCTCTCTCTCTCTCTCTCTCTCTCTCTCTCTCTCCCTCCCCATCTCTCACCCTCACACTCTCTTTCTCACTGCATCCCTGACCACGCTGGCCATCACGTCTGATGATCTGTCGGATGTGGGGGAGGGGGAGGGGGAGGGGGGGAGGAGGGAGGGATGCACGCCGTGCTGTCAAGTGTTGTTTCTGTCACAGCATCACCGGTGGCAGAGAGAGAGAGAGTCCCTTCGGACCACACTCCTTCATCGACAGCCAGCTTATTTTGGTGTGTCCTCACAGGGGTTACATTGTTCCCCCGCTCTGACGTGCTTTTCCGATACCTACAGTATACCCTAGTGTTTACATTTGACACATTCGGAAAGGTGTGTTGCCATGACACCTGACGCTGTCTACAAGTGAGGTGAGGCCCAAATGGATCCACGAATAACAAACCAAGCTGGAAAATTGTGTCTGGACGTTTTGGGTTGACGGTAAACCCGCATCACGCTCACGGTGATCAGATTCTCAGATTCCACAAAGCCCATTCTCGTCTCCCCCTCTCTTTATCATTGCAAACCGTCATCACGGTTGTGTTTGTCAGTCCAGGGAAAGGTTAACACATTCTGCGTTTCCTTCATAACCCACATCCTCTGTTGCCCTCTTCCTCGTCTTCCTCATCTTCCTCCTCTACCCATACAGAGATGTAGTCGATTCCAAGGTGGTATGCGCACAGACACTATTCACTGCTTGTCAACAAAACAACCTTTATTACCTGGCTCACCTCCACCTTCCCCTCTTCACTAAATGTAAACCCTTCAAGGACCTCCGTGCATTGCACTGTAATGCTGCCTCGCCATACACTACCAGGCCCATGACACTTGTGAAACCTCTTGTATGTATGAAAATATTGTTACGTATTCATTGATACATTGGTAGATGTATAGCCAATACATTGTTATTTTATCAATTTCTTTTTTAAATAAAAAATATATAAAAGTATATATTATCGTATGATAGATAGCATATACTAAAGTAACATACTAAAGCTATTCCACGAACCCTCTCGGTTCATGATTAGGATATCGCCCCGTGTTCACAGCTATTCATGTGTCAAAAAAAACATTAATATTTGGGAAGGTTACACATCCAACTGACTTAATATGCATGACATTAAATCACCTGGCGTCGAATGCAAAAACAGAAACATGCACGTACATATTTGGCTTTTTAGTGGCAAAACAACACAATTATCCAAGTTAATCAACGAGCCTGATTATCTATAATTATCATTTGGCTTACGTCATTGACGCGAACTGACGAAAGGGCGGATATACAGCGTTGATCATGAATCACGAGCATCTATTTATAGCTTTTAGATAGAATATAACAAAGTCATTCAGAACGTCAGAACGGCGCATAAATCCACCTGTTGAACACAATCCCCGATTAAAAACTTTCTAGTATCTCTTATAGTCTGCGAAATGCTTTTCAAAAGGATTGACGCATCCATATATCGGGTCCACACTGTAGCCCATACCTCTATAACAATAAAGACAGAGGCAGACAGGCATATGTCATATGTCATATTTCACAAAACAACTTTAGACAACATCGGACAAACAGTTAGTGCTTTTGGTTTCATTACGTCATGGCTATAAGAGAGGGAGAGAGAGAGAGAAACACAATAAGGAAGACAAGTTACTTACCAATGGGGAAAAACGATCACAATAATCGATCATACGTTATCTGGACGCCGCCGCAAGTGCCGTTTGCTTGCTTTGTACAGCACCCCACTCTCTCTCTCTCTCTCTCTCTCTCTCTCTCTCTCTCTCTCTCTCTCTCTCTCTCTCTCTCTCTCTCTCTCTCCTCTCTCTCTCTCTCTCGCTCTCTCTCTAAATTTGGGAAAATCTAAAAATCCTTTGGAGCGATGTTTGCAGCAAACAGAAGACAACGTCCTCCACTCCTCCTCCCTCCCTCGGTCCATAACACCCCCCCCCCCTCCCCCCTCCTTCTCTTCTTTCATCTTCTTCCTCTTACTACTTGTGCGCTTTGGTTTGGTCGACGTTTGGGGCAAAGTCTGCATTCCATGACACTAAAAAGTATTTCATATAAAGTGCGCACAAGTTTACTACTTCTTCATTTTAGTTTTAAGAAAATGATATCCTACACACGTTTTGAAGGTGTGCGTGTCTGTCTGTGTGTGCGTGTCTGTCTGTGTGTGCGTGTCTCCTATTTTGTCAACAGACAATCATTTTAAATTATATATTGTTTGATGGGCGATCTATCTCTGTGTGTGTGTGTGTGTGTGTGTGTGTGTGTGTGTGTGTGTGTGTGTGTGTGTGTGTGTGTGTGTGTGTGTGTGTGTGTGTGTGTGTGTGTGTGTGTTTGTGTTTGTTTGACAGGCTGAGGCTCCGATTGTTATTGCTGCTGACGCGGTGGGTGGTTCGTGAGTCAGTGAAGGAGAATAGATGTGTTATTGTTGGTCATATAATATGCGCATCCCCTACAATTAAAGTTGATAAATATGATGCCATGTGTTAAAATGCGGGTTGTGACGGGTCTGATATCTGAGAAGGCACACCTTTGTAGTGTATTGTCACAATACGTAAGCATAGGGAAACGTACTGTCAATAGATGAATACCAAATAGAAAACTATAACAATTGTATTTATAAATAGTATTTGGCATGCAGGATTTTCAGGAGGGTGCCGCTGACGCTGTGACGGAGACTATAAGTTAACCGTATGTAGCATATAGTCAATTGTACTTATTGTAAACGTATAGCCTATTACTTCACGGTTGTTGTTGTTGTTGTTGTTGTTTACTGTAATGAATTGTGCTGTGCTGTGCTTTGTGATGACGCATGCTATCAAAGACATAGCCAGAAGGTCAGCCTTCGCTAAGAGCGATGAGCTGCAGGAGTCTATCTATCGTAATGCCTTTTCCGTCACCTTCAGTCAATACCGATTATAATACCCGGTGGCGTCATTCACGTTCCCCTTTTTCCTCAAATGCAGCCCACTGATTTCTCTAATGGAAATCAAGGAGCTGCTTTCATTGATTATGCGTGTGACTAATTTAGGGAAATAATATAATAGTGTGTGTGTGTGTGTGTGAGTGTGTGTGTGTGTGAGTGTGAGTGTGGTGTGTGTGTGTGTGTGTGTGTGTGTGTGTGTGTGTGTGTGTGTGTGTGTGCGTGTGTGCGTGTGTGTAAGTGGGTGTGTGCGTGTGTGTGCGTCAGTGACGTGCGGTCAGCGATCTGTGCGATCTGTGATAGAAATGTAATTTTGTTATGATTCCAATCATTTTTATAGTCAATATCGCTGAATTTGTGTATTTTCCTGTTCCAATCCGGGGGAAAGACGCGAAGGGAGGCAGCGACGAGTTGAGCCTCCTCTCGGATTGCGCAATCTCTCACAAACTGGGCTGAGCTTCATTGACCTCTCTGTATGTCACCAATGGAATGGCTGTACACACTTTTATTATATGTCCCCACATTCCATAGTCTAGGTCATGTATTTCACCTATGTGCAGTAGCGTGGCGTGGTGAAAATTTTAGGGGAAGCCAGTTTTTTTTGGGTCAATAACGTAACCAGTTGAGTGATTACAGCGCCCGGTATCATTTTACACAGTTGTATCATACAGATGCAGGACTTGCACACGCCTGTTATCTAACCGACAGGTCCGCACGCACTCTCCAGCCAAAACTCTCTCGTCTTATTAATTTAAGCATTCCCCCCCCCCCCCCCCAAATGCATAACCAGCCGCTCAATGCGCAGTGCAGATTCGGTAATGAATAAAAAAGCTTCAATTTCACAGCACAATCTATGTGATTTTTTGATTTACCGTGCCTCTCAATTGCCTGTGACAGGTTGGCAAGGTCGATGAATCCTGAAGTTGCCCAAGGATTGTTCAGGGAGCACGAATCCTTGTCAAAAAGAAGACATGGCCAGCAAAATAGACGCTGAAGTTCAGCGCTTCCAGTTAGCCACTCCGTGCGGACATAATTGTCCTCATTGAACGTCCGATTCGCTCCCTTTTTCCTCTGTGCACACAGCTCGAGTGTGGGCATGGGCCTGTCATCTGATTTAATTTTTAGTTGCTGCTGTAGCGGAAGTTTAGTAAAGTTGTTTTTTATTAAGTACGCCAAATCTCCACCCTCCATAATGCTTAATACTATCAAACGGCGAGGATGACAGTTACAGTACTACGTACTGATGTTGATGTGATTTGATTGGATTTGTGAGTCAAGGGATTCCCTTCAAATCGATCCAATGGGATCAAGGGATCCCATTCCCTTGAAGGGAGGCCAGCCGTCTCTGGCCTCCCTTGGCATGGCCCTGACCAATCACAGGTTGGCAGGGGGACATGACGTGCCTCATCTGATTGGTCAATCCGGGACAATCCCCCATTTTTTTTTTCACCAAGGGAAGCTCATTCGGCTGGCCTCCTCTATTTCACCATAATATCTAGGGGGCGCTGTTGTTTCACTCTTTGTAAAATACTCAATGAGAATGGGGGAGAGACGGTCCGGCAGCAACACACAGGCTGTGTGTTGCTGCCGGACCGTCTCTCCTACATTTTTTAAATTAAAATAAAAAAAATTCGGTAATTCTCCTTTGCTGTGTGACACAGCAAAGGAGAATTACCGAATTTTTAAAAAAAATTATAATTTTAAAATGTATTAAAATTATAACTACAATCCGAAAAAACAGGGGAAGCCTGGCTTCCCTTGGCCTCCGGGAGAAAACGCCACTGCCTATGTGTATAACGTATTAGC
>CM051002.1:8776382-8778882 GCA_027704905.1 Muraenolepis orangiensis
TATGCCATTTTGACACCATTGTCTCTCCGTTTCCTGGTGTGACCAACAGGGGGCAGGCACCCTCACTGCCGTATCCAGTTCTCTGTCTCTCCGTCTGTATTCGCCTTTCTCTGTTAATCACCGTGTTTTATTGCTTCCTGTTGACCTGTTTCTTTTTATGTAAGTATATACAAAATAAAAGCCAGCTTTTTGTCTTGCTGCTATCATTCTCCATTTGTCCTGTGTATTGTGCACTAATTTACCTTTGCTCTACACTTACACACACGCACACGCGCACACGCACACACGCATACACACACACACACACACACACACAGAGTCAGACGAGAGAGAGAGAGAGAGAGAGTGGGGGGAAGGAGATGAGAGAGAGAGAGAGAGAGAGAGAGAGAGAGAGAGAGAGAGAGAGAGAGAGGAGAGAGAGAGAGAGAGAGAGAGAGAGAGAGAGAGACCCAGGTAGACAGAACCCGGTGCATTCAAGGCCCTTTATGGCTGTTTAGGACAATAATATTGTGCACGCCTACAGTACCTGCATGCATGAACCCATAACACACACACACACATACAAAACGTGCGTGCACGCAAAACTCATGTACACACGCGTACTACTTGCACCCGGTACAAAACTCTTGCACACGCGCACTAATTGCGTGTAACCTGGTCATGATGCCATGATGTCTACCGGAAACATTGAGGGGTATCTGTATTCCCTCCCAGCCTGGCTCTCCCCTGTCACCTCATTCAACTCCCTTAAGGAGTTTGTATCAAGTAGAACGTGTGTGTGTGCACAAGTAGAACCAGTGTGTGCTCAAGTAGAACGTGTGTGTGGACAAGAAAAATGTGGGTGTGGACAAGTAGAACGTGTGTGTGGAAAAGCTGGACGTGTGTGTGCACAAGTAGAACATATGTGTTCACAAGTAGAACGTGTGTGTGCACAAGTAGAACGTGTGTGTGTACAAGTAGAATGTGTGTGTGCACAAGTAGAACGTGTGTGTGTACAAGTAGAATGTGTGTGTGGACAAGTAGAACACGTGTGTAGACAAATATAACGTGTGTGTGGAATAGCAGGACGTGTGTGTGCACACGTAGAACGTGTGTGTGGACAAGAAGAACGTGTGTGTGCACAAGTAGAATGTGTGTGTGCACAAGTAAAACGTGTGTGTGCACAAGAAGAACGTGTGTGTGCACAAGTAGAATGTGTGTGTGCACAAGTAAAACGTGTGTGTGCACATGTAGAATGTGTGTGTGCACAAGTACAACATGTGTGTGCACAAGTACAACGTGTGTGTGCACAAGTACAACGTGTGTGTGGACAAGAAAAATGTGTGTGTGTGTGCACAAGCAGAATGTGTGGGTGCACAAGTAGAACATGTGCATGGACAAGTACAACGTGTGCGTGGACAAGTAGAACGTGTGTGTGTGGACAAGTAGAACGTGTGTGTGCACAAGTAAAACGTGTGTGTAGACAAGTACAATGTGTGTGTGGACAAGTAGAACGTGTGTGTGTGTGCACAAGTAGAACATGTGTATGCACAAGTAGGACTTGTGTGCGCAAGTAGAACATGTGTGTGCACAAGTAGAACGTGTGTGTGGACAACTAGAACATGTGTGTACACAAGTAGAATGTGTGTGTGGACAAGTAGAACGTGTGCATGGACAAGTAGAACGTGTCTGTGCACAAGTAGAACTTGTGTGTGCACAAGTAGAACGTGTGTCCAAGAGTTTTTTCAATTTCTTCAAAGCTATAGTCCTAAACGCCTCCCATAAGGTCTGACCATCATGTGCAGCTTTTCTGCTGCTGCTTCCACAGTGGAGCGGGGCCATTCAAAGTCATCCTAATCCCTCACACACACACACACACACACACACACACACACACACACACACACAAATGTGCATGTGCATACACACACGTGCATATACATGTGGACCCCCCCTCCCCCCACACACACACACACACACGTGCATGTGCACACGCACACACACACACACACACACACACACACACACACACACACACACACACACACACACACACTCAAACACCACAAACATGCATAGACAAAAACCTACACACACACGCTCTCTCTCACACACACACATACACGCACACATGCACACACATACATGCACACACAGATCTGTCTGGTCTTTATCTCTCTTTGCAGCTTGCTGCCTTCCTCTCCCCTCATAGTGTTGAGCTGCCCCCTCCACTCTCCTGCTTTCCCTCTCTCCCCCCCTCTCTCTCTCTCTCTCTCTCTCTCTCTCTCTCTGTCTCTCTCCTCCCCCCCCCTCTCTCTCTCTCTCTCTCTCTCTCTCTCTCTCTCTCTCTCTCTCTCTCTCTCTCTCTCTCTCTCTCTCTCTCTCTCTCTCTCTCTCTCTCTCTCTTCCCCCCCACTCTCTCTGATGGTCTGTAGAAATAGGGAGCACGGAGACAAAGAAACAGGCTCTCTAACCGCCTCCTTCTCCTGTGTTGCATAAAACAATAATGTATTTCCTTTTT
>CM051002.1:8783882-8798882 GCA_027704905.1 Muraenolepis orangiensis
CATGCTGACTCAAAAGTATGCCGAAAGCTGGAGCCAGAAATGCGTGAATCGTTATCTTCTTCGTTATCACACACCTAAAACCAGGCCGGCAGTGAGAGCGTACTGTCGGCCAAGAAGGCAGGAAGTGACCGGACCTATCGAGGGGCCGGTCATGTGATGAGAGGCCCTCGGGTGCATGGAGGGGAGTGAGGGGAGAGGGCGACCTCACCTTGCGTCTGCAGGTCTTCCGTAGCACCACAGGGTCACTGAGTCGTCCACGGTCCACAACACTCTGGACTGCGACCAAAGAGCCCCCTGGCGACTGCTCTGACTCATCATCGGCCACAGCCACACAGGTTCACAGCCCCCCCCCTGAGGAGGAGAGGCTCCTGGAGGCTCTGGAGGTGAAGATGCGTCCCATGCCCCAGCTGACCTGAATCACTGAGCAGCTCTGTCAGGTGGACATCTCTTTCTCCCCCTCGTCTCCGTCGCTTTTCCCTTGAGTAATGTCGACGCACGGATCGCAACGCATCGGTCAGCCAGGAGGGTATTTAGTGTTGGGGTGTGGTGTTGTACCGGTCACCAGGGAATACGGTTCACATGTGGGCAATGTGCCGTGTGTAGGGAAGGTATTGTCACACCTGCCTCCCACAGAGCTACACACACAGAGGCAGCCAAGGGTTTAGGTTAGCCTTATGGTTGTGTATTCATTTAATTCATGATGTATTTTAATTCATTGGAATAAAGCTGTCCATCTTTATGTGCAGAGAATTGACTACTTCCTAAACGTCACGTAAGAAGACGCCCTACATAAGATATAAAAAAAAAAATTAAACACCCAGTAGGCTCTGCTGTTTATCTTCTCATGCTGTCATCTTCTCATAATGTTATCTACTCATGATGTTGGCATTTGCCATCAGGCCCCTGGAGCTCATTCAGAAAGCTGCAGCTCGCCTGGTGTTCAACCGCCCCAAGTACTCCCACACATCTACCCTCCTTCGGACTCTACACTGGCTACCTGTAGCTGCTCCCATCCAGTTCAAGACCTTGGTGCTAGCCTACAAGGCAGTAAAAGGTACTGCTCCATCCTACCTCCAGGCAATGGTCAAGGCATACATCCCAACCCGTCCACTTCGCTCGGCTTCTTCAGGCCGTCTGATTGCCCCCTCACTTAGGGGCCCGTGTGGCCCCATCTACGCGGTCACAGCTCTTCTCCGTCCTGGCCCCAATTTGGTGGAACAAACTCCCCACGGAGGTCATGACTGCAGTCACTCCCCATCTTCCGCCGCAGGCTGAAAACCCATCTCTTCAGGATACACTTCCCAGATCCTTCCTCGTAGCGCTAAGTAAATTAAGTCAGTCAAAAGTAGATTAGATATTATAGATAGGTATATATTGTTTATTGTTCTAGATATTGTTGCATATTGTTTGCCAACTTATTGTACTTGTTCCCTTACACTTTTGCCTGAATTATTGTACTTCTACCTGAGCCCTGGCTCAGTTATTGGAGACTTGTTCAATTAAATGCACTTAATTAAATGCACTTTTGACTTCTGGTGACGAGTTGTTCTCTTACCTTCCTTTGTTGAAACACACTATTGTAAGTCTCTTTGGATAAAAGTGTCTGCTAAATTACTGTAATGTAATGTAATGTTATCTTCCCATGCTGTCATCTTCTCATGATGTCATCTTCTCATGATGTTGTCTTCTCATGACGTAATCTTCTCATAATGTTCTCTACTCATGATGTTGTCTTCTCATGATGTTGTCTTCTCATGATGTTATCTTCTCATAATGTTATCTACTCATGATGTTATCTTCTCATGATGTTGTCTTCTCATGATGTTATCTACTCATGATGTTGTCTTCTCATGATGTTGTCTTCTCATGATGTTGTCTTC
Source organism: Muraenolepis orangiensis (assembly GCA_027704905.1). Lineage (NCBI taxonomy): Eukaryota > Metazoa > Chordata > Actinopteri > Gadiformes > Muraenolepididae > Muraenolepis > Muraenolepis orangiensis. Next base: position 8,785,763 of record CM051002.1, read on the forward strand.
TCATGATGTCATCTTCTCATGATGTTGTCTTCTCATGATGTCATCTTCTCATAATGTTCTCTACTCATGATGTTGTCTTCTCATGATGTTATCTTCTCATGATGTTATCTTCTCATACTGTTATCTTCTCATGATGTTGTCTTCTCATACTGTTATCTTTGGGCGGCAGTCTAGCTCAGGAGGTAGAGCGTTCGCCTCACAACCGGAGGTTGCTGGTTCGATCCCCGGCTCCTCCTAGCAAAACTGTCGAGGTGTCCTTGAGGAAGACCCTACCCTAACCCTAACTGCTCCCCGGGCTCCTAATACTAGGATGGTTAATGCAGAGAACACATTTCACTGTATGTCTTCATGTATGTGACCATAAAGAGGATTCATCCTCACCATTTGTTGTGTTGTTGTTGTTTTCTCATGCTAAGCAGCTCTGTCAGGTTATCTTCTTATCTCCTCATTATCTTATCTTCTCAAGTCAGGCTATCTTCTTGGAGGCTAAATGCTGGTAGACAGGGGTCATCAAGGTCCAGGCTCCAACAGCACACACACACACGCACACACACACACACACAGTTGCAGCGTCTTCATTCTAGGCCTGTGTGTCAACAGCATGAGCCTCTGCCATGTCCTGCAGTGTTTGACTTCTCTGCCTCCTCCTGCCTTTAGAGATTGCTGCTGCTGCTGCTGCAGCTTCTGCTGCTGCTGCTGCAAACCAGACACAAAATGGAGTATAATTGAACCGAACAGAAGGAGGAAGACTCACCCTGGGGTTTGTGCTGTTGCACGTCAACCGGCTGTGTCCAGCCATCTCCTCCTCTCAGCGGCTCTCTGAGGAAGAGTGGAGGACATGAAAACAGCCTTTCTGCCGGGGTCCAGTGCAGTGCTAGGTTACGCCAGAGCTCGGCGTGATAGGGAAGTGGATGTGACTTTGTGTATTGCTCCGTTATCGCTGATAGGGGTAAAACTATGTGGGATGGATCAGAGCTACTGGAAGCCGCTGGCCACTTTTAATCAAGCATAGGACGTTTGGACAGATTTGTAGGTTTCTTATAAGAGTTATTATAATATAATAACATATAATATATCGATTTGAATATTAAAACATTTATATAAATATATATAATACATATTTTTCAATTTCCCACATTGGCCTCCACACAACTGTATATATACATGTAACACATGTGTTTGTAATAATAACAATTTTGGGACTGAATGCGTTTGCCGTTTTTTGAGGGTTGAGAAGTGAGATTTCGACTATAGTGGCTATAAACGAGGCCAAGATGATGTAGGCTGCTGTAGTAGAATAGGACCATGTGTCTGCACTCTGCAAAGACCAGGCCGGCATTCATCAGCGCTGGCACCCGTGGCCTCACACACATCCAAGCCCATTATATCCCAGTCACTCATCTCGCACGGTAATGAATGCGTTGCGCAGACGCCATGTTTGAAATGCCACTTCAGTGCGGATTGAGATTCAGCGCGTCCCGGAGAATTAGCCTGCATTTGCGCAATGTAGCTACGATGTAGACATAAAACGAAAAAAAAAAACATCTTACTCACGTCTTAATGGCAGCGGAGGAAGACAAACGGTGTCGGACTGAAATCCAAAAATCCCCCCAAAAAATTATCATACAAATAGGAATAGAGCTCAGTGGGATACAAATGAGTTCATCCACCTTGACCTACAGAAGTAGGTCATGCCACATCTTGGACAGCACACACACACATACACACACACACACACACACACACACACACACACGCACAAGCACGCAGACACGCACACACATACACACACACACACAGACACACAGCACACACATACACACACGCACACACACACAAGTGCACACACGCACACACATACAAACATACACACATACACACACACACACGGTGATGGGGGTATTTTAATTGCACAATATTTCTGGGAAAGTAGGCAATAGGAGAACAATAACTGCAGCAGACTTTGCAGTTGATTCATCTTTTGCAGAGTTGACAAATTGTCTGGTGCAATAATAATATCTACTAGAACTAATTTAGCCCTGTGAGAAGACCTATGCATCTTTACAAGCAAAAACAGTGTAGTACACACACACACACACATGCATATATATATATAAATAAAAAAAATATATATATATACAGTATAAATATATATATATATATATATATATATATAGCTTTAATGATGAAAAATAGGCCTACATATCTTTCAACTTGAAACTTTTGAAACTGAAAATCATAAGCCCATTACAATTATGCGACCTTGTGACAAACGCGTTTGTGCATTCATGTGTGCGCACAATATATGCTTGTGAAAGCAGCGTGGGTGCGTGCGTGGGTTCTTCGAAATAAGCAGCATGACCTCGTAACTACACAACACACACACACACACCACCTCCATAGGTTCTCCTAGGACCACCGTGGGCAGGCCGGCAACATGTTTATATATTCTCTAATGTCCTTTCCAACACGCTTGGGTATACGGCGCGCCCGGCGCTCACACACACGCGCGCACACACACACACACACACACACACACACACACACACACACGCACACACACACACACACACACGCACGCACCGGTCGCTGCACGTAATGACTCGTGGTATAAGTTCACAGCCTCCGCGTCTGCCGCGTCTAGCGCAACTGATTAACCACTTGATGCTCCACCGCGTACAGTATCTGAACCCCCCCCAAAGCACTTTAATGAGGAATGCCAATTTCCTTCTCGCTCTGGGACCGTATTGATTGAAAGACATGATGGACGCACTGAGAATCGACAACCCCTTTCTACTCCCCTGTTCTACTTGTGATCGTATTTCACCTCTACAATTGCGTCCAAAAAGTTTCCAAATGTCTAAATCTTTCATTGACTGAGCTGGGACATGCGCAGTAGTTACTGATATGTGGGGTGAGATCATTATTGCACGAGCAAACCATTACCCCCAAATGGGTTCCCAAAAAAACGACCCTATAGGCCCTAAAGCAATGTCTTGTTAGCTGGGAAGATAAAATAGCAATAGTTTAAATAACCACGGGGCCATGAGTTGACACATTGACGACACAACAGGAAATCATTAGCACATATTAACAAACTGCCATCTCTCTCTTGCTCTTGTGCCCCGAGCATCTCAAAGGTTTATTGAAATGACATTTTAAAATGGTGCCCGAAGGGTGTGTTATTGGAATAATTAATTATCCATTATGTCGCTCCGCCAGGATGAAACAAAATAAACCAAACTGCACTTCATTATTTTCCCCCTAATGGAACCAAAATATGTGTACAGTGAACCACTCTGGTTCACTGGTGTGTACGAAAAACGCCACAGTATTTGATTCAATTTGTCCTACAGGGGAGAAAATAATAACAAAAATAAACTGCACTCCCAGGATTAATTTCAATGTTGGTCCGTATTCCCTTTTTTGTAACCACTGTTTGTGTGTTCACATCACTAACTGGCTTCTGATTGATCGCATTTCAGGTATAAGTATCATTGACGGAGAAGCTAGCTCTCCTCAGTGGAAGAACATTTTGAACCAACCACCGAGGTCGTCACAAAGTAAACAATGTAAAAAAAAGATCATAACAAAGAATACCACTCTTTATATTAATAACAGCATGCATCAACATGGCTGTCAGAACCAATACAGGTCTTGCCTGGTAAGACTATCGTGATCTGGCCACTTCATATTCTGTTTCTCTCTCCAGATGATGTTCACTGCGAAACGCAAACTTCTAGAGGCTAATACGGATCCTGCTTGTATTGCTATGTTTGGTGAATGGATGTATTAATATGTGGATGAATCCGAAACAGTGAAGTCACATTATCTTGTGACTTCCAAGGTCAACTTGGAAATACATTTTGGTTACTTTTTTGCAGTCAGCCAATAAACCAGGTGAAATGGACACATTTCAGAATACGTTGCAGATACAGTGTTCAAAGTAGTTTGACTTTCAAAAGGAGAAACACTACCCCGGATCCTTCCTCTTAGCACGTCCTCTTACTACTTTTAACTAGCTTTACTAGCGTCTCACTAAGTTCATTGTTTGCTTGTTAGTTAGTTAGATATTGTTCTATAGCGATGTTTTTTTGTTTACAAACAATGACGTAATTTCCACGCATTGTGCAGTTTTACGGTTGGCAAAAGGTCCTTGTTATTGGTATCTTTTACATGGAAAGTATGGCGTGCTCGACTGCTTAACGCGATTTTTTAGTCTCTGAATATGTAAAAAAACTCAATCAAGTGGTTAGTTCTAGATATTCTTCTAAACTAACATATGAAAAAGGTTCGGCTTCACTTCCAGACCCGTACGCATTGAAAGGATGGCAAAATAACCCCATTCTTTGGCCAAATTGGAGCTTCGGTGATAATTACACCTGATCGACATGTCAGGGATAAACACGAAGGAGTCTCTCAAGGCTTTACATCACTGGAAGCTTATCAGTTTTTCCTTAGTGGTCACGTTGAACCGCTATTTAACCGTTATTTCATGCTAAATGCATTTTATTATGAGTTTTTGAACAGTTTTAATTCCAAAAGATAATTTGTACCAAAACATTGAATAAAGCAAACTGAACATAATCATTAACCAATAAATACTGACCTGATAGTCACTTATATCACAGTATCTTTATAGTAGGCCTTTATTGTTTTAGAACAGAACTATTACTTATAATAATGCGGGAGGGAATGGGGAGTAAGCCCTTAAATTGTAATTGTACAAATGACAAATAAAAATCTTGAATCTTGTTGAAGCTCAGGTATTTCTATGAATTGCATTTATCCAGGCCTCTCACTTTGGTTCTCGTTCTGGAATCCTCAGGAAATGTATACTTGAACCCTTTTGAAACCGATTTGTGCAACCAATAACACAACAGCTTGCTGGCATTATGCCTAAAACAATGCCTTTTCATTTGCATGTAGTTCAGGTCACGTGTCGCTTTTTGCCAACCGGAACACATGATGAAAAAACACTTGACTTTGGCTGTGACGTCATGAGAAACATTGCTATTGTTTGCCAACTTATTGTACATTTACCTGAGCACTGGTTCAGTTCTTAGAGACGTGTTATGGATGAAATGCACATATGACTTCTGGTAACGAGTTGTTCTCTTACCTTCCTTCGCTGAAAGCACTATTGTAAGTCGCTTTGGACAAAGGCGTCTGCTAAATGACTGTAATGCAATGTAATGTAAGGTAATGTAAAAGTGATTCAACAAGAAATGAGATGTCAAGATTCAAGTAGAGAGAGTATACTGAAGTCTATTTCAGCCGCAGTGAAAAAACACACCACCCAAAAAACATTACAGAATATCACCGCCGTGATATTCCCTATTTCTCCACATTTAGGTCACATGGGGATCTGGTTGGATGTGTGTGTGTGTGTGGGGGGTGGCTGGGGAGCAGCTATTCTGTCTTCAAAAAGAGCTCTCACAGGATGAAGGATGAGGAAATGGCTTCTGTCAGCCCCCCTAAGTCCATCAAACTCAACAGAATCACGCCTGGTCTTTAAAGAAGGTTCCGTGGATTAGGAAGTAAAGTGTCTCCTATCCTTCCTACCCCGCATGTTTATACCCACACACCACACACACACACACACACCACACACACACACACACACACACACACACACACACACACACACACACACACACACACACACACACACACACACACATGGCCAAATACACCTCGACCCTCCACCAACCACCACCCCTGGTGGTATCAGAGCTCCTCGGCCCTAACGCTTCACACTTGGCTGGGAGGCAGGGAGAGAAGGATCTCCTTTTGTCTTGTGTATGTGTGCTAAGTGATCACGGACGCCGCTGCTTAACTGCTAGCGCACTTTTCAGTTTGTGCGCTGCTTTTCAAGGTCTCTCTCTCTCTCTCTCTCTCTCTCTCTCTCTCTCTCTCTCTCTCTCTCTCTCTCTCTCTCTCTCTCTCTCGCCCTCTCTCTCTCTCGCGCTCCGGGGCACGATTTTGGAGGACCATGTTGGATGATTTTCTTTTGTGTGTGTGTGTGTGTGTGTGTGTGTGTGTGTGTCTCTCTGTGCTTTGCTAATACAGGGGGGCAGTCGCTGCTGGTCTCTTTCTCTGTGTATTCTAGTCTACTCCAATATGGACCAGGAGGGCGGGCATATGAAAAAATGAGAAGTAGAAGAAGTGGCTCTATTTAGGGCAGTGTGCCACGCCGGTCGGACGTGCTTCCACATTAAAGCCCCTTTGTGATCCTCCCGGCCCCTGTGTGTGATAATACGCTGATGATTGGTGCATTGGGAGCGGATTGGGGGAGAGAGAGAGAGAGAGAGAGAGAGAGAGAGAGAGAGAGAGAGAGAGAGAGAGAGAGAGAGAGAGAGAGAGAGAGAGAGAGAGAGAGAGAGAAAACTGGGGAATGAGGGATAGCGTGTGTATGTGTGTGTGGAGGGGGGAGGGATGGTTCACAGGGCTGCAGGGCTTAACGAAATACCAATATCGTTCTGGCTAATTTTCCGTCAGTGGAGGGGGGGGGGGGGGGGGGGAGAGGGAGGGGGAGGGGGAGATGCTGAAGGCATTAAGACCAGAGCTCAGCTCATTACGAGTGCCACAACAAACTGGAAACATCTTACGGAGGAGATGGTATTTCTGGGACGCCGTGTCGGTGTCGCTATAATCTACAATATGTGTAGCCCGTCATCCATAATCCCAATATTGTAAATCAGTGCACATACAGTATGTTAGATATAAAAAGGGTTACTTGAAATGGTCGCCTCGTTCTGCGTGGAGCTAGAATAAAGAGAGAGATAGCATTGATGAGTACAAATGCTCTTCTGTGAGTGTTTGTGATGTACAGTACATGGCTCAAGACACAAAATGCTGTAACTAACAAGTATTATTATTTTTTGTGTCGGGGCAATGCAGGTGATTGGGGGGCAATGTCGTCATTTGAATCGAGGCAATGTTATATATATATATTTATATAACATTTACACATATATATAAAATGTTTTGAGAAAAGTGTCTTTGTGTAGAATAGCATCCATTCTGTTTATACAGAGGCCAAATGCTCTCTGTCCAGCCATGGTGATTGTGAACATTGACTGCACAATGTGTTTTCCCCTGTATGTATTAAATATATATATATACAAAACAATTACATCCATCCATCCATCCATCCATCCATCCATCCATCGTCTACCGCTTACCCAGATCGGGTGGCGGGAGGTAGCAGCAAAAAGCAGCATTTACATTTAAATTCAAAACGGGGATGGAAAAAACCCACAGAGAGTCCTGTTTGTCCTAGTTGTTGTCAAGCTCCGCTGAGCTGCTGTGAGCAGCAGACATGTAGCCACAGTGAGACGAAGGCTGTCCCCTCGGGGTGGGGGGGATATGGGGGGGTGGGGGGGGTGCATGGGGGTCCGTATACGACACGCTCGTATGGGCGAAACCACCTTTTGACATGAACCAGCACGGTGTCTGATGTGCATTCATATTACGCTCTTGGGTGTGCAGTGCAGTGCAGCGCAGTATACAGTATAGCAACCCAGTAGTAGTAGTAGTAGTAGTAGTAGTAGTAGTGAGCTGATACAGTGCTGGTAAAAGGAGGGCAGATTGAGGCAGGCTGAGCCTCAGTAGAAAAGCCATCATGGATCACCAGTTTCCCCCACTTCCCTCACCGCTGGGCCTTGTCCTTTTCTCCTAGCAGCACTCAGGGCATTCAGTAACTTTATCAAAAGGGGCCTTTCGCGCAGCTCCCCCCACCCTCGTCCCCTCCCCGTCCCCGTCCCCGTCCCCTCGTCCCACTGCCCACTGTACTATGAAATGCACTCACTAAATGCTAAAGACGATGAATGCTATCTGGGCCTCTTCATATATCTCTGGCCCGCAGCCCTGCTTGCATTATGCCTCGTCTCACAGGAAACCAAACTCCAAAAGCTTTACAAGCCAGCACACTGGTGGTGGTGATAGGAACCGCGATGGTGGGAATTATACAAGATGGGTTTCTGTAGCCTGTGTAGGCAGGCCGTAGTGGGAAGAGTCATTGCTCTCTCCGTTCTGAAGAAAATTGCCTATGATAATCAATGATAGGTTAGCATATGAAAGCTAGCGCGATGGAGAGTTGGTGTGAAGCGATGCAAAACTGGGACGACGCTGAACATTTGGCATGTATGAGAAAATTGGAGGAATAAATGTTGAATGGGATGAAGCACTTTTAACTGATATATTGCATATATATACTGTATTCTCAAACATCTTGAAACCATCGTTGTCATTGGTGCAAATGCACCAATGAAACCAATTCATATTGACTTTACTGTTCGTGATCAGAACCAAAAATCGTTTCATAAACAGTTCAAAAACACACATGCAAGCATACACACACACACACACACACACACACACACACACACACACACACACATATACACATACACACGCATGTTAATCCCTCGGGACCAATTAACACCATTACCCATTTGCTATCAATTTACACTAAGTAAGGCTAGTGTTTTTGGTTGTGTTTTACAGCCTGCCTTGTTAGCTGGGTAGTAACACAGTAACACAGCCTATGGTGGACCAGCCGTCCATGGGATGAGCCACCTTGTGAACCAGATAGGAATGAATGAATGAATTAATTAATTAATACGTCAGCAATCATGTACAAGACAATAATATATACAAAGTCAAAACAGAGACTTGAACAACTGGAACACACTGTTAGGGTGGTAGTGGTAGTAGTAGTAGTAGTAGTGGTAGTAGTAGTAGTAGTAGTAGTAGTGGTAGTGGTAGTAGTAGTAGTAGTAGTAGTAGTGGTAGTAGTAGTAGTAGTAGTAGTAGTAGTAGTAGTGGTAGTAGTAGTAGTAGTAGGGTAGTAGTAGTAGTAGTAGTAGTAGTGGTAGTAGTAGTGGTAGTAGTAGTAGTAGTAGTAGTAGTAGTAGTAGTAGTAGTAGTAGTAGTAGTAGTAGGGTAGTAGTAGTAGTAGTAGTAGTAGTAGTAGTAGTAGTATAGTAGTAGTAGTAGTGGTAGTAGTAGTGGTAGTAGTAGTAGTAGTAGTAGTAGTAGTAGTAGTAGTAGTAGTAGTAGTAGTAGTAGTAGTAGTAGTGGTAGTAGTAGTGGTAGTAGTAGTAGTAGTAGGGTAGTAGTAGTAGTAGTAGTAGTAGTAGTAGTAGTAGTAGTAGTAGTAGTGTGAAGTAGAGTGAGGAGCGTTCAGGAGCACTCACGGGTGACGGAGTGCGAGCGCGGGAGAGCTAACACCACCGTAAACGGCCGCTATATAACTATAACCTTTCATTCCTGGTTTGACACAAAGTCATCAGCGCTCCTTTGTATAAGATTACTACATGGACCAGCTGAGGGTGGGAGGAGCAGCGCTGGGGAGGGGCTGAGCAGAGCTCCAATCATCTTTCAGGGGGTTGTTTTGTTCTCTCCTTCCAGATCCGTTCACGGTCCAGGACATCTAATTGCAGAGCCCTTTCTGACCTTGACATTGGCATTAATATGTATCATTTACAGCGCTGGCATTGGAAAAACCCCACTGTAAGGCCACTGTATCAGCCACCCAGGAGACCAAGAAGAGGAAGAAGAATCCTCTTTATTGGTCAAATACATGTACATACACAGTACAATAGGTTTCTCTGCGTTCAACCCATCCTAGTATGAGGAGCAGTGGGCAACAATTGTATATACAGCTGCCCGAGGAGCACTGTAGGGGTCTGGTGCCTTGCTCAAGGGCACCTCTGCAGTGCCCAGGTGTAGAAGAAGAAGAAGAAGAAGAAGAAGAAGAAGAAGAAGAAGAAGAAGAAGAAGAAGAAGAAGAAGAAGAAGAAGAAGAAGAAGAAGAAGAAGAAGAAGAAGAAGAAGAAGAAGAAGAAGAAGAAGAAGAAGAAGAAGAAGAAGAAGAGAAGAAGAAGAAGAAGAAGAAGAAGAAGAAGAAGAAGAAGAAGAAGAAGAAGAAGAAGAAGAAGAAGAAGAAGAAGAAGAAGAAGAAGAAGAAGAAGAAGAAGAAGAAGAAGAAGAAGAAGAAGAAGACGTAGAAGAAGAAGATGAAGATGAAGATGTAGAAGAAGAAGAAGTAGACAAATAAGAAGAAAAAGACGAAGAGGTAGAAGAAGATGAAGAAGGCTTCTTTGGGCAGCCTTCACAAGTGAAAGAGCACGTGGGCGGAGAGCGTTGTCACAGAGGTGACCCTGTGAAATTGGTTGCTCAACAGAATCAGGTCATCTCTCAAAAAGTGACGAGACATTCAAGCCACGGTGAATGTTCAGCCATGTTCAAAAAGCAGCAGCATGGCGTTTGGGTTTGGTGTAATCACAGCGCTGTCTCTGTGCCTTTCTTGGAATCTCGCAGGAATACCTTGAGGTCCAGTCCAATACAGTATTGCACAGTATTGGACTGAATCTGTGCACCAACGCAACACCGGCTGCTATAATTTCTTATTGCTTGTGTCAACATGCATTCAATATGTGCCTGGATACATTTTCTTGGCACCAATGTCAGCTAAGGAAGCTGTACAACTCTCTCACTGAATGACAGATATGACAGAACAACAGCTTTGACCCTCTGTCAACCCTCTGTTATCAAACCTTTGACCTCCAGTCAACACACGCTTATATATTTATGACCCACGCATGATGGTTGGGTGATCTATGCTGTGCTTATACGTAAGAACGTGCTTACACGTTCATTTACCCCACACATGTAGATAACCGAACACATCTACGTCACACCATCAGTGTGGACTGGTAAATGGTACATAGACTGCATTTATAGCACGCTTTTACCCAAAGCGCTTTACAATTATTGCATCACCCTTCACCGACACATTCATACACAGACGGCGGTGTCAGGCATGCAAGGAGACAGCCAGCAATTAGGGTTTGGGTGTCTTGCTCAGGGACACCTCGACACTAGGGGGAGGGGGGGGGGATCGACCCAGCAACCTTCATTCTGGTTGCCAGACAACCCGCTCTACCTCCGCTCTACCTCCTGAGTTACTGCCGGCCCCCAAAGCGTGCCACATAAGTATGTCGTATTTTACTTCAGCGCGTTTCTGAGCGACGTCCATCAAACTGCACGTCACGGCCGGTGAACCCGGCAGACCGGCGTCAAGTATGTCGTCGTGTCGTTAAGCAGACAGCAGGTCGACTCGTGCGTCTCTCGAAGGGGAGATTTCCATCACCGGTAGACAAATGGCCGACACACGTGAGTCATCAGTCAAAGTTCATCAAACTTGAACTGCCATGAAACCATGAGCCATGCCATCAAGGCTTAGTTCTCGTAGAACCCCAGACATACACACATACACACACACACACACACACACACCATACCTACACACACACACAAACACACACACACCATACCTATACACACATACACCATACCTTTACACACACACACACACACACACACACACACACACACACACACACACACACACACACACACACACACACACACACACACACATACACACACACATACACACACACACACACACACACACACACATGCAAACACACACACACACACACACCATACCTATACATACACCATACCTTTACACACATACACACACACACACACACACACACACAAACACACACAACCCCCCCCCCCCCCCCATCTTCCCCTGAAATTCCTCCCATCCCCTCCCCTCCTTCACCCTTCTCCTTCCCCGGCTGCCGCACCACGGCCGGGAGATAAATAGCTGGTATTTAACTCCTGATGGGAGAACATAATGTCTTCTGCACGGTACGAGAAAGAAAGGAAAAAAACCCAAGACACATTTGTCAGTGCCACGGCGCTTTCTCCTGGGGGATAATTGTGGCCCATTGTCACCCAGGGGCCGCCCGGAGCTGCTCCCTGCAGGAGAACGGCAGAAGGGAAGGAGGAAGGTTGGTGGGAGAGAGGAATTTCGGGGCGGCACGAACAAATGAAAAGAATGCGTTATTGTGCAGCGTGACACGTACCGCCGCCTGCGTGATGAATTGTGCCATTAGCAGACGTGAGTGGTCCCACTATTCCCACTATTGGGATATTATGGGACCCCCCCCTCTCCCCCCCCCCTCTCCCCCGGTGCATTCTTTTGATGTATTACTTTTTTTTTTTTTTGCATGACGCAATAGTCCCGTCACAAACGCAAACATGCGACAGCCGGGAAATTCGCCTCAAAGACGGAACGGATAGAGCTACGCTACGTCACAACGAGGCAAAACGGATCTGCGATAAATGCAAACAGCAGTACGATGATTCTCTTCCACAAAAAAACAGCTAATACTGCGCTACACCTCGGAATTAGCAAATTATCGTTAAAAGGTTTATTTCAGGCCATTTCACATAAAGTTGCATGTGAAAAAAATTGGTCCCGTGTTGTCTGAAATCGAGGTGACAACATCTGTGTTGTGTACGAGTGGGGGTGGGGGTGGGGAGGAGGGGGGGGGGGGCACAGCGGGGGGTTGTCGCTAAGGATAGAGTAGTAGAGTACGCTCTCTGCAATCAGAGCATGGCTCCTTTCTGATGACAGAGAAAGCCAAAGAAAGCTCTTAGCTGGAAGTGTCAAAGTGCCTCACACTTTAATCATACAACTAAACTTTCTCTCGCTCCGATTCAGGCTCCCAGCTTCAAGGAGCCTTGTTTTTGGCAGGGATTTCGGGGAAGCTAATTGTATCCAGCACTCCAAAAAAATAAAACAATCAGTATGCTTATTTATAATTACATGTCACTGGATTAAACGTTAATTGTGTTTTCATCCGATAATATAATATAATAATCACATCCGAGCGCCTCAGGCGGTCGGGTCCAGCCTTGTGTAGTCGTCTGTAACGTATAGAATTCAGCACAGCCACATCCCTTTCTGTTCCAGTGTGCAGTGTCCCTTTCTGACCACAGAACAACATGTTGTGCCCCTGGAAGCAAATATTTAGACATGTTAATGTGAACCAAAGTGCAATTTGGTGGTGAAGCATCTCTTTGTGTCCTAAAGCCTGCCAACCTTCCCAAGCTCTCTCTCTCTCTCTCTCTCTCTCTCTCTCTCTCTCTCTCTCTTCATTCAGATGGTAAACCGGCTCTTAATTCACGGCTCTACATTAACAGTCCACTCCAGCTCCTTCCGACGCTCCTGCCTGACTCACTGTTT
>CM051002.1:8808882-8823882 GCA_027704905.1 Muraenolepis orangiensis
GTGTGTGTGTGTGTGTATGTGCGTGTCGTGTGTGTGTGTGCGTGTTTGTGTGTGTGTGTGTGTGCATTTGTGTGTGTGAGTGTGTGTGCATTTGTGTGTGTGTGTTTATGTGTGTGTGTGTGTGTGTATGTGTGTGTGCCTGTGTGTGTGTGTGTGTGTGTGTGTGTGTGTGTGTGTGTGTGTGTGTGTGTGTGTGTGTGTGTGTGTGTGTGTGTGTGTGTGTGTGTGTGTGTGTGTGTGTGTGTGTGTGTGTGTGTGTGTGTGTGTGCATGTCTGTGTGTGTGTGTGCATGTGTGTGTGTGTGTGTGTGTGTGTGTGAGGGTGTGTGCGTGTGTGTGTGTGTGCCTGTGTGTGTGTGCGCGCGTGTGTGCGTATGTTTTCTCCTTTCTATGGTTGTTTTCTCCTTTCATGGTCTATGGTCGTTTTCTATCGCATACAATATGATTGTGAGTGATTGGTCTTTTATTTTGGGGGATTTTAACCAATGATGCTTGAGGATTATTAATTGGTGTGCAGATTACTGGTCTAACACACGCAGGGTCTAACACGTGTCCACATGGCGTCTCCGAATTTCGCAGCGAAAGGGTGAGCAATGCGACTTATTCGATATTGCATAACACGTGTTTGAGGGTGGAGCCATCTTGTTGCAGTCAAAGCCATTTTGTTGGAGACAGCCCATATTTCTTTACCAGGAACATTAGCATTGAAACATAAGTTGAAACAAAACCTACCAATGTAGTGTACATTGTTGAATATGACAGTGGTTCATCGGAATGGAGCAGGCCTACGCATGTTTAATTACTGGAGTGACACCAAGTACACCGTATAGTTTTTATAATCTATAGGTCTTTATTGATTTTTTTGCAGATAACATATATTGCAATCATGCTTTTTTTTCGCCATATAACGCCATCTAAAGACATTTATTATATTTTTTTTACATATAATATTTTACATTAGGCCCATGAAACAGTTAGAAATATACAAAATAATATCCTCTGACTAGACAGTGTTTCTATATAATATTATCTTCATCATTGTTTTTACTCTATTATCGTTATTGTAGTTATGATTTTTGATAAAGATATGTGCTTTGCTTTTCGAGATATAGTATTGCAGAAAACAGCATATAATATGAGATTTTTTTTTTTCTTCTTCAACATTTAGACAAAAAGACTTCAGGTTGTACGGACATTCACAGATACATGGATTGATACACAGTCCAATTTTACAACATTATTCAAGCAAGAAGATTGCAGTGTGGTAACTTTGTACAAAATTCATGGAACCTTTTTTTTGTAATTTTTTTCACATTTCAATTTACATAACTTTTTGCTAGAAGTAAAAGAAAAACAAAATCAACCTGATTTCTGTGGCATTTAGCCGCCCCAGAAGCAAACTATAACCTTTTTTTTTGTTGTTTTAATATATTTCGATATGTGGAATTAACTGGCCTTTACGTCATATATATATATATATGTATATAGCTTTTCATATTGCAATATATTGTGATATGTAACAATAGGTTTTTCCCATATGAAATGGAGATGAACGTGAGTGAATAGAAGTTTCATTCGGTACAGTATGTCCTCTGTTGTGTCCAAGGTGCTAGCAATAGTGTTGACAGTAAAGTCCCCTGACTAATCAAATATATATTTTTTATTTTACCTGTAATAAACACAAATCATGTATATAACTTCACACTAACGAAAAGCTATACTGGAAATATATTTTGTGTATTTTTATTTCAACTGAGGCATATATGAGACATATATACGTATATAGCCTATATACGTATATATATATGTATATATATATATATATATATTTTGCTATTTCGTATTGTGCTGGATATATTTTTGTGGATATCCCCGCAAAAAAAGTTAAATCTTTTTACTTGTGTAATTCGGTTATCTCAGAGATAATTTGGTCACTTCCACCTTTGTTCCTGAGAATTGGGTCGCCTAAGTAAACAGTGTAAGTAAACCATTCCAAGGGAATATCGCTGTAACCGTTCATAAAGTTCCATCATCATCATCATCATCATCCTCATCATCATCCTCTTCAATTCAGCCTCAGTGGTTAGTAGCCTTATTAGGTTAGTAGCCCGTGTGTTAGTCGCCTTACGGTGATGGCCACTCGTTACTAAGAGTTTTGAAAGGTAGAATCAAAATGTGGGTTATGTCATTTGAGTCTATTTGAACGGTGAAGGGATGAGGAATGGATGGCGATGCGGTAGTGTGTGTGTCGTGGAAAAGGATTCTCCTGACGACACTCTTGGATGGCGGATTCAGATTCAAGCGGTGGTTAGAAGGCTGATGTTTAGTACCCTGTTCCATAAAGATCGCGGGGTCACTTGGGGTCAACTGATCAGTTTATAGTCAACGGTTGGCCATAAGTTCAAACAAAGGGTCTCATAATTTTGGTCCTTCTCACTATGACATAGAAAACATCCTACAAACGATTCTAAAAAAGGTTCAGACAACATATAAAGTTATTGTTCTTTAGAAAACAAAGAAACAATTTTAACAGTCTCTTTCTATCCATACTACATATCTGTTATTCTTGCTCTTCTCAGAAATATCATGCCAAACAAAAAGGGGTTCGATAGTTTGAAACTGGCCTTGTGCTTTTCAAAGGTAGCCCAATAATTGGGTAGTAAACATTACTTTGCAAACCTGCAGGGTATCGGTAGGAAGTGATAGTCTGGCTGGAAAGTATTTAACATATACAAGGAGATATGACCTGGCCTGTTGCACATTCCCATAATTTGCCTCAAATTGGTCAATGTAAAATTGTTCATTTTTTGCAATTTTAATATTGCATTTATTCACCTACTACATAACATTCAATTTAAGGTTTCGTTCATGTACAAGCAAACTGAATTTAATCTATATTTTCTTTGTACAGTAATAGTATTTTAATAGATTAATTACTTGTAAATATCTTTAAATTAGCACAATACTCTTGAATCACACCGGGCCTCCAAATTTAAATTATAAATCGAAAATACAGTAATTTCCTAGGTCACATTTCTTTTTCTAGAAGAACTAATTCATTTTTTTTCATTTTTTTTCTTCTTTTGCATAATGAAATACAAACTATCACAACAACAGTGCTGGGTAGTTTGCAGTATTTCTTTTTAAACTCTGTATTATACAAATGAACAAACGGAAAAGAAAAAAACCTCAGAATGCCGCTCGTAATCAGGTTGGTCTCGCACGTCCCCAGGAGGTAGGTGAATAAAAGCAGACGTCAAGGTCTGGTGGTCGCTCCCAACCTGTGATTACGTTTCGCTTCCTCTATATCTCTCTCTCTCTCTCTCTCTCTCCTCTCTCTCTCTCTCCCTCCCCTCTCCCTCTCTATATCTCTCTCTCTCTCTCTCTCTCTTTCTCTCCCTCTCCCTCTCTCTCTCTTTCTCTTTCTCTCTCTCTCTCTGCATGTGTTGCAGAGCGCCGCTCAAGCTTGTTCCAGTAAGACATGCTGGGCAGAAGGTTCTAGATGTAGGCTTCTTCGTTGGCCGCATTCAGACTCAGGTTGTCTGCCGCGGTGGGCTGGTCCTGTCCGGTCACCTGACCCCTCAGCAGAACCACCGGCTTCACCATCATCCGCAAACGCTGGGGAAGAGAAGATGAAGCGTGCGGTGAACCACACACAAGTACAAACCCCCACAGAACATCTTTGCACTGTCTCCAGTGATTAGAAATGATCACAAAAACAAACGTTTTTGAATGTCCCAGCCTGCATCACTGTAAAATGACAGTTTGTAATTACCTCTATCAAGGAGGTTATGTTTTTGCCCTGTCTGAGCACAGATGTGCACTTAATTGGGTGGGTAGGTTGGTTATGGGCCAAATAAGAAGAGTTTCACTTTGTATGCCAATTGGGCAAAAAAGGGGGCGTGGTGGTGGGCGTGGTGGTGGGCGTGGTGGTGGGCGTGGTGGTGGGCGTGGCATGTGTCTGTGAGCCGGATATCTCCAAAAAATTTTGCACAGATTTGCACCAAATGTGGTGGACAGGTCGGTATTGAGTCAAGTAACAAAATGTTCACTTGTTAAGCCATTTGGGGAAAGGGGGGCGTGGCAGTGGGCGTGGTGTGTGACTGTGAGTTGGATATCTCCAAATGTAGAGTCAGAATCATCCAAGGAGGGGGGGGGGGGGGGGGGGGGGTGTCAGTGGGTGCGACGTTTCAAAAAAAGGTGCATAACTCCCCATAAATTTCATTTTATCGGTCTCAGCTAATCGGCTCCCTTCAACTAAGGCTCACTTCTAATCACTTCTAATTCTCCTTGGCGGAGGTCTCAGCACATGGTTAGTGAAACTGATCATTCTCGGATGAACTCCAAAGACTCTTACATACAGATAAAAAAAATACATCATCAGAGCTCCAAATCATATGCAAATTCGGAAACAATCAAGCGCCGTAATAAAAACAAATCCAACATTTTGCACTGCCCCTCTCTATCTTTGATTACACGCTTAAATCATCCCAAAAAAAATGTGTTTCAAAAAATGGCCTCATCCCCCCCGGGGGGGATGAGGCCGCCCCCCCGGGGGGGATGAGGCCTGTGGCGCGGTAGGCGTCCACGTGGAGTGCCTGGGAGAGAGAGAGCATCCGCCTGCGAGCAGCTCACTAATCAGCCTGGCTGATTGCTACAATTAGACAATCAACCATCAGCTGGTGCTGAGGGGCCTGACACCTGCACATCGCACGTCTGACTGCCGGCTGCCGTTCAGCCAGCAATCACGGCCCACTCACTCACTCACTCACTCACTCACTCTCCACTCACACACACACTCACTCACTCACTCACACACTCACTCACTCTCCACTCACACACACACACACTGTGTGTGGCTGTGACGGAGCTATAGGGTGAGCAGGGGGGGGTTTACGATTCAATCCGTAGAAAATCGATGTCTATGTCGCACGGCGGGAAAACGGGTCATTATCTGCTATTGATCGGGAGCGATCACTAAATAGTTAATGCGAGTTCAGTCGGCTGAACACAAACACGTTAAATGTATTGCGACCAAGGTTTCCTTTTATATCATATGAAAGGCACTGAACATGTTGCATTGAATAACTCATTAGAATCCTTATTTCCTAATCATATTCCCATTTATTTTCTTTCCCTGGTTCTTCACGGCAAATGATCATATATTTTTTATCAATATGGCTAATAGGTTAGCTGATTACTCAAGCGGTACGCTTAGTAAAGAACACTCTATTACTGCAATACTGCATCCGACGGACAACAGAGGAACATACGGGGTAAGCTGAGGCCTTTTAACAGGGTGTGCATTATACCATCACTGTGCATGAAAAACACATCCACAATACACAGCCACAGAAGAGCTTTGCCGATATCTCCAAAAGTTGAGCACGGATTTGCACCACATTTGGTGCAAATCCAGGATAGTTGGATAGTTTGGTTATGGGCCAAGTAAGTGATTATCTTTTGGTGCCAATCAGCCAAAGGGGGCATGTCAGTGGGTGCAACATTTCCCAAAAAGGTGCATAACTCCCCATAGACTTCATTTCATCGGTTTCAGCTAATTGGCTCCCTTGAACCAAGGCCCACTTCTAACCAAAGGCCCACACGATCCACAATCCAAACGCCAATCTGTGTACCACACCTTGGTTCCCCATGAAGATCAAAAGCTATAGTTAGTATCCATAACATCTAGAGGAGACTCATGAACCACGTACATTCATACAGTTATGACCCCCGGATCAGAGCCACCCAGTCCACCTACCTCTTTGTAACTTCCCTTCAGTGTGAGGAACATGTACCCCATGTAGCCGGGGATGAGGAGCATGGAGGAGAGGGCCATGCACCAGCCCACGCCCTGACCCCAGGCGGGGAACACGTAGTCGCCCAGGGTGAGGGGGACCATCTGCACCGCGCTGAACAAGAACACTCCCTAGACAGTGGGGGGGGGGGGGGGGACACACGTGGAAATATGGAACATATGAGAATTATTATTACACATATGAACACATATGACAAATATTGGCAGAATCAAAAAAAATATATGGAACATTTGGAATATGAAAAATGTGAAAATATGAAAAATATGAAAACATATGAAACACATGAAAAATACGAAAAATATGAAAACATGACTTTTCTTTTCCAATTTCTATTTCTATTTCTATCTGTATTTTTTCGTTTTTTCCTTTACCTGCCTTCTTGCTTAATAGAACATAGGTTCGTGCCTGGAAGTGACTGTGCTATGCACGTACACTATGCTGTACGTGCATAGCGCACGTACAGCATACCTGACATTTAGTCAGGAAGCATGGTTGCATGCTGACGCATTGCCTTAAGCTAAACTGTTTCATATTAACCACGCTAACTGCCATATGTTATATACACGTATATTTTGCAATCAGCAATGATTTTTATTCTTGGTAAATCATCTACTAAAGCAAACCACAGTACACTTTAAACAACATGTGGGTGCACTGCACTTACAGCCACGATGAGAGGAGTGAACACCACCCAGCAGGCCTTCCACCACATACAGGGCTTGTAGCCAATCATCTCCTCGATGTTGTCGTAGAACTTATTGACACCTGAAAATCAAAGGAAAAACGTACACGTTTATTCTTCGATTCTCTGACATTGATTCTCCATTTTGGTTGTGTCTGCTTTCCATGTATTTCATCTAAGCTGAGGCTCTAAGCTCATTCGAAATGATCGATGTGTACAATTGGACTCGAGGGGGTTCTTACCATAGAACCAGGAAATGGAGATGCACTCGAAGAACACCAGGAAGAGCAGGCACATTCCACTGGCCGAGTAGTAGTCGAAGAGCTTAAACACATACAAACCACCCTGGACAAGGAGAGGAAGAAAACACAGAGAGAGAGAGAGAGAGAGAGAGAGAGAGAGAGAGAGAGAGAGAGAGAGAGAGAGAGAGAGAGAGAGAGAGAGAGAGAGAGAGAGAGAGAGAGAGAGAGAGAGAGAGAGAGAATCAAATAGAAAGGTTGAAGCAATTATCGTGGGAGGCAGACGAAAGAAAGAAAGACAGAGAAAGAGAAAGAGAGAGAGAGAGAGAGAGAGAGAGAGAGAGAGAGAGAGAGAGAGAGAGAGAGAGAGAGAGAGAGAGAGAGAGAGAGAGAGAGAGGGAGAGAGAGAGAGAGACGGAGAGAGGGAGGGAGTGAAAAGATGACAGGCAAGGACAACACAAGGGGGTGGTTGAGTTTTATCCTACAGTACAAAACAGGTCTAGTGGAATGACATCCAAAGACAAGAGCACCAGTCCAGTAATAGTAGTAGTGGCGGCTGGTAATGGTGGTGGGTGTGGGGGGGGTGCTTGGTGGTTGGTGAGCCAGCCTCTCTTTTGTACTGCTGAGGATGGTGGCTATGTAGGCCAGCACAGCCTCCCTTGTGGAGCAGTTACCAGCAAGAGCACCACTTATCCAGAAGCTTTCCCTCTATTCACTATTGGTGAAAAAGCATATAAACAGGGGGAGCGGCTAAGGGTTACTTCTATACACACCGTGTGGAGATGGGGGGGGGGGGGGGAGGAGGAACAGTTTGCCCAGAGCAGTGATTAGATGTGACCCTAATGTGAATGGGATGTGGCAGGTGAGAAAGGCATGATGCAGTGTCCTCTGGTGTCACTTCACAACCTCCCTCCTGGCGATGGGGATGCTTCAGTGGTAGGAGAGGGGGAGGGGGTCTTGCTTGTTGGTGTTTCTAATTTGTTCACGAAGCGGTACAGTAGTATGGTTCATGTATATATTATGCTTTAGCATAGTACCGTAGTACGGTTCTTTAGTATGGTACTTTTGTAAGGTGCAGAAGTATGGCACTTTAATAATAATTATTCTAATTTGTCAGTGTACAGCAAAAGTACTGTACAGTGAAATAAATTCTCTGCATTTAACCCATCCTAATAGCAGCGGTCAGCTATTTATACAGCGGCCCGGGGAGCAGTTAGGGTTAGGGTGTCTTCCTCAAGGAAACCTTGACAGTTTTTTGCTAGGGGGATCAAACCAGCAACCTTTCGGTGAGGCGACCGCTCTACCTCCTGAGCTATACTGCCGCCTTAGTATAGTACCTTATCGTAGTATGGTACTTTAGTATGATACCCTAGTATGGTACTTTAGTATGGTACATTAGTATGGTACTTTAGTGTGGTACGGTAGTATGATCCTTGAGTATAGTACCCTAGTGTGGTACTTTAGTTTAATACCGGTACAGTAGTATGGCACTTAAGTATAGTACAGTATTTTAGTACGGTACAGTAGAATGGTACTTTAGTATGGTACTTTAGTATAGTACTTTAGTATAGTACAGTAGTATGGTACTTTAGTATGGTACTTTAGTTTGGTACTTTAGTATGGTACTTTAGTGAGGTACTATAGTATAGTATCGTATTATGGTACTTTAGTATGGTTCTTTAGTAAGGTACAGTAGTATGATACTTTAATATAGTACAGTAGTATGGTACCTTAGTATAGTACAGTAGTATTGTACCTTAGTATAGTACAGTAGTATGGTACTTTAGTATGGCACAGTACTTTAGTATGGTACAGTAGTATGGTACATTAGTATAGTACAGTAGTATGGTACTTTAGTATGGTACTTTAGTTTGGTACCTTAGTATGGTACTTTAGTAAGGTACTATAGTATAGTACCGTAGTATGGTTCTTTAGTATGGTTCTTTAGTATGGTTCAGTAGTATGATACGTTAGTAAAGTACAGTAGTATGGTACTTTAGTATGGTACAGTAGTATGGTACTTTAGTATGGTACCGTAGTATGGTAATTTAGTATGGTACAGTAGTATGGTACTTTAGTACTGTACCATAGTATGGTACTTTAGTATGGTACTTTAGTATGGTACAGTACTTTAGTGTGATACAGAAGTATGGTACTTTAGTATAGTAAAGTAGTATGGTACTTTAGTATTGTACTGTAGTATGGTACTTTAGTATGGAATAGTAGTATGGTACTTTAGTATTGTACTGTAGTATGGTACTTTAGTATGGTATAGTAGTATGGTACTTTAGTATGGTACAGTAGTATGGTACTTTAGTATAGTACAGTAGTATGGTACTTTAGTATGGTACAGTAGTATGGTACTTTAGTATAGTACAGTAGTATGGTACTTTAGTATGGAATAGTAGTATGGTACTTTAGTATAGTACAGTAGTATGGTACTTTAGTATAGTACAGTAGTATGGTACTTTGGTATAGTACAGTAGTATGGTACTTTAGTATAGTACAGTAGTATGGTACTTTAGTATAGTACAGTAGTATGGTACTTTAGTATGGTATAGTAGTATGGTACTTTAGTATAGTACAGTAGTATGGTACTTTAGTATGGTACCATAGTATGGTACTTTGGTATAGTACAGTAGTATGGTACTTTAGTATGGTACTTTAGTATGGTACTATAGTAGGGTACCATAGTATAGTACCGTAGTATGGTACTTTAGTGTGGTACCGTAGTACGGTACTTTAGTATGGTACAGTCGTATGGTACTATAGTATAGTACCGTAGTATGGTACTTAATTAATATACAGTAGTATAGTACAGTAGTATGGTACTTTAGTATGGTACAGCACTTTAGTATAGTACTTTAGTATGGTACTGTAGTATGGTACTTAAGTATGCTGCCGTAGTATGGTACTTTAGTATAGTACAGTAGTTTGGTACTTTAGTATGGTACTTTAGTGTGGTACCGTAGTATGGTACTTTAGCATGGTACAGTACTTTAGTACATTACAGTGGTATGACTTTAGTATGGTAGAGTACTTTAGTATGGTACAGTAGTATAGTATTTTAGTATAGTACCGTAGTATAGTAATTTAGTATAGTACCGTAGTATGGTACTTTAGCATTGTATTTTAGTATAGTACCGTAGTATAGTACTTAAGTATAGTACCGTTATATGGTACTTTATTATGGTACTTTAGTATGGTACTTTAGCATGGTACAGTACTTTAGTACATTACAGTAGTATGGTACTTTAGTATGGTACAGTACTTTAATACATTACAGTAGTATGGTACTTTAGTAATAATGCCGGCTTTTATATAGCGCTTTTATCCAAAGCGCTTTACAAGTCATGTAAAGTCCTCACATTACCCATTCATACACCGATGGCGGAGTCAGCCATGCAAGGAGACAGCCGGCAGCAGTTAGGGTTAGGGTGTCTTGCTCAAGGACACCTCGACAGTTTTTGCAAGGAGGAGCTGGGGGATCGAACCAGCGTCCTTTCGGTTATGAGGCAACCGCTCTACCTCCTGAGCTATACTGCCGCCCGTTTGTATGGTACAGTACTTTAGTATGGTACAGTAGTATGGTACAGTCGTATGGTACTATAGTATAGTACCGTAGTATGGTACTTTATTAATATACAGTAGTATAGTACAGTAGTGTGGTACTTTAGTATGGTACAGCACTTTAGTATAGTACTTTAGTATGGTACCGTAGTATGGTACTTAAGTATGCTACCGTAGTATGGTACTTTAGTATAGTACAGTAGTTTGGTACTTTAGTATGGTACTTTAGTGTGGTACCGTAGTATGGTACTTTAGCATGGTTCCGTACTTTAGTACAGTACAGCAGCATGGTACTTTAGTATGGTACAGTACTTTAGTATAGTACCATAGTACAATTATTTGGTACAGTACCGTAGTATGGAACTTAACTGCGGTACTTTAGTACGGTACGGTAGTACGGTACATTACTGCGATACTTTGGTACGGTCCTTTAGTACGGTACGGTAGTATGGTACTTTGGTACGGTACCGTAGTACGGTACTTTACTGCAGAACTTTGGTACGGTACCATAGTACGATACTTTGGTACAGTACTGTAGTACGGTACTTTGGTACGGTACCGTAGTGTGGTACTTTTCTGCGGAACTTTGGTACGGTACGGTAGTATGGGAACTGGCCTCCAACCAAAGCACCTGGTGTTAAGCCCCCCAAAACGTCGGGCAGGAATCCAACCTTGTGAATACCCTTGAGTGGGACAATGCCTCGCTCCAACAGTCCTGAAGTACCTTTGAGGAGCCAAGCCTTTATGGCTTGACATCCATTGAAGAGTGTACAGGGAATAAATCCTCCCCTCCCCCCCCCCCCCGCCCCCCACTTCCCCATCTCCCTTGGAAACTAATGAACTGTCGCATTATAATGGTAGTGTTTCTTCAAGGGGGTTATGGCAATATTACATGTTCTTGTGGGAACTCTAAAGACCTATTAGCATCACTTGATATGTATTCGCCAGAAGAAGAAATTCCCCCGCAAATGAAAAAGATAATGGATTTCCGCTAATATAGTAATGGCATTCAATGACAACAACATCAACAAGATAATATTCCTTACTAGCATGTGCCATGCACCAATTACCATGGTTATAATGACTGAATAACAACAAACAAAACGAATTGAAAGCTGTGTATGTTACATATTATAGACCATATACTATATACTCAAAGCTACACCATCTACATGTCGTTGTGATACTTATATTGGTTATATGGTGGCAGATCCACAGAGCTACCGAAGATGGACGTGGTACCTGCGTGATGTTGGACAGGCCGATGATGTAGGAGACGAGGCAGACGAGGGCGATGAAGATCTCCCGGCGTTTCCTGAGGACCTGCGGGAACTCGTCCACCAGGGCCGTGATGAAGCCCTCCACTGTGCAGAACTGAGGACGTGGGACAATGTGGGACAAGGCGGAACAACGTTGAGGCCCAGATACGTTCAAATGTGTTAACATTTCTCCATGTTCCTCAACAAATCATGTAGCATGTAAACGTACAGCGAAACCACACAATGCTAGCACGATTTCAACAAACACTGCAAGTGATGAAGGGTTGTTGCAGTGAAATAAGATAAACAACGTAATAACCTACCTGCACAACCAGACTACAATAATAAGCCCCCCCCCCCCCCTCCTTGTATAAGCGTATGGGTCTTTACCTGACTGTCAATCCCCAGCATGAGTAGCATGGAGAAGAAGAGGATGGCCCAGAGAGGAGAGATGGGCAGCTGAGTGACCGCCTCAGGATAGGCCAGAAAGGCCAGACCCGGTCCTGGAACACACAGTACACACACACACACACACACACACACACACACACACACACACACACACACACACACACACACACACACACACACACACACACACACACACAGGCACACACACACACACACACACACACACACACACACACACACACACACACACACACACACACACAGGCACACACACACACACAGGCACACACACACACACACACACACACCACACACACACACACACACACACACACACACACACACACACACACACACACACACACACCACACACACACACACACAGGCACACACACAGGCACACACACACACACACACACACACACACATGCGACTTGCATGGGACCATTGCTGGAACATGAACGCTGCAATACAGATTCCAATCCAGTCCGTACTGAATTGATTTCATCATGAATATAGTGAATAGTCATTCTTAATCGACTCCCCTGTACACAGTATGGGTTCAAGCTGTGACATTGTGTGGCGTATGGCGTGTAGATAATTGCCGGGTGTGTAGAAAATCACTTGATATTCACGCTCAACCGTGTAGAACCTGAGACATATCTGACCGTTTTTCCTTCAAGATTCAAGATTTAAGATGCTTTTTATACAAGTACAATGGAATGCTTTCTCCGCATTCCCTCCTGCAGTATGAATTTGCTACAACAATACTACACTGAACTATACAATACTAGACTATACTATGTAGTACTATACTATAAACAACACCATAAACTACCTATGATATGCTATACTATATACTATAAACAACACTATATACTATACTATATACTTTACTATATAATATAGTATAAACAACACTGCATGCTGGTTTTTTTTGCACAATTCAACAAATGTACATATTATCCGTCAGTCACTTCATTGTTATTTGTATTTTTTATTTTTATTGTGTACATTATTTTTATTTTATAGTATAGTGTTTTATAAAATGCATGCAGGCAATGTGGAGTAAGCATTCCATCCAATCTTGAATCTTGAATCTTGAATCTTGAATAACTCACACATACAGTAAAATCAAGAGATCCTGCGATCAGCGTTCCAAACATATTCCAAAAGGAGCCATCTTCCGTTTTTATTTGTCTTAGTGTCTTATTATTCTCTCTCTCTCTCTCTCTCTCTCTCTCTCTCTCTCTCTCTCTCTCTCTCTCTCTCTCTCTCTCTCTCTCTCTCTCTCTCTCTCTCTCTCTCTCTCTCTCTCTCTCTCTCTCTATCTCTCGGTCTCTCTCACTCTCTCTCTCTCTGTATCTCTCTGGATTGTAATTACCTGAGGCTGCCACGTCAGCGATGGGCCTCTTTGTGACGTTGGCCATGAAGCCCACAATGGAGAAGATGACAAAGCCGGCAAACATGCTGGTGAAGGAGTTGATACAGCACACAATGATGGAATCTCTGCAGAGGGGGAGACAAAGCACCAGGCCGCCATTGTTATACCACCCTATCCATGTCTTATCGTCCTGTCCCACATTGAACGACAGGGGAGGGGTTGGCGGTGAAGGGGGAGGGAAGGGGGGAAGGGGGTGAGTCAGGGAAGCCATTTTGCATTCTTGGGTCTGCAGAGATGGAGATGGAGCTGGAGAGCCTGGTTGGATTTATATAGACTTTTTGGTTTTTCAAGCGACAAGCGGCATAGAACTGACAAAACGCTCCTACCTCTTGATGTTGTTCCCCCCCACAAAAAAAAAAATAGGTACCATGGACAGCTGGCAAATAACATGAATAAAACAGCATTCCACAAAACAAGTTCCAATGAGTTAGAGAGAAGTTGGAGTTTAAACCTGTAGAATATGGAGGTAACATAAAGACAAAGCTCAAAGCTAGACTGTGTGTTTTGTACAGAGACTTCTAAATCTGTAAATTTACTAATTCATTCATACACAATGAAATGCTACCTAGCTAAACAAAAATATATGTATGTTCCGAAACATTTCGCCAATGAAACAAGCAACCGTTCATATAAAGATAGCGATGACATATTCACATCATTAGGTTTCATATCCTCATTAGCATTGCATCATGAGACATGACAACCTCTGCAAAGACACCAGCTGCAAATCGACCCTCTGCCCAATTTTGCCGTGTTTGTGTCATATTTGAAATGTCCTTAAACGTGCAGGACACCAGCTGGATTTCCATCTAACAGTTGATTCGAATTTTAAGCAAACTTTTGTAAGTTCGCAAACAACTCCCCGAAAACAAAATGCGTGTTGTGTTTCCATCAACTACTTGGAGCGAACAAACTAAGTCAGCGATGACGGATATTGGGCGGTGACATAAGCCATGTTTTCGGGTCATAGGAACACTTGAAAAAAGCCGACAGGTTAAGTCACGTGAGTTCAAAGTTCGCTAAGTCAGAATTTAATCGGCAAAGTTGTTTCCATATCGGCTTTTGCCAATGAACTCGATTCGAATCAGTCAAAAACCACCTCAAGCGAGGTAATCAACTTTTATGCGAATCAGAGGAAGTTGATTAGAATTTGGCCATTTCCATCAACATTTTATAATACGATACTTCAAAAATGAGAATCTAAATACGGTGATGGAACCCAACTACTACTGAGGTATTACGAACCAACACATCCTAGCATTCAACCTTACCGATACACGTTGTTGTGGAAGGTGTTGTAGCTGCCCAGCGCTATTAGAGAGCCCAAGCCCAGGCCGTAGGAGAAAAAGATCTGAGTGGCAGCATCCAGCCACACCTGAGGGCCAAAGAACACCACCACCACCCACATCACGTTACATAGGGGACATTTTGTTGACATTTCATTGACACTGTCTGCACAAATCAGTGTGTATGTGTGTGTTCTTGATTCTCGGTGCCTGACACCAAGCACAACACCAAAGCCTCGAACCCTAGCCAAACAACCAACCGGCTTTGTATGTTGACCCTTCAATAGCCT
>CM051002.1:8826382-8828882 GCA_027704905.1 Muraenolepis orangiensis
AGACTCTAATGCAAATATTCAGCTATTCTACTAGAGTCTTAAGAATAATGATTCAAATGTTCAGCTATACTAATAGAGTCTTAAGAATAATGATTCAAATGTTCAGCTATACTAATAGAGTCTTAAGAATAATGATTCAAATGTTCAGCTATTCTACTAGAGTCTTAAGACTAATTGATTAAAAATTTTCAGCTTCTACTAAAGTCTGAATAATAATGAATCTAACATTCGAGGAAAATCTAGCAAAGGATAAAGCAGAACAAGTATTCCTTGACGTTGTTATATTTTGAATAATATTTAATTAGAAAATTATTCTTATTATTATTATTATTATTAATAATATAACTATTATTTGTATTTAATTTAATTCTTATAATATATGTTGCATACTTACAGAGGTGAACGAGTTGTACAGATAGTAAATAGCCCAGGAAATGATGACAATGTAATAGATGTTAAGCCAGAAGGACAGCACCGCAGCGGCCAGACCGACACCTACAGAACAGCAACAATACAGGAGGCTGGCCAATTCTGATTCGGACGTCTATATACGTGCTTGTGGAATAAAAACATAGCATAGACAGCAAGAATACAGCAAGAATAGCATCAGTTGCCGTTTAATTCACCCGATCTGATTTTATATATATGGTTTTCTTTATTACCTTTGAACAAGGGGGCCATTTTCCACACCCCGAGACCCCCCACGGACGTATACTGGCCCAGCGCCGTCTCCAGGAGGAACAGGGGCATGCCGGCGAATATGAGGGTCAGAAAGTAGGGGATCAAGAAGGCCCCTAAAACAGAAGGTGAGAAGCAACAGACGTAAAGTGAGTAAAGGAGATAGATTATGGGGGGGAGGGGGGGGGTACCGTTTCAGACATGTTTCACACTGCGCTCCGCATTTCTATTGGAGTTGGGGGGACGCATCTGCGTCCAATTACGCACAAGGGGGGAGACATGTTTCGGCGAATATTAAACTGAACTCCCGGAGGAAACCTTAGAGGCGTTAGAGATAATAGATTAAAATGTGTGTGTGCTCGGGGTTTTTTGTTTGTTTGATTGGTTTGGATGAAAAAAGTTTTTTTCTGGATTTACCTCCACCATTTTTCCCACACAAGTAAGGAAATCTCCAGACATTCCCGAGTCCAATGGCATATCCGACACACGAGAGGAGAAAGTCAAATCTCCCTCCCCATGTCTCCCTCTCGGGGAGTTCCTTCTTGGTCTTCTGGACTTTCACCACCAGGGTTTTGGGTTTGTCGTTGGTGGTGGTGGTGGTGGTGGTGGTGGCGGCGGGCGCGTCCTGCACCGCCTCCGTCAGGACGTGTCCGTCAGACGCTTTGGTTCCGTTGGTTGCCATGGCGACTCAGGTATCAATATGATGATGATGTAATCCAGAACCGGTTCAACAGCGGTCCTGGGGGGGTGACAGCGGCAGCTTTTCTCTCGGATGCCCAAACTACTGTGTGTATGTCGACTGGGCCTATAATCTGCCGTATAGCCTCGATGTATTTGGAGCAGTGCACTAGAAGAGAAAAAAACAACCATATCAAACGTTAAATTAGCCAAAAGGTCGGTTTGGTAATGTTATCATGTGCTTTGAACGTTATACAATTTAGGCCTATACATATAGGCCTACATTTTTGCACTATAGTATTTGACCCGGTCACGCGATCCTTAGATTAACTGTGCACATAACATTCAAATATCATTTAAATACAAATACAAATATAGTCACATGTATACAATGTTTTTTTTTAAAGCCATGTCCCTCTGCTATACGACTGCACGACGAAAGCAGTTCAAAAGACTTCATTGTTCCCGGAAAATATCTTAACGTTTTTTCTATTTATTTTTAAAGGACTTACAAAAAGGATATCTGGAAATAAATGTACTCTTACATCATTTCATTGAATAGCAGAATGAGCAATTCTCTGAGTGCAGCATCACTAATTGGTTCATCTTTTCGACGTGATTGCGGTGCGCAACGCAATGTTAGCCCCAATGTGCCTCAATGCCTGGATTATATTGTCTCTCTATTTTTTTTCCTGAATGCTAAATATTGTTTTCTATAAATAGACAGTTTTTTTTGGTTATAACACATATTTTAAATTGCGTTGAGATGTAGGTGAATGAGACAATGAGAAGTCAATGTAACATCCAGTGGTCTCCAAGACGCGGACCCTGCGCGTCGCCTGCGACCCTCGACGCGCGTCTTGTGTTCATTTGGAAAGATATGCTTCTCGAGTGGTATTGTATTTAAATGGCCATTCAAACGTTGCTCTTGAAAGATGTACCAATTTAAATTGCAATTTTTTTTATATATAATATATATATATATATATATATATATATATATATATATATATATATATATATATTGCGTTACTTGCGAACTATACAGGCGCAGTTTTGTGCACTATCCAATATGTCCAAACCACCATGTATCTATAAAGCGCATTTTACGTACCAAACTGCTCTGTCTTCAGGGACTGCAAAA
>CM051002.1:8831382-8833882 GCA_027704905.1 Muraenolepis orangiensis
CGGTGGCCCCAGCCAATACAGGCAGTTGATGCTTGCTTTGAATCCTCTTAAATAAATACTTAAATAGCCTTGCAGCAGTTCCACATTAAGGTGTGATGTGTGATTTTATTGAGTTATTTAACAATAAATGGGCAGGAATGCCCACTTATGGACAGGAATGCCCACTTATGGACAGGGACGAGTGTTTTACTACAATTTGAAGTCAGACTAATGCAGGGGGTCGGCAACCTCTTCTGTTGGCAGAGCTTACCAAAATCATTGAAGATGATCTCATAAAAGAGAAGATGTGAGAAGAGTGATACCTCATAATCCCTTTTCTGGAATTTAATCTATTACGGTGTCATGGTGAATCGATTGACCTTGAAATGACGTGTAGCTTTGTATCAGACATTTGTACTTTAAAATAATGAACAATACTTTCTGTACAATTTAACGATATATTTTCAGGCCTTGTTGTTTCATATGCACTCACTTTATTAAATGGCCTAGAGCTGTAGGTTCCTGGTCCCCTGGACGATAAAAACCAGTTCAAACTAACATCCTCTGCTGCTATTTCGTCTGTGGCTGCTTAAGAGGTCATTAGGAAGCACATGGCGTTCTGAGACTAATGACAGCATTCACACTCAAACCCCCTCCCAAATCAGGGGTTTCATCGCCTCATCTCCAGAATAAATTGACCCGTTCTGGTCTGTTATTAGTTCAACCAAGGACAACACACCGTCCGGTAAAGGTGTGGTGGAAGCATGAGGTATGTGTGCGTGTATTCAGTTGTCCTGTGAAGAACCACAACCAACATGGCGCTGGATGTGTGGTGTTGTTGTTTTTGTCACCATGCACCATTGCTTTGTAGTTATCCACATAAAAAGCAAAGAATGGGTCAGTGTACTCTAAAATAATGCGGAGTTACATGCACTGAAGTGAAAATGATGTCCCCTTCTTTGCTACATAACCCGTTTCCTCTGACTCCACCATTCCATGTGTACTCATATTCTTCCCCCCCCTCTCTCTCTCTCTCTCTCTCTCTCTCTCTCTCTCTCTCTCTCTCTCTCTCTCTCTCTCTCTCTCTCTCTCTCTCTCTCTCTCTCTCTCTCTCTCTCTCTCTCTCTATACTGTAAAAACCCTGCGGACGGATGAAAAGCTACGACGTTCGCCACCACCACCGCCACCGCCGCCACCACCGCCACCACCACCGTCACCACCACCGCCACCACCACCGTCACCACCACCGTCACCACCACCTCCACCACCGCCACCACCGCCGCCACCACCGCCGTCACCACCGCCGTCACCACCGCCGCCACCACCACCACCAATACCACCACCACCGCCACCGCCACCGCCACCAATACCACCACCACCACCACCAATACCACCACCGCCGCCACCACCGCCGCCGCCACCGCCACCGCCACCGCCACCGCCACCGCCACCGCCACCACCCGCCGCCACCACCGCAACTGAAAGAGCTCAGAATAAGAAGGGCCCAGATGGTGAACCAATGAGGGGTGAGCTAACCTTCTAACGATACTAAATGAAAACGTAGCATTTCCATTCCCAGCTGGCTGAGTGGCCCGCGGGCCTCGGCAGCGCCTCACATGTGCCAAGTGTCTCCCGCCTGCCGACCGACTCCACACACTGGGAGGACATTTCAGGTCCTGTGCTGGGGGAGAGCGAGTGGAGGGGTTTGGGGCGCGGGGGGGGGGGGGTTGGGGGTGGTGGTGTAGTGGGGGGGGGGAGGGGTGTGTGGAGGAGGGCTGGTCCCACCTGATGGTAGAGGCCTGTGTGCATTGGGGCTTGTAATTGCTGTTAGGGGAGGGCGGTAGCAGAGGTTATACAGTGCATGCGCCGGCACACACACACACACACACGCACGCACGCACGCACGCACGCACGCACGCACGCACGCACGCACGCACGCAC
The DNA here is from genome assembly GCA_027704905.1 of Muraenolepis orangiensis. Lineage (NCBI taxonomy): Eukaryota > Metazoa > Chordata > Actinopteri > Gadiformes > Muraenolepididae > Muraenolepis > Muraenolepis orangiensis. Next base: position 8,833,303 of record CM051002.1, read on the forward strand.
GCACGCACGCACGCACACACACACACACACACACACACACACACACACACACACACACACACACACATATATATATATATAAATATATACATGCGTGTGTGGGAAGGCGGGCCATGTGTCCTTTTTATTTATTCTGCTCAGACACACAAGGGACAAATGTAATGCAATGCTTTCTGGCCCTGGCCACCATCATTCTGGTGTTGCAAGTATTGTACAGCTTCATGAATGAGTGTCTGGATGGTTCACATCAACACAGCCCCTCACTGAGGGAGGATGTGTGTGTGGAACACCTAAGCAAACACTGAAAGCAGGGGGAAAAGAAGCGAGAAAAGTGAGAGACAACAGGGAGAGAGAAAGAAAGAGATTGGGGGAGAGAGAAAGGAGAGGGGGGGGGGGGGGAAGTAACAGCAAGCCCAGCTTTCCCAAATCCCTGGACCCTAAAAAAAAGCATTAAAAAACAAAAAACCTCCATCCATCCATCGTCCATTCTTCTCTCTGGGTGTCGGGGGAGAGAAAGAGATAGAGAGAGAGAGAGAGAGAGAGAGAGAGAGAGAGAGAGAGAGAGAGAGAGAGAGAGAGA
>CM051002.1:8838882-8856382 GCA_027704905.1 Muraenolepis orangiensis
GTATCGTAGATGCATCAAATACACACATACCCCTCTCAAGTGTTCTGCTAATGCTCCCTTCCCTAACTTAATGGCGACATTCCCATCATTCCGTACCTGCCTTGTTAGCGTCAACAGCACAGGTATTTATACGCTGATGCATGAGTGCATGTGTGTGTGTGTGTGTGTGTGTGTGTGTGTGTGTGTGTGTGTGGGTTCTGGTCTAATTGCCTGTGTAATCACCCTTTCCAAACCACTGGTGCCACCTCTGGGAGACTGTGTGTCTCTAGCCTCTCCTGTCATCGCTTTGCTCCATGTACCACGGATCGTGTTTGTGAAGATTTCCAAGGCGTCACCGGGCGCCTTGGAAAACATTGACCTGTTTTTTTCTGCCGTTTGATTGACTAGTGCAGTGAGAGGTGTTCACATGTTGGAACATTCTAGTATATGAAGCGGTATCGTTCAGTACAGGGCGACGATTTCTGTTATTCTCCGTGTGTACGCCGTTGGAGAGGAGAGAGAGAGAGAGAGAGAGAGAGAGAGAGAGAGAGAGAGAGAGAGAGAGAGAGAGAGAGAGAGAGAGAGAGAGAGAGAGAGACCAGGTGTGGGCAATCTCTCCACGCTCCTCCACTGATCCCCCTATTCACCCGGGCCGTTTCTATGGTAACAAAGGGATAGATTGCCACAGTGGATGATTGCTGCCATTCCACCAGTCGTTGACCTCATAATGAACTCCCACTCAGCCAAATAATGGCAAATTAACAAGTAAAGCCATGCATCTCAAATGAACACGTGAAGCCATGCATCGAGAATTCGAGCATGAATGCGCTCCAATAGTGGAACTGGAACACAAAGGGGCGGCCATCGCGAAGTTTGATTGAAAAACATCCTGATTTTTGGATGATTGAGGTCCAAAAATTGCATTCAAACATTTTGATTTCCAGCCTCGAATATGCTTATAGCAGTTTGGTTGGCAGCTCATATCGTCTCTCTTTTGAGGACATACCTGGACGTATTTGTATTTACTTAGTTTATACATCGTTCATTGACATTTGTTCTATTTTCTAGTGTATTTTGCACAATTTCCGTAAGGCACTGCCACTTTCAATTCACTGCACATCCTGCATGTGTATGACAAATGAAGATCTTAAATCTTGAATCTTGAATGTTGAATACATTCCAGTTGCATTTGATTAAGTGTCACAGTTGAGAGCGCTTGGTGAGCTCTTGGAGTGAGGTATACCCCAGCTGATGTGTACATGTAACGCACATGATAACAACCAGAGAGAAGCGGAGGGTGTACACACGGCGACCCACTTTGACTGGTCTGAACGGGCTATCGACCCTGGTTCCTCTCTAATGGACAGCTTTATGGATGTGTTAAATGCCGTATTGATCTCAGCCACCCACTTGGTGTGTTCTGGGCCATTTTTTTTTTCAAAACACTAAAAGGCCTTTTTAAATGAACAGTGACACTATCTAGCAACCAAGCGATAATGGACCTTATATTCACCTCTTGGTTGTAAAACGCCGGATAGATGGAACCAAGATAAGCCACTATAGGCGAATGACGCCCATGGGGGGCATGGAGGCATCACTAGTGGGCACATGGGAGGTTGACACCTATAGCCAAAAGCTACAGGGGTTTGATCCGCCAGATGAATGCAGTGTGTGTGTGTGTGTGTGTGTGTGTGTGTGTGTGTGTGTGTGTGTGTTCATACCAAGTGAGCTGCTTTGGATGAAAGCGTCCGCTCAATGAGCAATCTATCATTATTCGTTTTTTGCGGAAGGGTTATTCTATTTAAGTCTCCGTTTTGAATGAGCCAGGAATGAACATGGAGTGAATCGAGTCGTTGGGCTCAGTCGTTTGATCAAAGACGCTCATGTCTAATCGCCTGCTGGCAAAGTGGGATTGGGCTGAGATAAGGGGGGGGGGAATCGGCGTGCCGCTTTTTTCAATTTCTTCTTCCCACCCATATCTAATTCAGAGATCTGCTTCAGGAGATATAGATTCAAGATTCAAGATTCAAGATTCAAGATTATTTGTATTTACCAGGTGTAACAAGTACAATGCAGTGCTTACTCCCCATTCTCTCCCGCAACATGAATTTCAATAACAATACTATACTATACTAGTCGTGAAGCGTCAGGGCCTTCAAGGTATTCAGAGAAGACCCTGGAACTCTCAGATGAAACAAAAACAAATCGAATTAATTGTATTAATACAATTTAATACAATTTAAATAAAATGAATAAATGAGAATCGTATCTGTGTTGTTATCTGTTATATTACAGTGTTACGTTGATTTGTTTGTCTTTCTCGGCCCATGCATTATGCATTTGAGTGGTTTTGTGTTGGAAAAACAATGCAACCAATCAGATATATTTCTAGGTTGCTGGGAAGAATATCCTTCAACCAAAGTATTCCCGATTGCTTGGCCTTAGACTGAATGAGAGCGTACGTTTGGATTGACAATTTGATCAACCAATCACATAGTGATTTGTAGCCAATGGGCGTATTCTTTCAGATTTCCCCACAGTTCCATAGTGCGCTAGAAGGTTCACTGACTCAGATCTAGCGAAGGGCTACTTTGGTTTTTTTCTACGTAGGTATTTTACGTCGAAATGGCAACAGGTGAAGATGATGTTGTTGCGGAATTGTTGTTAGTACCCTTTTCAAGACAACCAAAGTTTTAACGATCCCCATCACCACTGCGGAAAGGACATTTTACAGAAGGTCCAGTTGTGATAGACACGGTCCGCCACTGTACTACAGTACACAATGCTATACTATGCAATACTACACGATGCAATACTATAATAGTATTGTATAGTACTACTAGTACTACAATTAAACATCTTGAATCTTGAATCTATAAACAACACTATATACTATATGCTATATACTATACTATATACTTATACTATGTAATATAAACAATATACTAACAACTTCTCACTACTCACTATATATGATATGCTATATACTATACTATATACTTAATACTATAAACAATATACTATAAACAACACTATGCTATAAAACATTAAACAATATTATACACAATAAACGAGAACAATAAGAACATATATACATGGATACGCGGATGGTGCAAAAAGCCTTTTAAAGTGACAGTAGTGCAGCACCGTAGTGAGTGGTAGCAGCATCATAGATAATCATAAAAGTACAGAACAGTGCAGTAACGGTTATGAGTCCAGTAAGCCCAGCAACAATGGTGACAATGGTGACAATGTTATATATGTTATGGTAATGGCAGCGCTCCTCGCAGTTCAGTAGGCGCACTGCCGGTGGATAAAAACTATCCTTGAACCTGTTAGTCCTTGTTTTCGGCTGCTGCAGAACCGGCGACCGGACCGCGTGGGGTTGAAAAGATGCTGCCCAGGGTTGGTGGTTGCGGTATTTATACTGTATAATATATATATATATATATATATATATATATAAACAAAGACATGAGTCCAATTTCAGACCAATCGTTATATCAATTGCATAAAACTGAAAAGGGAGACTTCTAAAGGCATATTTCAGTCAAAAGTGATGTTACTAAGCTAGATTCTAACTTCTCTGTTTACTTAAGCATTGGCTACAGGGCCTTTTTTTCCGAAGAGATTAAGATGATCAAAGTGTATATGTACCTATGCAATTTCAAACACAGCTTTGGCGCCGTTCCAGAACGGGTCTTCCGAGACCAATTCATCGGAAACCGACTCAAGACCGCGTCAAATCCACTGAGTCTCTTCCCTCTCTTCTCCTCCTCCCTGTGCCTCTCTTTCTGTTTGGTCTTTACTTGGCTCCATCCTCTCTCTACCACTGTTCACTCTCTCCACTTCTATCCTTCCTCTCTCTACCACTGTTCTCTCCATGTATCTCCTTCCTCTCTCTATACCACTGTTCCCTCTCCATACCCTTTCACCTTCCTCTCTTCACCACTGCTCCCTCGCTCCATGTATCTCCTTCCTCTATCTACCACTGTTCCCTCTTTCTACCTCTCTCTCTTCCTCTCCTTCTATTCTATATATCTCCACCACTCTCTTTCTTCCTTTCTCCACCTCTCTCTTTCTTCTCTTCCTGTTCATAAAATGCATACTGCGGGAGGCAATTGGGGAGTAAGCATTCCATCCAATCTTGAATCTTGAATCTAGAATTGTTAAAAAAAAAAAAACTCACACATACAGTAAAAATCAAGAGATCCGGCGATCAGCGTTCCAAACGCTCCAAAGTTCTCTCTCTCTCTGTCTCTCTCTCTCTGTCTCTCTCTCTCTCTCTCTCTCTCTCTCTCTCTCTCTCTCTCTCTCTCTCTCTCTCTCTCTCTCTCTCTCTCTCTCTCTCTCTCTCTCTCTCTCTCTCTCTCTCTCTCTCCCCATCTCTCCGAGAGCATCAAAAATTGGTCTCGAGACGGGACCAATCAGACCAGACTCAAGTACTACAGCCCTGATATACTGTATACACATGGGCACCTGGGCAGAACCTGGGCCACACTGATATTTAACACATTTCCTGATATAAACTGTATATTCTGGGACTGTTTAACCACAAGCACAACTTCAAGCAGTGCTTGTGGTTGTAAGGATCGTAGAATCACTGATTGTACAATCCACTTGACTTCAGATAGATTTAATTGGCTATGTTCATTAATCTTAGAATAGTATAATGTCATATCTAATATTAGTTATATTCTTTCAAAGGGAAGAGGAGTTTAAGTAGTTTGTTGTTATATTTGAAGTTACATTTAAATCAGTTTAAGCCACTTATACGCCACTTATACATGGCAGTAGCTCAGTCTGTTGGGACTGGGCTTGGGAACCGGAGGGTCGTCGGTTCAAGTCCCCGAAAAACGGACCAAGTACGGAGTGAGAACGGGTACTAGGAAAAATATGCCAGTTCGTCTCCTGGGCACTGCCGAGGTGCCCTTGAGCAAGGCACCAGACCCCTACACTGCTGCTCCCCGGGCAGCTGTATATACAATAGCTGTCCACTGCTCCTAATACTAGGATGGGTTTAATTCAGAGAAACTAATGTCACTGTGTGTGTACATGCATGTGACCAATAAAGAAGATTCAATAATACACTAGTAGTAGTGAATACATGCAATGACCCAGCGTTGCGGAAAGCCAAATGGTTACCTTGTCCACGTCTGGACACTCTGGATCTTTTGACTGCCACGGTAACAAGAGAAACAAAGAGAAGTTGTATATTTAAAGTTATTCAAATTCGGCAGCGGCAAAATGGCGGTGACGTGGCTCCCAGCATTGTTGCCTTGCCGACTAGCCGACTAAATGATGCTGATGGATAGTGACACGGGCACACACTCCGGCGGGTGTTTTGGTGTCTGAGCCACACACACACACATACACAAAGGAGCAACAAACAAACACACACACACACACACGCGTGAGGCCCTAGCTAACCTTGTCTCGCTAACCTTGTTCGCAGCACTGCTGTCAGTGAGTCCTCCAATACATCCCCATGAGTGTCATGTTGTTTCCATGGTGAGCACACCGCACCTTTAGTTCCGCTAGGCCCAGGATGGAGTTAATGTCAGACCAATGACCAATGTGTTTGCATGAAGGACGTAGTCGTAGCCTACATCAGGTGTTCTCAAACGGTTTGAGGCCAGGGACCCAAAAACATTGTAAAACATACGCTTACTACCATTTCTACTCTTAGATACCCTTGGAACTATTTGTCCCGGCCGGGTGTAGGTGGGACCCAAAAGCAGAGGGAACAGACGCCAGACGGAACAGGTGCTTTAATGTCGCCGGACACACGCCGAAAGCGCGATCAAAGGCAGAGAGAGGTACAGACAGGGAAAATCCGAAAAACGTGGTCAAGGCAAGCAGGGGTCGCTAACAAGTAGTCGAGGGTTGAGGCAGAGGTACAAAGACGCAAGGCAAAAACGAGATCGTTCTCCAGGCGAGGGTCAGAACACGGCGGAACAACAATAGGCGGAACAACAATGAACTTAGCTTGAAACGTACGTGATGCTTTCCGGAAAAACAGGGTGATAATCCAGCAATGAGTAACACAACAGACATGGCTCACATACAGCTTGGTGATGAGGTGCGATTGATTAACAGGTGGAGGCCAGCGGGAAGAGCTGGGTTGGGTCGTCACACTATTTGTATTCTAAAAATGTTCAACCTCGACACATCAGACCCGTTTTGTAGTAATAAAAGAGAAATACATTTCAATTTGATGTCATGTTCATACCACGTATATACTTTGTATATTTATAAATCTATTATAAACTTATATAACATTAACAAGACATAGTCCTATGACTATGAACAGTAACAAGATGAACAGTAACAAGACATAGTCCTATGACTATGAACAGTATCAAGACATAGTCCTATGACTATGAACAGTATCAAGACATAGTCCTATGACTATGAACAGTATCAAGACATAGTCCTATGACTATGAACAGTAACAAGATGATGAACAGTAACAACAGTAACAAGACATAGTCCTATGACTATGAACAGTAACAAGATCAACAGTAACAAGACATAGTCCTATGACTATGAACAGTAACAAGATCAACAGTAACAAGACAGTCCTATGACTATGAACAGTAACAAGATGAACAGTAACAAGACACAGTCCTATGACTATGAACAGTAACAAGATGAACAGTAACAAGACATAGTCCTATGACTATGAACTGTAACAAGATGAACAGTAACAAGACATAGTCCTATGACTATGAACTGTAACAAGATGAACAGTAACAAGACATAGTCCTATGACTATGAACTGTAACAAGATGAACAGTAAAAATACTTTCCTATGACTATGAACAGTAACAAGATGACCAGTAATTAGACATAGTCCTATGACTATGAATTGTAACAAGATGAACAGTAACAATATGAACAGTAACAAGAAACAGTCCTATGACTATGAACTGTAACAAGATGAACAGTAACAAGACATAGTCCTGAACTGTAACAAGATGAACAGTAACAAGACATAGTCCTATAACTATGAACTGTAACAAGATGGACAGTAAAAATACTTTCCTATGACTATGAATTGTATTAAGATGAACAGTAACAAGACATAGTCTAGTTACTGTTCACTGTTCATAGACTGGGGGCGGCAGAAGCTCAGTCAGTTAGGACTTGGCATGGGAACTGGAAGGTCGCCGAAACACCTGTGCACTGCCGGGGTGCCCTTGAGCAAGGCACCGGATCCTTACACTGCTCCCAGGCCCTGTATATACAATAGCTGCCCACTGCTCCTAATACTAGGATGTGTTAAATGCAGAGAAACTAATCTCACTGTGTGTGTGTACATGTACGTGACCAATAAAGAGGATTCAATCCTCGAGATTTAGATTTAGTCCTATAAGTATGAACAGTAACAAGATCAACAGTAACAAGACATAGTCCTATGACTATGAACAGTAACAAGATCAACAGTAACAAGACAGTCCTATGACTATGAACAGTAACAAGATGAACAGTAACAAGACACAGTCCTATGACTATGAACAGTAACAAGATGAACAGTAACAAGACATAGTCCTATGACTATGAACTGTAACAAGATGAACAGTAACAAGACATAGTCCTATGACTATGAACTGTAACAAGATGAACAGTAACAAGACATAGTCCTATGACTATGAACTGTAACAAGATGAACAGTAAAAATACTTTCCTATGACTATGAACAGTAACAAGATGACCAGTAATTAGACATAGTCCTATGACTATGAATTGTAACAAGATGAACAGTAACAAGATGAACAGTAACAAGAAACAGTCCTATGACTATGAACTGTAACAAGATGAACAGTAACAAGACATAGTCCTGAACTGTAACAAGATGAACAGTAACAAGACATAGTCCTATAACTATGAACTGTAACAAGATGGACAGTAAAAATACTTTCCTATGACTATGAATTGTATTAAGATGAACAGTAACAAGACATAGTCTAGTTACTGTTCACTGTTCATAGACTGGGGGCGGCAGAAGCTCAGTCAGTTAGGACTTGGCATGGGAACTGGAAGGTCGCCGAAACACCTGTGCACTGCCGGGGTGCCCTTGAGCAAGGCACCGGATCCTTACACTGCTCCCAGGCCCTGTATATACAATAGCTGCCCACTGCTCCTAATACTAGGATGTGTTAAATGCAGAGAAACTAATCTCACTGTGTGTGTGTACATGTACGTGACCAATAAAGAGGATTCAATCCTCGAGATTTAGATTTAGTCCTATAAGTATGAACTGTAACAAGATGAACAGTAAAAAGACATAGTCCTATGACTATGAACAGTACGAATTTGTGGCATAGTCCTAATAAACCCAGACAATTAAAATGTCATTAAGTGCTTCAACTTTCAAATAATGAACGTATTGCTCCTTATTCAAATCATTGGCCGAAAGCTCTTAACAAATCATAACAGAAGTTATTATAACAGCGTAACATTCTTTGATTTTGTCCTTTTCTGGATGCTTTGTAATCAGATGTTGCTTTAGCTTGGCTGGCTTCATGGCTTTGTTCGCACCTGAAGACACATGACGCACTTCAGTATCCAGCCGCTGTTAATAATAAATAAATAATAACTTGATTAAAATGTTGTCCGATTTTCTCAATTGAGCTTGTTTGGTCTTAGCGGGACTTGATGATGTGGACTGACCGGACTGACTAAAATGTATATCTATATTTAGCTCGCAAGCTAGAAGGATGGCTAATAAATAAGCAGAGCTACGCAGCAGCAGAAACAGTGAAGTGAAGTGAATGAGTCATGGGCGACAGGCCGTGAGGTGATGGAGGAGGTCGATTAGCATAAACCCTGTTCCTATTCACTGCGTCATTAGCGACCCCCCCTCCCCCCCCCCTGTGTATGAGCACTCCTGCACCGCTCCCGCGCTGACCCGCCGCCATCATAACAGACCTTTAATGAGCCACGGCAGGAGCTCCTGGCTTACACGTTTCGATTTTCCCTTCCCTTATCGTCCCTCTTCCCCTCTGTCTATTGTGTTAAGTTTTTGTCTAGGAAGCACCACTGGGCACTGAATGAAGCATGGACCTTCACTCAGTGGAGGTTTACTAATGGGAAAATGAACGGCTAGCCCTCAGTAGAGATTGTCTAATGGGAAAATGAACGGCTAGCCCTCAGTAGAGATTGTCTAATGGGAAAATGAACGACTTGCCCTCACTGGAGGTTGTCTAATGGGAAAATGAACCGCTAGCCCTCAGTGGAGATATGCAACAGGACAGGGCACACAGAAGGAGTAGAAGGAGCACCTTTGGATTGAGGTTGCAATAACAGAGACCCAACATAGAGCATTGAGAGGAAAACAAATTGACTGCAGGCACCAGTGGTTGAGAAGGTGCCAGGAAGATGGAAGATCATGGAGAAGGTTTAGCCACTGGGGAGAGGATAGTGTGAGAGATGAGAGAGAGAGAGAGAGAGAGAGAGAGAGAGAGAGAGAGAGAGAGAGAGAGAGAGAGAGAGAGAGAGAGAGAGAGAGAGAGAGAGAGAGAGAGAGAGAGAGAGAGAGAGAGAGAGAGAGAGAGAGAGAGAGAGAGAGAGAGACAGAGAGACAGAGAGAGAGAGAGAGAGAGAGACAGAGAGACAGAGAGACAGAGAGACAGAGAGACAGAGAGACAGAGAGACAGAGAGAAGCAGTAGAGCAGTACAGTCAAGGAACAAAACAAAAGACACAGCATAACAAGGAGAAGGACGTGGGGATGGAGGCCAGTTGTGAGCCGGCAAAGACGACTCTGCTGCTGCTGCTGCTTCTGCTGCTTCTGCTGCTGCTGCTGCTGCTGCTGCTGCCTCAACTCCTGCAACTCCTACCAGGCCATCGCTGGTAGGGTTGTGGTGAGCCCCAGTAACAGACACGCCAACCAGGCTCTGACTGGCAGCCTCTACTCCCACAGCTCACACAGAGGGGGCAGCAGCCAGCCAGAAGAAGGGGGAGGAGAGGGGAGGAGAGAGGGGGGGGGGAAGAGAAAAAAACGAGGGAGAAACAAAATGGAAACTGTGCTAGAACGACATCAATGGAAACGTGTCAAAATGGGAGAGAGAGGGGGGGGCAGGGGTGGTGGGGGGTGGGGGGGAGATGCAGGAGAAAGGAGCAGAAGGAAGAACAACAAAAACAGAGACAGACATGGAGAGCAGACGAGGCGACGAGAAACAGCGGGAAACGGGCAGGTGGTGGAGAGAGAGAGAATGGAAGAGAGCGGTGGAGAAAGGATGGAGACAGAGAACAGAAGAGAGCAAAGGAAAAGAGAGCGGTAGAAAGGATGGAGATAGTGAACAGTGGCGAAGAGAGCAAGGAGAGAGGGAACAGAAATAGAGGCAGAGAGGGAGGCGTAGAGAGGGGAAGAGGGCGGCGGAGAGAGAGGTGGAGCGAGAGGTGGAGCGAACAGAGAACACGGGGTAATTGAAGGACTGCAAATGAACAGAGATGATTGCCTGTTGCTAAATCATTAGACCGAGAGTAACAGGCCCTCATGGCTTTGTCAGCTAGCGGGAGGTGAGGGGAGGACAGCGGGTGAAAATCCACTACCCACACTACACGGGTAACACTGTGCTGCTGCTCACACGTGAGGGTTTTTTTTTCATTTTTTCATCAAGGCTACTAATTCAATTAGGTCACTTTAATATATTAATAACATTCCTAATATATTGGCCTTGAGAAAGGTTGCCGCTAAACGGAAATTATAATTTCAATAATAACAATTAAATTGGTAAATTGGTTGTTTTTGTGTGTGTGTAATGCAGTGGATTGTTTTATTTGTTTTATTGTGCATTTGTTCATTTGTGTGTTTTTTAGAAATAGGGATAGAAAAAACAACACATATTCCTTTGATTCAGACTGAATCTTAGGCCTCATTACATCAGGTTGTATCACATTATGTGGTAAGTACATTATGTTACACGTGTGGTCATCTCGGCAAATAATTCAGAGTGGAGATCATTTTCTCGATGCTAATTGCGACGTAGTGATTGCATTTATGCCGCATCGGGAACCATTCCTCACTCTACCAATGTGTGTCCAATCCATGCTGCTGTAGAATGCAGTCCCTGTCTGTCCTCAGACTGCAGACCAGGAAAACTGGCTGGAAAGCAAGCAGAAAACATGCTTGTAAAGAAAATACTCATACTTGGCCGGAGAGATACTCAGGGTAACCCCTGAGGCCCTCTGTACTCTCAGATTGTACTCTAGCAGAGAGACGCACTCAACCGTGTCTTGGCTCGAAGTCCAACTTCAGTGACTGGTTTCCATCCCTCAGGGAGGAGCTCACAGTCAGACAAGGACCTCAAACAAACTGAGAGATACAGGAGTTCCCCATTGTGTGCAGACTCCTAAATGACAACAGGATTTTTGACATGAGATACTCAATTTTAGCTTCGAAAATTGGACATTTTACTATTTGGTCTATTTTATATATTTTTTGTTAATTTACAATTTAAGGTTTGAGGTTTCATTGTAACAGCAAAATAATTAAATTTGTTTTATGAACCTGTGATACATCTGAAAGGTCAATGAACTAAACAAAATGGTCTCTCATTTCCTTTTCCATTTTAATTATGCAATGGTAGGGAATCCATTACTATGCATCAATATGCGAGGGAAGCTAAATGAAAATTGATAGCAGACAGAATGGTGGACGTAACGTTGACTACATTGTTAATGGATTCACTTTGCTTCAGGGTGGAAATAGTTTAATACATTCTAAAGTCAAAATAACAGTAGAATAAATAAAGGTTACTTAACCACGTCAGGATTGCATGTTGAGTTCACCAACTCATGGTTGGATTCCTTAACGCCCTTCCTTTAAGTATTATATTATATATTCTCTAATTTGCAATTTGTCATTGGCTTTCCTGTCAGGTTTCATGCGTTCTGCTCCAGTGTGCGATTTTCCTAAGTTTCCCCCTCTCAACATCAGGAGGCAACAATGATAAATGATACACTTATAAACTGAATAAATTAATGAAATGTATGATAATGATATGTATAACAGGATTCATTAATAATTGTGGAAGCTAGCTAGACATTTGGTAGTATGCTATGACGGCCGATCAAATTTTGTGACAGAGAGCTGGTGAATCGTCTGGGAGAGCTAGCATGGCAAAGTTCACGTTAGTCGCGGCTTAGCACGCTGCGGCTAACTTGAGCTTAGCCAGTGATGCATTCTGGAACACTCAATAGCAGTTTCTTGGTGCTGGATTTAGATTGTGTACCCCTTGCTTTTAACCCCTAAACCAAAAAAATAACCTTTCACAAAGTTATAGCCAATACATTTTGGATTTGAGGATAGCAAGTTTATACTCAAAGAAATAAAGGGATATCCAATCAATCGCTATATCCAATCAAAATGTCCAGACCTAGATACAATGATACCATGTCTCGGCAGCATTTCGGAGATCATGGCCACTCTGAGACAGAATCCCTGAGTTGTTGTTATGGGATTTCAACTAATATCTGATCCTTATGGTTGAGGTTGATGCTAGAGCGATTAGAACACATCCTCTCCTATTAAACCCCACTGTAACTACTGCAGCACTGTTTCTGTGTGAGTTTAGGACCTATAGGTGGTGGAAAATAAACAACAATTTGTACACCAATAGACGTTTTGCAATGATGACACAAACTCACACAAACACACGCACCCACAGAAATAATGTATGAACATGTAAACACATGTGTGGATATACCCAGGAGCGTTTCTAGGGACTCTGGGGGCCCTAGGCAAGATGGCTTCGAAATGACAGAGGGTTTATTACAGAGCTTCAAAATTACAGAGTGGCAATCGAACATCGCGGATGGGGGGGGGGGGGGGGGGGGGGCTAATCGAACATCATGAAGCACGGGGGATCGTCATGAAGCGCGGGGGATAAAGTCGCAGTGGATAAATATAATCTGCCGTCCTCGGGGGCCCCCTTCCAACTCGGGGGCCCCCTTCCAGCTCGGGGGCCCCAGGCAATTGCCTACTTTGCCTACCCCGTTGCGACGCCCCTGGATATACCAACAAACTGTGATACACTAGATATAAAAACACACACATTTGAGTGCACATTTGAAATGCTAGTAGAGTCCTGACACTGAAGAGGCCAGGCCAGGCCTAAAGACACATCAAAGTATCAAAGTTTAATTGCTTTAACCCAAAAGATCACTTCTTGTCATCAGTGATCATGTATTAGTGCATCTTTTGTAGTGATTTTATTCATGCCACGTGAGGATTACACACACAGGCACAGACAGACAGACAGACACACACACACACGCACACACGCACACGCACACACACACACACACACACACACACACACACACACACACACACACACACACACACACACACACACACACACACACACACACACACACACACACACACACACACACACACACACACGCACACAAACACACACGCACTGAACAGGGAGTAATTAAGGGGTTAATAAGTGATGATCACACCCATTCGCCCATTAGCTGATTTGCATAATTTGTGACATGACAGAATGTTCCCTTTTGCAGCCACATGCTCTTAAATAGCTTCATTATTTGTATTTCACCATAAGGGTATTTCACCAGCGATAACTCTGTTTGTTTTTTTATTTTACTATACAAACAAGAACTAAAACGATACGAGTGGGCCCCCCCGGGGGGGCCCCCGCCTTGCAGCGAGGGCATCTCTCCGTGGTGTTATATCCTCACGCCTCACGCTAAACCAAATAATCCTCCCGTTATCACGGAGCACATCATAATATGTTAATAGCCTCTCGCATCTTGTCCCCGCGCCATTAGGGCTCCGGGAGCCCGGCTAATGTGCCGTATCCCAGTCTATACATACACGCATCTCCTCCTGCCTCGCCGCCTTGGGGAAGGGGAGGCTGAGGCTACGTAGGTAGGTAGGTAAGGGGAACGTGCGTGTGTGTGTGTGTGTGTGTGTGTGTGTGTGTGTGTGTGTGTGTGTGTGTGTGTGTGTGCTTTTTAGGCTTTTTGTGGGCAGAAGCAATGTGTTCAGCTGTATTAAGCTAAGAATATGTATCTATTTTTTAATCAAAATCCAAAGGCTAACGAGCCTCTGAGCGCCACAGCAGTCTGGCGGCTCGCAAGCCCACTTAATTAGCCTTAGTCCCGTCTCTCCGTGGTGAGCTCTGATCTTGTTGCTCCCAAATTAGTTTCATTTCATGGAGCGCACATTTAACATTGTTAAGGCTTCTATTTTCGTGACACAACATCGTCATCATCGTATACAACAACTGTTGATATAACTGCACACCCCTGCTCACTACCTGCTGTATATATATATAAATATATGTATAAATATATATAAATATATGCATATGTGGGAGTGTGTAGAAACGAGGAGACGGTAGACAAGTTGTCGAGACAAGTTGTCGTTTACTTCCCAACATGAACGGTATTACAGCGGCAGTAGTGAAGCTTGCAACAGCAACAGTAATGACAGGCAAAGGCATCAGAACCGGTACATTCAAAACTCCCGCTCAATCCAAACATTACCCAGAAAGCCCCTGGGTTGAATTGTCTTAAAGGAGCCGTACCTCCATCTCACAGTGTCCAGTGAATGTCTGTGTCCCAAGTGGGTCACATGTGGGTCAGGGGGCCGGGGCCTGGCAGGGGGGCGACCACGCCGCGCGGGGGCAGGGCCAGCTCAACCGGCCTGTCCAGGTCCAAATGGGCAGGTTTGAGACGGTCCACCGAGACCTGCTCAGGCGTTCCCCCCTTGTCCACCAAAACGTTTTTCCGGCCCTGCGTCCAGTACGCGAAAGGGCCCGTCGTAGGGAGGCTGCAAGGGAGTACGATGGCCATCGGGCGAATGAAGACATAGGTTGGGGACGTAGGGAGGCAGCGGTGAGAAGTGGGGATAGGAGCAAAGTAGCCAGCGCTGTCCCGGTGCGCAGTCAGATGTGAGGCAGCAGACCAGGGAGCCGGGGCGGCAGTATAGCTCAGGAGGCAGAGCGGTCGCCTCACAACCAGAAGGTTGCTGGTTCGATCCCCGTCTCCACCTAGCAAAAACTGTCATGGTGTCCTTGAGCAAGACACCCTAACCCTAACGCTGCGTGCACACAGCAACGTTGGAAGCGTCAAATCAGACGCTTCCCATTCACTTTGACGGGGTGACTCGACGCTTTGCCAAACTGAATTGTGGGTCGTGTTTCTCAACTTTTGTCGCGCTGCTTACGACGAAAGTTGAGAAATGTTCAACATTGACAGATCTCGACAGAGACTCGATGGTCGAAGCACTAGCCAATCAAACGACAGCAATGGCACAGTCGTATGCAAATATGCTGGGTGAGCCAGAGGGCGAGTCATTCGTCCGGGGCGGGAGATAATGTGATTGGTTGTTGGACGCGATAAGCCCACGTGCCAGACACGCCTACCGGCACGCGTTGACAGAAGTCGACACAACGCTGCTGTGTGCACACGGCGTAACTGCTCCCCGGGCAGCTGTATAAATAGCTGCCCACTGCTCCTTATACTAGGATGGGTTAAATGCAGAGAAACACATTTCCCTGTATGTTTGTACATGTATGTGACCAATAAAGAGGATTCAATCCTCCAGATTTAGATTTAGAGCCGCGGCAACCGGGAGAATCTCACCCGGGACCCGCAGCGGCTGGCCGTAAACTAGCTCAGCAGATGGAGGTCCAGAGCGGAGGCCGAGCATGACCCATGGGAGTCGGTCGACCCAGCCGCCGTCCGTGAGGCTGGCCCTCAGAGCAGCATTCATGGAGCGATGAAACCGCTCGCAAAGCCCGTTGGCTTGTGGGTTGTATGCCGTGCGGTGGAGTTTCAACCCCAGGCTCTCAGCGACAGCAGCGCTCCGACATTAACTGGGGGCCCCTGTTAGAGGTGAGGTCCGATGGTGTGCCAAAAGAGGCCACCCAGGATCCGACAAATGCCCGAGCCACGTCAGCGGACGCGGTCGACGACAGTGGAATCGCCGCTGGCCACCTGGTCGTGGACGCCTTCACTCCCGGGTGCGAAAGGCTGTGAATGGTGTCAAAAACACGACAAAGTTGTGCTTTCTGGCTACGTGCCAGAGTGTGTGTCTGTGGTGAACTCTGAGATAGCAGAGAGCTGACGCTGTTTGGCGGCCAGACCACGGCTCAGCGGCCTTGGCCATGGCAAACGTTAGTGGCTTGTGGTCCGCAAAGGCGGTGAAGCGCCTTTGTGGTGTCAAAAAGCGAGGAAGAGACCTAGGAGCTCCCGGTCGAAGGTGCTGTCGTTTTTCTCGTTGTCGCGTAGCTTGCGGCAAAAAAAAGCGAGTGGCTGCCGGGCACTACTCACTCACTGTTCTCCACCACTTGGCACGTCCCGTGGGTAAACCGGTACCTGGTGGTAGCCACGCACCAAAGCCACCTTGGAGTAGATGGTGGTTCCCGCCAGGTGAGAGGAAAAATCATGGATGCGTGGGACGGGGTACCTCTCGGGGGTCGTGATGTTGTTGAGGTGGCGGAAATCCCCGCAGGGGCGCCAAACGCCGCCACCCTTCGTCACAATGTGCAAAGGGGAGGCCCACGGGCTGTCAGAGCGGGGCACGATGCCAAGGCGCTCCATGGTAGTGAACTCCCCCATGGCGATGGCGAGCTTAGCCAGGTCGAGGCGTCGAGCACGTACGTAAACCGGGGCGCCGTCCATGACGATATGGTGCTCTACTTTGCAGCCGCTGACGAAAATATAGGCGTGCACGGGTAGGTAGAAAGAAACTGCATCGATGAGGCGACAGTTCGTAACGTCCACCAGCAGGTTGAAGGCACACAAAAAATCTGCGCCCAGGAGGGGAACAGACACCGCGGCCATGATGAAGTCCCAGCCAAGACAAGTTGTCGAGTCTTAACTGTTACTTCCCAACATGAACGGTAATACAGCGGCAGTAGTGAAGCTTGCAACAGTAACGTCAGGCGAACGTATCAGAACCGGTACATTCAAAACTCCCACTCACTCTAAACATTACCCAGAAAGCTCCTGGGTTGAACTGTCTTTAAGGAGCCGTACCTCCTCTCACAGTGTCCCAAGTGGGTCACCACACATATATATTTATCTACAACTGTTGATATAACTGCATACCCCTGCACACTACCAGTTGATACTTAAAATAATTAATATAATATAATTGACCAGTATATATACCTATATCTCTATAAGTTATTTACCTAGTAGACCGTTTTTACATCCTATTGAACCACTGTACATTGTAAACGTTACTGTTACATTTACGAGATGAGATGCCAACTTATTTTCACTGTACTGTACTTGTGCTGTGCAATGACAATACATTTGAATCGAATCGAATCATCATCATCATCCTCCTCATCAGGTGCTAGTAATCGTTTCTCCAGATGATCTGATGTCCGCCCAAGGTCCTTCAAAGGCGACCGCGGTTCGACCGCGAGTCTTTGGTCGATATCAGGCACCTAGCCCTGGTGTGCATGAGGGTACGAGTGGTCCCACGTGGTGTACTAGGGGGGGTAGACTTCCACAGCCGCTATG
>CM051002.1:8873882-8891382 GCA_027704905.1 Muraenolepis orangiensis
GAACAATTTCTCTGTGTGGATGTGGGAAATGAAACCTCATTGCGTGGTGATGAATGCAACTTTTGGCATTTGGCTGCCACTGGCCTGAACTTTTCCCGCAATCACAACACTAAGCGTGAATAACACACCTGACCTTTTCACAGTGCATTAGCCTCTGTATTCTATTTTGGTTTTGTGTCCGATGCATTTCCTCCCTTCACTTAGACTTACTGACCATTTTAGAGAAACACCGAAAAAAACGAAATAACGAGTGGCAACGTTGAAGTTGCCACTTTAAAATTAAAGTATTAAATAGTATTTATTTTTGCAAACAGATTGCTTGCAGATTGCTAACACGCAAAGAGAGATGTTTTCTCATCTAAAAGAGAGAGATGTGTTAGACAACCGTGGTTTAAACAACCTCGGAAAGGTGTCGTACGCTGCGTTCATCGTCTAGATTCGCCCCCTAAGGGAGATCGCCGTCTAGACGGAATTTCTCCTGCTGAAGCGTCGTCAAAGTTAACGTAGTTGGTACTTTGTGTACTTTATGTCGGGTACTAGTTGGGTACTTTATGTCAACTGACATAAAGCCAGGGGGCGTCCTGTGCAAATGTATCTGAAACATTGCCGTGCCTGTGCTTACTTTTTCCATACTAAGATTCCTAGACCTTGCATTTCTATTATTACACATTTACGCTTAACCATCCAAGACGATTGAGATACGATTGTGAAAACCACAGACACACAAACCCGAAACCCGTAGGTGCGTGCATATATCTTTCGTGTAAATTAAAGTTACGAAAGATTAGGCGGCAGTAGCTCAGTCTGTTGGGACTTGGGAGGCTTGGGAGGCTGGAGGGTCGCCGGTTCAAGTCCGTGAAACGGACCTGGAACGGAGTGAGAACTGGCATTTGGAAAAAAGGTGCCAGTTTGCCTCCTGGGCACTGCCGAGGTGCCCCTTGAGCAAGGCACCAGACCCCCTACACTGCTCCCCGGGGGGGGCTGTATATACACAATAGCTGCCCACTGCTCCTAATACTAGGATGGGTTAATATGCAGAGAAACACATTTCACTGTGTGTGTGTACATGTATGAGACCAATAAAGAGGATTCAATCCTCCAGATTTAGATTAGATTCAATCCTCCAGATTTAGATTTAAACAGATGGGGATGTTTTTGTTGGATCTAGATAGATATTGCCCCCCCCCCCCCCCGCCAAAACCTGTCCTGTAAGCAGGACCACTGTGTCCGTCCTAATGCCCCGGGTAGCGTCGCCGGCGGTTACCTCGCTGAAGGTCCCGGGGGTCTTCCAGATCATCCAGATCATGCCCACCGGGATGCAGACCATGGAGGACATGGCCATGGCCCAGCCGATGCCGTAGCCCCAGTCGGGGTACGTGTACACGTTGTTGTACTTGAGAGGCTTATACTTGATCAGGAAGAATAGGAAGATGGCCTGCGGGGGAACACACACACACACACACACACACACACACACACACACACACACACACACACACACACACACACACACACACAAAGGTAAAGAAGTGTATTCAAAGTAACGCTGTCCGTTTTAACACTATTTAACCACTGTAAATGATATATTACCAGGCACTTTACTGTAACATTTGCAGTATGGTAAGATGCCAAATTATTTCCGCTGTACTGTACTTGTGCTGTGCAACGACAATACATTTGAATCAAATCTAATCTAATCTAATCTAACAGAAAACGCCAATCATCCTTCTGAGATAAAACAGAACCTTTGACCTCTCTTTGAGATCCCGATCAAAGTGCAAAATGTATTTCGGCCACACGCAAAAAGATCTGATCCATCCATAAGGATCGGAAAAACGGTAGGAGAGGCTGGAGACTGGAGGCTGGAGGCAGAGGCGACATGGAGACATTATGTCTCCAGCCTTGTCACTCCTCTCTCTCTCTCTCTCTCTCTCTCTCTCTCTCTCTCTCTCTCTCTCTCTCTCTCTCTCTCTCTCTCTCTCTCTCTCTCTCTCTCTCTCTCTCTCTCTCTCTCTCTCTCTCTCTCTCTCTCTCTCTCTCTCTCTCTCTCTCTCTCTCTCTCTCTCTCTCTCTCTCTCTCTCTCTCACTCTAGACTCTCTTGGACGACAAGAGGATATGAGAGGGTCTGTGGTTTTGATTTGGTTTATTTTTGTCTGCCGTTGACCTGGCCTTGACGTCAGGTGTCATGTGTGTCATGTGTGTGACTCACAGAACAGATGCCCGGGGTTAGGATCATCCAGCACCACTTAATGAAGAAGAAAGGCTTGTAGCCAATCATGTCCTCTATGTTGGCGTAGAACCGGTCACTTCCTGGAAGACAATGCAGCTTGTGTTACAGAGGTTTACGAGCACACTTCTACTACTTCTGCTACTACTACTTCTTACTTATACTACTACTACTACTACTACTACTACTACTACTACTACTGCTACTACTTACTACTACTTACTAGTACTAGTACTACTAGTACTTACTAGTTCTACTAATACTACTTACTACTACAACTTCTACAAATATATTCTACAAATAATACTTTTCTATTACTACTACTACTACTATTACTACTACTACTACTACTACTACTATACTACTACTATCTACTACTACTACTACTACTCTACTATACATACGACTACTACTCTATACTACTACTACTACTAACTATTACTACTACTATACCATTACTACTACTACTACTACTACTACTTACTACTAGTACAGGAAGCAGACTACTTTAACATAAATGTTAGCATTGGCTATTACTCAGCCATAGCGTACATATAGTTTTAGGTGGAATCAGTACTTGTACTGTGTACATGTGTTGGTGTGTTTTGACTTCATTACAGTAGGTAAGGACCACTTCAGTGAAAATGAACGCCTATATGTGTTTATAGTGTTGTCCAGTAGGGGGCGACAAAGGAGCAGTAATGTGTGCAATGGAGAAGTAAGCCGCGAAATGCTTTTACATATTGCTTTGAGTGTTGACCTTGCCTCCATGTGAGAGAAGAAAAGAAAAATACATATTTTTTTTAGTAGAGACATATTTTAGGATGTGACACATTGAATTGTTGTTCAATAAATAACAAATGGGAAAACTGCACAGACACTCCACAATATATACATACCATAATAGCAACCTGTATATCTTACCATAGACCCAGCCGATGCATATAGACTCAAATATGGCCACGAACAGCAAGCACATCCCACTCGCCGCGTACGAATCAAACAACTGGAACACGTACATTCCGCCCTGATTGGACAAGACAGCAGTCAATCAGCTACTGTAGAAACATGTCATCTAAAAAAAAAAAAAGATCTAAGGTGTCATAAATCTAAACCAACCTCTATATGACTTACATTTCTTTGTAATATCTCATGAAATAATGAGTCTGTGTTAAATTTGCCTATCAGCAAACATATGCAACCACATTTTAATATTAGCATTAATTTAGTATGCTAAAATATAGTCATATAGCCAAGTAATGTTAACAGTTTATTCCCTAGTGTTTAATAAATTAATTGTTATTCTGCCTAAGAAAAATACTATTTAGGTTTAACTTCACACATAGCTCACTCAATGGTAGCCACGCTTACAACACAGCTGTTTAAAATATAATTAAAACCCATTAATCGAACATCAAAAAGCAATTAACCATTCATGATGGAACAGTTTTGAGAGATTTGCTGAATCCTCTCCTCAATTCTTTGCCCGGAGACTGCAGCTCTATTTTCATCCTACTTTCATGACTCTCTCTCTCTCTCTCTCTCTCTCTCTCTCTCTCTCTCTCTCTCTCTCTCTCTCTCTCTCTCTCTCTCTCTCTCTCTCCTCTCTCTCTCTCTCTCTCTCTCTCTCTCTCTCTCTCTCTCTCTCTCTCTCTCTCTCTCTCTCTCTCTCTCTCTCTCTCTCTCTCTCTCTCTCTCTCTCTCTCTCTCTCTCTCTCTCTCTCTCTCTCTCTCGATGTGGAAGGAACTCTGAAAGGATTCTCACCCAAAACCCATTTTTCTACAATGGGCCTTTTAGTGGGGGGGGGGGGGGGGGCAGAATGTAATAAATGAGTGACTTGAGTGACTCAGGGAGAAGCGGAGAGCCAGATAAACCACATGTTCACTAGTGACTCAGAGATAAGCAGGGAGCCAGATAAACCACATGTTCACTAGTGTACAGACGGTGAGTGATGAGGTTCAGCATATAAACATACCATCAATCAGGCGTTACTATTGTAAGAGGGGAATACATCTCAGTATAACGGAGTCTAGGACATATATATACCGAAAACATGATATAGCCACTGTGTAGTAGAACACATGTAGTTTGTCGCAATGATTTGATGAAGTATATTTAATACACGAGATGTTCAAATTATATACTGTACCTGTGGTGTTACTATGTGTCCCATGTGTTGCTGATGTTGATGAAAACGATGGTGTTATCGAGATGATCACCTTGATGATGATGTTGACGATGATGAAGATGATGATGATGATGATGATGATGATGATGAGGCTGATCTAGATTAATTATGTCTCTTACAAAAAAAGATGACCACTTTAAAAATGAACTGATATAAAGGTTTTCCAGGCACATCCAGCTGGGAAGAGACCACGGGGCAGACCAAGGTACAGGTGGGGTGATTACATCTCCACGCTGGCCTGGGGGAACGCCTCGGGATCCCCCAGTCAGAGCTAGTCCATGTTGCCAGGGAGAGGGAAGTTTGGAGACCCCTGCTGAAGCTGCTACCTCCGTGACCCGACGGATAAGCAGGAGACGATGGATGGATGGATGGATGATTTGAAGATTTGACTCAAACTCTTTATAATTTGCATCTTGAGAGAAGTAGCAAATGCAAAGTATTCTTAACGTGTGCTGCTATACTACTATACTGCTATCATTCCACACTGCTAAATGAATTTGTGGGTGTATTTACAATCCATATCCAATCTCTTTCTAACCCCGCTCCAAGACTCCCATCGCTCCATAGGAAGTGCTGCCCTCTCTCGCCAATATACGCACTATCTCATGAGAGATTTGAATATTGTGCTGGGATGGAGGTTATCTATCTATCTATCTATCTATCTATCTATCTATCTATCGATCTATTGATCTATCTATCTATATATATATATTGTTATCTAGCTATCCATCTATCCATCAATTTATCTATCTATCTATCTATCTATCTATCTATCTATCTATCTATCTATCTATCTATCTATCTATCTATCTATCTATCTATCTATCTATCTATCTATCCATCTATCCATCTATCTATCTATCTATCTATCTATCTATCTATCTATCTATCTATCTATCTATCTATCCATATATCTATTGTTATCTATCTATCTATCTATCTATCTATCTATCTATCTATCTATCTATCTATCTATCTGTCTGTCTGTCTGTCTGTCTGTCTGTCTGTCTGTCTGTCTGTCTGTCTGTCTGTCTGTCTGTCTGTCTGTCTGTCTGTCTGTCTGTCTGTCTGTCTGTCTGTCTGTCTATCTATCTATCTATCTATCTATCTATCTATCCATATATCTATCCATATATCTATTGTTATCTATCTATCTATCGTTATCTATCAATCTGTCTGTCTGTCTGTCTGTCCATCCATCCATCCATTGTGAGTGTGTGTGGTTGGTGGCTGCTTTAAGCAGCCTCACCTGGCCCAGAGTCCAACTGATTCGTGTCTGGGGCTGCTGGGTGAGGCTGCACACCTGTGGGTAATCAAGGCTCCCAGGTGAAACCAGCCACCCCACACACACACACACACACACACACAAGAGAGGAGCGCTAGCATGAACCATCCGCTCTGCTTGCTATCAACAACAACCATACTCTGCAATCAATTGGTTTACTCACCCTAATCACCCTAAGTCCTTGTCATCGAGAAGAGCGCTAAAGAAGACATTTTGTGTGTGCATGTGGCACAACCGTCTGTTATGTATATATATATATATACATATATACTGTATAGAGAGAGAGAGAGAGAGCGAGAGAGAGAGAGAGAGAGAGAGAGAGAGAGAGAGAGAGCTAGCTAGCTATCCCGCCGGCTATGCGGCTCCACAGTGCGGCGGGTGAGGTACAGTACCTCTGTACACATGATGAGTCCTACGCAGAAGGAGACCACCGACATGCCCAGGATGAGCAGCTCCCTGCGGTAGCCCCTCCTGAACGTCTCGGGGTACATGTCCACTACGGCCGTCACCAAACTCTCCACACACACAAACTGGGAGAGACACACACACACACACACACACACACACCAAAGAACCAATCAAAATCCAATCAAATTCAACATTATTATTATTATTTAAACAAGCTCCTTTGTGATATATTTTTTACTTTATTTCCCTGCTGTTCATTATAATGCATTTCATATGTTATATTGCCTTTATTATGTCAAGTTGTGAACAGTTTGAATGCATGGTAATTTCAATATTCGACAACCCCAATCATAGTTGATTTGAAGTTTTGCACTGAATATGAATATGTGATCATTTCAGTATTCAATGACCCCCGACCATAGTTGGGTATTGTTTATGAACCAAGATACTTGAGGGGGATCCACCAACCCCTCTTAGAGCACATTGAAAACAACTGCAATAGCTCCCTTATGCAATACTACCGTGTCGTTTAGGTGGTTTCATGTAAAACTGGGGCCAGGTTCTGACCTGACTGTCCAGTCCGAGGAAGATGAGCATCAAGATTTGAGATTCAAAATTCAACATTGGGGAATGGGTAGCAAGCATTCTATTGTACTTGTTGCATATGGCAAATCAAAATATTGAATCTTGAATCTTGAATGAATCTGACCTGACTGTCGAGTCCGAGGAAGATGAGCATCATGAAGAAGAGGAAGGCCCAGAGGGGGGAGAGGGGCATCATGGTAACAGCCTTGGGGTAAGCGATGAAGGCCAGGCCGGGACCTGCGTCACACACCACAAGCAGCGCTACTGTCACTCTTCACACCACACTGATGTTGTAAGAATGTTGATTAATGGTCTATTTGTTATGGTTATATTGGTCCCAGACAGTTTTTTTACTTTGTTTTATTTAGCTATTTTATCAGTAGATCTTTGATTCATTTTTAGAATTGTGTTTAGTTATTATTAATTATTTTTGGGTTTTTAATTGTTATTGGTATTTCCCGGGATGTGTTATGGTTCTCTCTTCTCTATATCTATATCGTACTTAATTTCATTATTTGTATTCCTATATATTTATTTGATTGCCAGTAGTGCTATAATGCAACTTAAATGAGATGATAATGTATGTTAATGTATTCGCTTGGTATTTCACTTGCTATGGCTCAGGTATATTGGTAGGCTTGATGGTTGTCTTTATAATTAGCCACGCACATAAATTATTTCAGGTTATGAAAAGGGAATCCAGAAGATGGGACAAACAGAAGAGGAGTACGACTGTCAGTGTACGGGCCACTGCAATACTTTTCTTTCGCACCTACTGTGTGTGTGTGTGTGTGTGTGTGTGTGTGTGTGTGTGTGTGTGTGTGTGTGTGTGTGTGTGTGTGTGTGTGTGTGTGTGTGTGTGTGTGTGTGTGTGTGTGTGTGTGCGTGCGTGCGTGCGTGCGTGCGTGCGTGCGTGCGTGCGTGCGTGCGTGCGTGCGTGCGTGCGTGCGTGCGTGTGTGTGTGTGTGCGCGCGGGGCATGTGTTTCTGTGCATGTGTGTTTTGATGGTAGCTTGCCACAAACCCGGTCAAATATTCCAGAACGGTTCACGCTTTGATGCTGTGCTGCTTTGAGGCAACCGCTGGAGTAATCGTTCGCCATGTCACGTAAGCACTAGATCACTGCCGGTGACCTTAATAAGTCATATCAAAGTAAACTCAGAGGCTCTAGACGTAGAGTGTATATATATATTATATTTATTTTGTTTCATTTGTTGTTGTGTAATGCTGTTGCGTGTGGTTAAATGCTTTTCAATATTTTTGCACAATTGAAAACATGTACTTTTCCCTTACACTTTGACCTGAATTATTGTACTTCTACCTGAGCACTGGTTCAGTTCTTGGAGACTTGTTAGAAATGAAATGCACTTTTGACTTTGAGTTGTTCTCTTACCTTCCTTTGTTGAAACACACTATTGTAAGTCGCTTTGGATAAAAGCGTCTGCTAAATGACTGTAATGTAATGTAATGTAAATCACTATATTGTTATTTTTATGTTAATTGTATTGTATATAGTATTTTTGATGGTATTGTTTTAAAAATGTATACTATGGGAGGGAATGGGGAGTAAGCGTTCCATTGTACTCGTTGCAAATGGCCAATAAAACATCTCGTATCTTGTATCTTGTATCTTGCAAGCGATGTGAGTTTTTTTATCAGTGTTTGTGTCTGTGTTTCTGAGGTTTTGCGTGAACATGTGTGTTCAGTGTGTACAGTATTCTCTTCGGTATCTCTAGACTAGTGTTGTATTCTTGACTTGCTGACCTGCTCACAAGCAGGGGGGGCTATACATACAATATATAATTGTTTTATGTTTTTCCAGACAAGGAAACTATGTACATATGTGTACGTAAAACAAAACAACACACTCACCCGATTCCGCCACCGCCTCGATGGGGACTCCCTGTTCGTAGGCCATGAAGCCCAGCACAGAGAAGATGGCGAAGCCCGCCACAAAGCTGGTGCCACTGTTCAGACAGCACAGCATGAGGCAGTCCCTGGGGGCCGGCAGACACAAGAGAGCCAGCGAGACCCCGGGCGTCAGGGGAGAGAGAATACGAGAGAGAGAGAGAGAGAGAGAGAGAGGGAGAGAAAGAGAGAGAGAGAGAGAGAGAGAGAGAGAGAGAGAGAGAGAGAGAGAGAGAGAGAGAGAGAGAGAGAGAGAGAGAGAGAGAGAGAGAGAGAGAATTTCAACAAGTGGAAGACCTGTCCCCGAGCTCTGACGCCAATAAAGGTTTTTTGTGAATGTTGGGGGCATGAATAGTGTTGTACCACTATACTATACTACACACAGTCACTCTAGTGTTATACTACTATACTACTGATACACTGTCAGCTTTAAACGGGTCTCCAAAATGTCTACTAGAGGGCCCTCAGTAGAGAGCATACCTCGGCCACACCAAAAAGCCCCCTGGATCCGGATTCAGATCCGGATCTGCGCCAAAATCAAATGAGCTGTTCATACCTAATCTAACTCCCAAGTTTTGTCCATTTTCGTACGTAACATTTTGAGATATCTTGCTAGAGAAGAAAGACAGACAGACAGACAGACAAACAAACAAACAGGAACCAACATAACCTGTGTACACAAAGTTTTTTACTCTTGGTAAACACAAAGCTCACAAAACCTCAAAATCATCAGTCAATTGTGAAGTTCCCTCTGTGTAAATGATTCAGTCGGTTCCTGTTGCCCACCTGTAGCAGTTGTTGTTGTAGGCGTTGTAGCTCCCCAAAGCAGTGAGGCAGCCCAAGCAGATTGCATAGGAGAAGAAGATTTGAGTTCCTGCATCCACCCATACCTTGTTATATAAGCAAAGAAGCAAACACAAGCAAACACACACCAATTTATACACACTTTACAAACAAGGTTTGTTTTGCTTTTTCTGTTGTTTTTTTATTCTTAATTTCATTCTTATTCTTATTTCGGAAGCAATCGTTTCCCATATACGTTTGTATACTGCACCTGTCCAGATGGGGGAAATTATAGCACGATTTACGTGATGCCACTGGCCGCCAGCCCCATGCTGGCCCCATCTGTGCCATGTGTCTCTAGTATCAAATGTTCATCATATGGAACTAGAGGGCACTCAGTAAAGTGCATTACCTCCGCCACACCAACAAAAAAAACCTGGATCCGGAGCCGACATCGACTGTTCCTTGGTCCATGACTACTCTAAACCAATAAGTCCACCAATGACAATGGCAGTATATATACCAGTATGCAGCTCAGTATACCACAGGTACTCACAGTACAGACAACCAGCACCAAAATCGGGGCTGTGCTGTAAGGTCTGCACCCAACAGCAGACTGGTGCAGCCAGCCTCCCCTGCTACCTCCAGAGAACTACACCCAGGTCTGAAGCTGTACCTCAGCCATGCTGTACCTCAGCCATGCTGTACCTCAGCCATGCTGTACCTCAGCCATGCTGTACCTCAGCCATGCTGTACCTCAGCCATGCTGTACCTCAGCCATGCTGTACCTCAGCCATGCTGTACCTCAGCCATGTACCTCAGGCTTACATCAATCGCTTGAATAGACTGATGATGAATTTTGACCGCGGCATGCCGGTGAACTTATAAAGTTCATAGAGTTAACGTGTGTGATATCAATTTGTCATTTTAAGATCATATACTTACCGTATACTACAATAATATATGATGATACTTTGTGAAATTCTTCCACACCCTGGAACACCATGACGCACCATTTCACATTCTGAGTGTCTGTCAAGGGGGCAAATCAAAGCTTGGATGGCATAACATGGAACCAGGTGATTGACGCAGGGAGTGGCACTATGCTTTAACATTGATACATGCTTTCACTTTGATATGAACTTCATTCAGGCTGGTTGGGTCGCCTGTCACACAGAAACAGGACGTATTGCACCTATAGGGGGAGAATTGTATTGGTGTGTCCTTGACCTGTCCTTCTGCCCTCTGTCCACAAAAAAAAAGTGTCATCAGTTTCAGCAGATATCTATTCTTTGGCTAAAAATACATACATAATACATCAAACAAACATACATGAAACATCAAAGTAAAAGTAATTGAGTAAGCGGTGATCAATATATTCCGTTTCCTCTAACCATTTAGACCAAAAGGACCGGTAGGACGGTTTGGTGTGTATTTATTTACTACATTGTGCGTGGTACGTGCTGTCCCAGATACAGCACACAGAGAAAGCGGTTTCCTACGGCGGCGAAAGCGACAAACAACAGAACCAAGAGAGGGAGAACACAGAGACCGCCGGGGAATTCAAACTCTAACGCGGTGCGGCTCTTTCTCTAAAACTCTCTCTCTCGCTCTCTCTCTCTCTCTCTCTCTCTCTCTCTCTCTCTCTCTCTCTCTCTCTCTCTCTCTCTCTCTCTCTCTCTCTCTCTCTCTCTCTCTCTCTCTCTCTCTCTCTCTCTCTCTCTCTCTCTCTCTCTCTCTCTCTCTCTCTCTCTCGTTCTCTCTCTCACACATCGCCATTCAGCCCAACTAATCTCATTTCCCCCTACCGAGAAACAATTCACAAACACACAGTCTTCTCTCCTTTCGCTGAGTAACCAGGGTAACTTCTCTGACCCCGCAAACACACGGGACTGTTCCTGTGTGGAAGAACTGGGCCATTCTCCCCCCTAATGTTCGTTAATGTTCTCCTCTTTGGTTCACCTCTGGGCTCCGGCGCTCCGAGGCCCGGCGAGGCCCAGCGAGGCCCGACGAGGCCGAGCAGAGAATCGCTTGTTGATGTTGTGCCTAATTTGCACAGCCGGTGTTTGGATATGTTGGGGCTGTGTCTCAGTGTGTGTGTGTGTGTGTGTGTGTGTGTGTGCGTGTGTGTGTGCGTGTGTGTGTGTGTGTGTGTGTGTGTGTGTGTGTGTGTGTGTGTGTGTGTGTGTGTGTGTGTGTGTGTGTGTGTGTGTGTGTGTGTGTGTGTCTGTACTCTCTTATGTAATATACTATGTTCTCATGTGGAGCAGTGACAGAGTTTTGGGGCGGAAAAGCTCCACTAACAATAAGGAGTAGAGATGGACAGATATGTCGGCCTCGTCTGACATATCATATTGCCTTGGTGACGATGAGATGATGACCCAGAATACTGCCAGTGTCGTCCCGTTCACATTGTGAACTTTATTATGGAAATTATTATCATTATTATTATTACTGGATTTTTTTTCTACTGTTACCCGCCAATAATAAGGACTGCAATAAGGAACGATGTCCAAAGCGTAGAGGAATGGTCGCTTTGAATGCAAAACCCAACTTTTCAGCTGGTCATAGGCATACATAGTGACTTTCCAAGTTCTTTCTACAGATCTGAAAAGTGTGCAAATTATTATACAATATTATATTATATTATACAAGATGTGTTTGCAGCGTAATCTATTTCCAGTCATTGAATTGAAGTCAATGAAGCGTCCCCTGCTTACGTATGCAACTTCTTAAACTACTTAAATGTATATTTTCCATTAAGAAGTTCAGCAGTTCAGAACCTACATTGTGTTTAAGCACATCATCAACATACATTTTAGAGTGCATAATAACCTGCTCAGTGGAGCTAGCAGTGCTAATAACGTTAGCACGTGGGGTGAGAATCTTTCGGGAAGCTCACGATGTAATTCGATTCTTGGGGTCACGATTGATTGAAAATCCATTCTCGATTCAGTACGGACTCGTTTCGAGATCTACTCTGGTTTGCTGTGCGCTAAGAAAGGCGGTGTGGCAAATGATGGTTAAAGTGTTTATAAGATTATATCGTTTTTATATTTAAAGAAGCCCTATCAACTGATAAACTGAGCAGTTACGCAAACACACACAATAGGCATAGCTAAGACGAAAAGGGGGAAAACAATCAATTCTGAACCACAGAAGATGAGAATTTGGGCATTTCTTACGCAAAACCGATTTATTCGCTTTCTCACCCCTTATTAGCACAAAGGACACTTCAAGGTGAGCTGGAGCTCTGCGGTAAGGTAGGAAGCGGAGCGAGGAGGACCGGCTAGTGTGCTTAGCATGGCGTGAGGGAGAAGGTCAAAATAAATGAAGTGAAACAGGGAGGTATGACAACGTCTGTGGGAGCAGATGGAGAAGGCTAGCGGACGAACCGGTGACAAACACGACAAAGGTCCCCTGTGACCGAGGAAGCCAATTTAACTTTGGTGTCACAAGTAATGTCTCCCTCTGCCAGAGCAGCTGCGCTCCTTCATCTGCCTCCAACACTAGTTCTCTTCCCAAGTCTCTGTATGTTGGTTCTCCTCTCTTGTCTTTTACGATCCTGTCTCACGATCCTTCTCCCCGTCTCCCCTTCTCCCTGTGTGTGTGTGTGTCTCTCTCTCTCTACATGTCTCCCCTTCTCCCTGTGTGTGTGTGTGTGTCTCTCTCTCTCTACATGTCTCCCCTTCTCCCTGTGTGTGTGTGTGTGTGTGTGTGTGTGTGTGTGTGTGTGTGTGTGTGTGTGTGTGTGTGTGTGTGTGTGTCTCTCTCTCTACCTGTCTCCCCTTCTCCCTGTGTGTGTGTGCGTGTCTCTCTCTCTCTCTACATGTCTCCCCTTCTCCCTGTGTGTGTGTGTGTGTGTGTGTGTGTGTGTGTGTGTGTCTCTCTCTCTCTACATGTCTCCCCTTCTCCCTGTGTGTGTGTGTGTGTCTCCCTCTCTCTACCTGTCTCCCCTTCTCCCTGTGTGTGTGTGTGTCTCTCTCTCTCTACATGTCTCCCCTTCTCCCTGTGTGTGTGTGTGTGTGTGTGTGTGTGTGTGTGTGTGTGTGTGTGTGTGTGTGTCTCTCTCTCTCTACCTGTCTCCCCTTCTCCCTGTGTGTGTGTGTGTCTCTCTCTCTCTACATGTCTCCCCTTCTCCCTGTGTGTGTGTGTGTGTGTGTGTGTGTCTCTCTCTCTCTACATGTCTCCCCTTCTCCCTGTGTGTGTGTGTGTCTCTCTCTCTCTACATGTCTCCCCTTCTCCCTGTGTGTGTGTGTGTGTCTCTCTCTCTCTCTCTACATGTCTCCCCTTCTCCCTGTGTGTGTGTGTGTGTGTGTGTGTGTGTGTCTCTCTCTCTCTCCCTGTATCCCCTACTATGTGTGTATGTGTGTGTGTGTGTGTGTGTGTGTGTGTGTGTGTGTGTGTGTCTCTCTCTCCCTGTCTCTCCTTCTCCCTGTGTGTGTGTGGGTGTGCATGTGTGTGTGTGTGTGTGTGTGTTTGTGTGCATGTGTATGTCTCTCTCCCTGTCTCTCCTTCCCCCTGTGTGTGTGTGTGTGTGTGTGTGTGTGTGTGTGTGTGTGTGTGTGTGTGTGTGTGTGTGTACGTCTCTCTCGCTCCCAGTCTCCCCTTCTCCCCTTCTCCCTATGTGTGTATGTGTATGTGTGTGTGTGTGTGTGCATGCGTGTGTGTGTGTGTGTGTGTGTGCGTGCATGTGCATGTGCATGTGCATGTGTGTGTGTCTCTCTATCTCTCTCTCTCTCCCTGTCTTCCCTTCTACCTGTGTGTCTCACAAAGGTAGTCTCATGAAAGAAAACTATTAATTTCTCCAATATGCACGTATCAAGTATCCCTAACTGCTAACTTTCTGTGCTGAGAGCCATTAACACTAAGTGCTCAGCCGGCAGGCGGAGTGTACAGCAGACTGCAGACTGAGTCCCTGACAGATGATAGAATGTTTGCGAAGCATAATCTCATTAGCACATTCGTGGCATTCTGTCCATCAACTGGCTGTGAGTCAGGCAGGTGTCAAAACAGGAGTTCTACAAAGAGATGTCATTGACAGACCCACATTGAATCACTGTTATCCTATCTATCTATGTATCTCTCTACATCTACGGTATCTATCAATTTATCTGTCTATCATCTATAATATCAAATCAATATATATATATATATATATATATATATATATATATATATATATATTATCAATCAACCTATTCAATCAATCAATCAGTCTGTCAGTGTGTGTGTGTGTGTGTGTGTGTGTGTGTGTGTGTGTGTGTGTGTGTGTGTGTGTGTGTGTGTGTGTGTGTGTGTGTGTGTGTGTGTGTGTATGAGTGTGCTAATACATATATTCCTGGTACTGTATGTTAGTACATGTAGTCTTGGTACTGTTTATTAGTACATGTATTCCTGGTACTGTTTATTAGTACATGTATTCCTGGTCCTGTTTATTAGTACATGTATTCATGGTACTGTTTATTAGTACATGTATTCCTGGTACTGTTTATTAGTACATGTATTCATGGTACTGTTTATTAGTACATGTATTCCTGGTACTGTTTATTAGTACATGTATTCATGGTACTGTTTATTAGTACATGTATTCATGGTACTGTTTATTAGTACATGTATTCATGGTACTGTTTATTAGTACATATATTCCTGGTACTGTATGTTAGTACATATATTCCTGGTACTGTATGTAAGTAGGCATACATGTAGACCTGGTACTGTATGTTAGTACATGTATTCCTGGTACTGTATGTTCGTACATGTATTCCTAGTACTGTATGTGAGAACATATATTCCTGGTACTGTATGTTAGTACATGTATTCCTGGTACTGTTTGTTAGTACATGTATTCATGAAGTACTTTAGCAATGGGAGCCACTAAAAACTCGTACAGAGGATAATGGCCTCTGGTTCTTACTTTTATTCAAAATAATAGTTCAACGATACAAACCAGCTTCTCCCCTTAAAAAAAACAAAACGCAATTGTGTCTGTCTCCCAAATTCTGTGCAATAAAGACGTGACCCACACACACTTGTCAAGGGCGGAGTGCCTACCTGAGGGTCTGAGAGGCGGGATATGTCCGGGTAGAGGTAGAACTTGATGCCCTCATAGGCTCCCGGCAGTGTCACTCCTCGAATCAGCAGGATCAACAGCATGACGTAGGGGAACGTAGCCGTCACGTACACCACCTGGAGAAAAACACCACGCCAGTGGCGGAAACACACATTTACACATTACACATACACATTTTTATTGTTATTTTTATTGTGTATAGTATTTTAATAGTTTAGTGTTGTATATAGTATAGCATATTACAGTGTTGTTTATAGTATATAGTATAGCATATAGTAGGTAGTATATAGTGTTGTTTATGGTATAGTATTGTATAGTATAGTATTGCATAGCTAAGCATAGTATAGTATTGTATAGTTTAGTATATATTGTTGTTGAAATTCTTACTGCGGGAGGGAGTGGGGAGTAAGCATTCCATTGTACTTTTTGCACATGGCAAAAAAAACATCTTGAATGTTGAATGTTGAATTTTGATTCTTTCAATATTTATATATCCAGGGTAAAGGCTAGGCCCTGCTCACTATCCGGACTTGGGTGATGTCTCAGTCAGGCAGCACACTTCGAAGAGCAACAAACTAAATGACATGAATTACGCATTGAAAATAAAAAATAAACAAACAAACAAACAAACAAGCAAACAAACAGCGCATACCTCGCCAAACGTAGTTGTTGGCACTTTTTGTAATTTTGTAACTGACTAATCCCCGCAGACGATTTAGCCCACCGGCCTTAACTGACAGAGCGCTCAGTTATCAAACTGCCGGAAACCAGCATTGAGTAGAAGACAAGGTTGTCCACAGAGAACTTCTCCGGTCGACTGCTTCACGCCACTTCTTTACCACCACTGCCCCTTACTGCCCTGCAGGCTTTACAGGTAGGAGGAGCAGGAGAAGTTCCAGGACACCTGCAGGGAGTTCCTGAAAGGGAACCTCGTGTGAAGACAAGGAGAACGTAGACAGGGGACATCACGCCGGAGGCTCCCTGTCAAGATCTGACACAAAAACCGATGACTGACCTGGCTGGCTGTGAGGCGTCAGGCCCCTGAGCCACCGGTGGAAGGAGTAACGTCTGAGTAGGGCTCAGATCGCACATGGTAGGCACGAAGTCTACTGCAAAGAATACCACCCCCCCCCCCCCCCCCCCCACCCCATTACAAATGTATGGGGGTTGTGTGTTAGCGCTTGCAAACTTTCAAACCCAAGAACTTTTCTAAGCTACGTCTCCCCCCCCCCCCCCCCCCCCACCCTCCTATTTCCAGGACCCTAGGAAGCCTGTTGGAACAAAAGCGCTGAGGCTCTTGGAAAGCGGTGGCAACCAACGTCCCCCTGGTTCGCTGGCACCACGTCAAGGTCCAATTGAGGACAGAAACAGGCCGGGGAGGGACGAGGAGGTGGGAAGAAAAGAGAGCTCCTCTGGCTCTGTCTGTTAGACAGGAGCGGTCCAGAGGAGTGATGCCGGCAGTGTGGGAAAATGCAGTTTTTTTTTCAGTTTTTTTGTGCAATACACAGACAGACACACACACACACACACACACTCACAGACACACACACGCTGCACGTGTGCACGCACGCACACACACACACACACACACACACACACACACACACACACACACACACACACGCTGCACACATGTACACACACACACACGCGCTGCACACACACACACACACACACACACACGCTGCGCACACACACACACACACACACGCACGCACACTTTTGCAACAATTGCATCCGAAATCATGATTCATTGCATAACTTTGAAAAAGTTCAAATGAGTTTGTGTTTGGTGAAAGCTGTGGACCGTGGACGGCTTTGGCCCGAGGCGCGGTGGACCTGCTCACGGTGGACCTGCTCACGGTGGACCTGCTCACGGTGGACCTGCTCACGGCGGGAAGTATATGGGGCCAGTGCAAACTGTGCTCATCCAGTGTGGGAAAAGTGTCTTCTTCCGTTTTAATTCATCCGTCGTTCAGCAACAATTAGTCCGATAAAACGATTACACATCTTAAACCACACTAGCTCTCTCTTCCTCTCAC
>CM051002.1:8893882-8928882 GCA_027704905.1 Muraenolepis orangiensis
CCATGTGCTCGATGCCATCCGATATCTTCAGCACTCTGCGTCTGCGTCCGGACGAGAAGAAAGGGGAAATGGACCACAAGAAATTATTACAAAATAGTTACCCATTTTGTATTTTTGTTAAGTCTCAATGAGATTTCAAAAAATATTTTCCAATGGCTGAGGAGAAGCTTAAAACGTATATTAGGTGACAATAAAAAAACTGGAAAAATCAACAGGAAACATTCATCACCCCTTACAGTCCAGAATAAGTGGAAATCAAAAACATTTGATACAAAGGCACACCAATACTACTTCATATTCTTCACAAATATACAGTATATCAATAAATACTACTATTTTTATTATTATGTTCCAAATGTCACTACAATTATGTTCAAAATGTATGCTTTTTTGATTGACTCTCTGATATCTCAGTATCTCATATACTGTACTCATCAGTACAGTACAGTCAGGCCATCAGGCTGCTGAACAAGGGCGTATAGCATATAACAATGTATATTTTATTACATTGATTTATATATACATATTGCTCTTTTTCTGTGCTGATATATTGCATTTTATAAATTGAATTTTTATTTTTATATATTTAACTTTATACAGTTTAATTCTATTCTGTTTTTTATTTTTATTTTTATAACTGCTGTCTGTCGTCGGGTATTGCACATACGATTTTCACATCACTGCTTTATACTTGTAATGTAAACTGTGAAGTGACAATAAACTTGACTTGACTTGACTTGACTCATTCTGAAGCTTGATTTTAGATGGGATCCACAGGAATGTACCTTAGTATTGTAGATTCAAACTGTGAAATACTGTCAATCTGAATATATATATAATATAATAATATGTGAAATTGTCCCAAAATGAGTCGGTGCTCTGGCTCTCATTTGATAGATTATGGCGAATAACGTTTGGAGTGGAGACGGCACAAAGCATCCGTGCAGAAAGCGTGTCTGCTTCACTCACAGCAGATAGAAGCAACGCAATATAGCTCAGGTGTTGCTGGTGTGACTGTATGAACAGACCGTGTCACAGGCACAGAATTGAACAACCCTTTTTCGAACCTCTGCATTGATCATTTAAATGTATTTTAATAAAAATCAGATATCGCCTGATTTGACACGCCACGTCCCACCGACATGGCGTGCATGTTTCCCATTTGCTAACGCCACGCTAGCACACTAGCACGCTACCTGTCGCGTGGGGATGGCTAATATCATAACGCGTGCGGGGCAGCAGCAGCTCAGTCTGTTAAGACTTGGCTTGGGAATCCAGGAGGGACAACGGTTCAAGTCCCTTGAAAAAACAGACCAAGTACCGAGTGAGAACTGGTACCAGTTCGCCTCCTGGGCACTGCCGAGGTGCCCTTGAGCAAGGCACCAGACCCACTACACTGCCCTACCCGGGCGCTGTAGATACAATAGCTGCCAAACTGCTCCTAATACTAGGATGGGTTAAATGCAGAGAAACACGTGTCACTGTGTGTGTGTGTGTGTATGTGTGACCAATTAAGAGGATTCAATCCTCCAGATTTAGATTTAGATGCACAGCGGACATCACAGGTAGTCTGTCATTCGTGGCGAATCACCGATGTTACTTCCTGTTTGTTGACCCACGGCCAGGAATCAGCACAGAGGGGAGAAGGAGAAGAAAGAAAAAAGAAAAAAGAAAAAACCTGAGCCAGAGAGGAATAGGTGGCGCTGCCAAACGCTTGCCACTCGGTTCACCCTGAAGGCCTCCGCAGCAGCCATTGATCATAGTGACATGTTCTTGGTGGCCTTCCACTCTCCAGGTCCAACACAACCCCCCTTCCCCCACACCTCCCTTCCTCCCTCCATCCCTCCGTCCCTCCGTCCCTCCGTCCCTCCGTCCCTCCGTCCCTCCGTCCCTCCGTCCCTCCGTCCCTCCGGCCACAGCCAATGAAGGAATGAAGGGGACAGGAAGCGGTCCATAGCGAGTGTAGGCGCATGCTAATGTCGTTTGCCCTGCACTGCTGTCAAATGGCGTCCTACTGGTAACTTGTTACGAAAGCATTTTCCTCACCTTTTCCCTACAAACATCTTTGGTCAGAATCTTTGTTCACCTGCTACCTGACAACAAAACCATTTCCGGAAAGAGTGAGGATCGTACATTGTAGGGATGGAGTCCAGATAGCTCTGTGACGTCTTCTTGGATAACGATTAGAAAGTTTATGAAACCGATAGTCATCGTAAGTGGCTAACTCGTGAGCAGGGGAAAATATATAAATATTCCAGCATTGTTTTTAGAGTCATTTGATAATAATTACTCAAGTATTGATCTAGAGTCAGACTCACCCCAAGGTTATTCAAGTTAATCTATTTCTCTTGGAGACGGTCCTCAATGTTCAAGAAAACATGCTACAGTACATTACACGCAAAATATAATGGAACAAAATACAATACAATAAAATGGAAATTAAAAAGCAAAGGTTCTAGATTCTTATGAAAAAAAAATGGATCAGTTAAATACTTTTTTGGGGGATATGGAAGTTAAAAAATAAATAGTCTAGTAAATATAGTAAATATAGAATATTGCGTGTACAGTGCGAAAACACACTCTGTCTTGGCATGAATATGATATGATGAGGTCATTGGTCATATTTTTCTCTCTGCCACCAGCATGGCAGTTGGCTCTGTTGCGACTTCCCTTTGGCAAGCCTTTTTTTATTTTTTGGCAAAAAATCGAAACTTTCAATCTGTGTGTGTGAATGCTTAAACATGCCAAAGCTAAAGGAAAACAAAACAAAATATCAAAATGAATACCCTGACATGATTGACAAAACGGGAACCGGTGTGTAATATGGTGGATAATACACCAATAATATGGTGGATCGTGCTCCTGTAGACAGCAGTGTACAGCAGTGAGCTTGGCCTCTGGCAGAGAGACAGGAAGCTTGCTCAGTGTTACATGCTGACATGGCTTGAAGTTCTGCCACACACCCAGCTCTAGCTGGGAGGCAGCTGGCCTACCCAGGGCTTGTTGACACAAATATATAAAGACCTGACTAATTATTAGGCGAAAAAGGTTAGCAGGATGAATCAGACTCTCAGGGTACAGATTGGGGTCAAAGCGCGAGTGTAAAGCACTACCTCTCATTATCACATTGTTTCACAAATGGCCATTCCAAAAAAAAAGCAAGCATACTGTACATCTAGGATCTAGGATCCAGAGATTTGTATGCGAGGATGTGACACCTTAGAAGCAGTAGTTATTTAACAGTAGATAGTCCATTGAACCCGTGTTCGACACGCAAAGACTAAAAATAAAGTGATCTTGATGTAGTTATCATTAAACGATAGTACTTGGACATTCCGAATCAGAATCAGAATGCCTTTATTGTAAATTATTGTAAATTATTTATTGCCTTTATAAATAAAGTGATCTTGATTTTGTTATCATCAAACGATCGGACACTCCTAAGAGCAGTAGCTTCAAAGCTTGCTTCAGACCCATTTTCTGAGTCCTGAATTGCACTTCCAGTCTTTCACATTTGTTGTAAAGGATTAGAAGAAGGAGGTGTTCTACTTACTCCCAGAACTCAATGACCGGAGAGGTGGCATTTGGGTTTGTGATGTTGGTGGCGTTCTCTCCATAGACGTCCATGCAATTCTCTGTGGACACAGAACGACTTGTTGGTCACAATAGTAGCATATGTCATTTTGCCGTTTGATGATGCGTTGTTATAGTTTTTAACGTGTTTTACAACGAGTTAAGCGTCAAGTGACATGATCCTTTCATTCTTAGCGTGGATGATTATCATGATGGAAAATGATGGTAAATGTCTTTACTCTAAAACAATATTAAGGTTAGGCAGGTGTACAACTGTCCGCTTCCCTACCCAAAACCACATGGCTCCCGAAAAAACAACAAACACAAACACAAAAACCCTCAGACGCATGAAGTATGAAGTGAAACCAAAATATAATTTTTTTACGATGATCATCCGGTCTAACAAACCACGGAAAGGCTTTTTGGCGGTGTGGTGTTGGTTAATATCGAACTATAGCTACACGAGGACCACGTCATCTGGGGTCTACTGGGTCTTGTGGCACCTGTGTTCCAGTAGTGGCCGCAGTTGGCCCAGGGCAGCTCCGTGGTGAAGCAGTTGAAGAGGTAGAAAATAGCCCAGGCTAGGATCACCACGTAGTACACGTTGAGATGAGCCTCGATCACCTGGGTCGCGTAGCCAATCCCTGGACCGTCCACGGGACGCAGAGAGATAGAAGAATGACCGTGATGAGAACAAATATATGAGATGGATTTGGGGGGGGGGGGGGGGGGAAAGGAAGCAATAGGGAATAAGGTCGCTGTCGCTGTGTGCGTGAATTAACTTAATTCATGACTGACTTTGTAACACTGACTGTTCGGTGTAACTACAATACTGTATTACATCAATACTACACAACTTAGTTCCGTATTTACATAACACCACGTGTGTTATGTGTGTGTGTATGTGTATATATTTTCTAATTTGCACTTCTGTACATAGGGCCAATATGTATATACATCTGACTCATATTTGGCAATTTCAAATCAGCTTATTCTGTTTATTTAGTTTAGTTTAGTTTTTAGATTCTTTTTAGATTTAAATTGCTGTTGTGTGTAAAGAGTGACTGTGAGGATTGCTACACAATTGCATTGTACTTGACATCCAAACAATAAAGTGACAATAAAGGCATTCAGTTCACATGACATGAAATTATGTGAGGCCTGAATAATAATCAGAAATTACATCCACCCACGACTCAATCAACCCCAGAAATCAAATTGGGCTGTGAACCATGGCAGGGGAAAATGTCTCTATACTAGGGTGGAGAGGAACTACATCACCTCTACCTTTAAATTCCCCAGCAGTTTTCACAGTTCTTCATCATCATCATCATCATCATCATCATCATCATCATTATTATTATTATTATTAAGTGTTTTATAACGGTGAGCCCAAATGGCGACCGGTGCCACAGAGGACTGTGAAAGACCAATGTGTGAGTGTGTGTGAGACCCACCCTCAAACAGCGGGCAGACCTTCCTCCAGCAGGTGATGCCTCCCTCGCTGGTGAACTGGCCCAGGGCGGTCTCCAGGAAGAACACAGGGATGCCACAGCACACAAAGAAGATGACGTAGGGTACGAAGAAGGCACCTTCGTAACGCCACAGACACAAGGGGAGATCTACGTCAACCACGGGGGGCTTTGAAAGATCCACCTTCATCCATCTGAAGTACTGTTGTTCACCTAGCCACCTTCTCTGAAGGGCCCTTCACCTATCTGCCTCACCTATCCCAATGACACTTCATCTATGTATCTTGCACCTATCCACACTCCCCTTCCACTGATAACTCCGAACTATGGTCCGGGCCGTTGAATTTGGTGACTGTTTGCAGAAACCATTTGACCTCTGAGATGCCGGTGCTGCACTGTCAAACATGGTGGACCGTTTGGCTCCATACCGGGCTAGCTAACGACCAGCGTATATACCTGTCCATCTATAAATCTCCTTTGATGGAGACCAGAGCGGATATAATGATTAGCCGCCTCCTTAGCGCTCCATCCATAGGCTGTAAACATCACCCTGTTCTGATTTATTTACCTTACCTTAAAGAACCAAATATATTACCCTCGTCCTCATATCACCAATATCTTTGCCAATGCTTACCCCATTTGACAGAATGGTCTCCTTTACGCCCTCTTACTCAGTCAAACATGTGAGGGTTTATGTATGTGTTGTTGTTTTTTTACAAATAAATCATATATAAGAACTAAATATGCATTTAAAAGTGTTGCGCTGAGACGGAAAACATGTCCGTCAATTTAAGATCCTTTCATTCCTATATTTTCCATCTTTGCCCTCACAAAAGACCAAAATCCCATCCCCTAAAGCCATGTCACCAAAGGAACTAATTGTATCTACTAAATGCGGCTTACATATGTTCCTCCGTTGCAGGTACGTATGTTCATGACCACCGCCACCACCACTCTGACGTTTCAGAGGTAGGAGCGTGTGTGTGTGTGTGTGTGTGTGTGTGTGTGTGTCTCCTGATCTCATCCCTCTCGTTCTCCTCCTCACCTCCTCCGTTCTTGTAGCAGAGGTAAGGGAACCGCCAGACGTTCCCCAGCCCGATGATCTCCCCGGCGACGGACAGGAAGAACTCTATCTTGTTGTTCCAGTGGCCCCTCTCGTGGTACTCCACGCTGGAGCCCGTGCTCTCGGGGTCCCGGCCATCCTCGCCCTGTTTACCGTTCACAACGGGCCCGCTCTTCTCCGGCGCCATGACGCACGCACCAGCAGCTCTAGAACAAACCGCCACCGCCACCGCGGCCGACGACAACGTCAACAACAACAACAACAACAACAACAACGTCAACAACAACAACAACACAAAAACAGCCCAGAACACACAGGATGTGACCTCATAACCAGACCATTTTAAGTGGGGGGAAAGGGGGGAGGGGGGCTGGGGTGGGGCTGGGGGGGTCCATTCACAGTGGACGAGATGGAGTAAACTCAATGAAGTAAAAACCACGCCCATACTACACTGAGGACTGAAGACTTAAATCACCTCTTTGTGTGGCAGGCTTGAAAGTGTTTAAAAGTGTCAAAAAGGGGGACGTGGAAAAGAGATTGTATTATTTATTCTTAACTGTGGTACAAACGCAAAAAATTAGAACAGAAGAGACGGTGGTAATGAGGCTCAACTGTGGAAGCTGAAACTTTCACAGAAAAAAAAAGATCAGCATCCATCATCTAACTCCTCTTCTTCTTCTTGCTTTCATACGTAGTGGATAATATATGTCTGAAACTAAACACTAAACACTAAAGTATAGCACAATGAATCAGAATGTCGTGTCAACAGTGTCAATCTACATCATTTATCTGCGTCGATATGAATGAATAAGTGTATGTGATATGAATGGATCTAAAAGTGTCTCAATGACCTACCATCAGCTTCAATTGCCAATTACTGATAGCTATGTTGCCTATAACTCACGGCAAGGAAACATATCGTTCCTATGAGAAAAGCTATACGGAAAGGTAGTCCAACCCGAACACTTAACGAAACACTTAACGTCTTTACTCACCGATCTCAAACAGAACAGCGGCGGATAACGTCCCCTGGCTCCCGGTGTGATGCGCACCCACAGTCGGTGATACAAAACAAAGTGACGGTAAAGCCTGGCCCGGGACGAGGAGTAAAGAGAGAGAGAGAAAGAGAGAGAGAGAGGGAGGAGAGAGAGAGAGAGAGAGAGAGAGAGGAGAGAGAGAGAGAGAGAGAGAGAGAGAGAGAGAGAGAGAGAGAGAGAGAGAGAGAGAGAGAGAGAGAGAGAGAGAGAGAGAGAGAGAGAGAGGGAGGGGGGGGGGGGAAGGAAGACGAAGGAGAAAAAAATCTAGATCCGCGACGAGACCATTGGTTTTTGTTAAGTGTGCCTATATAATAGGGAGGAGATCCCCAGAGGACGCAGGAGTGACGGTCGGTACCAGGCGACGGAGAGCGTGCGACTGCGCTCCTGCTCTCCAAGCGGTCCACTCTCAAGCGCCTTACTTGGACACGAGCCACGTGTGGTGTCCAACAAGTTGCAGCTTCACCACGGTGGAGTGTGGCTGAGATGGAGAGACGGGTAAATCATAAGAAAAAAAAGAAAAAAAAGAAAAAAAAAGAGTTCTCGCCATGTGAAGCTAGACGCGTATTTGACAGCTTAAGAGTTTGAAGATCGATGATGCAAAAAGTTTTGCGACAACTTGGTGTCCAAACTATATGTGTTGTAGTCTGTGTCCCTGGTGACCTTGTGATGAGGCCTATATTTTTGGAATATAAAACATACCCGGTCGTCGCACAACCAATCTGTAGCATGGGTTTGACAACAAAAAACGTATGATTTCAATATTTGCATGCGTTGTGCCATATATTAGCTGCAAAGCGTATGAATAGACTAGATTGTTTTTGAAACATTGGGCATTCTTGTCATGCACTCAAAGATGGGGTTGACTTTTGCCTTTAACTGTTGAGCGCTCGTGGGAAATGGAGTTTATACTCTTCAAAGAGGCGGCACCGGCCATTAGATTTATGAATTGTTGTCAGCTGGTCTTGTTCCCTTTTTCACTCCTGTTGCTCCCGAGGGATTCGCTCTCAGAATACTAACTTCTGACCCCCTTTCCTTACACTTACACTTGTACCCCCTTTCTGGAAGTCACGGTGCCATCGGACACCAGAGACACCACAGACACCCGATGAACATGATGCTGGCTGGGGTGATGTCCCCAGTGGGTAACAGACGAGGAACTGATCATAAAAAACCCAATGCCACTTACACACTAAATCAAGAATAGAACATGTTCCTCCTATAGGCTTTAGAATGGGGGGGTTGTGGAGGGTGAGGAAGGGGAAGGAGGGGGGGGGATTCATACACGACTTCATTGCTCGGTTTCCAGGCATGATGGGCTCGGTGCGGCAGGAACTCGGGTTTGGGTTTTTAAAAAGGAGCTGACCCGGTCTGTAAGAATCCCTTCACACCGGGGTCACTCGTCATTAGAGGCTCAACGGGAGTGCCTTGCATGAAGAGTATGACCACCCAAACCCCGGGCTGGCAAGCAGCGGTCGCTTTTGGTGCCTTTCAGCCAGAGTCAAGTCCTTTATGCGGTCCCCTACTACACCGTCATCAGAACTGGGAGACGGCGACGCTGCCGGCAAAAGGTAAAATAAATATACAAAGTACAACATGAACTAATAAAATAGCAAGCAATGGGGAAAGGATGAATTCCTTATTATTAAAAAGGTATGCAACACTCACCTAGTTTTCACCTAGGTTTATATATAGATATAATCCTACAGTTTTCCATTTTTTCACCGGCACCATGGAGAGTGTTCTTACAGGGTGTATCACCGCCTGGTACGGGAACTGTACCGCATCCAAGCGCAGAGCACTTCAAAGGGTGGTGTGGACGGCCCAGTATATTGTTGGAGGTGA
Organism: Muraenolepis orangiensis; assembly: GCA_027704905.1. NCBI lineage: Eukaryota > Metazoa > Chordata > Actinopteri > Gadiformes > Muraenolepididae > Muraenolepis > Muraenolepis orangiensis. The sequence continues at coordinate 8,902,870 of CM051002.1, forward strand.
ACTTCCCTCCCTCCTGGATATATACATCAAGCGGTGCGTGGCCAAGGCCAAACGCATCATAAAAGACATTGCCCACCCGAGCCACGAACTGTACTCACTTTTACCGTCAGGCAGGCGATACCGCAGTATCAAGTGCTGTACAAGCTTAGAGATAGCTTCCACAGTCAGGCCATCAGGCTGCTGAACAAGGGTGTATAGCATATAACAATATATATTTTATTACATTGATTTATATATATATATATATATATATTGCTCTTTTTCTGTGCTAATATATTGCATTTTATATATGCCTTTTTATATATTTTTTATATTTTTATATATTTAACTTTATACAGTTTGTACTTTTTACTTTTTTTTATTCTATTCTGTTTTTTATAACTGCTGTCTGTCGTTGGTATTGCAAATAAGATTTTCACTCATTGCTTATACTTGTATAAACTGTGAAATGACAATAAACTTGACTTGACTTTTTGTGAAAATAAATAGTACCTTGAGTCAAATATCATCAGATGGTATCTGATCCAATGACAGAGCCAATTATGGTTCAATGAATCTGATTGGTCTGTAATTCAAAGAGAATACGTAATTGTACGGCCTGATTATGGCATTGGGCTACCAATGACATATCACAGACTAAATTGCACACCAAAGGCTGAATTGATTCACAGTGATTGGCTGTCAAGTTTGATGGAGAGTCATTGAAGTGAGGATATGAAACTATGAAACTATGAGAGACAGATCCCGTTGCTAGGATACCTGACATTCCTCATTGACAAGATGCTGAGAGTGATAAGAGGGACATTATAGAGGCAAAGTGGGAGACTGCATTATCACAATAATTACTGGGAATTTTGACATGCCAAACGATCCATTGCAATCCAGTATGTTGTGATATAAGTCATATCATGTCACATCAAGTGGGGTTTGCAAGCAAAGGGTAGACAGAATACATTTAAAAATATTGTAATAAAACACATTCACAGATCAGCCAAAGTTCAACGTTATGGCACTAAACAGCAGTAGAGCAAGTTTATTCATCTAGTCCTTAATCTCAACTACAGTCTTGCATACTGAGGAAGTTTCAAAATGATAAGAAAATTATAAAATGTGCCTCTACTACAAACCAAGTATTAAAGCTGCACTATGCACGTTTTCTCATTAGAAACCTCTAGTGGCTTGAGTTGTAGCTACAGTTATAGCTATATCAAATCCCACAGTGGGGGAAGGGCAACCTGAATAAAACCATTCATAGGGAAACATTCCCTGGATGGATTGACTGGTGGATTGGCCCGTTTTATTCCTGAGAAACATTCTCGTTCAGATGTATTTTAAATGGAGTAAATTGCTGTATTTAGGGGCAGCAGGACAGCTCAGTCAGTTGGAACTTGGCTTGGGAACCGGAAGGTTCCCAAGAAGACTTGGCCACTGCCGAGGTGCCTAGATGTCGGAAGAAGGCCATCTCCATCACTAAGGACTGCAACCACCCTGGGCACCATCTCTTGTCCCCCCTACCGTCCGGTCACCGGTTCCGCAGCATCCGTACAAAGACTACTAGGTTCAAGGATCATTTTTATCCACAGGTAGTGTGCCTACTGAACTGCTAGGAGTGCTGCCACTATCATATTATTGTCATTAACATTACACCGTCATACTTTGCTGAACTTTCTGGACTCATGACAGTTACTGCACTGTTCTGCACTGTACTGCACTGTATTCATGATGCTGCTGCACTACTGGCACTTTAAATGCTTTTAAATATTTGTGCACAATTCTACACATCCATCAGTCACTTCATTGTTCTTTGTATGTTCATTTGTATTGTGTATAGTATTTGTATAGTATTGTTTTAGAAATTCATACTGCAGGATTCATACTGTTTCACACAGTGAAACACATGTCACTGTGTGTGTGTGTGACCAGTAAAGAGGATTCAATCCTCCAGATTTAGATTTAGATCCGAAAAAGTGCAGGTTTAACAATAAGCACCACAAACACAAACGTGCAGGTGCTCTTCACACGCTCGAGTGTGTCTGCCGTCTCCAGGGCAGTAGTTGAGACTAACGTGACAGACCTCAGAATGCCTCAGAGCCTCGCTGGCTAAGCTCAAGCGGCTCAGTGCGCAGAAGCCCCCCCCCCCCCCATCCCCTCAATGGAGACGTGCAGCACGGCACCACATCTTCACGTGAACGGCAATTTGTTTGAGCGCTTCATCAGGATGCACCCGGTACGTCCGGACACGGGTCACTTCACTTTGAAACCTTTAGACGCCATTGATAGCGCAATTCCCAACAACATAAAGAAAGTGAAAGAGGCAAAGCGGAGAGAAAAGCAGAGAGGGAGAATGGTGGACAAAGGAGCCCCCGATCGACACATCCCCAAACTCAGGTTCAACAAAGTAGCAGTGGCCAGTCAACGGTTTGAACCAGGCCTTTCAGAGCCCCCTCAGTTAGCTTTGTTTGCCCACACGGGGACATTCGGGTCCCATACAGGGATGGGAAATATTTACTTTCACGTTCCTCCAGGGGGACTTTGCATTGGGATACAAGAGTAATACTCATGTCCTCGATGTTTCGAAACGAAATTGCTGTCATGTATGTGTGTGTGCGAGCATCCCTTTTTACACAGCCACACTGCCAAACACACACAATCACACTCACACACACACTCACACACACACACACACACACACACAAACAGATACACACACACACACACACACACACACACACACACACACACCACACACACACACTACACACTCTCTCTCTCCCCCTCTCTCTCTCTCTCTCTCTCTCTCTCTCTCTCTCTCTCTCTCTCTCTCTCTCTCTCTCTCTCTCTCTCACTCACACACACACAATCACACACCCAAATTCACACACTCAGGCAAACACAATCACATAGAGATACACACAGGCACACACACCGACTCCACCTTAGCACCCTCCCCCCCACCCAACCAACCAATAGCTTCCCTCTGCTTGCCAATAGGAGAGTGTGGAGCAGCCCCCCTCCCAGGCAGGCCACCCAGTAGTGAGTGAGACCTGCCAGCCATTTCCAGGCTCCTTCACAACACAACCAGGGTGGCTGATATGATTAGGAACCAGAGCAGGTACAATACACTCTTCATGACTTCATAGGCTGAGAGATAAATTGTAGCGCAACGTAATTTCCCCGTAGAGAAGATAACGCGAAGAGAATAACAGTAACTATTAAGAAATGCAACAGGTTTTCACACCATCCCATCAACTGCCACCCCAGCAACCGCAGGACAATAATTTCAATTTTGCATAGAATGTCTGTCACTGTACATTTTTTGTTGCTTATTAGATGAGACAGATCCATAGAGCATCTATATACCAATGTTTGTGTAATTTGGGTTTCTGGTTGTATAGAATTTGATTGCTGAAGTTTTCGGGGGAAGCTTTCACAATGCATACTATCCAGACGGACCTTTTTGGGTCCAAGATGCAAAAATGTTCAGCATGCCAAATAAGGCCATGTACCAAGTTTCTGCCATTTTTGTCCATTGGGTGGTGCTTATCGTTTGACTTTGACTGGGAATTATAGTGCCCCCTATGGGCAAAGTGGTACCAAAAGACATGCCTTACTAGGGTCCATGCATCTGTAACAAATTACGACTGAGCTAGTAAGACTGAGCTAGTGTTCTTCCCGGCAAAGGGCTGTCCGCACCGAGACCTGGCTGTCACCATTGATGATGCTGTGGTGACACCTACTCAGACCGCAAGGAATCTGGGACCCTGGACGACCAGGGAACTGTCATTCTCGGCAAACATTGCATCGGTGACACGCTCCTGCAGATTCCTCCTCTACAACATCAGGAGGATCCAGCCTATTCTCACTGAAAAGGCTTCGCAGGTGCTCATCCAGGCTCTTGTTATATCCCGGCTGGACTACTGCAACTCCCTCCTTGCTGGCGCCCCGGCATTTGCCATCAGGCCCCTGGAGCTCATTCAGAAAGCTGCAGCTTGCCTGGTGTTCAACCGACCTAAGTTCGCCCACACATCTACCCTTCTTCGGTCTCTACACTGGCTACCTGTAGCTGCTCACATCCAATTCAAGACCTTGGTGCTAGCCTACAAGGCAGTAACTGAACAGCTCCATCCTACCTCCAGGCAATGGTCAAGCCCTACATCCCCGCCCGTCCACTTCGCTTTGCATCCTTCAACGTCTCTACTTCCTGCGGAGGCTCCGGTCCTTCAACGTTTGCAACAAGATGCTGAATGTGTTCTACCAGTCGGTGGTAGCCAGTGCCATCTTCTCCGGTGTCGTGTGCTGGGGAAGCAGGTTGAGATCAGCAGACACCAACAAGATCAGCAGGATTGTCAGGAAGGCTGCCGCTGTCCTGGGGGTCCAGCTGGACTCCTTGTTGGTGGTGTCTGAGAGAAGGATGCTGCGCAAGCTGCGTAGTATCCTTGACAACAACTCTCACCCTCTCCATCAGGTGCTGACCTCATATAGAAGCACCTTTAGCAACAGACTCATTCCACCCAGGTGCACCACAGAACGCCATAGGAAGTCCTTTCTTCCTGTGGCCATCAGACTCTTTAATTCATCTACCTCGGGTCGTGAGAGGGACAGTGGAGACTCAGTGACCTGAGGCCAACTTACTTATTATTATTATTTTTTGGTCAACGCACTGTAAATCATCTCACTGTAACTTTGCACTGTAAATTCTATTTCTAATTCTAATTCACTTTTCACTTTTCACACTTTTTCAGTATTCATCTGAGTTATTTATTAATATATTATTACTGCCAATTTGCACTATACGTATTGTTGTGTATTGTATATACCTACGTATTACTGTAATAATACTGTAAATTGTGCAATTCATCTATCAATACATTTAGATTTCATTTAGAATTATTTTAACTATATTTTTGTTTATACTAGTTTTATTTAGTTAGTTGTTGCTTTTGTTTTTTAGCTTAGGTATTAGTATTTTTGTGTGTGCATTTATTCCCCCTGTGTCATCTGTTGCACCTTAATTTCCCTCGGGATTAATAAAGTAATCTGAATCTGAATCTGAATCTGAATCTTCGGGCCGTCTGCTTGCCTCCTCGCTTAGGGGCCCTTGTGGCCGATTTATGCGGTCACAGCTGTACGCAGTCACAGCTGAGTCCTTGCCCATCTTCCGCCGCAGGCTGAAAACCCATCTCTTTGGGACACACTACCCAGCTCCATCCTCGTAGCGCATCATTACTTTTACTAGTGTCTTACTAAGTAGATTATCAAATTAGTTAAATGATACAAATACACGTCAGCCGGACTACCTCATCAGAGATGGGGTAGTCCGGCTACCGCGATGGTGCGAGGACAACAGCCTTGCACTGAATGTCAGCAAGACTAAGGAGCTCATCGTGGACTTCAGGAGCCACCGGGGCACCCACTCCACCATCAGCCTGAATAGGACACCGCTAGAGGCACATAATGCCTCTATGCCCTGCGGTGCTTCAGGAGAGGGGCTAGTGAAATTTTACCGTGGCACTGTAGAGAGCGTCCTGACGAATGGCGTCACTGTGTGGTATGGCAACACCACTGCACAGAACAAGAAAGCCATGCAGAGGGGTGTGAGGACGGCGGAAAAGATCATCAGGTGTGCACTTCCATGCATTGAGGAGATTTTTAAGACCAGATGTCGGAAGAAGGCCACACATAGACCCGAACCACCCTGGGCACCATCTCTTCTCCCCCCTGCGGTCCGGTCCCCGGTTCTACAGCATCTGTACAAGGACAACCAGGTTCAAGGACATTTTTGACAGGCAGTAGACCTACTGAACTGCTAGGAGTGCTGCCACTATCATAACATTGTCATCCATATTACATTACACTATCATACTTTGCTGGACTTTCTGGACTCATTACAGCTACTACACTGTTCTGCATTGCACAGTGAATACATTGCTACTGCAATGTATTCATGATGCTGCTCCAATACTGGCACTTTAAAATGCTTTTAAATGCTTTTTTGCACAATCTAACACATCAGTCCCTTTATTGTTCTTTTTATTCTTCATTTTATTGTGTACAGTATTTTTATAGTATATTGTTTTACAAAATTCATACTGCGGAAGCAAATGAGTGTAGGGGCGGCAGTGTAGCTCAGGAGGTACAGCGGTCGCCTCACAACCGGAAGGATGCTGGTTCGATCCCCCAGCTCCTCCTAGCAAAAACTGTCGAGGTGTCGCTGAGCACGACACCCTAACTCTAACTGCTCCTGACATGCAGGCTGTCTCCTTGCATGGCTGACTCCGCCGTGTGTAAATGTGAGGCACGTCTTGTAAAGCGCTTTGGATAAAAGCGCTTTATAAAAGCATCCATAACCATTGTACTTGCAAATAAAAATTTTGAATATACAGTACATATTGCAGTGCAAATTAATAAATATAGATACATACAATGTATAGTGAGGCAGGGATAGAGTAAGACGATGGAATGAATGGAATGAAGCCAAACAGCCTCTGTGAGCACAATGCGGAACAAGATATGATGGGGGTAGTAGGGTGCCGGAAATGGCTATTTTACCTGGGAGTCAAAGACATATTGTTTATTCACGAGGTAGCGCTAGCCTCCCTTTGGAGACACTCGAGAGGCATATACTGTATGTGTCTATGTGTGTGTTCCACCATGAAACATACACACAATCGTGTAGACACACAATGACTCAAACAGGCGTGAGGTGAACGTCTTGTAGGTTGCACACGCCAGGTTTGTAGTTCATCCAAATGGATATGTATTGTCTGACTCTCTTTTTGTATATGCTTTTTTGTATTCCTTTAAGGACAGGACAATGAAGAGAGACAAGAAAGCGGGTTGAAGAAGAGAGGGAATGACATGTAGCAGAGGACCACAGCTGGGAATCAAACCTGGGTCACTACAACGTATTTGGTCTACCGGTACATGGTTAACAAACTACCAGTTGGAGCCATCAAGGTAGATGACCTCACTGCTTTTCCATTCATTAAGGGTGTGGACTTCATTAAGGGTGTGGTCGTCAGGTTTGATGAATATTACAAACTGTCGAGAATATCATCCTGGATACGTCTATTATATGAATCACCTGAAAGGTCATCTTTCAATGCTTCGCCTAGAAATATAAATAATTGTGTGCATTCATGATGCACTCTCTCTCTCTCTCTCTCTCTCTCTCTCTCTCTCTCTCTCTCTCTCTCTCTCTCTCTCTCTCTCTCTCACACACACACTCTCTCTCGCTCTCTCTCTTTCTCTCTCTCTCCGTCTCTCTCTGTTTTACTCTTTGTCTCATTATAAGGCTTGATCACTTCGAGCATGTCTACTCAACCTGTCTAAACCAATTTGAATATTGTTAGAATAATAATCTAGAATAAGTCGCACAGTAAGTACCGTGTGACACTCCAGACAGTCCCGCTTGCTTCCTCTCTGTGTCTGATGGTGATTCAGACTCTTGTGTGTGTGTGTGTCACACACACACAAGATACAAGATGTTTAATTGGCCATTTGCAACAAGTACAACGGAATGCTTACTCCCAATTCCCTCGCGCAGTATGAATTTTTAAAACAATACAAAAAAAAAAATACTATATACAATAAAAATTAACTATATATATATATATATATACGCACACACTCACACAGACACACACACACACAGACACACACACACATACACATACACACACACACACACACACAAAGGGAAACAGCTAACAAAGATACACACACACACATGGCTCACACAAATACACACACACACACACACACACTTACACACACACACATACACACACACTGTGCAAGATAAATGTTAAAATCAATATCTTATGAAATGTTAAAACATATTAAAAAAAAAGGGTCTACAGCAGTGGGGTGAGCAAGCAGCAACCTCCAGGGAAGTGTTGGCTGATGCTAAAGGACTGTCAGTTACCACAGGCTCCTAATGGGGCCAAAGAGAACGCAGCAGGATTTAACTTGGGGCCCCGATAAAGGACCATTCTTCCTGGAAATGGATTCTTGCATATGGACCTGAATGCACCCCGGGCTAATCTGCCAGGGCTGTGGGAGCCCGCTCTATATTCAGGGTGGTGTGCGACCGCACCACCGCGCACCAGGCATGCTGATACTTTAACATAAGGTGACTTGATTTCCGAAATGAAACACTGCAGGGGAAAACCCAAATGTACGTTATTATGATTGTTGTCCTGTCCAGGCTCGGCAGTCACGCCTACCTCATGACGCTATGAAATATGATATAGTCATTGATTTATGGGTCCCGTCACAGCCTACCAGATAGACGCAAGACCGATTACCAACTGTCTGGAAATGAATATTCATGAGCAAGCTACAACCTTCACCATTTTAAAATCTATTCATATTTGACAAAAGTCCTATCCTTAAATTCGCCACAGAACACATATTTGCATTTCCGAGGACAGGTTATACTGTCCGAAGGAATTATAATGGACTGGAAAAACGTGTACTGGTCTGGTCACGCTATAACACAGAGCCTATGACAAAGCTAATGCTAGCATGTAGCCACCTTCCTAATGCTATTCCTTCGCATTCTCTCCATCATTCTATCATCTCAATGGACTGTATTTACAGGATTCCTGTGTCTCTGTGCTTCCTTATTCAACTTGCTATTTGCTTTGCCCCTGGGTATTTCTCTTCAGTCGAGGTGAATGCTACCAACCATCTAAGACCAACATGTGAATACATGACACGGTCCTGGTCCTACTGCTTTTTCTCAAAGACATTTTTGTTGAAAGCAGTCGGGCTACTTCAGCAGTGAACACCAGCTTTCGACATGAGTAGTTGTTCACTTTGATGTTCAACATTTTACGCATCTATCCTTCCTGTCAAATTTTGGAAAAGCTCTTCAAGCACGTTGAGCACAACATGACATAATTTTAGATGAGCGAGAAGCACAAACTTCATCCACGCTTGGGGGAAGCAAATCATCCCATTTGCATTCCATGTGAAAACATATTTTTCGCTTATTCTTGCTAAAATATGTACAGCACTGACACATGCACGCACACACACACACACACACACACACACACACACACACACACACACACACACACAAGCCCATTCCCAGTCTACACCGCATTAACCTGGTGAACTGTGATGGTTATTATCTCTCCTCATTAACCCAGGAATTAACTTTCCTTTATGATTCCAGGCCCTGACATTAGCGCTTGACATTACCGCCTGTTCACTAGTCTTCCACTGTTCAACCCTCGGTTCAACAACCCAGGGTTGTCAGGTATGAGGATATGGGTTAATAAAGGCACAGTCAGTGTAAAACAGCATTGTTGTATGTTCTCAAGTTCAGTTGATTGCTAGTATTGGGATATAATATATATATATATATAGAGAGAGAGAGAGAGAGAGAGAGAGAGAGAGAGAGAGAGAGAGAGAGAGAGAGGAGAGAGAGAGAGAGAGAGAGAGAGATGCATACAGAAAAAGTGCATTGAATGTGAATAGAACAACATATATCGAATAAGCACAAATATCTCCAGTCAAATACTGCCATCCAGTGGTGTGAATGTGCTCTCCAACTACCTATGTTCATTTGTAAAGCCACTGTTTAGTCATTTAAGTTTACGCAGAAGGTTAGAAATGTTGACGTTCTGTGTATGACATGACAGTTGGTACAACTGCACTATGTCGATTGTTCACTGCGTTACACACTCTCATGTCGACGCTGATTGGACGCACTGCCCGTCACTTTAAGATGAAGGAAAGTATTTTTTATGTGGTCGACGGACAGGTGAATTAAAAACAGCAGAATGTGTTGCTCTCATTGGGGCAAATAAATCATTGAAACCACACTGCGCAACTGTTGCAGTGGTTGTGGCAAAGGGCTTCGTTCACGTTGAACCAACGGACCCTCTTCAGGTAACTAGTGATGCTTATTGCTAGTTGTTGATAACCGAGCAAGCTCTAAAGCTCTGGCACTGTATTTGTTTATTGAACATTTAATGATATACTCTGGTGCTGTACTTTAATGCAGATACTAATGCCTGGTGTATTAATAAGGATTAAAAAAATGATGTACATGCTATTTTCTATATAGAATATTGGTCCATATATAATGGAATATTGGTTTTAGTTTTAATATGAAAACTAATATCACTGTATGTACCTTTTTGAAGCAACATGCGCCAACTAACAGTTCCAAAGAGGACACATAGTATGTGCCTAAATTGCAGGTGCAGAATACATTTAGGTAAAAGTGTTTACAATTGCAGAAATGTTTTTGATAGTTTATTTCTTAACGACCTCACATGATCATTGTTCCTAATCGATTTTAAAGATTGGACTTGCAAGTCTGCAGCTTTTGACCCGGACTGCAGCAGCATTCCAGTGTGCTGCCCGTCTTGTGTCACTGTTCTGAGAACCTGGACTGCTTGCACACATGAAAACCATGTTCAGACCAGACCTCAATCCGGGAAGAAGCAACAGGTGGCAGAAAGAAGAAGGAAAAACACTTGGATTTTGGCCAGATTATGTTCTCGATTGTGAAGCTTTGTCATGGAGTTTTTGTAAGGGATTTGTTAATAGTTAGAACCTTTAGGATTTTTCACGCTGTAAACTAGGAGGCAAATGCTGAACTTTAGGTTTTTCTCAGATGATGCGGACACTAAAACAATGGCAAAACTTGTTTTCTTCCTTTCAGACAAAGTGACTGCTGTGTGTTCCTAGAGGATGTGTTGATGTTCGCCACAGGGCTAGCATCATTCCCACCTGCTGGAACCGCTGACTGGCTGGCTGGCTGGCTGGCTGGCTGGCTGGCTGGCTGGCTGGCTGGCTCAATACTGGCTGGCTCTCGACTGAAAATAAAGGAAGACAAATAGACCTGCAGACTGCTGGGCTCTCACGGGACCCCACACACACACACACACACACACACACACACGCACACACCACACACACGCACACACGCACACACGCACGCACGCACGCACGCACGCACGCACACACACACACACACACACACACACACACACACACACAGCCTGTCAGAATGTAAGGTACCCACGCAAGACACTCTCTTGTCATACTCCTTCTCCTTCGCACAGACATGTGTCTGTGCCAGGATACGCTTTCTATGTGTGGCACAGGTTTATATATTTTTTTTTTTTCAAGAATACTTTTCAATGTTTTTTCAAAAATAATTGTCTACCAGCGGGAACCGACTGGTCTCCAGAATTGCTCAGCTCAGCTCTTACAACTATGCTAACTAAGACCTTGTTTCCAAGGAGAGCGTTTTTAGCAGGTCTTGAACCATCATCTCCAAAGCTGTTGACCAATTGATCTGTCAACAATACATCCCAGATACAAATGCTCTGATTTGGTTTGAGATATGAATTGACATTACAATTAACAGGACATTGTTATGTTTTGTAAAATCACATTTGCATGGAGAACGTGTTCCACAAATTGAACCCATGGCTCCAGAGCAGTTAACCAACAGCTCTCTGGAAAGCACCATCAACGGAAATTATGAACTCAGGTTAGGTCATAGCAGAGTCCTGGGTTCAAGTTATTTCCGTGGGCACCTAGTGTAAACTTGAAGTTTTTGAAATGATCAATGTCATGTGAATTGTAATGTCAATTATATGAGTGGTTCAGATTTGGCGCCACGGTGGCGCAGTGGAGAGCGACAACGCTCTCTGCTCAGTTCAAGTCCTGTCGTGGGTGTGGCTTTGGTGTGCCTTTGCTTCTGGCGTGAGTATGAATGGCCGTGTGACTATGAATGGAGGCGTGAGTATGAATGGAGGCGTGAGTATGGGTGGAGGCGTGAGTATGGGTGTGGCTTCCCCGTGGTGTGGGTGTGTGGACTGATGAATTAGTGGTTCTCTGGCATTTTTGACTAGAAATATATATTTTTACAGAAAATCAAAACCTAACCAAAACTTCTTTCAATATGCACACAGTATACTATGTTTCACACTCAACCTGACGACCTATATTGTAATATTTAACACACTATCATTATTGGGTTTTTGACTAGGGGTGTGTTTCCGACTTGTGCGTGTGTTTTGGACTTGTGCGTGTTTCATAATTGTCAGTGTGTTTCCGACTTGTGGGTGTGTTTTGACTTGTGGGTGTGTTTTTGACTTCTGGGTGTGTTTTGACTTGTGGGTGTGTTTTGACTTGTGGGTGTGTTTTGACTTGTGGGTGTGTTTTTACTTGTAGGTGTGTTTTGACTTGTGGGTGTGTTTTGACTTGTAGGTGTGTTTTGACTTGTGGGTGTGTTTTGACTTGTAGGTGTGTTTTGTCTTGTGGGTGTGTTTTGACTTGTAGGTGTGTTTTCTGTTATGTCGTTTGGGTTTTTGATTTGACGTGTGTTTTCAGATTTGGAGTGGTTTTCTTTTTGTGGTTGTGATTTGCACTTCAGGGCCACCGTACATATCAACTAATTGTATTTCTATAAATCAACTTAGTTGTCCAATATTGATATACTGTACATCATACAAAAAAAAGCATTTAATACAAATTGATGGCAAATATCATACTGCAGGTTTAAACTGTAGGGGATGTTTGACAGGTATACCCCAAGAGTCTCACCCACCTTGATTCAACCAATCACAAATGGCTATCATTTATGTGTCTAACTCATCCATCCATCAACGGCATATACATAAAGTCCATGCATGGTGCATGGACTTTATGTTGAAACAGGGAAACAAATGGGATCCACGTATGATTATTATTTTCCATTTTAGGGTCAGTGGAACTAAACGATGATGAGCAACATTTAAGAGCTGACATGACCTTGTGTACGGGTTTAGTCGAATTACCCCCTAACAACTGCTTGTTGTTGCGATGCTGCTGGATTAAGAACGGAAGCACTGGCAATATTGTGACCACAAGTCAGTTTAATCGCATACCTTTGTTCTACAACAACAACAAAAAATAACTCTTGGGGAAAGTTGTGCCATAGAAGTTACTAACGCAAAAGCCATACCAGCATGATTGTGTCATAGTGCTGTGAGCTATATATGCAAACAGACGTAAATGTATTGTGTTTGCGAGCAGAACATATTAGAAATACAAACCACAGCTCCACCAAAGTAGAGGACACCTTTTACCGGTTCATGCCGGGACAAAGATTACATTTGATTTTGTCTTCCTTTTTTTGCTTCCTTCTCTTCCTGTGTTTTGTTTCATTATTGCACTTGCTTCCTGCCGTTTGTGAGTAAACTGGGACAGTCAGGCAGCAAGAGACACAGCCTGCAGTGCTATTGTTATCGCTATCAATGTTATCAGTACTGCCATCATCATCGTCATCATCACTGTCGTCGTCACACTCTTCCTCAGGTATCCTTGTCATTGTCTTTGTGATAATCCTTTTTCATCCCGCTACAAAATAACGACACACACATTTGTTTTACTCTTGGAGACAACATTCCGGCAAACCGCTCTCGTTTACAGTTTAGAGAAAGATCGGAGGTTGTTTGCATAGTATTAAATGAACAAAGACATTGAGATCTTTATTTACAATTGTTGTATAGAGATTTAAAAAGGAAAATCATAAAAACAAGATGAATAAACACTTAATCACTTACCCAAAACATGGCTATGTATGCCAAGAGACATCTGTTGGCATTTCAGTTTTTCTTTGTTCCACAAACTGCATGCTGCTAAATACAGTACATCGAGGCAGGTGAGAGTATATTGCAAGAAGAATCATTGATATCGTACTATTGTACCGCATTATCTGCCCTCTAAAAATCACCGTTCAACCGACATTACCCTTATTGCAATCATCAATATCATCATCATCATCGCCATGGTCACCACTGCTGTGTCACAGTCAGTGGTTGGTAGCCTCACCCTATATGTCGCTTTGGATGCAGTTGTGGTGAGGTGCTTCTGACGGGAGCAGGAGTGGGTAAAACGGGAGCGTCCCAACCCCAACAACCAGGCTGGCAGTTTGATCTGTGGTGCATGGCAGGCAGGAGTGGCTCCTGTTTTGCTCCGATTATGGAAGATTAATGCGATGCGATATTAAAAGATACTCTTAAAGTGTAAGAAAAAAATAAAATAAAAGCTTGGTAGCGACAAATCTTTATATTTTTTCTGAAAATGTTGTTTTTCTTCTTTGCAGAGAAAAACAATTGTAAATAGGTAAAACCTTTTCAAAAAAGAACAAAACAAGCTTCTTCTAGGCGGAACATCACAATGGAGACCACATCTGCAGTTCATGAAAAGAAGATTTGTATTAATATGGTCCATGGTTCAGATGATATCTCCTACAGTCCTGAGCTGACTGATAAAGCCAAGGATAAGTGCTTCAAATGGGCAGATCGCCTGGGAAATGGAGACGGGCTATAAAAAACATTGAAATTATATATATATATATATATATATATATATATATATATACACTGTGTATGTATGGTTTTTGAAAGTAGAAAGTTCTTTAATTGGTTCAGGTTGCATAATGATGCCTATCAACAACATGCGAGCCAATGACTCCATTTAAGAAGTAAGAAATAGCAACGATATAGCACAGACTAGATATTAAAGTGGGCTCTTGGATCCTTTGGGTGGTGCAATAGGAGTGGCTTCATGTGCTGTTATGGATGTAGAATTTGTCTCTTGTAGCTTCTGGTTGGTCAAAGCAATATAAATGGGGGCAAGAAGATGACTAGCTCGGTTAAAACACACAGAAGCACATCTAGAGTTTATACACCACAGAGTTTGTTTTCATTCACAACCAGGAAAGGGTGGAAAAAGAGTCAAAGCAACATTCCATTTTGGTTGTCTTTTTTGTTGTTGTTTTTTAAAAGTTTTTCTAGATGTTTCAAATTGCAAACGGCTTGCTGTGGTGCCGTGTTTCTCTCAGCATAAGAAACTAAACAAAAACAAAAAAAGGAATAATCAACACAATATATCTTCAAAAAAAAGTTTGATTTCCATACAAGATTAGCCAAAATAACTTAACAGTAGTTTGAAGATTCCAAATACGACTTGATTGTTGCCTTAAATGGTCACACTTTAACTTAAGCACACCAAGTCTTTTGAATACAGAGTTATCTAAAAGACAGTTCATATTATCATAAAAGGACCAGATATCAGCCTTTGTCTCAAGCCCCGATCCCAGGCCGGTGCTATGACTAAATACAAAATAAAAAATAATCAAATATATCCCCTCCCCCTGTGTTGAAAGGAAGGCCTCTGTCAAGAAAACCAACTGTCAAACCACTCTTAATCCCGACCATTGTAACCAATAATACTAAGATGCCACATGAAATGTATCCCCTTGGTATGGTTTGGTTTCTTTTGCTTCGTAAATCACCTAAAAATATCTACAGCATTTGACAATATAGCAGGCAAGTTCCAGTGACATGGTTATTATAATTATTATTTTTTCAGTAATAAAACAGACAGAGATCTGGCCAAACTAAATACACTTGTGAGCTGTATCCCAACCCATCTCTATCCACCAGGAAGCATATCTCTACGGGATTGTAAACAAATTACATTCTCTTTATAACATAAATAAGTCAAAGTATTTTCAAACCTCTGAAGCAGGAACAACGCAACATGCCAAACAAACAAAGATAAACTCTCTCTACACATATACATATCATATAAATATATATATATACAGATTTATATATATTTATATATATATATATATTTATATTTATATTTATATTCTCATTTATCTCATATAGATTTCATAAACGCTGTCGCCGTTAAACTGTGATCGAAAGAACGGGTTCTACTTTTTCCAACAGGTACCAGACTACTATTGTGCAAGTTGAGCCCTAAAACCTCTTCCGTGAGCGGTGGCGTGATGACGCGGAGGGTGACGCGGAGCCGCTTACAGCCGTGGCACGTACGTACGTAAACGTGTACGTGCCACGCCCGCGGAGGAGAGAGGAAACACAGGCCCAAAACGTGCAGAGACGCTGTCCTAAAAAAAGTGGCAGCCCGCTGCATGTCCAACCTCTCGACCAATCAAAATCGTTTCAATAAAATTAAAAACCCCTTCTTCTTTTTTTTTTTTTGCTGAAAAAAACATGGGTAATGTACATTCATGCAAGAGCAATAATAATAATAATAATAATAATAATAATAATATTAATAACGGTAATAATAATATAATAATAATGATAATTGTAATCATAATAATGTTTTAAAATCTATTATTAAGAGAGTCATTGTAGAGGATGGAGAGTATAATGTGGAGGGTGGGAGTGGAAAGTCTATCAGTTTTTATGTCATTCGATCCTCTGGGATTTTCTGACTCCTCCTCCTCCACCTCCTCCTCCTCCTCCTCCTCCTCCACCTCCACCTCCTCCTCCTCCTCCTCCTCCTCCTCCTCCTCCTCCTCCTCCTCCTTTTCCTCCTCTGCCACCGGAGATAATGTCCAGACGCGTGATGTCACGTCAGTAGCACGCATATACAAGCTCTCGCTCTCACACCAATACACACACACAGACACACACAACATACGCATGCATGCACGCACAAACACACCATCACCACCACCGTGTCCACACTTCTCCCCCCCCCCCCCCCCACTAAAATCATCATCATAGGCCTGTGGTTGTTGTTGTTTTTTTCCTGTTCTGTCCATCTCTTGTAGCGCTTGTTTTTGAAAATGATTGTATAGATAAAGCGTAGCCCCGCCCCCTCTTCTCCCTATGCCCCCCTCCGGCAGGGGGGGGGGCGTCGTGGGGGGGGGGGGGGAGGGGTCTAAACGTCAGCCGTGAACGTTTCTTTTACCCCTGTGTGTGTGAGGCTGAGAGATTGGAGCTGAACGGTGAAGGGGAAAGGGGTCGGGGGGGGTGTGTGTGTGTGTGTGTGTGTGTGTGTGTTGGAGGGAGGGAGGGAGGGAGGGAGGGAGGGAGGGAGGGTCGGGGAGAGGAATGGGGGTTAATGTTACATTTAAAGCTCAACAGGGGATTGGGAGTGTGGGGTGTGTGTGTGTGTGTGTGGGGGGGGGGGGGGTCTGTCTGCTGGGGCTTGGGGGTGGTAGACTCCAGAGGCCGGGGGGGTTTGGGGTTTGGGGGGGGGGGGGTTGGGGGCTAGGGGCTGTAAGAGACTCAGAGGCCGGCCGTCCGGCAGGCGAGTGGTTGGTTAGAGACTGGTCTCCAGGCTGTGCAGCGGACTGGCCGGGCTGGAGGACGACGCTGACTGGCTCTCGCTGACGGCGAGGTTGACCACGCCGTCGATGGCATTGTTGTTCTTGTTGGGCGACGGCGGCTGGCTGCCGTACTTGCCGTGGCCCCGGGCGGGGCCCAGGTCGGCGGTGTCGATGAGGGGCATGTGGGGCGTGGAGTCGTCTATCCTAAACTCGGGGTGTGTCATGTAGTTGTGGATGGACGTGCGGGAGTCAGGTTTTTCCAGGCCTTCGTAGAGGGAGCTGCGGAACGCGTTCACCACACGGATCTGTGGCCCAAAGGTAGAAGGGAGAGAGGGAGGGAGAGAGAGAGAGAGAGAGAGAGAGAGAGAGAGAGAGAGAGAGAGAGAGAGAGAGAGAGAGAGAGAGAGAGAGAGAGAGAGAGAGAGAGAGAGAGAGAGAGAGAGAGAGAGAGAGAGAGGGAGACAAAGGAGGAAGGGAAGGAGAGAGAGAAGACAATTTTGTGTAAGAGGTTTGAGATGCAACAAGAATGCTTGAGGGACTCCCGGATTTTTGGAAGAGAGAGGAAGGGAGATTGATGGAGAGAGACAGAGAAAGAGGGGGAGACAGAGAG
Source organism: Muraenolepis orangiensis (assembly GCA_027704905.1). NCBI lineage: Eukaryota > Metazoa > Chordata > Actinopteri > Gadiformes > Muraenolepididae > Muraenolepis > Muraenolepis orangiensis. Next base: position 8,920,599 of record CM051002.1, read on the forward strand.
AGAGGGAGAGGGAGAGAGGGAGAGAGGGAGAGAGGGAGAGAGAGAGCGGGAGAGAGAGCTAGGAGGGGAGGTGGATGGGCAGTTAATGGAGTTGGGGGATGGAGGGTGGGGGGTGGGGGGGAGGAGGAGGAGGAGGAGGAGAGAAGCAGCAAGGAGAGAAGACAACTGGAGTTTGAATTTCCAGAGATCACTACAGCTCACGACTCACTTCACTAACGTGCAATCGAGGAATAAAAAAAAACTAAACGGTGAGAATCACATTCAGGAAAAAATAACCACACAAGAAAACAGAAAAGGTTCAAACACATATTTTCGAAAAAAAAATGTATAAATAAAATAAAGGAAACATAAAAAAAAGCCACACAAACGCTCGTTGTATAAGTATACGCTTTCAGTCCAATGTGCGGTATACCTAGAAACAAGCCATGTTAATAAAAATTAAATGCCAATACAAAATTTAGATTAACACATGCAAGTAAGGAGGAGGTCTGGTGGGCGAAGGTCAGTAAACAACAGCAAGGAGGTTAGATCATAGAGATCCAGCCAGGTGGTGCAGGTGTGTTCAGTATAGGCACCAGAGCACGGGACGGTCCCCACGCACACACGCACACACACGCACACGCACACATAAGGACACACACAAGCACACACACACGCACGCACACACGCACCCACACAAATAATATAATAAAGGTGGAGCACAACTTGTGGGCCGAGTGGTGGGGCAAAACTGCGAAGGTTCCAAGTAAAAGTTGTGTTTTGAGCCGGGGCATGGGAGCGTGTAACACAGGATGAACAAGAATCACACAGACACGACCATATGCATTACACAGCGGGTGAGACGCGGTCTACACACACACGTAATGCGCATGTAGGGTTTTAGACGGGAAGTCACACACGGGTGAGGCTCACATGCAACAAGATCACAGGATGGTTTGTGGAACGGGTAGGGTGGGGTGGGGTGGGGGTGGTGGTGAGCTTGGCATGGCTGCAGCGAAACACACAGACCACTGAGACGAGACGTTTGTGTGTGTGTGTGTGTGTGTGTGTGTGTGTGTGGAGGGGGGGGGGGTGGTGGAGGGGATGATATTAATACAAAAAGTTGTTGTATTGTCAGAGGTCCGACAATGGCGGAGATCTCTGTATTTTCATGCATTTTCCAAGTAAACACTCAAGTATAGGTCGCAAAAAGCTAGACGAGCTTCTTATACCACGAGAAAATGACTAATTATCGGTGTACCTTTCTTTCAAAATAAACAAAAACACAAAATATAAGGCTAGTGCACTCATTTGTATTTTAAGGAGATCGTTTCTGCATCCCAGACGATGCACAACCCTGGACTTGTTGTTCACAATTGAGTCATCTAATTTCCAGCCTTTTATACATATTAAATAAAAAAACTCCTTTTCTTATTTCTTATTTTCATTCCATAAAATAAGACAAACTTGCAAAGATATCCTTTGCATATAGCAGTATGACTCTTTGGATGAGTTAACCTTGGTTTGCGATGTATCGCAGTACTATTTAATTTAATAATGATTAATAATAATAATTAATAATAATTAATGTCTCACACAAAAGGTGCATTTTTGTCAACACCGCACACCTAGCGACATAAAAAAAACCTGCAGAAAGAGTCGACTTGGTTGAGCATAGGTGCTAACAACCGCTAACACTTATGGCACAGCTGGGCACGGATGACGACACGAGAGCCAGACTAACGAGGACCACTGTAACGTACACTTGAATGTTCACTCTGATTTGTTTTAGTGGGTCGGTTGGAACAAGCTGGCGCTATAGGTAGGTGACACTAGGTGGAGGTGGTGGTGGAGGTGGTGGTGGTGGTGGTGGAGGAGACGGAGGAGTGGGCGGGTTAGGGTGGTTGGTTGGTTGGCTGGGTGGGAGGGTGGGTTGTTGTGGAGGGAGACAAACTCACAACCTGAAATGTCACGCCGTGGGTATCACCCTTAGTCCTGCGCTCCTAGCACTCTGGGGAGACAAACACACATCGACCAATGAGAGGAGAGTACACACCCGAGCATGGCGGATGATTTAGGGTTTTTTTCTTTTTTTAATACAAAGTGGGGGGGGGGGGGGGGGAGGGGGGGGCGCAGAAAAAAGACAAACAGGAAGAAACATGAGAAAGCATAAAGCAGAGACAAGAGAAGAAGACAAGTGTCTTCAGGAATGCCAACCCCCTTCAATAATACAACTAAATGATGATAAATATGATACAACTATTGAGATATCGTTTTGGGATAATGCATCAAACTGTTTGACATAATAAGTCTGTTTGTTGTTTTGTTGTTTAACATTGATGTGTATGTTTTATAAAACAACTCATTACATAGCTGTTAATTTGTACATCCACTTATATTCCACTATATTTTTTGATATTATATTAATAGTTAGTTCAGTTAGGGTATACTTGAACCCGGACTGGTTCTCCACAATTTAGCCAGTCATCTAATTACTAGCCTTTAACATATTATATATAGTTTATATACATATTATATATATAGTTTGGTAAATAACACCACCTGACACAATTTCAGCCAATCACAAAGAGTCATTAAATACCCATGGTTTCACCACAGGTGTTTTTTTCCCAGATTTTTGATTGTATTATTTGTACTTTTTAAATGTATTATACCTTATAGAAACGTTTAACCCTTATTGAGTAATTAACCATTACAAACCAGAAAAAATATAAAAAATTTACTGTATTACCATTTTCAGATCCTATCTTCTACTAAAACGTATGCATTCAGCTTAAAGCTCTGCAGGCCTTTACTACTGCTTAGCCATGTGTACTATTTAGTAATTTAAGCAGACACTTTCCTCTAAGGAGACTTACAGTGAACTTAAGATACGCGTGAGCAGACACTGTGGACGTTGGAACCCATCGCCCAGACTGCTTTAACCCTGCTACCCGTCTCCTGCTTCTACTCTATTAACACAGAGCACTAGCGCTAGGGGTGGCACCCCATGAAGTGAAACAAGAGCCAGAGAAGCAGACAGACAGGCTGACTCACGGCCAGTAGTGGGAGAAGGAACAGCAGCAGCAGCAGCGGCAGCAGCAGTAGTAGTGGTAGTTGTAGAAGTAGTGTTTGTAGGAGAGGAAAGGGCATTGGACAGGGACACGTGACTAGGACTAGAAACATTGGTTACATCCTGGGTCTGGCTGGTGGTGGACGACTGGCGCCTCAGAGCACAGGCCTGAGCCTGATAGGCGGAGCCACTCTTGAAGGTGTTCACCACCTCGATCTGTGTGGGAACGGGGGGGAGGGGAGGGGGTGGGAGAGCAGGGTAGAAGAACAAGACAAAAAACGGCCGCTCAACCAGACAGAAAGACATTGGGGAGGGGAGGACTGGCGAGCGAAGGGGGACTCGGACCGTTTCCGGGTTGTTTGGGGTTTGGGTTGTGTTGTGTGTGAATGGGGTCACACGTAGTAACAGGGAGTGTGGTCGGACGGAGATAAGGTGCTCACATCACAGTGATTTCGGTTCACAATCTTTTTTGGAAACCCATGGAAGAGTGAGGGTCACAGTTTACCCGCCAATTTCATCCCGAAGAGGATGGTCAGCACAGGGCTGACGACGTGTTACGTTAAGGGATAACTTTTGGAATTTTTCAACCTGTGACCAATGGGGAAATTGGCCCAGTGTTGAGTGAGAGCGTTTCAGCCGTCAGTGGAGTAATGTAACCCCTTCGGAGCAATAGTTTGTCCTCTAAAAGTGCTTGTTTTTTTGCCACTGACAACATAACGGAAAGGAGCACTAGGGAGAAGTGAAACTTTTTTGCTTTACGCTTACGCTTGATCCGGTCTGTTTGTTATTGTTGTGATTTTTTACTAACAAAGTCTCGCTCGAGGAGAAGTCTGGCTCTGAAATCTCACGAGAGTTGAGTTGTGGCAGGAAGAGACCGGTTGGCCAAGTGAGTGAGAGGTTGGAGAGTGGCCCCCGCAACAGTTTGTTGTGTTGCACTGCAGAAATTGTTTAGTAATTATCAAAAATATTTTCAAGTCATGGCAAATTTGGACAATGAGGATGAGGCATCTCACGAGATTTCAGAACCAGAATTTCTCCTTGAGCGAGACTTGGTTAGTCATAACAAAATAACAAACTGACGAAATAAGTGGCAATAAAAAAAGCACTTTTAGAGAAAGTCAATTGACCGGGGCACTATTGCCCCAAAGGATTATATTGTGGACGTTTCGCCCACTGACGGTTGAATCTCTTTCACTCCAATACTGGCCCAATTTCTAAAATTGTTCTCTCCGCATTAGTCACTTTGACCCGGGAAAATAGGGTTGAAAAATCCCAAGGTTATCCTTTAAATCCAGCACGCAAAGAGAGAGCGTTTCGGGTGCACGATACTCAAATGCATGAGTCCTGTATCTTCTGCTTCTTCTTCTTCTTCTTTTATCTTCTTTGTTAGACCTGAGTCAACCTTTATGTCAAACAATTTCAACAATGTTACTCTCTGGTACACATACACACACACACACACACACACACACACACACACACACACAATGTTCAGACGACAAGAACAACAGCTGAGGTGCAACATTTTTACAAACACAGTGCTTTACAAAGACATGCTATTTAGCAAAATGCAAGAATACACGGACAAAGGGTGGATGTAATGCATTGATTATACTCGAAAATATACATTACCTCACTCAAACTTCTCCCTGGTAGTCATGGTTAGGTTAAAAAGACAGCGCTTGACATGCAATGCCTATTACAATTATTATTATTATTATTCTTAGCCTTACCCATTCACTTGAAAAAAATTTTAAAAATCAAACCAAATCAAAACCAAACCAAACTAATTGCATTTTGTTTGTCTTGTTTGATCGCCAGAACTGGGGAATCTTGTGACGGTGTCTCTGATTAATTGGCAGGCAGCTCGAGCTTAGGGCTGCCGACTGCAGTGGCTTTCTGTCGTCTCACCTGAGTCTGAATGCGATTAAGCCCTCTGAACCAGAGGATCTGCCCTCTCCTCAGCTCCCTCTCGGCGTGGTCGATCTCCTCGTTGTCATCGTTGGGGTCGTCCTCTGGCAGCTCGTCCTTCTGGCTCAGCTGCCCCGCCCTCCGGAGGAATTGCAGCCCGAAGTTTGGTATGGTGGCTATCACCTGATGATCCATGTAGGGGAAGGGGGAAGGGGGGAGAGGGTTCATACAGAAAGCCAGGTCAAACATGCGCTGGTGGAGGTGATGTTGGACATACATTATAATGATATTTTAATATAGGTTTTAATATCAGAGAGAGAGAGAGAGAGAGAGAGAGAGAGAGAGAGAGAGAGAGAGAGAGAGAGAGAGAGAGAGAGAGAGAGAGAGAGAGAGAGAGAGAGAGAGAGAGAGAGAGAGAGAGAGAGAGAGAGAAGAGAAAGAGAGAGAGAAATTGGGATGCTGTCAATTGTGAAGTGAAGCTAAAACTGATTGTTAGCAATACAGACAGATAGATGGACATACAGACAGACAGACAGACAGCCAGACAGGCAGACAGAGAGACATACAGACATACAGACACAGACAGACAGACAGACAGACCACAGACCGACAGACAGACATACAGACACAGACAGACAGCCAGACAGGCAGACAGAGAGACATACAGACAGACAGACCAACAGGCCAACAGACAGACAGACAGACAGATGTATTCATACCTGTCCCCAGAGCAGCTCGCCCATGCCCAGGAACACACACCACATCCACTTGTCAATGCCCAGGGGGAGACAGCTGAAAGGTTTACCTCCGAACTGCACGATGAAAATCTGCAGACACCCAGCATACACATGGTTAACCTCAAACAACAACAAGTCCTCGCCTGCTAGTCTGTACGCTCTGACGCTTGCAAGACACCTTTATTGGATGAACGACTGAACGCTTATTTTTCGAATTGACACATGGGGAGGCTGTACGTCGTCCTGCAAATACTCAATACTAAAATACTAAAAATACAGAAATGTTGCGACTTTTTTTGTGTACCATGTTTGTGAAATGTTATCACCAGCTCCGAAGATGTGCAAAATTACAATTGACTAAATATTACAACATTTACAGAAATGTGAAAATACCAAAATACCAAAATACAAGAGAATACACAAATGTATATATTTACATTGTAGCGGAATATATTGATATGTCACTACAAACTATAGTTTTAAATATAGTAGTAGTAGTATAAATATAGTGTATTTGCACTCAACTAAGTTGACAAACGTCTAAAGAATATCTTTCAAGAATTGTGATATTTGTATTTTAGGTATGGTGAAGCCCCTAATACCCAGTGGCTGGCCACAGGGTTTATCAGGGCTTCCTTCCTTCCTTCCTTCCATACCTGGCTGGCGACAGTGCCCAACACGATGCTGCAGAAGATGGGATTGAGGAAGATGCCCTTGAACACGTTCCGCTCGCCGTGGATCTTGCGGGCGTTGATCTCGTTGAAGATCTGCATCATGACGAAGGTGTTGAAGACGATGGTGTAGTGCTCGGACGGAGCCGAGTGGAGCGGAGCGCCGCGGCCGTTGTCGATGTCGAAGATCTTCTCGCCTGTGGCGGACGCGGGAACAATAAACACACATCATCAGTCCTATATCCCACCCCTCCTCTCTCTCTTCAGGAAGCAGCAATGGTGGACCTGATTGTTTGCTTGTGAGTTGTATTACTACTAGATGATGTATTGTTCTATTGTTTGCTAACTCAGGGTGTTTTCACATATAGTAATTTTTTAAAAGAACCAAACTCAGTCCTCTTAAAGTGGAAATTTCAAAGAGGACTATTTCTGGTTCCCTTAAACTCTGATTGGTTTGTCGCAGTCCTCTTTCTGTCGTTTCTCTGGAGCTCTCAGACTCGTAAGCTTAAAAGGTCAAATTCAATGCTGAAAGGCAAAGCAAACCTTTTTTGTGTTCACATTGCACGGGTTAGGCCAACCGCAAAGCGGACTTGTAACAAACCTGAAATGAGACCTATCCGTACCTGAGATGGTCTTGGCTCGGTTTGTTTCAGAGGGGTCTGAGTTTTTTGGAGTGTTAACATGAGCACTAAAAACACTGTCTCATCGTTCATCGTGTTCGTTTTGGGGGCTGAAAGTGTGAAAACACCCTGATTGTACTTTCACCACCACTCTTCTGCTCTTGGTAGACTTGGTAGGAATATAATGCACTTATGACTTCTGGTGACGAGAAGTTCTCTAGTGCCTATACCTTCGTTGAACGCACTCCGTGGTAAGTCGCTTTGGACAAAAGCGACTGCAAAACATTACTGTAATGTCATGTTATGTAAATGAAATGTCACATACCGACAAACAGCAACGTGAAGACCACCACCAGCTGGTAGACGGCGTGGCCCAGAATGTTCTTGGTCATGGTGCTGGAGATGAGGGGCTTGTTGCGTCCGTAGGGCCTCCGCCTCAGCAGGTCCTCGGTGGGCGGCTCGGTGGCTAGGGCCAGGGAGGCAAAGGTGTCCATGATGAGGTTCACCCACAGCATCTGCACCGCCTTCAGCGGGGAGTCCTGGAGGAAACCCAAAATAACAAGGCCCGTGAGTGAGTGAACCGGAGACGATACGTAGCGACTCATACGAGCTCGAATACGCAGCATCCGTACTAGGACTACCAGGTTCAAGGACAGTTTTTTATTCACAGGCAGTGTGCCTACTGAACTTGCGAGTGCTGCCACTATCATAACATTGTCAATAACATTACACTGTCATACTTTGCTGGACTTTCTGGACTCATATTTATTACTCATTACAGTAACTGCACTGTTATGCACTGATCTGCACTGAATTATTAATGCTGCTGCATTACTGGCACTTTAAAATGCTTTTAAATGTTTTTAAATGTTTTTTGCACAATATAACACATATCACCAATCAATCACTTTATTGTTATTTTTTAATGTTCATTTTTTATTTTGTATAGTATAGTATTGTGTTTTTTTTTTTATCATAAATCTTGGGTCTATGGCCAAAACTCATTCCTATCGAATATCAATATTTAGATGTAATGTTGAAGCCTTTATCCCTTTTACTATGTAATAATAACATCCAGGACCTCGAAAATAAATCTGTCATATGAAGACAAACTACGCACTGAGATCTTAACCCGAACCGAGTGAAAAGAAAATGATTGGCTTTTATTATACGAGAATAATATCACATTTCTTCTTCTTCTCCACTTAGAAAGCTTAAAGTAAACCAGGTGAAGGCCGCTGTACCACACAATGTCTGCCTACACAGACCCCCTAATGACCTTCATGTGCTACA
>CM051002.1:8936382-8951382 GCA_027704905.1 Muraenolepis orangiensis
ACAGCAGGAGGGTGAGAGAGTTGGGGGGGAAAGACGTGGGGGAGAACGTGTCCAAGAAAGGGAGGCACCGCTATGACAGGAGGAACGGGGGAGGATGGGGGAAAGACTCGGGGGGGGGGGGGGAGAGAGGAAAGGGAAACAACCAGGAAGTTGTGGAATAATGCAGTAGTTCGTGCAGTAGTTCGAGAAGAGCCGTCCGGAGAAAAGTCTACTTCGACTACTCACAAAGACACCCCCCCCACTCCCCTCCCTCCCATTGGCCCCGGCTGTTCTTTATCTCAGACCCCCGGCTGTTCCTTATCTCAGAACCCCGGCTTATCAGTCAGCCGGCATCGGTATATTTTCCGGTTGATATCCCCCTCCGCCGTCTGGCTCGATAGCGACACTATGCTCCACTGTGCTTATCGCTGGGTGTCACTTGGAGTTGTATTTTTGGAAACAAACCGAGAAAAATATATATGTATCCTACCGAGTGGTTTGACAATAATAAGGCGTCGACCCCCCTCCAACCCCCCGCAATCTCCTGGCGTATCCATAGTTTCCATCGGGATGCTTTTGACATAAAGAATGTAATTGACTTCAGTATCTATATATGTCCACGCTGTGCCACAGTTTGTCATGCCTGGTGACAAAACAACATCATTTGTATTTGTGCATAAGATTGAAACCCCCCCCTTTTCACGATGACGGCCTGTAATCTGACATTGTGCCGCTGAAGACGTCATTGGTTGGAGATTGTGAGCCGTCGGCCAATCAGCCGAAGAGGATTGACGCATTAACAAAAGGGACGTGGGTCACGGACATAGGAAATGAAATGATTGTTTTAAAATGCTTGACAATTAGTGGAATTATACTGGCAATTAATTGCACCACCCACCTCACCCCCCCCCCCTGCCTCCATTATAGCATACCATTATTACAGTGGACGAAAATAAAACAATAGAAAATATTAATTAGCGATTTTCCAAATTAAATATTTAATGGGGCTTATCATATTAATGTAGGAACATAAAATGTGTTTGTACAAATAACCAATTTGCATTAGTTACATAAAACGTAAACGGGATCCGACCCTTAAAATAATCTAATGTGTGTATGTTATACATGTTCCTGCCTTTAATATTCAATATGATCTGATGTGTGTATGATGATGTATACATGTTTTCCTACCTCTGATATTCAAAATGATCTGATGTACAGTATACATGCCTCTGATAGTCAATATGATCTGATGTATACATGTTCCTGCCTCTGATAGTCAATATGATCTGATGTATACATGTTCCAACCTATGATATTCAAAATGATCTGATGTATTCATGTTTTCCTACCTCTGGTAAGTCATATGATCTGATGTATACATGTTCCTATACCTCTGATAGTCAATATGATCTGATGTATACATGTTCCTATACCTCTGATATTGAATATGATCTGATGTAAACATGTTCCTATACCTCTGATTTTCAATATGATCTGATGTATACATGTTTTCCTACCTCTGGTATTCAATATGATCTGATGTAAACATGTTCCTATATATATATAAAAATGTACACAAAAGGCTTTTCTCAGAGGAGAACCTAAATTTGGCTTCACTTCCAAATGGATTCAGCAAGCGAGAGAGCGAGGGTGAGAGTCACTCAGTGGTCGTCTGATTGGCTGATGGAGTCTTTTGAAACAACAGAAGGCTGCGACCACATGTGAAAAAATCAAGTAGCACAAGTATGGAAGACACACACAGTGGTGGGGGGGGGGGGGTGGGGGGGCGTCCCTACCTCCGGCCGGACGGGGTCCTCTATGCCCACCACGCTGACGGCGATGAGGTCGTTGAGGATCAGGTTCTCGTCGTCCCACATGGGCTCCGGCGTGCCGGGGAAGTCCCGGTAGGCCACGCAGATGGTCCTGAGGCCCTCGGACGCCATGGGCTCGATCACCTTCTTCATCATGTCGTCGCGGTCCCGCGGTCGGAACACCCGCGGCTCACCCACCTCGTTCAGGATGCGGTTACACCTACGTACGTACGGGAGAGAGAGGGGGGGGGAGAGAGAGAGAGAGAGAGAGAGAGAGAGAGAGAGAGAGAGAGAGAGAGAGAGAGAGAGAGAGAGAGAGAGAGAGAGAGAGAGAGAGAGAGAGAGAGAGAGAGAGAGAGAGAGGGGGAGAGAGGGGGAGATAGAGAGAGGGGGAGAGAGAGAGAGAGAGAGAGAGAGAGAGAGAGAGAGAGAGAGAGAGAGAGAGAGAGAGAGAGAGAGAGAGAGAGGGGGAGATAGAGAGAGGGGGAGAGAGAGAGAAAGAGAGAGAGAGAGAGAGAGAATATTAACATAATATGTTCTGTAGTTCATATATATTAGATTGGTATATTCTAATATATTCCTTATCTCTAATATACTAGATATGTAGATATGTTTCCAGATGTAACATTTTATAAATATAGATGTCTGTATATGCAATACATTAGATATATAGATATGTTTTTCTATCGAACATAAAAACAAAGATACTTCACTTTATTTGGTTGGCTATGGAAACACAATCATCCGAGATGTCTTAAGGTCTTATGTAAGGTATTACGGTATAAATAGGTTTCACATTAGCACATATTGTTATGTAATAATAATAATAATAATAATAATAATAATATTAATATTAATATCAATAATAATCATAAGACAAATATTACTACTACTAAAAATAAAAATAATAAAAATTACTATTACTACTATTACTACTTAGAATAATAATAATAATAATAATAATAATAATAATAAATACAACTTTGTTTCTCACTTCTTGAGCACGATCTCCGACGCTCCCTTGCTGTACATGCGGTAGCTGCCGTCGGGCAGCTTCACCACGGTACTCATGGACTTCCTGGTCGAGTTGAAGGTGTACACCTTGTACAGCATCTCCTCGGGCATCTTCTTCCTGATTGGCGCATAGTCCCGCTTCAGCCCCAGGACCAATCCCAGCAGGCCACACTCCGTCTTGTTGCCCACCTGCTTGGGGAGACCCCCCTCAACGTCCGAAGGCTGCAGGAGGAGGGTGGGGTAGGGGAGAGGGAGAGAGAGAGAGAGAGAGAGAGAGAGAGAGAGAGAGAGAGAGAGAGAGAGAGAGAGAGAGAGAGAGAGAGAGAGAGGGGGGAAGAGAGAGAGAGAGAGAGAGAGAGAGGGAGAGAGAGAGAGAGAGAGAGAGAGAGAGAGAGAGAGAGAGAGAGAGAGAGAGAGAGAGAGGAGAGAGAGAGAGAGAGAGAGAGAGAGAGAGAGAGAGAGAGAAAACAAATTATCTTTTTTGTTTGTAGGTAAAAAAGGTTCCTTTGATGTACGACTGCATTCAAGGCCAAACACGATGCCCGTGCTGGGCTATTCTCCTGCCCGTGTTCAGCGTTCTGCGTTCTGCAGTGCAGCCCGTCTGAGGACCGAAATAGCAGTAGCCAGAGATAATCAAGCAGCTAGCAGGTGAAGGGGTGACTGTGTGTGGGAAGACGGAAGATGAAAGGAATTGGAGACATTTGTTCACTGTTCTTTTTTTCCTAATTGTCAAAGACATCCACTTGGAATTATTGTTTGACGTGTCATTTCCGTAGCCCGGCTTTTCCAGAATTTCTTTCTTTCATTTGCACGCAGGTACTATTGTGTAACGAGCATTCGAGACGATCTGTCATTTTTTTCCCGAGAGGAAACATTCACGTTTATAATCAACTGTACTTTCATTATGCTGAGGTTGTATTGTGTCGTGTGGCAGCCTGTTGGTTTAATAAATGTCTTATTTTTATACTGTTAGGCATCAAACGTTGTGTCAGGGAAGTTGGTTTTGCTGAATATTTACTCGCTGCTGTTTGTGTGTGGAGAGAGAGAGAGCAAGAGAGAGACACACACACACACACACACACGTGCAAAGTGCAGATTTTCTTCCTATGTGTTTGAGAGGGAAAACTCATGTGCTCACTGATTTCCATGTAGACATGTGTGTTTTGGCGTGTGTGTGTGTGTGTGTGTGTGTGTGTGTCTGTGTTTGTTTGTGCGTGTGCCGCACATGTACATGTGTGATCGTCTGCATGTGACCAGCCAATGGTAAATCCCACCGCGTTGCCATGGTGATTCTTTGCTAGGGTGGCAAAGAGAGTGAGAGAGAAATTTTCTTTGTTGTTTGGTCTCTTCTCTCTGGTTTTGTCTCTCTCTCTCTCTCTCTCTCTCTCTCTCTCTCTCTCTCTCTCTCTCTCTCTCTCTCTCTCTCTCTCTCTCTCTCTCTCTCTCTCTCTCTCTCTCTCTCTCTCTCTCTCTCTCTCTCTCTCTCTCTCTCTCTCTCTCTCTCTCTCTCTATCCCCCCCTTTCTCTTTGCTTTCTTCATACATATGATGTAGGTGAGTATCACCCAATGTCATTTTGTGATTTATTAATCATTTATCTTCCCCCTCGCCGATCAATAAGCTATTCCACATTTCTATCCCACACACCTATTATATATGACACATTACATATGAGCTGTTGACATTTCAGTGAAATAACAGGCTATTAGTAACCACAGAGAAAACCCTTCTTGGTACCTCGCAAATCGAACTTTCTCCAATGCCACTACAACTAGAACAGCATTGATTCTTGAAACAGTATTATGTGTATGGATTACTATTATTACTATGATTACAATTATCATTACGAGAATTATATTACAAGTGAAAGAATGTAATGGGACATCATTTTCATTACAACCTTCAAGTCATTAGGTTTGTCTAAATTGATATTTAAGAAGAACTATTCACTCCAGCAATCTACAGCATATCAAATAATATTTATATGTCTGTTATAAATGAAATGCACTTCAAACGAAAGGCAATGAGGGCCAAAAGACAAAATACTAAATGGATTTGATTGGGTCTTAAATCTGTATGAACAACCCTCATACCATCAAGACGAGCTACGCGTTGACATTCAACACAAAACACATTGCCCTACAGCATGCATACTTTACATTCTATACAGGCTCTTCAGTGAACAAGCCTTGTTATACATGATATGCAGTGATGTGGCAGCACACACACGAGACAGACAGCGCAGCACACGCACACACAACCTGCAGCCACACACACACACACACACACACACACGCACACACACACGCACACGCACACATTTCCTAATGTCCTTAACTTCCCCAGTTCCAATAATCATCAAGATAATGTAATGAATTTCTAGAAGCAATGCAATGTCGCTTTTTTCAAAATATTTCCGAATATTTTTCTGCATATAAAATAAAAATAAATACAACTTTGAAGCAGACAACACTGCCACCAGCCATTAACATGGCTACTTGAGGGCTCCTCCTGAAGACAAGGACACAAGGAGATGAGGAATACGGTTTATTGCAAGAGTTTGACTCATTGTGAACAGAGCAGATGGTACATGCTAGAGCTCTCCTCCTCGAGAGAGTGTGTGGTGGAGGCTGTTTTAACCTGTGGGCCTTGATTAACAATGACCCACACAGGTGTGTAGCCTCACCAGCCTTAGAGTAATCAGGCCAGATGAGGCTGCCAGGTAAACCAACCATCACCCACAAACACACTCCACAAACTTGTAATACCATTTTAAAGGAAATATATAGCTTGTTATGGTAATGGTTTTGATAGTTTGTGGGAAGATGTCAATGTATCTAGATGTGTTGATGGAATTCCTAAGTGGCCCCAAACCGTGAGAACGATACACTAAAGAAAGACGCTGGACCAAAAAAAGACTTCTATACTAAAAGCGCTATATAAAAGCCGGCATTATTATTATTATTATTATTATTATTATTATTATACTAATTGCTCATCCTTCTATAATTATCACTAGCTTCAAACCATGTGCTACCTCACCTGAATGAAGACTAGAGAGCACCACAGGTTCACATCATAGGATTCATAGATATTTCTTACGTGTTATCTAATAACGTATCCTCAAATACGTAACGCTTTTTTCTCACTTTGGTTGCAGTAAAACCAACTGTGAAAAACACAGAACACTTTATGTAAGTGCAATGACACGGAGCATTGTCGAGGCGGCTAGCGGATAGCTCAGTCTGTCAGGGCTTGGCTTGGCAAAAACCAGAAGGTCGCCGGTCCAAATCCCTGAAACACCAGGGCGGATGTATATACAATAGTTGCCCACTGCTCCTGAAACTAGGATGGGTTAAATGCAGGGAAACAAAATGTCACTGTGTGTGAAATAAAGAGGATTCAATCCTCCAGATATTAGATTTTAAAATGGGTACTGCAGTCTGAATTCACAACAAAGAAAGAAGAGTTGTCTCCACAAACAACCGGCGCAACACGAGCCGAGTACAACATTATGTGAGTCGACCCGCGCGACTAAGATGGTGTTTTAGCGCGTCCGTGGTCACATTGAGTGAGGTTTTTTTTTTTCCGACAGAGAACAAGGCTTTTTAAGGTCAGGTAGAATCTATTACATTCTCATTCTTCAGAGTCCATTTTGTTTGCTTGCTACCAATGGCTGCAGCACGCTGTGTTTGGGTGCCACTTTGTTTCATATCTGGCAACCCGGGTGTACTTAGAGAGTAGTGAACACACACACACAGACCAAAATAAATACACCACGTCGCGTATTTCAGCAGGCATGGACATTTCAAAGTAGTTTAGTCCGAGAAGCCAGTATTTCAAGCATAGTTTTCTAGTACAGTACATTTTTGACATAGAGCACTTTTAAAACTCTGGTCCATGTGTTTGCAAGTAATTGGACATGCATGGCCCGTCAGCTGTTGTTTGTTGTAGTGAATAAAATGAATCACCAGAAAGCTGGTGATAATTGCAGCTTTTTAGTCTCCAAGCAACAGTTAAACTGATCAAAATGATAACAAAAAAAAACGGATTTCAGTGGAACACCGCTTTTATTAAAGCATGAACGTTTAACAAAGAGAAACGTGTATTCACAATATTAATAAAGACAATATCCATAAAACCCGCCGATGCTTTTTTATTATTAGTAGTAGTGTAATTATTCATTGTTGTATCCGTCATTCTTTTAAGCAGAGCAGCAGACTGGTTGGCAGTAGAATGGATGAAGAAAACAGGATTTATAGCACAGAACCAGGCAATCATCCCACGGGGTAGAATCATAAATGGAAAATTACATTTTACCGACTGGGGACCCAACTGAAATGTGAGAAATAAAAAAAGGAAGAAAAATAAATTTCCTCCGCACAATCACATTGAATCCATCATTTTAAATACGCCAATAAAATACATAATAACTACAAAGGCATGAAACCGTCCTAACACAAAAAAAAGTGTCTTAGGGAATTAAGACCCCCAAACTACCAACCAGTAGCAGATTGAATCGAGAGCATGAACACAAACAAAAGGAAAACAGAGCTCTCTCTCTAAGTGGCCAAACATGCCCACATGAGGTCAGCTTTGAAGAGGGTTCCTACACAAGCTAGAGCCACCACCACCCCCACCCCCCCCCCCCCACACACACACACACACACACACACACACACACACACACACACACACACACACCCCACCAAACGGTGAAGCCAGGCCTCAGGGTCGGCTTGGCACAGTCCTGGGCATTCATGAGAGCGGATGTGGCCACTGGTGACCAGGTGTCCTCGCCCTGGTGCTTGGGGTGCCCCTACCGCGGAGCACATATGCCAAAGACGGGGCTGGCAATGCTTGCTTCCTCCTGCACCTGCGTCTCTCCTTAATCCATCCCTTCCCTGGAATCTCTTCTCACCTCATTATATCCCCCCCCCCTCCCCGCCTCTTCCATCTCTCTCTCTACAGGAGACCATACTCTATAGGTTTCCTCTCTTTCTCCTTCTCTTGGCCTTTCTCCCAGGTGCTCTCTCCCTTTCCTATATACATATACTGTGTGTGTGTGTATATATATATATATATATATATATATATATATATATGCAGTTCATCCCTTTTGTCACTTTTGCTTCTCTCCATTTTCTTGATCTCATTTTTTGTCCCCTTCTTATTTCTCATTTCCTCCTGATCCCCTGCCCAGCATCCCTTCCTCCTCCCTCCATCCATCCCTCCCTCCTCCTCCTCCTCCTCTTCCCTCTATATCCATCTGAGGAGGAGGAGGAGGAGGGGGGAGGGATGGGGGGAGGGGCTGTGCTCCACATGGCGGGAGCCAGGAGGCTTGCTGCAGGACAATAGCGGTATGGCCAGGAGACTCGTCAGGCGGGCTTCATCTCACTCCTTCACCTCTCTCTCTCTCTCTCTCTCTCTCTCTCTCTCTCTCTCTCTCTCTCTCTCTCTCTCTCTCTCTCTCTCTCTCTCTCTCTCTCTCTCTCTCTCTCTCTCTCTCTCTCTCTCTCTCCCCCTCCCCTTTGTACGTTAATCACAATCCTTTTTGTCTTGTATTTCACACACTTCACTGTAGCCTCCTCCGAGTGGCGGCCCTGCTGGTCCATCAAAGCTATGCATGGATCAATGGATCCGAGGACACGATTGAAGTTATTTAGCCTCCAAAAGCTGTTTGTGCAACTGTCAAAAAGGCAAGCCGCCCTCATGGCTGAAGCTTTTTCCCTTTTTATAATCCTAGGCCTACACGCACACGCACGCACACGCACACACACACACACACACACACACACACACACACACACACACACACACACAATGCAACGTAGAGGACCGACTCCATTATGTCGAGGGCAAGAGGAATGCGACACCAAAACACACCATGATGGTGTCAAGCACCAGCCTCTCTCTCTCTCTCTCTCTCTCTCTCTCTCTCCCTTTCTCTCTCTCTCTCTCTCTCTCTCTCTCTCTCTCTCTCTCTCTCTCTCTCTCTCTCTCTCTCTCTCTCTCTCTCTCTCTCTCAGCATCTTATCTCTATGAAGTCTGTCAGCAGTTTCCTGTAGACAGAAGGCAATGGGGTCAAAGTTCAAACTAGAGAACTGAGGATGCATGTGGGGCCACAAAACCAGAGCCAGAGCCTGTTGTGTTTTGTTATGTTTCATTATTTCATTATTTGTGTTTTGGTCTGTTTCGGTAACGTTTCAATATATTATGTAATATAATTATATTACATAATGATATCTTTTATTTACTGTAGATGGCTCTCTCTCTCTCTCTCTCTCTCTCTCTCTCTCTCTCTCTCTCTCTCTCTCTCTCTCTCTCTCTCTCTTTGACTATCTCTCTTTATTTTCCTCCCTTTTACAGAGACAGAAACTGGGTCGAACACTTTGTTCTTCTGGAGATGTCCAAGATGCTATTTGTTTGTCTCGGGACTAAGTGCAAATAAGCACATAAGAACCAGATGACAGAAAGCACAACAAGCCAAAGCAATTATGTAAAGGCCTGACTCACTGCAGGCTCCGGTCTACCTCCGTAGCATCATAAATAGAAACCAGTTAGTGTAGGAGCACGGTGTAAAACCTTCCCTTCTTCAAGTCGCGCTGTTTGGGGGGGGGGGGGGGGGGGGGGGTTTGGTGCGGCAGTGTAGCTCAGGAGGTCAGAGCGGTCGCCTCACAACCCGGAAGGTTGCTGGTTCGATCCCCCAGCTCCTCCTAGCAAAAACGGTGGAGGTGTCCTTGAGGAAGACACCCTAACCCTAACTGCTCCCCTCTGTATGAATAGCTGCCCACTGCTCCTAATACTAGGACGGGTTAAATGCAGAGATCACATGTCACTGTGTGTTTACATGGATGTGACCAATAGAGAGGATTCAATCCTCACGATTTGTTTTTTGTTTGTTTTGTTTTGTTTTACGTATTAAAAGCAATTGTCCCTTTTTGTAAAAAACGGTGACGTATAATTGCATTTGTTATCAGACCAATTACAGTCACTTTTTAAATGCTTTTTGCACAATTCACCATATGTATATATATATATATATCATCCATCAGTCCCTTTATTGTTCTAAATTGTGTACAATGTTTTAATAGTATAGTGTTGTTTATAGTGTATAGTATAGTATAGTATATATAGTATAGTATATATAGTATAGTATATAGTGTTGTTTATTGCATAGTATTGTTGTGATGTTAAATCCTTCTGTGTCTGTGTGTATACACGTGTGTGTGCGTACTATGTACTTAGATCTGTATCTGCCGAGAGAGAGAGAGAGAGAGAGAGAGAGAGAGAGAGAGAGAGAGAGAGAGAGAGAGAGAGAGAGAGAGAGAGAGAGAGAGAGAGAGAGAGAGAGAGAGAGAGAGAGAGAGAGAGATAAGGAGAGAGAGAGAGAGAGAGAGAGAGAGAGAGAGAGAGGAGAGAGAGAGAGAGAGAGAGAGAGAGAGAGAGAGAGAGAGAGAGAGAGAGAGATAAGGAGAGAGAGAGAGATAAGGAGAGAGAGAGATAAGGAGAGAGAGAGAGAGAAGAAGAGAGAGAGAGAGAGAGAGAGAGAGAGAGAGAGAGAGAGAGAGAGAGAGAGAGAGAGAGAGAGAGAGATAAGGAGAGAGATAGATAAGGAGAGAGAGAGGCTGCAGGGAAACTTAACTATGGGCTTCAAAGCCTAACCGGCTTCTCTGCCTGGATGTTACCCATGGCACCACGCAGCCAAGAGCGTAGGAAGCATTAGGATGGGACTGGGGGGGGTTCTTTCACACATTTTCCTGCATTCACACACATTCGTCCAGCTATTCGGCAGGCTATGCAAGACAAGAGAATGGCAAGTCAAATGTCATGCTATCTATATTTGCATTAATCTACCTCTATTTATAGAACCCAATGTGAATTCATGATACCCCCCCCCCCCCCCCCCCTCCCAAGGCATGCACGGGAAGTTTTAGTTTGATGTTATTTAAATAGCACCTGTAGCAGGTTACCCTGACACATGCTTTTCTGGGCTCCACAGGACACAGGTAGATGCTGCAAGCCGTGTTTATGACATCCAGAGCAGACGGTTAAATGCTGACATGCCGTCATAGCGTATGTTTTCTGTCACATCTAAATCTAAATCTGGAGGATTGAATCCTCTTTATAGGTCACATACACACAGTGACATTTTTCCTCTGCATTGAACCCATCCTAGTATTAGGAGCAGTGGGCAGTTATTATATGTAGGGGTCTGGTGCCTTGCTCAAGGGCATCTTTGCAGTGTCCAGGTCTTTCGGGGACTTGAACCGGCGACCTTCCGGTTCCCAAGCTACATTGAGAACGGTTGCCCACGCTCTCCCTCCTTGTCTGCTCATATCTTATTGACGCGAACCCGGGTTCGCATGATTGTTTACATGTTGATCGTTAACGATTGGCAAAATAATTGAAATACGATGGTAAGAGAATCAATGTCTCCCAGGACAGTACACGTGCACATGTGCACGGCTAGAAAAGACACGGCCCTCTCGCCGAGCGGAGCCTACGACCATGCACACGGCGAGACACCCGACGGCGGTGGAAGGGATGGCCGTTGCAAGCCGAACATTCAAGATTCAAGAGAGTCAAGATTTTTTATTTGCCATATGTACAATGGAATGCTTTCTCCCCATTCCCCTACGTCCCATACGTGCTAAATGTGCACTGGACTTATTGTTTAGCCTTGTATTGTTTTGCCTTGTCTGTACTGTTTTGTTTTGCGTGTTACCGTGTTGCTCCGGACCCCCGTGTCAAATTACAATGCGTGTTTTTACAACGGTATATGGCAATTAACCCCTTTCTGATTCTCATTCCTCCCACAGTATGAATTTCCTGAAAAACTATACTATAAGAATACTATACACAATAAAAAATAACAATAAAGTGACTGATGGATGATATGTACATGTTGTTGAATTGTGCAGAAAGCATTTAAAAAGCACTTTTAAGGTGCCAGTAGTGCAGCAGCATCATGAATGCAGTGCAGTACAATACAGGACAGTGCAGTGGCTGTAATGAGTCCAGCAAGTATGCCAGTGAAATGTAATGTAATATGGATGACAATGTTATGATGGTGTGTTAGCACTTCTAGCAGAACATAACCGAATACCGCTGCTCAAAAAGAAGAAGAGGAATATCTCAATTCTCAAAGTAAGGGCTCAAGGCTCGAGGCCTGGACGTTGAGACTCTACTCAATTCAAACCCTCACCCCGGCCTGAGCTTCTCCTGGAGCTTATTTCTATTTGATAAATGAAGGGATTAGAAAGGGATAAAAATACCTTTTAATCCACCAGCAAACCCTAAGGTGCATTCTGATTCACCCGGTTCAACAGCATCATGTGGCCATTGCACTGGTACTAGCAGACCACCTGTTCCACCATGTTCCCCAGCGGTCGACCATGTGACCACAGGACAGTACAGACCACCATGTTCTGACCACCTCAGAACATGGTGGTCTGTACTGTCCTGTGGTCACATGGTCGACTGCTGGGGAGTAAAAGCTGTGACATAAACAGTACGGTTATTCTACTACATGCTGGGACAAGGTCCCCAAAGTGGTCCCCATCAGATCGCTTCATGAAGGCAATAACAGAACACATTCAGGGCATTGTTGCCTTAATGTCCTTCTATAGTCCTGTTCCCATATGATGAAGAACTGTGTGTGTGTGTGTGTGTGTGTGTGTGTGTGTGTGTGTGTGTGTGTGTGTGTGTGTGTGTGTGTGTGTGTGTGTGTGTGTGTGTGTGTGTGTGTGTGTGTGTGTGTGTGTGTGTGTGTGTGTGTGTGTGTGTGTGTGTGTGTTTGTGTGTGTGTGCCTGGGCAATAACCGCCTAAGTCAAAATCATCTTTGGGCTAATGGTGGCACGTTAACGTACTGCACAAGGGGAAAAAAAACTGCCTGTGTAGCTTGAGCTCTCTTTGTTTGACCTGTGTGCTGTGGTAAACATATGAGCTTTGAGATGCTGGACTCAGCTGGCTTAGCGCTTAGCGGAATATTCCATCTGAAGGATGGACACACTGTGCCAAGGCAAGAATAAACAGCAATAATAATATATAGTAATCATACTGTGGCACTGTGTGGTTAATTAAAAGTTCCATACCTCCCTCAAGGTATATATATATATATATATATATATATATATATACCTTTAAGCAGATTATGGCGTATTATAAAAAGTATATTGTGGTTGGTGGCTGGCTTAAGCAGCCTCGCCTGGCCCAAGTCAGGCTGATTAGACTCTGGGGATGCTGGGTGAGGCTGCACACAATAATTACAATAATCAAGGCACACAGGTTAATTTGTCACCTCACACATACACACACACACACACACACTATCTAACAGTCAAAGCTAATTTTAGGCAAACTTTTGGTAGTTCGCACAAAACCAAAAAAAGGAAATGCAAATATGTTGTGTTTCCATCAACTAGTTGTAGCGAACAAACTACGTCAGCGATGACGGATATGAGGCGGTGACATAGCGCTTGAGAAGATCCCGACAGCGTAAGTCACGTGAGTTCAAAGTTTGCGACGTCAAAATGAATTCGGCAAAGTTGTTTACCTCAAGGCGAGCGTTATCAACTTTCATGCTTTTTTTTTTTAGGGCCGTTTCCATCAACATTTTCTAATGCGATACTTCACAATCGTCCCTGTGCTCCCTCGTGGCTAACTCGGTTGTTTACTCTTGACTTTGACCCTGCCTTGAGGGCTTGAGGGTCAACTGTGTGATCCAGTTCTGCTGTAGATGTCCTGCTGCTTGCTCCACTCATTCCCCCACCACGTGCGCTCCATACGGGAGTTTGTCAGCTGGTCAACCACCATCCATCGGAGGAGAACCAGCGTTGGCTCACAGCAGAAGTGACAGACAGCCACACAGCCAGATGGTGCATGCACTGTAAGTGGGTATATGATTATACCTGATTATTCCAAGGGGGAGAGGAGAGGTGCGGTACTGCTTGTGTGTGTAGGTAGATATTGTTCTAGATATTGTTCTATATTGTTTTCCAACTTATTGTACTTTTCCCTTACACTTTTACCTGAATTATTGTACTTCTACCTGAGCACTGGTTCAGTTAATGGAGAGACTTGTTAGAAATGAAATGCACTTTTTGACTTCTGGTGATGAGTTGTTCTCTTATCTTCCTTTGTTGAAACACACTATTGTAAGTCGCTTTGGATAAAAGCGTCTTCTAAATGACTGTAATGTAATGTGTGTGTGTGTGTGTGTGTGTGCGTGTGTGTGTGTGTGCATGTGTGTGTGTGTGTGTGTGTGTGTGTGTGTGTGTGTGTGTGTGTGTGTGTGTGTGTGGGCGTGTGCATGCGTGTACCTGCCTCTGCCTGCCTACCTGCTACTCGCCTACCTTCACCTAAACCATCACGCTGATGACCCCTCTTTTGCACTCACAAAAGAGCATATTGAACCACCCATCTCGTAGGCTGTGAGTATCAGATCAGCCCCACGGGAGACAGGAGGCCTTGAAGTGACGCTGAGTGGACCGAGGGGATAGTTCAGTGCATCTGAAGGGAGGTCAGCCCTCCCCCGAGCCCAGACGTAAGCAAGCACACACGCTTCCACGCCTTCTCACCAGCCAGAGGAGAATGTTACGTAAGAGTTAACTCAAAGAGTTAGCTTCACTTTGAGGGAGTGGGAATATGTTTTTCAGAGCGAGCAGTGGTACTTTTTTGGGGGCATTAAAATATAAAAATACAGATGAATTTTAACAATTTTTGATGATACCACGTTTCGGTCGGATCAAGATTTCCCGCCGGTTTGGAGGAAAGTACACAGTATCTCCACTTCAAAGGCTTTCATATGCAAATGCAGCCACATTTAGTTGTTTATGTATGCGTGTGTGTTCTTGCCCTCCTCTCAACTGCCGAATTTCGTCCATTACTTCCATTGCCACGTCCACCTTGCTACACCTTTAATGATCTGTTTGATGATTCTGTTTTTCCCCTCTTACCAGAATCTTGGAGGTGTAGGCGCTGTTGATGGAGATGGCGTGCACCAGCACGTCCAGGGACTTGGGCGGCAGCGCCCCGGGGTCGGGGATGACCTTGTGGTGGACGTCGGCGATGTAGCACGCCACCGCCGTCATGCGGTTGGTGGTGAGCGTGCCCGTCTTGTCGGAGCAGATGGCCGTGGCGTTGCCCATGGTCTCGCAGGCGTCCAGGTGGCGCACCAGGTTGTTGTCCT
>CM051002.1:8956382-8963882 GCA_027704905.1 Muraenolepis orangiensis
TCACTCCTCACTCCACGGATCACAACCCCATCATGACTCTTTAAATCAATCACCACCCTTTCGGCCTTGTGTATATACTGTATATTATGTTAGGGCCTGTGGCCATGTGTCTGAACACCCCCCCCCCCGCCCCCGGAACCAGAACCAGAACCAGAACCAGAAGTCTCAGAAGTTCATAATGAAGTGACTGTCCACAGAGAGACGATTATAACTCGGAGGCGGAGGAGGAGAGTGGGACAGGGTTTTGATGTTGTTGTTGTTGTTGTTGTCTATGTTGTTGGTGGAGGAGATGTGCTGCAAGTGAAGGGTTGGTATTTTAAAAGAATGTGCTGGCGAGAGAACAAGAGACACGGCAAACACAATGACAGCAAAACAGCACGGCAACGACGACCACCACGACAACATCTCAGAGACAGACAGCAGGAATCAGGGTGAGTAAGTGGGAGTCTCTAAACCTGACAAACCTCCACCACTCTGAGACAATGTTCAGGCAAGGCGGAGGCAAGATCCCAGACAGCCGGCATTAGCATTGCTGACGGCCCCAACTGTGCCAATTTGGTTTTTTTCGAAAGCACTTTCAACATCCTCTGCATTGAACGGAAGACGTCCACACACTTTATCGCGGAGACTTTAGCCGCGGGTGTTTTGTTTTAAAGGGAACAGAGGGCCTAACTGTGGGTGGGGCGAGAGGGAGGAGGAGTCAGAGGAGAAGAGTTACGATGGGTTACCTTTAGTCTGGTTGATCTCCATATTGCCATCCTGCATTTTACCTATGATGGAGACATACAAACACAGTAACCACGGGAATATCCACAAACAGTCGACGGACACGAGAGACGCAAACACACACAGTGGAGGTCTAAAAGCACGATCACATGGAAATTACATTTAACACACTTTCTCTACGGCGATCACACGATCACGTGATGTATTGAATTCACGAGCGGTGAGTTATTAATTGGCTCGGCATGACTAAGGTATAACGTTAAACTAGATCAAAGACAAATGTGTTTAGTATTTATAACTTTGGCTCCCGGGCCGATGTTGACGTTTTGTATAGTGTCATATTTTTAACGACCTAAATCGAAATATATTTTTGAGTGACATATATATATATTTATATTACAATGTCAGACAATTTTACACATCAAGCCATGTCAAAGCAAACAGTAAGTCACAAAGACGGATAACACAACACAACAGAAAAAACACATATTGGAAACAACACGTGGAAACATGCTACAAACATGCCAGAGGAATGTAAGCACGTGTCACACAACAACAGGTGTGATCAGGAGAGGAGAGAGAGGAGAGGGACAGAGGGAAGGAGAGGAGAGAGAGGAGAGGGACAGAGGGAAGGAAGGAGAGAGAGGAGAGGGACAGAGGGAAGGAGAGGAGAGAGAGGAGAGGGACAGAGGGACGGGAAGGAGAGAGAGGAGAGGGACAGAGGGAAGGGAAGGAGAGAGAGGAGAGGGACAGAGGGAAGGAGAGGAGAGAGAGGAGAGGGACAGAGGGAAGGGAGAGGAGAGAGAGGAGAGGGACAGAGGGAAGGGAAGGAGAGAGAGGAGAGGGACAGAGGGACGGAAGGAGAGAGAGGAGAGGGACAGAGGGAAGGAGAGGAGAGAGAGGAGAGGGACAGAGGGAAGGAGAGGAGAGAGAGGAGAGGGACAGAGGGACGGAAGGAGAGAGAGGAGAGGACAGAGGAAGGAGAGGAGAGAGAGGAGAGGGACAGAGGGACGGAAGGAGAGAGAGGAGAGGACAGAGGGACGGAAGGAGAGAGAGGAGAGGACAGAGGAGGAGAGGAGAGAGAGAGGGACGAGGAAGGAGGAGAGAGAGGAGAGGGACAGAGGGAAGGAGAGAGAGGAGAGGGACAGAGGGAAGGAGAGGAGAGAGAGGAGAGGGACAGAGGGAAGGAGAGGAGAGAGAGGAGAGGGACAGAGGGACGGGAAGGAGAGAGAGGAGAGGGACAGAGGGAAGGAGAGGAGAGAGAGGAGAGGGACAGAGGGACGGGAAGGAGGAGAGGAGAGGACAGAGGAGGAGAGGAGAGAGAGGAGAGGACAGAGGGACGGGAAGGAGAGAGAGGAGAGGGACAGAGGGACGGGAAGGAGAGAGAGGAGAGGGACAGAGGAAGGAGAGGAGAGAGAGGAGAGGGACAGAGGGACGGGAAGGAGAGAGAGGAGAGGGACAGAGGGAAGGAGAGGAGAGAGGAGAGGGACAGAGGAAGGAGAGGAGAGAGAGGAGAGGGACAGAGGGAAGGAGAGGAGAGAGAGGAGAGGGACAGAGGGAAGGAGAGGAGAGAGAGGAGAGGGACAGAGGGAAGGGAGGAGAGAGAGGAGAGGACAGAGGGAAGGAGGAGAGAGAAGAGAGGGACAGAGGAGGAGAGGAGAGAGAGGAGAGGACAGAGGGAAGGGAAGGAGAGAGAGGAGAGGGACAGAGGGAAGGGAAGGAGAGAGAGGAGAGGGACAGAGGGAAGGAGAGGAGAGAGAGGAGAGGGACAGAGGGAAGGAGAGGAGAGAGAGGAGAGGGACAGAGGGAAGGGAAGGAGAGAGAGGAGAGGGACAGAGGGAAGGGAAGGAGAGAGAGGACGAGGGACAGAGGGAAGGGAAGGAGAGAGAGGAGAGGGACAGAGGGAAGGGAAGGAGAGAGAGGAGAGGGACAGAGGGAAGGGAAGGAGAGAGAGGAGAGGGACAGAGGGACGGGAAGGAGAGAGAGGAGAGGGACAGAGGGAAGGGAAGGAGAGAGAGGAGAGGGACAGAGGGGAGGAGAGGAGAGGGACAGAGGGAAGGGAAGGAGAGAGAGGAGAGGGACAGAGGGAAGGAGAGGAGAGAGAGGAGAGGGACAGAGGGAAGGGAAGGAGAGAGAGAGGAGAGGGACAGTGGGAAGGAGAGGGACAGTGGGAAGGATAGGAGAGAGAGGAGAGGGACGGGAAGGAGAGAGAGGAGAGGGACAGAGGGAAGGGAAGGAGAGAGAGGAGAGGGACAGAGGGAGGAGAGGAGAGAGAGAGAGAGGAAGAGAGTGATGGCACGACTGGGTCACCGATACACCGCTCTCTGTGCCTTGAGTGTGAATGCTTTGAAAGTACCCTGAAATGTAAACTTTAAGATAGAAAATAACAATTATCTTTTCCAATAGAATTGAGTGCAAGATCTGAACGATCCTGAATTGTATTCACAAGCCATAAGCAAACCCAACCTACACAATAAATAGACATTAGAAAACTTTCCCAGTAGTATGGACACTCTCTTTGGAAAGTGGCAAGATTTATCTTGCTGTTTATTATATTTTATACAAAACTAAGAGTTTTTTTTTACAAACTTGAGTTGTATATGCATTGACTGTGGGCATAGTGAGTCCAACGGTTATGGGGGGGTAAGGTGACGGGAGTTTCAACCACAGCGGGTCCAAGGGACCGAGGAGGAGGAGGAGGAGGACTCAAAGGAGACAGGAGAGGATAGACAAATGTGGACCTACCATTGATTAGGCTGGCATTGCCAATATTAATGGCCGAGGCTCCGTCCGTAGTGATGGTGGCGATGGGGTGTGAGGCAGCATGGTCTAGCCAGCAACAATGAAGGCCACACAGAAATGAGCACACACACACACACACACACACACCACACACACACACACACACACAAGAAGGCACACAAATGAACAGGACAGTTGATTAAGATCAAATACTTGTATATTGTATAACACACGGTACTGCGCCTCATTAACTATGCATTGTAAATTAGTATGTATAGAATACAGGCCAATTATGAGACAAGCCAGTGTGAAACATTGGACAAACATGCAGATGGTACACAGTACATGGAGGAAGTCATGACAGGGTATGATACAGGCAGCTACATCTGTATGTAATGGTTGAAGTAAACTAACATGACCTATCCAGAACCTTAAGCCCAAACCTGAGGTTTAAAATGAAGGGTTCCTATAACATAACATATTATTCAAATCCATTATAATCAGTCCATTACGTTTTTTACACTATCCTCCATCTGAAGATATAAATAATTGGCTCCCTTGCCATTGCGTTGTGCAAGGGACGTTCGGGGTGAGGAAAATCGTCAAGAGAGAGTTTAAAGTGAATTCAAGTGAATTCAGATTATCATGGATCGCCGCTCGGAGATCCAATTCTGTAGTAATTAACTAGCTATCTGCCAGCTGTAAATCATTAGTAAGTTGCATTATGTTAACTGTGGTCATCCAGGTGTGTTTTGCGACAATCTGAATCACGCTACGGTGCTTCAGCAGACGCTTACTAGCCTAGCACTGATACCACGGTATTACACAAGCTGACAAAATACCACACCGCATGTCATTTACCAAAACAATTGAAAAAAATAAAAAATCACAAGAAGGTCACAAAGAAAAAGGGAGATGGGCCGTGATAGTAGTAGTGGCATTGCAGTCCTATTGATTACTCTTTAAAAGGGTTTGTAAAGTGGGACCCTCCAGGGTAGGGGTATTGGTAGTGGTTGGTTTGTGGTGGGGGAAGGGGCAGGGTCAGGGGTGGGGGGAGGGGCAGGGGTGATGTGGGTCGGGGGGGGGGGGGGGAGGTGTGGCAGAGGGGAGAGAAGGTGATACGCTACCTGCGTTCTGGAGTCCATCCTCGTCTGTGAGGCGATTTTTGGAACGATAAGAGAGTAAGGAACAAGGATGCACTTGAGCTCATGGCACCCACATACACACCCACGCACACACCCACGCACACACACACACGCGCACACACACCCACAAACACACACACACACGCACACACACATAGCACACACACCCACACACCCACAAACACACACCCCACACACACACACATACGCACATACACACACACACACACACACACCCACGCACACACATAGGCACACGCCACACATACAAACACTCACGCACACACACACACACTCACTCACACACAGCCCACATCCTCCAAAAAAACGTGTAAGTAACGCCATTTTTGTTCTATGGTGTTGCTAGCGTTCAGCAGATCCAGGCTGACGGCGCTACATCCATGTCAACTGGTAGACAACAATCACGGACGGCGGACGGAACCGATGTCAAAAGGGAAATGACACCATCAAAAGGTCAAGGGTTTTCGAGTGGTGCTGCCGAAGACATTAAGACATTAAGATGTAGCAAAAAAGCGATTTTTTTTTCTTTCTTTGCTGGTGACCACGGGGCTAACAGAACCAGCTTTAAGAAGGCGGTTATTGGCGGATTTGTGTCAAACGCCGGTGCTGTTCAGGTGGGTCAATTGAAGAGCACAGTGGGACGAATCTACACTTCCACACACACACACACACAGACGCCGTCCTCACCTTTCTTCTCCTTGATCACCTCCTCCTCGCACCCTGTGCCCAGCAGGGTGAAGATGATGCCGGTCTGAGAGTTGACGCCGACCGCCGTCACCACCATGCGGCCCGAGCCCTCCATCACGTGGGTGCCTGGAGGGCGGGAGGGGGGGGGGGGGGGGGGGGAGAACAGGTCTGAGTCAGTGACCGACACACCCACCCACCCACCCACCCCAACACCTGGCCACACTTGGTGGCGTGGACAGGTGGTGTGTGAGGGTGACAATGAAGGACACAGAAATGAACACACACACACACACACAGACACACACACTCCTATGCACACAAAGTCCTACACACTCTCACACACACACACACACACACACACACACACACACACACACACACACACACACACAGACACGACAATAAACAAAAGCAACATGGTTATTTATAACAAGGACAGGACAAATATAAACGATAAAAACATATTTGAGGGGGGGGGGAGGGGGCGGCAGCAGCTCAGGAGGTAGAGCGGGTTCAAACCGCCCCTTCTTGCCCCTGGCTGAAGGTGTCCCTGAGCGCGACGCCCTAACAGCTAATATAACCGCTAATCCCCTGGCCGTACGGAGGACGACGTGTCGTGCATGAAAGGATGAATGCGAGTGAGGCGCTAACGGTAAAGCACTCAGAAAAAAAGCGTTGTATTATAAAATGCAGTGGATTTTTTTGTGAAGTTCAAACCAAGTGTGTGTAATTGCGGCGCAGCTCGAAGCTAGAAGGCGTACCAACAATCCCTACCAACCTCGGCGCCCACACAAGCACACGCGCATGCACGCACGCACGCACACACGCACGCACGCACACACACACACACACACACACACACACACACACACACACACACACACACACACACACATACACACACACACAGCCGCGGAGAAAACACACGCATTCGATTCCTGTCCCACGCAACGCATGTCAGCCGACTAAATGGGTGGTCCGCTGTCTACAAAGGCAGGACATTTTTCGCACATGTTTTGTATAAATAATGATTATTAGTATACTATATAAATCTCCCACACACTGCCCGTCTCATGCACACAGACACACACACACACACACACACAGATACATATATATTATATAGTATATAGCATACACACATATATTTACACGTTACCATATCGGTTTTTTTCTAGTTTCCGGACAGTATGCTTATATATTTATCCCAACTCATTGTAGCAGTACTGTTGCATTGACTTTTCTATATTTTATACATATTTCTATGTACATAGTTTATTAATGTTTTATAAATTTTTCACAAAATTTCCACATGGCACTGCCCCTTTCATTTCACTGCATATCCTGCAAGTATGTGTATGTGACAAATAAAGTTATTGAATCTTGAATATCACTATATCTCTGAGTAGCATATTAGTACATAGAGCATGGCCAGTAACATCCATGCCAAAAGCACTTAAGGGCCCTTTAGGCCGCTTTGTCACAGCTGGGGGGGGGGGGGGGGGGTTGCATGGAGGGAAAATGGCGGCACGTACCAGAGAGCAGCATGGGGTCCCGTTCCGTGTCCTTGTTCACGTGGTCCGACTCTCCCGTCAGCGATGACTCGTCGATCTTCAAATCGTTTCCCTGAATCAATATTCCATCAGTGGGCAGCAGGTCACCTGGAGCCGCCCGAGATCACACCCGAGGTCCGTTTAACAAGAACACACACACATGCGTGCACGCACACACACACACACACACACACACACATACATATACACACACACACACACACACAGTTTACAGTTAAAATACATTTCATCTTTCTTTTTCCGGTTTTATGCACACTTCCTTACAGACAGGACACACACGTGCAAACGTATGCTGCACACACACACACACACACACACACACACACACACACACACACACACACACTCACAAGCACGCACACACATGCTCATACTCACACACGCACTCACACACACACACACACACAAACCCAACCACACCCACACCGACACATACACCCACAGCTTACACTGAATATACATTTCATCTTTCTTTTGATTCATGCACACTCCCTGACAGACAGGACACACACATGTACATGTGCACACACACACACACACTCACAAGCACGCACCCACATGCACGCACGCACACCCACCCACACACATGCACGCACACGGACACA
>CM051002.1:8978882-8983882 GCA_027704905.1 Muraenolepis orangiensis
TGTACTTTTGCTTTCAAACCAATCTGATTCACCAAAAGGTGGAACACCACTATGTAAAGTGGTTCAAACCAATCCGATTCCCCAAAAGGTTGAACACCACTATTTAAAGTGGTTCAAACCAATCCAATTCCCCAAAAGGTGGAACACCACTATTTAAAGTGGTTCAAACCAAATCCGATTCCCCAAAAGGTGGAACACCACTATTTAAAGTGGTTTAAACGAATCCGATTCCCCAAAAGGTGGAACACCACTATTTAAAGTGGTTTAAACCAATCCAATTCCCCAAAAGGTGGAACACCACTATTTAAAGAGGTTTATACCAATCCGATTCCCCAAAAGGTGGAACACCACTATTTGAAGTGGTTCAAACCAATCCGATTCCCCAAAAGGTGGAACACCACTATTTAAGGGTTAAACCAATCCGATTCCCCAAAGGTGGAACACCACTATTTAAAGTGGTTCAAACCAATCCGATTCCCCAAAAGGTGGAACACCACTATTTAAAGTGGTTCAAACAATCCGATTCCCCAAAAGGTGGAACACCACTATTTAAAGTGGTTCAAACCAATCCGATTCCCCAAAAGGTGGAACACCACTATTTAAAGTGGTTCAAACCAATCCGATTCCCCAAAAGGTGGAACCTGGCTCCCATGGTGTGTTGACCCTGCGCTAATCTCATGTTCCACACATTGCCAGCAGTGTTACCTAAACGCCACACTTTTGTGAATAGGAGGTTGCTGAATGAAATGGAAATGATCCCTCTTGGGATATGGGAGTCGCCCATTTTTATCATTAAAACCTATCACCCCCCGTAGAGCGATGACACCACTATTTAAAGCCTGTGTTGGTTTTTTGTTATGGTGTGTGTGTGTGTGTGTGTGTGTGTGTGTGTGTGTGTGTGTGTGTGTGTGTGTGTGTGTGTGTGTGTGTGTGTGTGTGTGTGTGTGTGTGTGTGTGTGTGTGTGTGTGTGTGTGTGGACTGATCGGACAGAGGGGACAGCATCTGCCGCCTCACTGCGGGAGTTGTGGAGTGTCTGGTTTCAACCCCCAAACCCCCCCCCCCCGGCTCAGATGCGCTCCAAACAGCCATTAAAATGTAAAAACCAGCAGAGAAAGTCATAGTCATTAGGTGTAATGTTACACCCATACACCCTAATGCTCTCCATTGAGTGTCTGTTGTTGGAAAGCTTTTGGCGGAGATCCAACTCGACTCGAGTTGAGACGGTTCCAAAAAATGTCAATCGGTTTCAGTGTCGTAGTTTAGTAGAGACCACTGTCGAAAAACGAAAAAGGTCACCGGGATCTAATTATTAGGGGTTTTTAAGACACGGTGCACAAAGACACGGATTATAAAATCTATTACACGGCTTTCTTTCTTTGCAGAACCTACGAGCCGACAAGCTTGGATAACTTTTAATAGCCTGGATGTTAATGGGATGAATCAGTCCTTGCGGTACTGACAAAACGAACAAGGAAAAAGAAAAGAAAAGCCTTCCAAGTAATATCGCGCGGAGCTTCCGCTCATTGTATTATTGTGGGTTTTAGTGTGATGAGGTTTTGTGGAAAAAAAAAAAAAAAAAAAATGGTGAAGACTAGAGGTGAACACATATTGATCAGCACGTGTCGACTGCAGACAGTGGAGCCTTGTGATCGATCCCAGAGCAGTGGGCTTGGCATCGTTCAGACCCATCACTGAACGCTCCATTCAAATGGACGCTGCTGCTGCTGCTGCTGCCTTGAAATCCTATTTGGTTTTATTGATTCCCGCACATGCTTTACGACTAAAGCTATTCATTTGTTGCTCTCTGTCTCTCTCTCTCTCTCTCTCTATATATATATATATATATGAGAGTGTGTAACATTGGGTAACAAAAATGATATATATATATATATTCAGTTATAATGGTAATAGATGCTTTTATATAGCGCTTTTATCCAATGCGCTTTACAAGTCATGCCTCACATTCACCCATTCATACACATATTCAACCACAGTTATGAATGAGTTAAAACCAAAAACCAGTCGCTTCAATCATCAATAATCGCCACACAAGCCAAATATAGATCGCAACATCGGAAAAAAAAACGGTGTTTCAACGTCGAACCAAGTCTGTGGCGGCAGGCTGTGTATCTATCTATCGATCGATTGAGCGAGAGGAAGAAAGCTAACGACTACCCTAATACAGAACAGCGGGATATATCGATGGCCACGTGCGCGGTGACACACAAATCACACGCTTAAGGGACCGAATGATGATTCAGGTCAAAAGACGCCGCCGGTATAGAATTCAACTTTAAATGGCACATTAAGTGCCCTATACATGTTGCCCCCCCCCCCCCCCCCTGTTGCCCCCTTTGGACAAGAGTACAGCCGGAAGTCAATGCTAAATGGACTGCATTTATATAGCGCTTTTCTAACCAGTGCGGTCACTCAAAGCGCTTTACAAGTCATGCCTCACATTCACCCGTTCATAGACACATTCATTCAACCACCGACGGCGTTAGTCAGCCGTGCAAGGAGACTGACTGCCAGCACGTCAGGAGCGGTTAGGGATAGGGTGTCTTGCTCAAGGACACCTCCACAGTTTTTGCTAGGAGGAGGTTGTGAGGCGACCGCTCCACTTCCTGAGCTATGTATACTGCCGCCCAGTCATTTAGCATGTAACATTTAGCATTTAAAAGACACGCAGCGTCTTCAAAGCTTGGAAGGCGTCCTTGGGCGGCCAGGCACGGCAGTGGATGCGCTCCAAGGAGGACTGGAGGCCACGGTTCCCCTTTGCCCCTTGAACAGGTAGTGTTCTGGTCGAGAAGCCGCCGCCGCCGCTGCCTCTCGCTGCCAGCAGGAAAAGGTCAACCCAAAAAAATAATAAAACAGCTGACACGGTGAGAAACAAGCCCTGTTAGAGGCCAGAAGAAGAAGAAGAAGAAGAAGAAGAAGAAGAAGAACGCAATCGCCACGCCTGTCAACACCGCTGGCCCCCACCACTGTCTCCACTGCCTCGGCATCAAACAGCCCCGGCCTTGGTTGAGGCACGGTTGCTGGGCGCCAGGTGAATTTCAATGAGAAAACTGTGACCCCGCCCCCCCCCGCCCCCCTTACCTCCCTTACCTCCCTCCCCGTACCACAACACTTCCAGAGAGAGAGAGAGAGAGAGAGAGAGAGACAGAGAGAGAGAGAGAGAGAGAGAGAGAGAGAGAGAGAGAGAGAGAGAGAGAGAGAGAGAGAGAGAGAGAGAGAGAGAGAGAGAGAGAGAGAGAGAGAGAGAGAGAGAGAGAGAGAGAGAGAGACAGAGAGAGAGAGAGAGAGACAGAGAGACAGCGAGAGACAGGCGGCCTGCTAGAGTTCCTCGAGAGGTATCCCCTGTGCAACACTACACCTGCCCTTTTGAAGTGAAAGTGGAGAAGCGCTCAACCCCCCCCCCACCCCTGACCCCCCAGGGGGGCTCTAGAATGATGCAGCAGCCAAGCGGAGAGAACAATTCACAGAACAATCTCGCTCTCATGGTTTTTTCGTTGTTGTTTAATCCCAGAACAACCGGGACCTGCATGATATTAAAAAATGCATGATTTATTATTACTCTTACTGCTTTAATACCAGGAAGGAGATACTAGTTAATGACCATCATGTTTCGGTAAGGGAGGTTTAAGTTCAAATGAATTTTTACTTATTATTATTATACATAAATGAATGGCAAATGAGCGTGTCCGTCAACATTTTCGTTTTTTCCTATTAATTTATGGAGACATATTCCATTCGATTTTTTTGCAGAGCCACTTAACCCCTAAACTGCCAAATGTCCAACCAGTTGGCCCTGTGACTCAACTACCTGTATTAAGTGAGTCACTCATCGTCCGAGCGGTTGAATGCAGGAAGAAAAACGCGATACAAATGTCATCCATTTATAGTTCATGAAACACCAACTACACAAATAAATAATTATGGAGGCGCTTCATCTGTTCAACATACAGCATTCCTACTTTGTGTTCCTGGTCTCCATGGAGACTTCACAGAGCATTTATGGATGTCCTGCATGCGGGTTTGTACACACAGCACACACACACACACGCACGCACACACGCACGCACGCACACACACACACACACACACACACACGCACACACACACACACACACACACACACACACACACACACACACACACACATACAGGGACACACGCATGCACGCACGCACACACACACACACACACACACACACACACACACAACATGTGTGTGGGTGTGTTCATGCATGTCAGTGTGTGTGTGTGTGTGTCCATGCATGTCAGGGTGTGTGTGTGTGTGTGTGTGAGTGTGTGTGTGTGTGTGTGTGTGTGTGTGTGTGTGTGTAGGTGTGTCCATGCATGTCAG
This sequence comes from Muraenolepis orangiensis, assembly GCA_027704905.1. Lineage (NCBI taxonomy): Eukaryota > Metazoa > Chordata > Actinopteri > Gadiformes > Muraenolepididae > Muraenolepis > Muraenolepis orangiensis. The sequence goes on from CM051002.1 coordinate 8,983,253, forward strand.
TGTGTGTGTGTGTGTGTGTGTGTGTGTGTGTGTGTGGTGTGTGTGTGTGTGTGTGTGTGTGTGTGTGTGTGTGTGTGTGTGTGTGTGTGTGTGTGTGTGTGTGTGTGTGTGTGTGTGTGTGTGTGGCCTGGCTGCGTTTGAGCATGCGTGCAAGAGTGAACGCCTTTCAATCTGTCTTTCCGTCTGTCTCTCTCCTTTCTTTGAGCCAATTAACAGGATAGTTTGGCTCTATAGGCGGTTAGGGAGGAACCACAGCAAAGAAACCCGCTCTAATAGTATACAGAATATATATAGATAGATAGATAGAATAGATAGATAGATAGATAGATAGATAATATACGTATAGTCACTTCTTTCCTCTGAGGACTCTTTTACAGACGCTATTATATTACATCATGTCATATTACACATTATAGAGTCCTTTAATTGAATTGTGTCCCTTTCATTAGTAAATCAGATTAATATCTGACCTGGAGCTTTGCGTGACGGATGGAACGTGGGCTTGTGATCAGGCCCGGGCGCTACTGGCGGGATATTCACTCCAGCTGTGCCTGCCTTGCTTCATGCAACGTAACCTCAATCAGCTATGTGTGTGTGTGTGTGTGTGTGTGTGTGTGTGTGTGTGTGTGT